>OY728133.1:1155908376-1157158376 GCA_963277665.1 Viscum album | reverse complement strand
TTTATCAATTATATAATGAGAAAGGATGCCCACTACATCATAAAAAATATCTATAGATATGAAATAGTGACCAGTGAAAGAAAGTTTTATATAATTATATATTAAACTATCAAATTACATGTCTAATACTCAGTGAGACATTTGAAAGAAATTACATACATGAAGATATGACATATAATTTTTTTAATAGGTCATTAATCATCAAATGTGACTAATGATCAATTAAAATGGAAATATGGTTTTTAAATGCTAATTAAAATAATATTATTAGATTTATAATAATACTCTTTAATTAATATTTTCTTCATAATAATAATAGTGGTTAAAATTAGTCTTTGGTAAGGGTATTAAATCAAAGGGTTCATGTATAATGTGTTTTTCCCATGAAAGGTAAATAGAATTGGGGTGGTGGGTTAACCAGGGTATGTTAATATCTTATAATGAACCTCACAAGTTATCTTATTTCACAATTTTATGGAACACCAATGTCCCACATGATAGATATTAATAAAAAAATGAAAGAAGAGAGGCATAAAAATTTTACCTTGTTCACCCTGACTATAATAATCTAATAAGAATATTAGGTTAATATTCTAGTATCATTAAGACCAATACTTTTTTCTTATAGTTTTGAGCAGTAAAAGTTACCATCCAATTTTACAACCCTAAAAAAATAGAGAATTCAGTTCTCTTAATCAATTAGAAGGATCATTGATCATCTATGTGAAATAATCTTGTTATCCATATATCATGAATGATTTTACACTAAAAATGGTGTATTAATAAACTTCAAATTAATCAAATTAATAAACTATATGAAACTTCAATGCTATACCATATTGTATCTCTCTCATTTTCTCGTTGAACTTGTAGAACTAGTCTTGAATTCCTCTACCGATAATTTTTTTGATCCCTTACTCCTCTGTTTTCCTTTAGAGAAAGGTACCTTAATATGTACATACTACATCTATAATTATATTTATCTATAATAGTTATGATTAGTTTTTGTTTAAATACTTCTATTTAGGTTGAGGAAATTCCCCAAACATCTCATTATACCTACACATTTTAAACTCTAACTGAATCTATAAATGACCAGATCATGGAGTGACACTATACTTTGAAGTGTGTAATCAAAAACCTCTAAATTTTATGGATTAGATAGTAAAAAAAACTATGGAGAAAATTTTAGGATTCACAGTTTACTAGAGTAATATTACACAACTCTTAATCATGGCATAAACACCTCCAAATAGGAAGAACCAATGAAAATTTCTCAAAACACTTCATGACAAAGCCTTCCTTCCAATGGAATAACCGCTTCTTATGTTTTCCATTTTCAATTTACGTGGAAAATTAATGTTTCTTATTTATTCTTTTCACAGTGTGGCCACACTCTCCATGATGTGAGTTCTTCTTACACATCAAGGTTACCAACCAAGGAAACACTTTTGTATCACCATAGGAACCCTTACATATTGAATGAGTACTATATCAAAAAAATAATGACCTGAATCTTATTCTCAGACCATGACATGTTTCTTCAAATACAATGGAATATTTTATGATTCCCAGTGACTATCTTTCCATTTTATGTTTTTTTTTGATTTTAAAAGATATTATTTATGGAAAAATTAATGAATAAATCTTTTCTATTTTCTGAATAAATGAAAACTCCAATCACAAGGTGACACCACATTCCATTGTGTAACCCAATTTATTAGCTTTAAATAGTCTAAATACTTACTCTAACAGGATACACTTCATGTCTTGAACCACTCTTTATGGTACCATCCTATAGAAAAATTTATTCTAAAAAATACAATCATGAAATGGCCGTGGATATCATGACACGATTTATATCTTCAATTTTTTTTTTCTAAAAATGATAATAGATTCTTCAAAAATTAATTTAGACTTATTCATGAATTTTTAAACTAATTTGGAAATTATTTCAGCAAATTTTCAATGAACAAATCCGAAAAAATAATCTACGATGATTTTTGGTAACAATACCCCCTTTGAGTTTATTGATATATCCTTCATAACTAATTCAACACATCGTTATCTGAAACCATAAAAATTGATAATAAAAATTCTAAAACTTCTTTATATTAGATAATTCATCAAAGATTTACTAATCATCAACAATAATCCCACATGAATCAAATTTTTTTGATAAATAAGAGTAAAATAAATATTTCATCATAGAAACACTTCTTTTATCTTAATTCTATTTAATACTTCTAATCTAATATTTTTCCCCTAAATATAAAATCAAGTGATGTAACCCTTTAGTAAACATAATCATGGGATAACTAACCATTTTTAACATGTAATAACAATCCCAACTATATATATATATATATATATATATATATATATATATTCATAGATAACTTCTCCCAATAAATTCTTTGAAAAATTCACCCATTTTTTCAACAAAACTAGAGATAACTTCTTTGAATATTCACAATAGAGGGTCAAAAATATAAAAAATTAATTAAACATAATCAATATAAATTTTAATAAATAAAAAATTATATAGGGGTTTGGGTTACCTTCTAAAATCCATCGAATTGGATGGATATGGTTTGACTTTAAGAGCCAACCGATACATCTCAAAAGAAGCCTTTGGTAATGTATTTTTCATAATTTCCACAACCTGATTCTATATTGACATGTACTCTAGAAAAAAAACCCTTTTTCAACCATCTCCCTGATGAAATTGTATACTATCTCTATGATATTTTTCCTTTATTGATAGAAAAGGGTTTTTCTAATATTGATAGTACTCGAGTTATATCACATATTTGATATATGAGATTTTACATGAACTCTAACATCCTCATGTCGTTTTTTATCCATATATTTTTAGTACCTGATTATTTAGCCACAATATACATAGATTCCAAAATTATTATTGAAATTTAGTATTTCTGGTTGCTCATATTATTAATTCCTAAACCTATATTATAAAATTCGTTTCTTGATGTAGATTTAAAATCTTCTACTAAACCATCCCAATCTTCTTCCATGTTTCCCAATAAGTCCCATTATGCTATATCGTGATAAAATAATATAAAATCTACTGTGTTGTTGATATAATAAATAATCTTATTCACTACTTTCAAGTGGTTTTCCATGGTACTACTTTAGTACCAAGTGACTTGAAATGTTGAAAACATAATATCAATTCCTATCACTATTGAGAACAATATTTTTCCGATAATCTAAAAAAGTTATATTACATATAAAATCATTTCATCACAGCCTCTTGATAACTTCATCTAGGTACCATCAGTGTTGTCATAACCCTGAAATCCTCTATTCCAAACATGTTAATTACCACTTTGGAATATATCATTTTGGAAATAAATGTTCCACATTTTCTTCGAGTCATCTATAAACTATATAAAAATGTCAAATCTCTAATCAAGGACTAATTGAACTCACACCCCATAAATTATACAAAAAATTTTCATTGTGATATTTTTTAAACTAAAATTTTTTTGTCATCCACATCATAAATCAATAAAATACATGGTAATTATTTTTATTTATGACATGATTATGCTCAAATCCTCCTATCAAGATTCCACGTTTTCTCAAGTGTTGATGAAGCCTTGGATACCAAGATTTTGGTTCTTAATTTAGACCATAAAACTCTTGATCTAATAAATATAATTTTATCTCCTATTTATGAATATGAAAACCATTTTGTTTATTGATATAATTCTTCAGGGAATCTATTAAGTAATACTGATTTTATCTCTATTTGATACACATTGAACTTAGTTTTTAACCCAAATTCCCTAGAATAGTATAATATATTCCAACCAAGATACACGGGAAAATGTTTCATGTCATAAATCAATTTGATTTTAGAATATAACATTCATAATAGATAATACTTGTTCCAATCACCTTTCCATTTTCAATGAGTTTAGTCGAGCACTCTAACTTGATTGTAATGACATTTTTGTCTTCTAAGATTAAGAAAATTTATCATGTTTGATTCATATTAATTTATAAATATATTTATGCATCACTTTATCCCAATTTTTATGTTTATAAGCCTCTTAAAAATACTTAATCACTAAATGAGATAATAGAGAGGTTTGTTATAGAATTTTCATCCTTCATGCTTTTAGTGAAGTCTGATCACTAATGATATTTTATTGTTTTACTTCATTTCTATTACTTAACATCATTATAACTATTGAAATTAAATATAATTAATCATCACTGGTTTATTATTATAAATTTATTTCATCCCCATGTTATCCTCCCTGTATAATCACTTCATCATCATTTTCCATTGAAACATCCACATTGTTTTACTATGAAACTTACTCATTGGATAAATAATTATACTGGTTTTAGATTATAGTTACCTATTGAATTTTAATGAGTTTTTTTATAATTTTGTAATAATTTTTTTTTGATGTTTATCCAAGAAAAATACCATATCCTCATTTAGATTTAAATATGTGGTTCTTCTACATATTGAGAATAATGTACATTAAAAAATTTAAAAGTATTTGAGTTTTATATTTTTACCATAACACATCTCATAGGGTGTATTCTATTCATTCAGACATATAAAATACCTATTTGATATATATATTGAGGTAATCACCACTTCCTTCTAATAGACATCTAGTAGATTTTTCTCAATGAGCATAATTTGGACTATATTATTAGTGATTTGGTTCCTCCTCAAAATGACTTGATTTTTTTGAGTATTTGTCACTACTAATAGTTGGTTCTCTATCCCATATTTCATGATATATTATTACATTTCATTTTTGGTGAATTATATAACATTATTAATTCCAAATTTCTAAATTTCCACCTTCTCCAGTCTCCAATAATAATTAATATAATTGAATACAATGGATTGGTGAGAAATCACTAACAACCATTCCATCCTAATGTATTTGATAGTGAATAGAACATATCACCTCCTTAAATCCATGTATTTTGTTGATATTTTCACTAAAATCAATGTGGACTAATTCAATAAATCACATTAATTTATTGTCCTTTGACTTATATGTTTTCCAAATTATTTCCCACTTTTGAAAAGTATCACATGTATAAATAGAATCATGTGAGAGTTTAGGTATACCTGAAGCTCATTCAATAATCACCAAATCTTGCAAGGAATTTTGGATAAAATGGAAAATATTTTAATGAATTTTTTCTTCTTTTTCAATGGTTAAAAAATGACTTCTTCTCCTCTAATAGGGAATAGATTTACCATTGTGTGATTTTCTTGTATAAAAATGGAACCATATCTTCATTTAATAAATTATAATTTCCTATTGAAATTGAAAACATGCCTCTAGTAAAGTAATTATATTACACTTAGAATATTTTGACCAATGACTATAACCACCAATAAATAAATTAACCTCAAGTATTTACCTCTGATTTTGGATTTTCAGGATCCAATGATCTTCAAACTGTTATTATTTCCAAAAAAGCAATTTTTTTTAAAAATTTAATACCTATGACAATTTCTTTTCATCCCACCACATGTGAAGTGAATATAGTATCAAGAATTCAACCCCCATATTAATATATTTATTTTAAAAAAACATAAACAATAATCTTCTTATCAAACTTTTATTTCTTGATCTTTGTTCACTAATCCACATTATTTGGTTATGAATGAGATTTTTCCTCATCCTTCTCCATTGGGTTATCATCAACTTATATGGATAGAATTTTATTATGAGTTTTCATAAAAAATAATGAAGATTATTTCTACTAATTTTGAATTTTATGAATCAATGTTTATAGATATATTTATACCCTTGATGAGAAATTCAAGGATTTATGCTAAAAAACTTCACAAACAAAATAATATCCTTTAAAAAAATACCAAGTGTGTTAATTTTTTCTCATCTGTTTTTATCATGATCCTTGAAATTTATTCTTTCTACGGAATATACATATTATTTATACCCCATCTTAATGAAATAATATAAATAGATTCATGGTGTATTGTTGTGTGTATTTTATACTCTACATGTTACCTTTTAGGTTTGTTGTGAGTTATCCAAATCATCCTTCTTTCATGGCATGGGATCTTGCAGTTTTACATCAAACACTAATATTATTTTTATATTAATAACCTAAATGGATTTGATTTTATTTTTAAAACGATTCACTTTTTGTAAATTTACAAAAAGTTTCCACTAAATCCTCACGTTCCTACTTCGCTTCTTCTACAACATGTGCACTAGAATAATAAAATTTTATATCCAGAGTTATAATAATTTATCATACATCAATATTTTATAATATATTTAGGAAGTCATTTTCATGGTTATTTATTATACTAAAATTATTTTTTATATAGTTTTCAAAGACATTAATAATACAAGATCTATCTTTTATTTTGATATGGAGCTCAATATCCTTCTTTGATTTTCTCATATTTCCAAATACGATTTGTTCAATTTCAACCTCAAACTTAGATTTTTTTCTATTGAATATATAGTTTGGAATCACATAAAAATCTATTTTATTTTTTCTTTTTTCCCACCAAACAAAAATTTCTTCAATAGAAGCTTCTTTTATAACATAAATATATACTATTCCCTAAAATTTAACACTTTCATCATTATTATCCTCTAATTTTGGTTTATTTTTAAAAACCACAAGGAATTTCTCATTGAAGTTATTATAGTCTTCCACTTCTTATAATTTTATTTATTCTAAGCTACTACCTTCTTGTGAAATATTTTTTTTGTCTTTTGAATAATTTCTAGTATGATTTCCCCTTTCATTTCATATCCTTATAGGACTTCTTCATGGGAACTTCATCTTCATAATTATCTAAGAATTTATGTGAACACATTGTATCAGGATGAAAATGTTTTTCACAGTAAAATCAATAAATTGAAATCATTCCTGTGAATTTTACTTTTATCAATTTAGGGATCAAGTAAAGGAAATAAAACACCTCATCAACTTCATTATCTATGTTATCATCATCCAATGTGAGTTTATTTATTCCCTTGAATTACATTTCTTGAAAATTTTCCTTTTCTAAGGAATCATTTATATTATTCACCATCTCATAATCATTAAGAGTGCGATGAAAACTATCATTTTTTACTATCTGTGTGCCTTTAACTTTGAGCACCACAAAAATTATATTGAAATGTATTTTTAACCTTCTTAGTATCCTCTTTATGATTTAATAAATTTTATGGTTTATCAAAATCCATGAATGTCCTCCATAGTATTGTTCAAATTATCAAATAATGCATCAAAACACTCATTTAGATTCATCCTCAAATCATCATACATGTTCCATAAAATCTATAATTTAACTTCACATACCTTGGAATCACCTTATTAGATGATTAGATATTTTTACTATATAGAGTATGAGGATTTACATGAAATAATCATCATGGAGATCACATTGGAAAAGGATCCTCCAAACACATCATCTACTCTAGAATCAACATGGATCTCGTTTTTGTATTTATTAAATAATTCTATGATTTAAATCCTAACAATGATCCCATGTATGAAATATATAAAGTATTCCATTTGAAAAGACTAGAAAACGTTTTACATATTTTTCACCCATAATAAGAAATTATAGTCATAAAATATTAGAAATTACTTTAGTTCAAAACTAATTTCAATTCGTTAAAGAAAGAATACTCCACCAAAACCCTTCAGATTTGACGTCACTTATTTGTTTAAATAAATTGAATTCCCTGTGGGGGTGAATTAGGGAATGTTGAACTGCTCAAATTACCATCACAAATGATCTTGTTCCATAATTGGTAGGAACTCATATCACTATGATAGTAGATATTAATTTCTATATAAAATAATTAGGGCACACACGATTTTACATAATTCACAAAAACTTTTCTATTAAAAGGAAAATACAATGATGATGTGCCAATATACTAGAATCACTAAGAGAACTACTTGATTCATATAGTTTAGAGAGTAAACACTAACCCTTTTTGTTTTAAACCCTCATAAAATTGGAAAATCGCTATAATCATTCACTAAAAAATAATTCTTCTTATCCAATTGAAATTGTCTTAAACTAAACGAATCAAAAATGTGATTAAACAAGTTATGATGTATCAATTAGATCCAACTTAATCCAATTAATGAAATTAATGAACCTTTAATGTTATTTAATCCTAGAACTATATTATAATTCTCTCTGATTTTCCATCACTGGTCTAGAATCACTCTCATAAACTTTTACTTTCATCCAGAAACCATTATTCTTATTTTGAAGAACTATAAATTTTTATGTCTAGACTCAATATCTCTATCTTTTTATCAAGAACTATTTTGAGTATTTTTTGTGTAATTTATTCTAATTGGGTTGATTTAACTCCCAAAATATAATTATATACCTCATATTTTTAAAATATTTCTTAATTTAGAAATAACCATATCATGGTGTGACACTTCCCTTCAAGTAATGTAATCTAAAACCCTTGAATTTCAATGCTTCCACCCAAAAAAATCCTAGTAAAAAAAGGATTCATATTTGACTATTTCACCATGGTTTAACTCTTAATAATAAAATGGAAACATAAAAGTAGGATAAACCATAAAAATACACCTCAACCTACTCATGACGTGGTTATCCATGCTACGATGATTCTATTTCTTATATACTTGGTTTTTGTTTATGTGGTAAAAAAGTTTCTTTTGTATGTTCTTTATGGCATGAAAACCTTCCCATATTGTGAATTTATCTTCCAAATTATATTTTGGGTAAGTACTCTTATGTATCATGAAAATCCAATCATTCATAGTGTTCATCTTATTCTTGGCCCATGAATTATCCCTTAATGTTCACTCTATTATATTATATCTTTGAGTGATCATTTTTAAAATTTTCAAATATTTTAATTTTAGAGGATATTATTTATGGAAAACCTTATATATAAGAATTTAACTTTTGTATAGTGTTCAATAACTCCACTAATGTTGTGGGATCCACTTATATGGCATTACTCACTTGATTTGATTCAAAAATACCATAGCCCAACTCTCAAGGGGTTCTAATTGATGGGGTTTCTAGGATCATATCATTATCATTATTAGTGTAAATGACTCAAGTAAAGAACAATATATCTTTAAGAATAAATATAATGGGTATTTATATAGAACAATATACCTATATTGAATTTTCATTGGCCTCCATCTCGATAAAACAAGCTTTATGATGATCATTAATGTAGCAAACAAATATTTATTCTAGTAAGGGGATTACATGAACTTTGGATCCTTGAACACTTCTTAAGGAAAATTTATCATTAAAGAGTTATTGGAACCTATACCATAGTGTAAAATGATGATAAAGGAATAAGGGAGGTTTTTTAAGTTCGCATGCATCCAACGTAACCAATATAAGGGATCTCATCCCATTAATATATAAATTCATATACTCATCATTTAATGAAGTGTTTTAGCTGTATAAGCTATATTAGGTTCCATATTATGGTATATGTTAGTTATCACTAAATTTTCATTCATTTAACTCCTTTAATGAACATTCCATGCCTTGTTTGATTCAACAATAATGAATTATAACCAATGAAATAATCGGTAGATGAAATGTAAATGAAATCTAAAATCATACATTACATATAGAACAACATTTGCAAAGTTGTATCGTATGCACATTGGCTATGTTGGCAACAATGTAATACCATGATACTTCTTAAAGATACATTGGGAATAATGTATCCTTAAGTTGTATGCATCACAAGTATATACTTTTTTTTTCATCCAAGAATTTTTAACTTTCCCTTAAATTCAAAAGTACTATATAAAAATATCACAACAATTTGTGAATATATCCCCACCTTTTTTGGATATTATTTTATCATTATCTATTAATTTTGGGAAAAAATAAATTTATCACAACTTAATCCTTTTCCAAATGCCAAATAGTGTGACCCTACAGGACTTGGTAGTGTTAAAAATAAAATATTAAGTTCCTATTTCATCAATTTATGTAATGAATGACCTCTATTAAACCATCATTTCTAGCCAACATATTAAAAGGTCTAGTGTTAAATCTATTAAACATTTTCATATATTTATAAAAACAATACCATGTTAATGTTTATCATTTACATCACATATATACCTATATAATCCCTATCCTCATGAGTTCAAGAGACCACTAGACATGGAAAATTTTCAATCCAGTATAAACTATTTTAAATTTTCTTGATTCATTGAAAAATTATGACCTGGTTGATGAATTAATCACAATTCATTTATCCAAATATTGGGTACATAATAAGTCCCTCATCTATGTAGCTGGACACATCTCATTTGAATCAACTAAGAATGTTCCTGAACTTCTTTATTCTAATTAAATCAATGGATAAATGAATTTTATCACCATAAGAGTGATCAAATCCTATATTGGTCATTCCCTTACTGATGAATTGGAAATTGACATACCAAACCACCCATGATTATCCAAGTCACATTGACTTTCATTTGAGAGGTATAAATGTATAAAGGTTATCATTCTAGATATCTTACCATCCTTAGGTAAGAAGTATTTCTTATAATCATACATCGTTAAATATATTGATGACTATATAAAATTACATGTAATATAGTTTGAAAGTAAATCCAAACAATAAGTCTTCACTTACACATCATGAATCTATTATTCATATCTTTTGTAAAACCATTTTTAATGAGTAAAAGATCATATTAATTATAATATTAATATATCACCAAAAACCATAATACTCTATGATGATCATTTATTAAGAACAAATCAAAGTAATATTTTCAGTGTATATTATCATTAAACCCTTCATATACTATAAATTATATCACACATGAATGATTGATAAAGGGATATTACATTTGTTAAAATATCATGATATATTATGAAACCATTACATTAATATATTAACTATCATGTTCAAAGAAACTCTATATGAAACTATTTATTCTAGTGTGATAATGGTTTTATCAATTGACCTGCTACATTATTTTCCACATAAACCTAACAGATCCTAATACCTCCCCTCTCTAGGATCACTAATTTATAATGGTATTTGTGAAGTATGTGTATGACCCTTTGGTGAGACTAAGGTTATTTAGCTACAATAATGGATCCATTGTTGTCTTGGTTAATAATGATTGGTCACTAAGTTATATCAACCACATCTATTTAAGATATAAACTTCCTAATCAAAAATAGATTCCATCAAAATATCTGATGTATCAAAGTATTTTTCTTATATTTTCGAGTATGATATTGTGTCTTGTTTAGAACTATTATAACTTATATATCTACCATTTATGAAAAACATAAAACTAGATTAATACTTCATATAATATCTATCTAATTGGAAACTTTAATCCATGTAACCCATTTCAAAGAGATCTTTATCTCCTCCAATGAACAAGAACATATCATTTGTTCTTATTAAGTACTTAATAATGTTATTCAATGCAATATTGGGAACATAATTAGGATTGGATTTGTGTCTAATTTTTATACTTAGATCATATGTGACATCAAGTTGAGGGCACAATATAGAAAATGTTATATATCCTATGGTGGACTTATAGGGAATTCAATCCATCATTTCTAATTCTTTATAATTATCTATAATTTTCTGAAGATTAATTCCATGGAATATTGATAAAGAAACCTTCCTGGATTTCTCTTTGATAAAAAACCCTCTCACTTTACCATTGTATGTATCCTTATTAATTCTAACCAACCTCTTAGATATATCATTATAGATCATAATATGGAGTATGTAGTCTTCTTCAACCATGTATTTGAGATATCATTTCAAATAAGACGTATGTTTTTTACATAAAATATCAGAAACACTACAACAGGCCCACTAATCTTCTTGTATACATAGGAATAATTTTAGTTTTTTTATAGAAAAAAACTATTTGATTTCGTCATCATACCATATTTTACAACTCTAAGAATCTTGATTCAATCTATAAATGGATAATTACATCTAGATTACATTAGAAATCTCATTTGGAACATCAAAACCTTTGGGTTATATCATATACACATCACCTCCAAAATTACCATTAAGGAATGTGGTTTTGTTATCAATCAAATAATCAAAGTAAGCTGTCAAAGTGAGAAATATCCAAAAGGACTATATCACGACAACATGTAAATTTTTTCATTCATATCCAATACTGTGAATTCATTTTCAACCTTTTATAACCATTCATGCTTTATAGGTTGAAATTTTATGGTCTATTTAGGTTTTATTATAAAAAAACACTTTCACCCTATGGGTCTCACCCCTTCAGGTGCATCAATCATGTTCCATATATGGTTAGTGTAGATATAGTCCATATCAGATTCCATAGATTTTAATAATTTTTCTGAATTAGAACTCTCTAAATCCTCCTAGTTGGATATAGGTTCATATCATATGAATATTACCTCATTATAATTTCCTATATGAAATCCATATATAATGATATTCTGAAGAGTCCTAGAAGGCCTTCATGATTTTTATGTAATTTGAGTTGATTATTCTTCAACAAATATTTATGGGATCGTATCAAAATCTATCGAACTAAAACTTTCAATTTTTTGGTCTTTAACTTCTATAAGTTTAACTTTCCTATCATGGAATAATAGACTTCTGTGTTTCTTATAAATAAAAACACCATGCATAACCAAAAATCATTATGTTCAGTGGTATTACAGAAATAATGTCCCATAGTTTCCATTGGATAACAAACAAATAAATATTTGTATGATTTTATGTTATGATTATCATAAAAATTAATCAGATACCCGAAAATTTATAAAAAAATATTGGTATGTTTCACATACCATATCTGATATGGTGACTTATATAACTACTATATATGGAACATAATTTTGTATAAATACCACTTATTCTAGAGAATGACCCTATAATGAAAGAATAATGTCACATTGAATCATCATTGATAAAAACATTTAAAGAAGGTTTGTTTTTTCTCTTAGACACAACATTCTATTATTCTATACCAAGAGGAGAGAGTTGTGAAAATATTACAAAATCCATTAGATGATCAAGTAATTCTTGGATCAAGTATTCACCACATAGATATGATAATAAGATATTTACACATTTTTCTAGTTTATTATGTACTTCATTTTGAAACACATTGAACATTTAAAATGTTTTGTACTTTTTTCTCACCAGAAACATATATCTATACAAAATAAAGTCATTAGTAAAAGAAAAAGTACCTAAAACCACATCTATATTGAGTACTTATTGGTCCATATACATCACTATGTATGAGATTCAATAGTTAACTATCCACATCACATTTTAAACTAAAATGTAGTTTAGACATCTTTCCTAATAAACAATATTCTCAAATATCAAATGATTCACAGTCGAATGGTTCTAAAGGCATTAAATGATCAAAGAATATGAAATTTTCATATAGAGTCATATAGTTATATGATATTGGTAATATACACATGATTAAGCCTGATGAAATAGAAAACTAAACATACATGTTTCTAGAATAAGGAATAATACTTCAGACTAGTGGGTAGTCCAACCCTAAGTTTGTTTCCTCAGATAGAATTTATCGAAGATAAAAGTAAATTCATGAAATCATTAACACCTAATATTCAGAAAAATATATAGGAATTACTATCAATATTTTAAATTAAAAATAACCATGTTCAATGTAAATTAGAACTAAATCTTATGGAGTCATACCTAGCATATAATTTCAGGCTATATATCCCAAAATAAATTTATTATATAATTTTCTCATATAAAATATCAAATTTATTAATTTTATTACTAAACTAGAAGATAAAATGAATTAAAAATATAAATATATTTTTTATTTATTTTCCAAAACATGAGATATAATTATGAACTTTTTCATATTTTATTTTGTCTTGTAAAATATCCTTTTATAAATCCTAACACAAATCATTCCTAGTAAAATTATAAATGATTAGAAAATAAAAAATATTTAATTTAATTAATGGTTTTCAATTACCCTATATATTATGTTGTTCCTAAATATAATTTTAACTTGGTTCCCTACACTATGTTTCCTAACAATGTAGTGTCGTTGTGCAATCCACATTTGACATTACCTTGTATCACAATGTAATTTGATGGTTCTTTCCACTCTCTAAATCACTTTTTCTTATGAAATAATCTTTGGTTGAGTAATTCACATTACATTGAAACTAAATATAATGTTATGTGAATACCAAAAATTACATTGAGACACAATATAATTTTAATTATCCCTAAAATGATACTCTATTTTGGCAGTGAGAATGCATGATTTATTATCACATAACACATTTTGCACTCACACTCTACATTAAATTAATAACATATCCTAATGTCGAGTTCCCAATGCATGTTAAATTATAAAATAAATTTTTCTTCAAGCCCTTCTTGAGATTACATTAATTGATTACCATAATATCAATGTGGATCACCTAAAATTATATTATCATATAATGAAATTTTATGTGGGGAAGTTTATTATACATTATATAAAACATATTGGTCCTTAAACTAGAAATAAATACACATTATGTTATCAAAGAATAAGGATTTGGTACCACTGATGGGTTTTATGGGATCATATCCTTATCATAGGCCATTGAAACAACCCATAAAATAGCCCAATATTTATTAAAGAATCAATTTTCCGGGTATTTACTAAGAAAATTATCCCAATATGGAAGTTTCAGTAGCCTAAATATTGATGGAGAAGTATTTATAATGATCAAAAAAGTAAAAAACAATATTTCCAAACTTTGAGGGAGTTATACTGACCTTTGGATCCTAAAACACTTCTTGAGATCCCTTGATCACTGAAGGGATACTAACACCTTAACCATAGTTTCTTATGACAATCAATGGAGAAGATAGGTTTATAAAATTTCACATGCATCAAATGTTACCATATAAGGGATGACATCACATTTATATAGACATTATACCAGTATTTATTTAATACACCATTAACCGTATAATCTGTATTAGATTCCATCTCATGGAATCCATTACTTCCTATTAAAGTTTTATTCATTAAAATTATTTCATGAATATGCAATAACTTTAAAATTCATTCATAATGAATTATGACTGAAGAAACTAATAGATGAATTAGTGGAAGTGATAACTAAAGTCACACAATATGTTGGGAACAATATAGTCTTATGTTACATCATATGAACACAAGGATAAATTTTCACCAATGTAAGTATACACCAATTCTTAAGGATATGTTGGTAGAAAGATATATTTAAGATATATGAATCACATGAATATTGTTTTAGTGAACATCCAAAACCCTTAATGGTGTGAACGACTCTTAATGGTTCTGTCCTCTGAAACATGTCACTGTGGCATCTTTTTTTAACAATGTGACCTAGGTTTTCACGATGTGATTTATGTCATACAAATAGAAGTACTAACACAACTTCCAAATTCACCCAAAATTCATTTATCCTTATTCATGAAATTTTATTCTATTTTATAAGTTCCATAAAAAACCATATCCCTAAATAGTAAATAAAAAATACAAGGGGATTTTTTTAACATAATGTTTATCAATAAGGTATTGGATAATACATTTAATGGGAAAATTGTGTTTATATATATGTAATATTAATGTGGTATATAATTTTTTAAATGTAATGTGTAAAAATATATAAAAACTTTATTTAGAGTTTCTTAAATACTAAATAATTTTTTTCAATTTTAATTTGAGGAAAAAATTATATTTTCAACTGAGAATATTTTTTGGAATATTTTTTAATATCTCCAATGATATCAAAATGCAATGTCTCTATAAAAGTGTGAGTTTCGTAAGGATTATAGTTAGGTAACTTTTAATGAAGTAATTGGGGATTTATTTATTTATTTCTCTATGTGATAATTTTATAGAAAAATTATATTTTTTAATTGGATGCTAATAGAAGTGAAAATAGGGGAAGGTGAAAAATGAATCTTTTTATGGGGAATCATTATTATGGTGTGGGTGATGTGTTATCCAATCACTAGGTGATCTAATATACACAAATTGGGTGATATTTGATATTAATATAGGGTGATGTGTAATGTAGTAATGGGGTTATGTGTGATCTATTCAAGGGGGTTGTGAGGTCTATGAATTTTAAGGGTATTTTATTAAGGATTGAGTTGAATATTTTTAGAAAGTGTCCATAGAAGTGAAATTGATTTTTGGGTAATTTGTTTACATGACCAGGCCCACCGTGACTCCACCCAATTAAATGGTTAGTTGAGTGTGTGACCCTATACCCACCTTCAATTGGCTAGGGGTATTGACTAGCACAAAGATTTCATATCTATACATTCAAGGACTTATCATGTAACGAAGTACAATAAAATTTAATAACTAATATAAAATAATTTCATGAAACACTATAAATAGATATAATAAAAATAAAATATATACAATGTGATCATGGGGAATCAATTCCCAATACAAAACCATATAGAAAAAATAAAAAAAATAAATATCTAGGTAGAAGAAAAAATCCACTATGTACAAATGACTCCATGTATGGAATGACACCTATACTATATAGGGTCTCCTTGAAAAAATTAAATTTGAAAATATGCACTCCGGAAACTACCTTCAACTACAGTATAAAAACTACCAAAACTCCATTAGATATAAACCCAAATCTTTCATCTATGAACTTAGGAAAATATTCACAGAGACCAAACATGTGGGAATGAAGGCTTTCAGAGATCTTTATAAATATATCTAGTAGGATTCCTAAAAAACAAAAAGTAAAGATAATACAATTAGTGAGCTTAAAACATAGACTAGGGAATAAAAGAGGGTCTACCAAAGAAACCAGATATTCTCCATAACCAATAATATCTTAGAGGGAATAAAAAAACAAAATATTCTTAACTTGACATCACCAAGGGATCATATTATAGAAGCATCCACTATTATCTATGGTATTATAAGTCTGGTAATACCCAAGGATGACATTTAAGATATAGGTCATAACTAAAAGTGATCAAAAAAGGATCAAAATGATTCTAGTATCCTTGTGTAATATACATATTGACAAATCCTAAGTCACATGACTCCAGATATACATGACTTACATAAATTCTATGATACCTCCCTAGATATATAGTGGGGGGATGCACCACCTTGTGGTATTTGTGTATTTATTTAGGGAGTAACAAAACCTGGTGGAGGACCATACCCTGACATATAGGGGAGTAGTAACTCCCATAACAGAGGATTATTCCCCAATACACGGGGGAGTACTTGAACTCTTATTATTATATAGAGGACTATTACTTGCTTGTATATGTCTCCAAGGGAATAGTTTAACCCCATACATAGATGAACCCACTCCATTACATGGGGGAGTAACAAACTCCAGATATGTTGTATATGTATCACCAACAATCTATCATTCTCAATAAATCTATGTCCCTTGAACTGCATGAACTAAGATATGAACAACCTACCATGTTTTTAGGGATCATACCATTGTTCTCCATGTATATAGATACTAAAAATGAATAAATCTTATTTAAAAAAACTTGTATCCAAGTGGGAAATCTAGTAAAATAAAATAATTAAATCCATACATGGTGTATCCAGTGGGGTACACAATGTGTAGGGCTCTTGGGTAAGGTTGGATGAGTAATACCACAACACAAATAAAGTGAAATTAATAAATATAATATTTCAAATATGGTAAAAAATATTTATATATAAGAGGTATGTTATTTAATTTGACATGAACTGAAGGAATTCAAAGTTATCTTTACATAGACTACACAATATGTGATGAAGTATACAAATTATAGATAACTGTATATGGCATCTCCATGGAATAATCAACATGTAATTCCATGTAGTATTTGAGACTGTATAGTCTATACATTCTTTTCTTCCTGAACTGATATACATGTTACACATAATAGAAGTATACATCATTTGGGTCTAACTTAATATCTCTTTATATACGTGGTCACACACTAAACAATATAGTATTAATATGAAAATGTATGACTCGTTTCTACATGGAATGTAACAATTATAATGTCAGGTTCACTGAATATGGGTTACATAGAGAGTATCACCACATGAGTTTATGAGATACCTGTCATATGACATTAAAGACCACAAAGAAACAATGAGAGTTTAAGTACATGAAAGGAGACATAATACTACTTCCCATGTTGTCATGAAATACCTAGAATCCCAAAAATGTTATATTCTCAGTACCAATTCCATAGTACCCACTGTCAAAAATTGTGAATCAACTGTTGGACAAACTTACAGCCCCTAGAACCTCCAAATCACCTCACCTAGGTGTTTTTTGGACAAATGGAACTGTTCAGACTACCATCATCCATATATTCATCAAATAGAACCCAAATTTTTTCATAAAATCACTTCTATGTGAGAAAACCCATGAATATCTGATGTTTATTTAGCATAAAATCATAGAACCTTACTCATACTCTAGAATAGATAATTAGAGATAAAATCTTGAGATGTTGGTGGATAGAAGAATATGAGACCCACTATGTATGGGCACACATTTAGGTTCATCGAAGTATGTGAGTAAGATACAGGGATAAAATGATTGTTCATGATGGAAAACATATTAATTAAATTATAGAAAAATTATTGATGTTTTATTTCCCAATATATAATTTATTAATGAATTAATCAAATCAGTGATAAATATCATTATTTTTGTTCAATACCATGAAAATAAATTGTTAGGGTAATACTACAATATATCACCAAATAAATTTCATAATGAACATCGGTGTTTCATCACCATATTCATCCATAGATAGGGATAAATTATTTAATATACTAGATAGCATGATTGGAGAAGAAAAATAATATAATTAATGTATACATTTATTTTATTTATGTGTTTATAAAAAATTTTCATTCAAATATATAATCTTATATCATTAGTAATTCATCCATTTAATGTTATAAAAATCCCCAAAATTATTGGAGCCACGTAACAATATTTTTTTAGGGAGGATAATAGTTTTCATTGTGAATTCCTTGAGAGAAAAATTATAATTTAATTAAATGTTAATAACTAAAATTTTCCAATTATTGTTTTTATCTCTTATAAACATGTTCATCATCAGAGGATTAATTTTATAAGGTGAAAATCAAAGAAAATAAGAAATTAGGTAAATATAAAATAACAATATTTCATGCCTCATTCGTGGTTCCTTGGATAATGAAGACCACACAATGATCCTTAATTATTAATGTTTCCCTCACCACATCGAACACAAAGAACATGAGGAAAATGATGAATTATTTTCCACTGTTTAAGGAGAATGAGAGAGGGAGAAATAAATATTTCTAAAAAATCTGACATAGTTAACAAAAGGGTGTGGAAGAATTTTTAGGAGATAAATGGAAAATTTTACACATAAATCCACTTAAATTCGATAATAATTCCATATTCAAAACCACTCCTTTACAAAAGAGAAAAATTTACCATGAAGGCCCTGGAATGCCAAATGTTATTGTGTCTAGATTCATCCATGCCACATTATCACCTCCACAACATGTTTATTTCATGTCACTATCACATGGTAATTCTATCCCCACCTCATTATTTCATTATTAAAAATATTAATTCATTACATTAAGATATATTGATGATGTTTGATCTATGAATCAATAACTGAGTACATAATTTATATATTTCATAGGTAAACACTCTATTTCAGACACGATAGTGAGGTCAGAATTAAAATTTGGAACTCACTTTTGATTTTATCAAATGTTTTCATTACCGTGGATAGAAAAAATATTCAATATATTATTTATTTTCGAAAGGCCTCAATGCTAAAATAAAACAATCCAATTTATTGAACTCCACTTAAAATATCATAAAATATTTTCAATAGAGTTATTACTAAAATCTGTGTCACTAAATAGATATTTTAATCTGGTAAACATGGCATAGATATTTCTTTATTTAATAATTATTAAATATCCTCTAGAATTGAAAAATCATGGAATTTCCCCAAAATTATTTCCCAAAATAAAGACCACATTGTGTGGTCAAGGGAACTATAATTTTTTAAAGGTAATATGTTGTCGTAAATATATAATTTTACCCTATTTAAGGTACCCAACCTATGAAAATAAAAAATAAATTCTCACTTATGAAAAATATGGATCACTATATCCTCCCCATATTTAAAAATTTTCTTTCTTGAAAAATAAATAACCTGATATTTTATTCAAAATATTATTAAATAAATTTTATCAGAATAAAAAAATACTAAAAAACATTTTATATTAACCTTAGAGATCAAGTCCCTAAGTAGAATTCAGACACAACTACCTAGGAAAACATCATTCATCTTTACATTAGAATTTCCCATGTTAATCCTATCCCAAAAATGATTAATAAAAGGGTGTAAAATCTTGTTATATGGATTATTCAAAGATTCTATGTCAAATACCATTCCAACCATAGAAAATACAGTCACCCAAGATAAATTGAAATCCAAAAACCATAAAAATTAACCATATAAAGGCTGATTAAAAACTGAATCATCTAGGATAATGTCATGATCCCCACCTCTAATGATAAAAGACAAAACCATAAGATTTAAACCACTATGAATGGTCTCCTAGTTGGGTTATGGTTAGAAAATAAGACATTATATCATACTCTAGAAATAAGCATGGAAAAAACCAAAATATCATCAGTGACTTATCCCACCCCAATCCAAATTGGTTAGTATGCACCTTTTAGACAACACTACTCTATTTTTTGTAGACCCCACGATAATACTTTAATTTTGTTTGTTACTATAACCAAAATCCATAGATAATCATTATTCACTGCACAACTTAAATTGACACACAATTAACATGAATTCTCTTTTATACATACATCACTATGGTTTTTTCCACACTATAGGTATCCCCAAGGTAGGTCAATGATAACTTCCAAACTACTATGACACATCCCCACCATTTGATTTTAAACATGGGTGGAATCAAATAAGACCAATAAAAATAACCCACAAGACTTTTCTTATTAATGTTTCATTCCTTAGTACCAAAAAAATTCATTCATATTTTTGAGATGTACCAGTGATGAGTCAAAAGATTCTTATATTGCCTCATTCTCACCAAATTTTAGATATTCATAACCAAACCTAATTTCAACCAATAAGAACCACATATTGAGAGTATTTGAAACACATATCTCAATGAAAACCATTCTCTAATAGTACTATAAATTATACATTATATCCCTGAGATTATCTAACTATCAAAAAAATTGTAGTAAATATTGGTAAATACTTTCTAGTAAGCCAATATATGAACCAAATACTCATTGAAAGAAACCCTAGGATATAATTTAAGATAACTCTATTAAGTTCATCCTCCACAATTGGTAACTCTTACAACAAAAACTAAAAATGTATATAAGATATACTCACTAGCTTTTGGTCGATCAGCTAAAATCCTTCAAATAATCTTCCTCATTATAGAGAAAAAATCATGATTTCACCAACCATGAAAAATGATGGCCATATTTAGTAAGAGTCTCCAACCATATGGTTTTATATTAGATATATAATAGAATATATGATACGTAAATGAAACTTTGTTAGTTACTTAATTATCCTAGCTATAATTCATGTAAAACTTGTTAGGTCCTGATGAGAATAGATAAATATTCCTGGGGGGGGGGGGAATACTCTGTTTAAAATATTTTTAACTACTTATCAAATAACGTTATTATAGAAAATACATGACTAGAAATAAAAAATTTATTTTTATAGTAGTTCACATCAAAATTATCATACTATACTCTTCACCCCTCTAAAACAAAGTGATATATGGAACACAATAACTATAGAATATCTTACTTTTAAAGGGAGTCACAACCCTTCACAACTGCCTTTTTAAACCTTACCATTAGAACACAAGACAATATTTTTTTCACACATGGTATCTTAACCCAATAAACTTTCCCATTATACACTTGGAGGAACAACCAAAATATACCTTTTGATGTGGAATAGAATTAAACCCTAACTTTTACCAAAACTAGGGCACACTCGATCTTGTTGTCTTTTACTGGTAATGGAAGAACCCATATATTTTTGTGGGTTATTCTGACCAAACTATGACCTTTTTGAGGTATTGTAACCCAACATGATTATGTAAATAAAAGAATATAAATAATTAAAAACTACATAGACCCACTGAACAAGGAAGGATCTCAGTATCGTGGAAACATGGTTCTCTATAACAACAATATATGAAATAAATAACGTTCATCCAGGAGTGGTAATTGAAACCAGACTGTATCAAATATTATAATTCAAGAATATCTTCATCATAATTTCTTCATTATTTTTTGGAACTAAATATATAGATTAATTTTTCGATTAATAGATTCAATTTATGAATCCTATTTCATTTCATCCTTTCCAAGGAAATATGTGAATGATTTATTGAATTCATATGTGAATGTATTCTTATGTGTATCACATTTATGATATGTTATATTAAAAAATATATATTTATATTGGAATTAATTACACTAATTAATATAACACTAAATATCCATAATAAAAAACATTTAAATTCATTGGAACACTCCCATAAAGCATGTGAGAAAATCTATTGAAATTCTAATCAATTTGAATTTAAAATCCTTATTTTCAAAGAAACTGGCGTGGTAATTTTACCCATGTTATGATAATTTTAAAATACATATAATTATTCAAAAAAAAATTCCTTAGTACATAAATAATTATTAATTATTTGAAAAACCATTATATCAATGAAAAATCTTTACCCAAAATTACAAGAAATAAAAAATTCTAAAATATAAAATGGTTGTAAAATAGAGTAACTAATACATAACTGAAGGTGCGATACATTTATTATTGTATGTCAATCCAACTAGTATTTTTTAACATGGGATAGGTAATTATTTTTCTCATATTCTTGATTAGTTTTAATGTTAGGTTGATTTGATAAAAATCAGGGTCAATTGGATTTAAAATGTGTGGTCGAATAATTTTTCATTGTGTGGTTGATTAAAATTTAAATTTGTTGTTGATAATAATTTCACCATTTGGTCGATTTTTTTTAAATTATTGGTTCAAATTATTAATGAAGTAAATTCAATACTTCGAAATTTTTTACATCCATTATTACTATCAACCCATATTCATACAGTAACTTAGCTTTGGTTCATACAGTCACTTGGATTTATTCAAGAATTCACTTGTATTTTCTTTCACACAGTTACTTAAATTTTTTATGCAGACTCTTTGATTTTGGTCAAGAGTCCACCTTGTTTTGTTTCATTTTGCGACTTCAATTGTTATAAAAATTCGGATTGTTTTTTTAAAGTCATTTGACATGTGTTCACATAGTTGATGCAACATGCCATGTAGTCACATGTACTTCCTAAGTTATGGTCACTTCCAAGATTAACAATCCTTTAGAAAATAGATAAATAATATACTTTCAACACTATCCCAAATAAAGATGAATTTCTTCATGAAATAAATAATGAACATGATTATTTAAATAATACAAAATATTAGAAATTATTCAATTTATTTTAGAGGGAATAAATGATCGAAATAACAACCATGATAACTTGTAATTATGTAATTAATATGTATTTTAATTATCAAAAACCAAATAAAAAATTGGTTAGAATCCATTTCAACATTCACCCCTTTTTTGATAATTTAAAAACAAAGAGGATCCAAATTTTTCCACATTTTTGAAATTGATCAAAAAAAACAAACAATATTCCTTTCATAGATGTACAAATGGATTAATATAGATTACTATGGATGAAAACAACCCTAATAATGATTTTATTAATCAAATAAACCCCCCATTATTTATTAATAGAAAGTAAACTAAACCTTTTATTTATATCACCGATAATAGAAAAATCCCCTTTAATAATGACTAGGAGAAAATATGACATAAATGTTACATAAAACATATATCTACTAGACCCCTGAAATCAAGAAATTTCAAATATTGTTCATAGATTTAAAATTATTCTTGTGTATACTAGTATAAATTCATTTGGAAAAATATTTTAGAATCTTTAGAGATCTATGGAAATATTTTAGGATTTTCAATCAATTATATATAATTATTTTCAATGAATTAAATAGTAACATATTATTA
This sequence comes from Viscum album, assembly GCA_963277665.1. Lineage (NCBI taxonomy): Eukaryota > Viridiplantae > Streptophyta > Magnoliopsida > Santalales > Viscaceae > Viscum > Viscum album. The sequence continues at coordinate 1,157,134,085 of OY728133.1, read as the reverse complement.
AATAATGTTTCATGGATATGATAATATAATAGATGTACATTCACTATGGAAAATGTGTAAAAGAATCTAAAGGAACATCCCAAAATCCTGATTTATTACTTATTAAATTTCCTTCATTCCATGTTCATGTTTGATTTTATCTAAATTAGCTAGATCCATGTTTTTAGTAATAATGTTAGAATTTTTTCCATCTATATAAATATATTCCAATATAATATTTCATTTATGAATGTTATCTCTAATAATGAGATATCTAATACGAATCAGTTTAGTATTATAATGATTCAAATTATTTTTATTGATAAATTTGTTGAAGTATTATCAAAATAGATCGAGTTGTTTTAAAAAATCCAAACAAAACCAAAAAGAGGTTTTTAATCCATAAAGATCACGAGTTATAAGAAACAATATTAATATAATCACTTTCAACGTTTGATAAAAATACCATATTCTATTTCTTAAAGTTCCATGAATCTAAAATTTTACCAAGAAAGTTACTCATACTTCTTTTCTATTTTCTATGTATTTTTCAATAACCAAAATATAAATATGAAAAACTATTAAGTTCAAATGAATTATGTGAAGGATAAAATAATTTGATATTCATATATCTTCTAAGATACATAATTAATCTTTTAACTACCTTTAAATGAATTTATTTGGTGTTATATTGGAATATAGAACATATACATATTGAAAACATCAAATCTATTCAAGATTTTATCAAATAAAATAAAAACCAATCATTACTATAAATATATTTTATCAACATGTTTTCCCTATTAATCATAATATATCTTACAAGAATTACTCATTTAAATGTTAGAGTTTTTAGAACCATTAATACAAAAACTTTAAACTAATTATTTAATATAGTTTTATTGATTAAAAAATATCATCTTTACTTTGAAATATTTTCAATCCCCAAAAGAACAAAATTTCATGAAAAAGACCCAATAAAAACTCTAAATACATTAAATTTGAAAATTAATTAAATAATGAATTAGTTGAAGATCCAAATATATTATCATTAATATATATATATATATGAATTATTAAAGTATTTTTTTCAATCTATTTTAATAAATATAATTGGATCAAATTTTCTCTTTTAAAAACCATTATTTAAAAGAAATAATGACAAACTATATTACAAAGATCGTGGAGCATTATTTATGATTGGAAAATTTTAAAGACATGGTTAGATTCAGATTCATTACCAAAACCTGAGAGATTAATTACAAAAAAATTAAAAAAAAATTAATTTAAAAATTAACTTTTGATTTCCATTTTAAATATATAATGATATACATATTCCAAAATAATTATTAGAGATTATAATTAAGAAATATAGTCGAATGATTCTTTAAAATCAATTTCTTATTATTTATTGTCACATTGAGATACTAATATAGTTTTTTTAGAAATAATTTTACAAGATTTATCTAAATTTTTTCTAAAGATCCATTTTGTATTAATAGTATTTTTATCTTTTGGGGGTTTTGACTAAGTTTTAAATTTTATTCCTATAAAACTGATTTAATGTTTCATAAATTTCCATGATATTGATTCAAATAGATAAACATTTATTCACATATTGGGGAAAAATAAGAAACACAATCTTACTAATAGAAAATTATTCAACTGGAATTTATATTTTTAACATCAGTAGTAATATCAATGATTAATTTTACAAAGGTACGATCTTTATATATTTTAAAATTTTATTCAGAATAATTATTTTTACCTCACTAGATATATGCAAATATAAATTTTCAAGTTCACCAAAGTTGAAGTCTTTAAAATCATCCTAAACCTATTATAAATCAATTATTATTTACTTTAAATGATTTCAATAAAATTTAAATGCTTATATTAATTAATAATTAGTGTTTTGTATTGTAAAATCTTGACTCCATACTAGAAATAAAATATCGTAGAAAAATTCACTCATTAGATTTTGAATCAAACTTCTCAAGTGAATATATGGTATAAGAGGAATTTGGTACCAATGCAAACTTGGGTCATTTAGGATTAAAGTATAAACAATTGATAATCCATTTATTTTCAAAAAAATTCTCAATTTAATTTAGAAGACACTAATTTAGAAATAAAATCCTTAATGAGACAAAAAGATAGTGGAAATGTCAATGGACATACATTTGTATTATTTATTTTCATGTGACATGTAAAACATGTAACAAATAAGTACATCCAATTGAAACTCTAACAAAAAGATTCTATCAGTGTTGGGTAAAACACTATCATAACTAATGAAAATTTTCATTTTATTCAACTTATTTAAACTCATCATTTTATCACAACTATAATTTACTTGAAAATGTGGAAATATTTCCTTTCAACTTTGGATTTCATTTCTAATCATGTCACTTTCTTCCAAAATAGAATATAATTTAACTATTTGATATTATTCACATTTATATAGATAAAATTTAAGTTTAATACTTTTTAGTTGAACACTTTCTAGATTACTATATATTTGTTTGTTTGAACTCAAAGGTGTACATTTAAAATTTTCATTTTCATCAATAAGATGCATATGTTTATTATATTATTATTAGAAAATTTTGGAATCTTTTTAACTTAATGTTTTTTTAAATAAATCTAATCATACAACTCATCATTATAATAACTAAAGTTAGATTTAAAAGAGGAAGAGAAATAAAATTCACTCACTTATTTTATCAAATCCATTAGTCATAAGTCTGGAAATTCAATCCCTGTACTAGATTAATCACTGGAATATAAATCCAAAGTGTAACTCTAACTTTTTACCATTACTTTCATTTACTTTTTCTAAAATTCCCTATTATTTTTATCTTTATCAAGTCATGGTTATTTAGCCTTGATGTTTCATTTTTCTGTATATTTATGAAAAAAAATCATTATCATCATTACCTTTATTACTCTCTTTCTTCCATAGTCAATTAATTTTTCTTTTAATTGAGTAGAAATTATTTATTATACCTAGGGAAACCTTTACAACGTGGTCTATTTCACCACTTTTCAATTTAGAATCAGAATAGTGAGTGGTAATATGATATTTTGATTCAGATTCAATAACTTTATTTTCCTAATTTTTCTCTCTAGAAATATCTTTAATTCTAATTAATATTGTAGTAAAGATTTAATAATATCATCTAATTTTTTTTATAAATTATTACTTTTATCAATTACTACCTTTTTATCATGTTATTTTATAGGTAAGGATCTTAAAACGCTTTTGAAAAGAATAAAATTATATAACATTCTCCCTAAGAACTCATGCTACTTAAAATAACAGTAAATCTATGAATCATTTATAAACAATCAATTATTATCTTATGTTTATGTATCAATACTAAGATCATAATATTCCTAATTTTGTTCCTATCAACATATCCTAACCATGATGAGTGACTTTCTATATTTTTCATATTTATTGTGATATTTTGTATGAATAAAGACGAGTATAACAATTATTATTAATTTGACAATACTAAATATTTATTACCTTGTAATTGAGAACTTATATTACAAAATAATTACCAACTAATGATTTGGGATAAACTTCAGAAAGTTTTTATAGTTTCATGGTGGATATCCAACCATTAATGATTAAGTGTTTAAGAAAACCCTCCATGTGAGACTTCCAATATCCATAGTCAATTACATCAAAGAGTTGTGGTATTTAGGTTGTCCATTCAAGTTTTAAATTAAATCCTACCATCTAAAAATATAAATTTATACTTTACTATTTGACTAAGTTTTGATTAATAAAAATGGATTAAAAGAATAATAAATACTGGGAAACCCTTTTGATAGAAATTTTGATGTCCTTATGAGAATGGTTGAATGGTCAAGGGGGGGGGAGTGAATTAACCTATTTAAATATTTTAAACCAACTATCAAATTTAAGTTATTGTAGAAAAACTATAAATGGAAATGAACACACTTATTTTTATAGAAGTTCAAAATTAAATGACCCTACTGTAATATTCTCCCCTCTACAACAAAGATAGAGAGAGATGAACCCCAATAACTAAGAGATCTCTAACATTTAAGGGATTAAAAGCACTTTACAATTTCCTTTTTAATCCTTGGGGAGACTACCCAAGATAATATTTTTTTACACAAGGTGACTTAATCTGATAAACCTTTCCATTGCAATCATAGATATACAACCCAATAGAATCATTTTTATGTAGAGGTAGAACCAAACCATTCCTTTTATCAGAAACAAGGTATTAACTATCCCATTTTCTTTTACCAGTTATTAAAGATATCATAATTTTTTTATGGGGAATAAAACCCAATTCATACCTAATATAGGAAATATGAACTGACATGAATTAAGTACATATTACAATGTAATGAATTCGAAACTATAAAAACCAGTTTAAAAATAAATAATATGAGTTTCTAGGTAACAAGGTTCTCACCAATAATAATTGATAAACTATTGAATTATAGTGATGAGTAGTAGTTGATCACCAATGTTTATCCCACAATTTATTTCAAGAATATCATTGACCTCTTTAATTCACCAGTTCTATTGAACTCAATATATAGAGATATTTCATGAATAGTGGATTCAAAGTATGAATTATGTTGAATTTCATCCTTCCAAAAGCAACACATGACTCATTTAATTAATGAATATGAGGAATGATTCCTACATGGTTCACTTTGATAATATGTAATTTAAAACTATATATACAATGGAATTTGTTAATCTAGTTAATAAAAAATTAAAATCCATAATAAAAAACATTAGAAATCATTGGAACACTCCCATAATTCATGTAAGGAAATTTGTTAAAATTATAACTAATTTGAATTTGGAACTCAAGTTTTTTTACGGAACCAGATTGAGACTTTAAACCATGTGACAAGAATTTAGCACTATATAAATATTCCAAATAAAATTGATTAGTTTTTGAATAATTATGTAATATTTAAGAAATGATTATATTAATGAAACTCTGTTACTCAAACTTGGGGTAAATCAAAATTTATAAAATATATAAACTATGGAAAACAGAGTATCGTAGAAAATAATTCCCTTAAGGAAGGGTCAATTGATCGTGATAGGTTGATTATTTTGGTAATTTACAAATAGTGATAAGTTTACATTTTCTTCATATGTTTTATTGGTTTCAAGATGAATTTTATTGACTTCACATGTGATTGATCAAATTTAAAATGTGTGTTTGATTATTTTTTAAACAAGCAGTCAATCAATATTCTAACATATAGCCAATAAAAATTTCAATGTGTATTTGATCAATTTTATCATTGTTATATTAAAATATTAATGCATTCAATTCAACACTTAGATAAATTTCATCTATCTATCTCACAAGTAGATCCATAGTCATGCATTCATCTGTTTTTTTTTCATTCAACCACTTGGATTTTGTTCATTTGGTCACTTGGGTTTTGTTTATATGATATCTTGGATATTTTTAATGTGGTTTCTTAGATTTTGTTCATGTGTTTTCTTTTATTTTTTTCATGTGGTGCTTCAATATTTATAAAATTCAATGTTCAAATCTATGGTCACTTTGAATTTGTTTTTGCGGTAGATGCATCTTGTAATGAAATTGTTTGTACTTCTTGCCTTACTATCACTTCAATAATTCAACATATTTTATAAAATAGATAAATATTATACTTATAAAATTAAACCATATAATGATTAATCAATTCATGAAATATATAACAAACAATATTATTAAAATAACAAAAAATATTAACAAATAATCATAATTCTATAAGGGGGAATTAAGGATTGAAATTAAAAATCTTAAAAATTATAATTATGTAATGATGAAGTATTTTAGTTATAATATAATAAATAAGGAAAGTGGTTAGAATCCAATTAAACAAAACCATCCATAATTAGACTCTCAACACTCTAGGTCTGATGGTGATTACTTGACGGTAGTAGATTAAGATGGTCCACAGGGTCTCCCATATTTAGTTATCACATCATCTCCCACTCAATACTGAAACTACCTTATAAATGTATTTTTTAGGGTTATTGAGGAAACTATTTAATATCAAATATTAACTCTCCATATATATTCATATATCACTCATCTCTAGATCTTCAAAGGAAAGAACCATCCGATTTTAAATATCAGATGAATGACATTGAAAAAATATCACTAGTCTAAATCTCACCACCCATATCTGGTGTAGATAAGGGATACTGGAAGGTACAAAACCAATCTAAAATCTCAGATTTAAGTCCTCACTTGAACAGCAAGATTATAAATATAAATTTTAAATTGGGATAAAAAACAATCTATACACAAACCAAATACCTATCTTGAACCACAATCACATTCGGATAATACTACTATGGGTTTAGATATACATCAACTCAATAGACACTAGTCTAATAAATGTTAATCATTAGAAAGAATCACCACATGATTGATGTATATACAAAATAGATTAGAAAAATATATCTCAGACTCAAAACAATCCTCTAATATTTGAGTATTAGGTTTTTCTAATAGCCTCATGAAGCATTTATCACTGTATTTCACATTATACATAAAACAAAGAACATAACACACCAAACCATAGGCCACACATAGAAAATTAAGACTTTAAAAAATATTATTTATCCCAATGGGAACTACTATCATATCTATAAAATTATCTAAATTAAGAATATATAATGGGAAGATCCTTCCCTCCACTTATTGGATAAAGATACTTTACAACCAGTCACTAAATCAATGCCTCATCACCCCCATAATTTGTGGAGAGAGAGAATAATGTTATACAGTGATCTGGTTATGACCCTATCCATGAATAAAAGACTGATATTTATGGTAAATATTCTCAAATGGATTAGAGGGACCCATGGTTTACTTTTAATACATCTAGGTGATATGAAATAGGAGAGAAAATAAACATCATTGCTAATAACTAAATGATGCACGCACAAACTTACTTAGGCCCCATAAATGATTCCTTTTGGTTTAAGTACCATGTTATCAAAATTTTAGAAAAAATATTGGTATTTCATTGAACCTATAATAGTATCCTGAGTATGATAGCCAAAACCAACACCCATATAGAATTTTTTCATGATTCCTTAACCAAATTTCACAAGATAACGAACTATATAATCTATCCCTATAATTTAACTACTTTCATACCAGTATGAAATGACCCAACCAACTAGAACCCCACATGGGTTGGGGGAAAAGTAATTGTGCCACCCCAAACCCAGCTCTTATAAGAAGGGTATGGAAACTAACAACAAGAATTAATAACCATAAATAAAAGTATTTTTTCTACAACAACATGAAATATGAATAAATCACAGACATAAAAAAAATACAATAACACCAGTAAATAGATATAAAATAACTAAACCATATATAATGTGCGAATGGAATATTAATGAAGTCTGTAATTCCATATATAAAACACCTATAAAGGAAAATAAAATTGAAGAATACAAAAACCACAAGGTAAAACTTACTCTATGTGTGGTATAAAACCTCTTCTCTATATGGAATCCTATAATTTACTATATATATAACCATCTGCTTTATAAACCACCACTTACTACTAAGTAACATCTCCTTTTACTACACTATATTCATGTCTTCTAATGTTATATCTAAACTATGAAACATCTCTACAGAAACAACATGTGAGTGTATGAATCCTATACAAGCTTGAGTATTAATATACTCAATATGAAACCCTAAAAAACAGAGTATAGATAATCTAATATGTTATATCAAACATGGAAATAAAGGAAACATTGTTTCTCCCAAATGAAGAAGATATGATCTATCATCAAGAAAATAATATGAAATGGAAGAATCTATATCTTTATAGCTTAACTATATAAATGGATCATATCAAAAAAGTATCTAGTGAAACCTAGGTTATTTAAAGAAATGCAATACCCCAAGTCAATAGGTAGGTTATAAGAAATAACTAAAAGGTAAACACAAAATATTAAAAGGTTAATTGTATCCTAAAGTAATCTATATGATTATATATTTTAAGTTCCATGTACATCGATCTACTATAATTCTATAACTTATATAATACCTCTCTAGAGCTATTGTAGGGGGTCGTGCCTTTTCAAGGAATGTGTGTATTAACTAAGGGAGTACTTAACCCCAATGGAGGACCGTTCCATGATACATGGGGGAGTAGTGACCCTATTTATGAAATAACACACCCAAACACATAGAATATTACCTTTAATTTAACTAATTACCACCAATGGAAACCCCTCCTGGGCCCATAGTGAAGATGAGAGTGACCCCAAAAACCCACCTCCAATAGGACATTGGGTGGATACTAGAACTGATGGTATAAATCACATAAATGGGATTCATTACCATAATAAATCCCATGAACATAATAGAAAAAACCACCAATAAACACATTAATACAACGTAATAACTAATAAAAAATTCATAGTAAATTTCATACAAATACCAATCTCAAAAATAAATAAAAAATAAACACCTAAGAAATCAACTATAACTATAACTCCTAGATCTAGGCTAGTAATGTACAATTAAAACTCCAAATATCACATTGAATCTTTTAAAATATATTTATATATATATGGGTGATAATACATGTATAATTAGTGGGATCTACCTAAATTCCTCTCTTTTAAAGGATAAAGAATCATATTGACTCCTAAGTTAATTAATTAATGAACCAATATTAACTTATACCGGGGAAACTAAACCAACATCATTAGGGGTCAATCACTTAATATAAAATGAAATTATGATAAAATAATATCATGGAATATAAAAAGGGTACCCTACACTACTTACCCACTAATGTTTACTCTCAAAATCTTATAGAAAATGTCTTGGAACTCCCATACCTTCCATATCGTTATAAACATTTCTTGATATATATATATATATATATATCTTATAGCCACATCCTAATTACATAACCACATATCCACATCCAAATATCACATATCCATATTTCAACTAAACATAAAATTTCTATTATAGTTGGTATTTATGAACATTTAATAAGCCAACCTTATTCTCTGCTCTTACTATGAATAACCCCCATAATATAACAAATCATTATCCCATAATCTTCACATAAATGAAACATTTCATTTTTTTCCACTAAAAACCATTAATTTAAACCTCATTCCTTTATAGAAAACCTATATATAGAATAGGGAGTTGGAATTATGGATTAATCATTTATCCATTCCCTCTCAAACAGATATTTTTGGGGAAGAAAACCATAACACAAAACTTTTTGGTATTATTAGGTTTGTTCAACAAGGGTTCTGTTCAAATAAAATCACATGAAAATAAATCATAATTGTATTACAATCCCACATAATACTAAACTTAAGGATTTATACCAAAAAAACACTATAATAATCCATATTCATCACCCCAACTCTACAATATTCCATAAAAAACTACAACTACCTTTATAATATTACTAAATCCCACTGTCACAGAAAACCCAATCACCACATCATCGATGAACTCATTTTTTAATCACTTATTAAACAAAATTATAGATTTTACATTTATCAACCATATTATATTCATTAATAAATTCATTAATAAAATCTATTGAAAAATTATTCATAATTGAATAAACATATTATTCTCATATTTTAATTTACATTTATTATAAAAAAGTTAATTAATAGTTATTAATTATTAAATTTTTTCACCTTACCAATAGTTTTATAATACATTTTCCAATACATTACATACCCCCATAGATCTACTAACATATCCTCTTGTCACAAAACAATAACTCACATGCAGCACTCCTCTATATACACTTACAACTACTAAATTTTCCACAAAACTGATCCATTTCCACAAAACTAGCCATATCATCACAACACAGAAAAAAATCATACCATAAAAAATAAATTACGTTTATAGTAGAACAATAAAATCTCCCAATAGGAAAATAACACAGGAAAATATTAAGAAAAAAAATTCTATTAAATTTATTAGTTACTTATAAAATCAATAATACTAGTTTCTAGATTTTCCAACCAGTTGAATCCATTACTATAAAAATATTATTAATATTTTATGGGAGGTGTTTCCATTGGATAATCAAAAAAATAAACGTATGAATCAAAAAAGTAAATAAAAATATTGAAATGATATCGAAAACTATTAAATATAAGAAATAAAAAATGAGATAAATATTATGATATAATCTCCCCTAGAATTTATTATTACAAATTTTCTCTGTTAATAGTTAATTGACACTATTAATTTAGATGAAAATAACCACATAGTAATTTCAAGATTTCCATAAAATAATAGCGATATTTCATGAATATCTACCATGATGTGATGTTTTGTTAATTCTATCTACCCAAATAAGAAAAGTGAAAGATGATTTTAAGAGAGATACTGATGAGGAAAATATGAACTAATCGAGAGGTGCTTAATAAAAATGAATTCATGTGTTCTAATCAACCACAATCTAGAAAAAAAGATGGATCAAAGAGGGAGGAATTTGTGAATTTTTATAATTATAAAGCTAGAACTCTGTGGAGATTATTCTGATCATTATTCCCTAAAACTTAGTCAACCCCCTTAAATTCATATTCAAAATTTCATGATGATTTTCATTGAACCATGACATTTTTATTTCCTAAAATTTAGGTATAGGTCATGCATGGGTAATGTATTTTATTATTAAATATCCCTCATTTTATTCATAAATACATATTTTAGGTCATTCCCAAAAAATGGAGTTTTTACTAAGGGATAAATCTTATGGATTGCATTAGAGTATGACTCTTATGAAGGGTGTAAGAGTATCTCAGAGCTCGAGAATCTTATATAGTGTATAAGAGTTACTTTTAAAATGTTTAATAAAAATTTAGAAAAGTGTCAAAAATTACATATTGGTCCTCAGGGAAAACATTAGGGCCATCTATATAGTAAATAAAATGACACATACACATCTAAAAAATTTACTCTTCTATTTAAATTGAGGATATTAGGTTAAAAATTTTACCAAGTGAAATACTATTATTATATCTCATACAACTCTTTTATTTTAAAATTTTATAAAGGAATTTCATTTATTTAACATGTAATAAATCTTAAACATCAATAAATGACTATTAAATTTTCACATATGACACCTCTGTTTCAAGAATATAGAGAAATCCCCAACGAAAGGTGAATTTCTAAGATGACGATCACAATGTGTGAGTTTTACCAAATTTTACCAAAAAGTTAAAATTAAAATTAAAATGCATAATAAAGTAAAAAATTATCGATATATGATTAACAAGTGAATATAATAGATAAATTTGGCCCCAACCCCTAAAAAACCAATAAAAATCTAGAAAATATCCCTTGGACTCCAACAATAGACAAGAAGTAACAAAGGGAGGGTTTAAAAAAATTAATACGCTTATATTATATTCTTCTCAACAAATTATCATCATGAATCAAAACTAGACCTATGATAAAAATTTTAAGAAGTTGATATTTAAAATCAAAAATTTATGAGATACCTCTCTAATAGGGATCTATCAAAACAAGGGCATAACCAACTGAACACAAATATGAAGCACAAAATCCAATTTCCTTACCAATAATGTTTTAAATTTGAAAGGGTTATACAATTTATCATAAATAATGTCAATCAAAACTCAAACCATGGTATTGGACATATATTTTTAACTCAAATTTCCATATACATTCCTCTAATCTTCCATGCCTCTAGAAAATGATAACTATGGAAGTGACATGTCTATGAAAAACCTTCTTTTAGTGGTCTTAAATCTCAACCCTCCACTCCATGAACATCACATTATCCTATAAATTGAGATCCCAAAATTAATGACATGTGAGTCATCATAAATATGTCAACAATTATATGACATGTTCATGTAAGTTTGGATCCTATCTAATTATGATAGAAATTACAATTGATATTCCACCTCATTAATACACCTAAACACTTTATAAGGACCAATAAATCAACTATAATTCTTATTCAGTCATCTAAATATTTGATTCACATTATGAGGGGATACCCTAAAGATCACATGATCCCCAAACTCAAACACTAAAAGTATCCTAATTCAGTCAATATAAGACTTCTGATGGTATTTTTCTACCTTTATCCTCTCTCAAATTATCTGGATTGTCTCAGTTAGGTTTTTCACCATATATAGTAAGAGGAGTGCCAAATCTAGGACCTTGGTCTAATATGATGAAAATCTACAAGGCCACCCATATAATTCCTTTAAAAGATACATAAAAAAAATAAAATATTAGTATATTTTATTGTAGTAGAACTCAACCAAATTAGGTTCCTTACCCATGATGCACCAAAATCCCAAACATAGGCACGTAACATATCCTGTATTATCATGATAGTCCACTTTATTTGACCATCCTTGGTGGATAATAAGAAGATCTATAGAATTACTATGAGAAAAATAATTCTAAATATCTCCCTAGACTCATGGGGTAAAATGAGGACCCTGATCCTAAATAATGTTCCTCGATACCGAATAAATGCCTCAGCATCTCATCCTAATATCAATCGCTAGAACATTCACAACACATGACTTTTTGAACACTATGAAATGAATTGAATTTTTCAACTGGTCCATAATCATTCAAATAACATCATATATCCCATTGTATCTGTGTAAAATAGTGATGAAATCCATTGATATGTCTTACTACATTATCATTAGAACACCCAATGGATGTAATATACCAAAGAAAGGTATAATTCTATGCCTTCACATGGTGACATATGTATTCTCATGATACAAACTCTCATACTAATCACTTTTTCATCGGCCAACAAATCTGATTCCTCAAGGAATTATACAAATTGAACATACCATGATGTATTTTCATGGTAAAGTTATGAAAATCATGAAAAACCACATCACACATGATTGATAAAATAAATAGAATTCCCTAGAAATATATTCAGTGCTAATCATCCCCACACCGTCCCTCAAGAGCATTACTATTGAAGATGTGAACCAACATCACCTCTACCTCTAAGTCTCTCCATTATGACTCATCAACCTTTTGAATTAAGGTTTATTTCACTATAATATGGTACAATAAAACACTAACACTAGACTCCCCCATATCAATATACATCGTTTCAAGATCCTCTATTACTCTATAAGAATCTTATGACCCATTGATTGTTTCATAGTGCATCAAAAACTATATTACATTTTCTTATGGTGTAAGAGATATATAAGTCGCAGTCCTATAAGAACTACATCCATATCTATTTTCTATAGATTCAAATACCATTAATAGAAGTTATACTTTAAGTTAAAGTGATCTATGATGACTATAATGCATTACTTGATGTGGTAATCCCACCAAATATTCAAAGAAAACACCAATTCTAGAAACTCAAGATCATGAGTTACAAAGTTATGCTCAGGGAGACATAAATTTATATACCCATATGAGATCAACTACTTATACTAAATCTGGTCTCAACCCATATTGTGACAACATGTTTCACAAAATATCTCAAACATTACTACTTCCCCTAGAATCCAAACAATATGAGCACTGATTTTTTTCTCCTTCAGGTAGTAGAAATATATTTAACACTGATAAATACATATAAAATATTTGTTCTTCCTAGTAGGATCAGCCAGTGGAGATGAAATCTATGAGAAGTTATACATGAACCTTTAATAATATCCCACAAGACCAATGAATCTATAAACATATAAAAACCTCTATAATAGTATGAATCAAAATAAAAGTAATCTAAAACACTCTAGATAGTGTTCTAAATCTATATAAGATACAACCACTTTATTCTTATCCAAACTATGATGATGGAAGTCATATAACATTATCCTCAATAAATCAAATTCCTCAACTGGGCTGACCCTTTAGAGGTGAACTAGATTGTCCGACACAACTCTCCAACCTAAACCACAGAGAGATGATGAATAGGATCAATCTATATAAACAAGAATATGAACAAATATACCTTATAGAATTTAATTTATTGAGGTTCAATTAAGTAGATACATTTAACATCTATAAAATCACCCCGATTCTGACACATGGGCAAAAAAAATTGATGAATGAACCACTCTTTGTTCTTTAAACCATAATAGAAATTATATTACTTTGTTTTTTTCAATAATATTAAGGTCCTTGTGTCATATCCTTAGGGTCCCAAATCACTTGTCTCTCAGTCAGTCTCTCTTTAAAAATCACACACTATATTCAACTGACATCATTTCCTTATCAATCTAATCCAATTTTCACAAGTTCATATCCCCAGTATCTACCCCAACTCTCAAAAAAAGCTTTTATTCCACTTTGGTATGAATGTCACCGACTAGAGACCCCCTGGTCCTATTATGAAGATGAGAGTAACCCTTCTAGACCATCTAAAATAGGACAAAAGTTGGAAATTATCAATTAGGGTATAAATCACAAAAATTAGTGGTATAACCCACATAAATCCCAGGACCATAACTAATTAAAAAAATTATATAAAGTAATAATATATTTCTCAAAAATTAATCGTAAATTCTATACAAATAAAAGTCTACAAGAGAAAAACCAAAATAAAACCCCTATGGTGACATCTCTCACCACAACTCCCAACATCATGCTAAATATTTTTAGATTAATCTCTAAATCCCTCTTAGAAACTCATAAATTAGATTTGAATATTTATGGGTGATCAAACATATATACACAATATAATACTCATCAATACCAGTCATGAAAATATGTAAAATGCAAACAAATTCTTCAGTGAATAAATAATAGAATCAACAAACACATATACCAAGTCAACTAAACCAACCTCATAAGGGCCCACTTGAAAAATATCATATCAAAGTATAAAAAATAATATCAAGGAATACATCAAGATGGAAAATCACACCACTTACCCATTAGTTTGTTTCTCTCACGTCCTCTTGATAAACATCCTCAAACCCCCATCCCATCCTTATTATAATAATAATATCTTAAAATCCATATATCATATATCCACATCATAATAACATAATCAATTATCCACAAAACATATTACATATCTATATCTTAACTAAAAATCACATTTTCTTCATAGTTGGGTATCATGGACTTGAATGGCATTAAAAAAATTACTTCTGGATACCATGAATTACCCCCACTATATAATGCATCATTATCCCATAATCTTCACATAAATTGTACTTTTGAATTTTGGATATCATAGTCAATGAATATAATCCCCAGGCTGTCATAGTCATTCTATGTATGTAATAGAGAGATAGAGGAATAAGGAGTATTCAATCATCCATTTCCCCACTAACATATACGTTTAGAGATGAAACTCGAAACCTAAATTTTTTTGGAGTCAATAAGTTAATTTTACTTTGGTGGTGTAAACATTATGTGATAAAATACCAGTGGTGTAGTAGGATGCAAAGGAAGAAGATGGGAAATGGAATGTGATGCCAGATGATGAGTGGTGAGGCTAGATCTTGGAAATGATATAAAGAAAGGTAGTGGGATGAATGTGGGGTAACAGGTGGTGCGGAAAAATGAATGATGATAATGGTGTGTAGAAAAAACTTTGTCCCTTAAAAAGTGATATTTTTTTGAGGATACTCCTTTAGGAGTACCTATAGTTCTAGATATGTTGATTTTCCCTCTCTTAGAGGTCTACGAGAGTCATCTGTGTTTTCACAGTTTTCCTAATGTCAAAATTTATCCCATGCCCTATTAGTATATTCAATGTCCTTACTTCTATGTTTCTCCTTGTGTTTTGGAGCACAACCTTCATGGACTGCCTTAGTAGTTCATCACGTCTGACATTCATGGGATCTTACAATGTGGAATCAGGTGAGTTTTTATTTAGAGTAGTAGTGAGAGTGATAAATCTAGATGTCCACTTATGTAGACAACTGAAGTGGTGGTGTCTAAATTAAATCACAAAAAAAATACATAACAAGTACACTAAAATCACACACAATTATATCACAAAGGATTCATAATAAGTAGTACCATAAAAACCCATATTCATTACCATGTTTTTGTGATCTTCTATAAAAAATTACTTCCCCTTATATAACATCAACAAGTCCTACTATCCCCCACAAATTAGTCACAACATCATACGAACTACCTTTTTTAGTCATTTATTAATCCAATTATTGTATTACCCTTTACAAGCCATAAAATATTAATTATATAATTCCATAATCCTATATAATAAAAAATCATTCATAACACAACACCCATATTATTTTATAGATTTTACCATTTCATTTAATATCATTGTAGTTCCTTAATAGTTTCGAATTTTTTAATTTCATCCCACTACCTATATTTTTATTATTCATATTACAAAATATTATATACCACCACACATTTAATAACACAACCCCATATTATACAACCATACATCGCATGAACCACTTTTCAACATTTTTTAGAAACACCAAAAGTTATATAAAATCGATCCCGCTCCACAAAAACAACCATACCATCACCACCATAACCACAATCACATCATCCCATTAAAAAATAATTTAATTCATACCATAATAACACATTACCTTGACCAAATTATAAAAAAATAAACCCATAAAGTGAACATCTTTATAGTTATTCTTTCTAAGAAACTTTTTAGTGTCTAGTAAAATAAAAATTATTAATTTCTAGATTTACCAAGCATCCAATTCCATTAGCATCCCTAGAATTAACAATTTATGGATGGTGTTTTAAATGTTTATTAACAACAAAAAACTAATTACTCCCAACAATAAGTAAACATACAATAACAATATTGAAAACCAATTAACCCAAGAAATAAAAAAACATGATATAGCTTATGGGATACTCTTCCCCCCACCCTTCACTTCAGAATTTCAAGTTTTATCATTTCATAGTTAATTATCACCATTTATTCAAATAAAAATAATGGATTGATAATAACATTATTTATAGAAAATAAGATAATTCTTGAATCCCCTACCTAGACATAAAGCCTTGAAAACTTGATTCACATTTTCTAGAAGAAAAAAAGATGATCAAAAGCATGAAATTCATGGGGAGAACCAAAATTGATCATGAGGTACTCATTGAACCAAAAGTGTTGGGATATAATCATACATGATTGAGAAAACAGTATGTATAAAATAATGAGGGACTTGCATATTTTTAAAATAATAGAATAATAACTTTTTGGTGATTCTATCAAGAATTATTTGTTAAAAAATCGATAAACCCCTATAATTATCTTTCATCCAAACATGATTATTTTTATCTAACTATGATTTATAAATTTCCGAAAATTAATGTATAGATTATTCATGGGAAAATCATTTATTTTTCTAAAATATATTCAATTTCATTGTTTTTTAATTATTATTCCCCATTTTATTTATAAACCATATTCTGGTTTATTCAAATAAAAGATGTTTTTTTAGTATGGGATGAATCATACACAATGCATTAGAGAAACCTTGAGTAGATTACCCTTGAATATGGCTTAATTTTATCTAGTAGTAAAAGAGCCATATATTGGGCATCAGAGTAAATTCAATCACCTCTATAAAATATCTAGAAAATAATCAACAATTTTGTTAGGGATAACAATGGAAATGTAAAGGTAGTTTATACTGAAAATTAAATTCCCCATACAAGTTATTATCTATGCCTTATTGGGCCATCAATTTTCTATTTATAGTGCTTGGAGGGGTTTTTGGTGGTAGATAGAGATGAAAAAGAGTTACTTCAACATATACACACCATGAAAATGTATTACACGACATGTAATCATGGTTAATGGCTTGTTTTGCTAAGTGGTTCATGGATTGTACACCACTAAGGGGTATCCCTTCAAAAGGATACATTCCATGTAAGAGGTATTTGTGAGGTTTAATAATTTAGGTCTTAAAAATCCTTGATGTCTATGAATTTTTTGGTGGAACTTAAAGCTCAACATTTTCATGAGGTGTTGGGATTACACAACATGTAAATGTCACGTGCATTATATCTTTGAAGGCTGAAAAACTCGAGGTTATTTCCCAAACCCTATAGAAGTTCTCTACTCTATCATTATAGGTGTCTAGTAGCTCGCTTCAATGGAGTTTTTAGAATCCTTTTAACAGGGATTGGTTCCTAGTTTTCTATCTTCGATATATATCAAGTTTTCCTCTTATCCTCATCTATTTCCTTCTTTTCTTTTCAGATTTTCACTAAAGCGGTGCAGTTTAGTTTGATTTGAGTGTTTGGGATGTGTTTTTTTAATCTTTGGGTCTTTTTAGGTTAATCAGTGGTTTCTTTCCATGCGATTGTGGTTTCCAGAAATTTCTTATTCTCTCTATGCTATATATCAAGTCAAAAAAGCTTCTTTAGACAGGGAATCCATTGTTTCTCTTTATTATGTATCATGTGGGAGGGGTTTAATTTTTTATTGATATTATATGGTTGTTCTGACATAATTAATGATAAATAATTTTCTAAATTGAAATATAAGGGTAAAGGTTTTTGATTCACATGCTTTTATAGCTATGATATTATTGTGATATTGTGATTATACGAGATTGATGCCTTGTTTGAAATTGTTTCCATTAGAAGATTTGTTTGCACAAGATGATATGTTCTATGACTTCTTTTTTTGTTGTGATTTTTGTGATATTACCTTAAAATGGAATTTTGATAACCATTTAATTTTTTATAATAAAATGGTCTCCCTACTATTATGGTTTATGTTATAATTCCCCTAAAATAAAGTTTAATATGATAAAATCCTCTTTGTAAATCTGTAAAATGATCTTTATGTGTTTTGATGTGTGGTTGTTATTATGGGATGATGATTTATGGTTGAGGTATGTGGTGATGACAGATGTTTTGGCCATTCTTTTAGGGTGGAGATAGGGTTTGTTTGTCCGTGCTTTTGGGGTTGAAAGATGGTTTTTCTATCCATGATTTTGGGGTGTCAAGGTGGTTTGTTGGGTGTTATTTTGGGGTAGTGAGGTGGTGTTTTTTCCGTTATTTTGGGGTGGTGAGGTGGTGGTTGTTTGGCTGGGATTTTGTGCTAGTTAGGTGGTGTTCATTTCGATTTTTTATGGGGTGAGGAGTTGGGTACATTGTTCTAGATTCCCAGGTAGTGATAAAATAAATAATTATTTTAATAATTATTAAAATAGAGTGGGTTGGTTTGGTTAATGGGTTTTAAATGGATGATGAATAATTAAATGTTAATCTATGTAGTAAAACATGTTTTTTAATAAATAATTAAAATAATGGAATGATTAAATAAAATTGGCTATAAAAATGAATGTGGCACGTGGCTTGTGGTATGGTATTCTGCATTTAGGGGTGTCTTCAAAAGTAAAGATGTTGTGAGTTGGTCAGTGTTTGGTTATGAACCCATAGGTTGGGGTTGTGTGTGGGTATATATATATATGTACTATTATATTCATTATTATATCTATACACACCCTACCCATGTCGAGAATTATGTTTCGACAACTGTATAGTCACACATGGGTTATTTTTTCCGACATCTGGTGAGGAGGATAGTGGGTTGGGCACCCACACTTTCCCACTCTCTCTTATTGGAGAGATATGTATATAAATGGATATAATAGACATAGATTTTTTAGTTCATTATTTGGTGGTTGTGACGACCCATGTGTTTTTGGGAGTGACAAGATATGACCATGCTTGTGGGGTGGTGGACCAGGTGTTTTCGGGTGAGTTATGATATGACTGTGCTTGTGGGGTGGATCCTAGTGGGGGTCATACATGGAAGGATGAGGGAACAAAATTGATGTCATACATGTTCACAACTCCCTACTACTTTGGTTAGGGGTTTTGATGGTTTGTGGACCATGTGTTTTCGGGTGAGATGTGATGTGGTCGTGCTTGGGGGTGGCAAGCCCAAGTGTCTATAGGTTTGATTTTTTATGACATTCTTGTGGGGTGGTGTGGTATACGAAAGAGATGGGAACAAAAATAAATTTGAAATTGGGGTGTGAGAGTAGTATACCAGTGAGAAAGTGGTGTGGGGTACCCTTATGGATGTAACTCATGTTATATTGAATTACTTGGCTTGTGTTATTTGGTGAGCATGCCTTTTCGAGGTCTGGTTTAGTAAGTATACCTATATAGGTTCTGTTTTGTTCTTTTGTTTACTCATGGGTACATTAGTACGATTCTTTCACATGTTCATGAGGGATGGTTTAACTAATGAGTATACTTGTATTCTCGCCCTACATATATGAAATTTTTTATGTTTGTAGGATAATTACATAGATTGTGCTGAGCATTACTATATTGGACCTTGGATAACTGAGGTTCCACTAGTTAATCTTTTCTTTGGAGTTTTTTCTTTGAATACAATAATTTGTTTCTAATTTATTTATACATACTTGTGAGACGGTTTTGGTTTCTTTTATATATTATATATTTTATTTTTTTGGATTATTTATCTTATCTCTCGATCCTACATTATTATAGAGGTTAATGTGTCCCATTTCATGAGAACCTTATACCCTCAGTGCTGGTCCCCAACCCCAGGCCTACTAGAGGCGGGACTAGGGGGTCATTATCCCTCTCCCTTAATTGAGGTATTTATTAACCACTGATTTAAGATGATATTAATTGTTAATATATATATATATATATTTAATTAATGTTCTTAATTACTCATAAACACCATTTTGGTGCATTTTATACTTTGAACATTAATTCACATTATAATTGTAATTCCCTCTTAAAATTCACTATTACATGGTACTTATTTGAACACCTCCTAAAATACAAAATGATTTTGATTTTATTTTCATATTTTATTTTCGTGCATCTCATGTTATAAGTAACAATTCATTCTTTTGGATTATTTGAAGATTCATATTAGAAGACCAACAAAACGGGATTTCATGGAAACACATTCTGTGGAATGTAAACAATTCAAAATCCAAATAAAGAGACTATAACTGCCAGGATCTAAGCCCAATGATTCTAAAACATTATCTTAAGGTTGATGAAATCACAAGGAACATTTCATCTAACAGTGACAAGAGATAATTCAGATTTTTTAATGGAGTTCCAGGTGACCCAAGTTGGAGATAAAATTCTGGGCCAGATTTGATGGCCTAGAAAAACATCCCACAATTTTTATAATATATCAAAAACCATAAACTATTGTGGACTGATATTTTACATGATGTAAATGGATATTCTTATATTTATTTTCTTATTCTATTGACCACAAAATTTCATCCACCTATATTCTCCTTTGAACACATCTATCGAGTCATGAAAACTGGCTCGGATTGTCTGTCAAGGGTGTAAAAATCAACTCTCCCTCAACTTTCCACCCACTTATGGCCTACCACAATTAATTTAGGAGACTTGTATTATTGGAGGCTCAACCCAAGTCTGATGAAATTTCTATTTAATGTAGTGTTGTTGAATGAGGTGTGCATATTTCATTCTTTGTTTCATTTAAATGTTATTCTTCCCATTTGACATTGTATTATTCTTCTTCATTTGTAAGTTGTTCGAATCACATTAGTTTTCAACAAAAAAATTTCAGATTCTCTTCTAATGTTATTATTATTATTATCACATTGATACCATTGTTTCATTATGAGAATTTATTCACACCGAACCTTGTGTAATTATTCACACAATGGTGGAGTGATTATTTTCTTTTCATTGTTTTTTTACCTCTTTAATTCCTCCCTCAAGAGTCAACTTCCCGCTTCAATTGAAACCATAAAATCAATTGAAGGAAAACCCTATTATGGGTTTATAAAAGGGAGTATAAATGGTCTTAATTGGATATTATTTATCACTCTATTAATTTCTAATCAATTCATTTAATTGAGAATTTCATTTGATTATTTTAAAACTTCTTCGTCCTTTTTGAATGTTAAGGCCGCACACTTCAAGTGATAATATGAATGTTTACCTTGGAGTGATCAAAAAATTGATCCTCCATGTGTATAAGTGATCAGTATTAGGGTTTCTAGGTATTAAACCATGAATTGATGATGTTTTTTGATCTTATTCAATGAACCCATCTCAAATATAAGAAATCGAAATTTTTGAAAAAGGAATGCATCAAATCCACCCCAAGTGATAACAAAGGATAAACTCATTATATTAATTTAAATTAACTTAGATCTATTATATATTCTTTAAAACCATCTAAAATAAACCCAAAATTTTCAACTTCATATCCAAAAACAATCCATAGAATATACATGTCTGTAGGTTATTTCTTAGGTCTTTGAGGATTTGACAACCCAAGATAAACTACAAGCGACTATAAAACCCTAACATCTTTGGAAAATTTGGGCGAGACCAAATTTTGGCACCGTTTCTAGGGACCTAAGTAAGTCATCTCGAGAACTATTCTATTCTCCTCCATTTCTCTTTTCTCACCCCAAATTCTCTTATCTTTTCCCTTTCTCATTTTTTTCTTTTGGCGCAAGTCTGCCTTCACCTGTGATAACTAAAACAGATTTGTTAGGGTGGAATGTCCTGGGGTTGGGGAGTCAAGAACACATATGGGTATATTATTGTTAGATAAAAATATTAATAATACTCCATATTCAAAAATTGATCCAATTTCAATGGAGGTTCTTCAATGAAATCAACTCATAAACCCAGGTGGGAACCAAAATGGAAATCTAAATGAGGCAACCCAAAACTTGGGGAATGCAGTCGATCGAACAATGAATGAATAACTCACACATTATAGGACCAATGAACCCTCTTGAATTAGGCATGATTCCATAGGATAATCCCACTATGTTTTCAAACCACATGTCATAAACCACCATCTAACCGTCTATGGAATGGAGTTAGAAATTCTATTCCTTCATATCAAAGAGTTCAACAAAATTATTGAAACCATGTGCCCACCACATCAACTTGAGTCCTATAAGATGATAATATTTACTTTCTCACATAGGTATCAAGAAAATAATTGGTTAAAAAATTTTATATCTGCATCAATCCACTCTAGGGAGCAATTGGAAAGATAATTCTACAAAAAATACATCTCCCATCACAAAATAATTTTACATAATAAGAGCATCCAATTTTTTTTTTTGAAAAAAGGGTATTCATTTTATAAAACATGGGAAAGGATAAAAGACACACTCATCATGGTACCTCACCTTGGATTTTCAATCCCAGAACAAGTTCAAAATTTTTATGAAGGTTTGGATCTGGGAAACAAACAATTCATTGATATAATTTGTAGAGGATCCTTCAGAAACAAAGCCCCAAATGATTCTTATCAGTATCTAGAAGGACTGACTGAAACAAAACCATGGGGAACATCACCTTTCTATGAGAAGACACCCAAATCTGGTGGAATTCTTACCCTCAGGTAAGAGGAAATCCTTTGGGTGAAGCTTCCTGCACTCACAAGGAAGGTTGAGGAGATCTATCTTAAGAAGGTCCACGAAATTCAAATTGTTGACCCTGTTTGCACAATTTGTGAAAAACATGACCACAAGACTGACAACTGCCCAACCATTCCTTCCATTAAATATGTTCCTCTAGGAGGACCACTAATGATGGTCAATTATCTGAACATTCAAACTCCACAGTACCAAAAAACTTTCAATCCATGGTAAAATGACCATCCAAGATTCCATTGGGAAGTTAACCAACAACCCAACCAACAACCTAGTATTCCACAAGGACCAAACCCCTACCCTCCAAAAAAATTTCAAAACCATAACCAATTACAACCACAACCATTCCAATACCAAAACCCTCCTATCCAATACCAACAAACCATGTAGTAAACCACGAAACAACCAATCCATCAACCAAAGTTTCCTCTAGGGATAAACAAACCAGTAGAATCCCCTACTCAATTTGTCCCTCTTCCAATCCTTAAGAAGTTGTGTAAACAAATGGAGAAAATGAACTAAAAAGTCTCATCCAATAAACATGAACTATAAACCATTAAAATTGGTAAGCCACACATTCCTACCCAGGTGGTACCATCCTTAAATTTAAGGGGAGAATCTAGTTACACACAAACCTACCATAAACAACTCAACGTAGTGACTATTTTAAGAAGTGGTAAATCCAAAGAGAAAATAGAACAAGCCATTCTTGAACCATTAAAATATGTAACAATTCATGTAAATGATGAAGAACCTACCACAGATTCTGAAAAAACCAACGAGAATGTGAAGTAACTACAACCACACCAAATAATCAAACAATATACTCCCTTACCTTAATTCATGAGAGGAAAATATAAACCAAATGTGAATGAATATTTGAGGGAAATATTCTCTCAGGTTAAGTTGAACATTACAATTCTCAATACAATCCAAACCATTCTTTATTACTCCAAGTACCTTAAGAATTTATGAATTTTTAAAAGGAAATTTTCACATAAAACCAAGTCCTTTTGGATGCTAATGTGAGTAAAAACATTCAAGGGACCATTCCTCCAAAGTGAAATTATCCAGGATGTCCATACCTCAATGTTGAGTTAGGAGAGAACAAAGTTTTCAAATACCCTTTTAATCTATGAGCTAGTGTAAAACTCATTCCTTATGCCATGTATTTTCAGTTAGGGATAAAATAACTCCAACCCACACCTGTCACTCTTAAAATTGATGATCATAGTGTTCGAGTTCGTAATGGTTTCTTAAAGGATGTTTCGGTGAAAGATGAAAATTTCATTTACCCATCTGACATAATTATCCTTGAAAATCACCCAAGATTATGTCTTAGAGAGAAAACCCCAATAATACTATCCATCCCTTCCTTGCGACAATCAACTCTGTAATATGAGTCTGAAATAGGAACATGACCATCACCTTTGGAAACGTGAGTCTAGACTTTAAAATATATAATTAAAAATCTCAAATTAGAGATGATGAAGAGATCTATGAGTTTAATTGGATAGGTAGTGTTGATAGTGAACTCTAGGAACATCCATGGATTACTAAAGGATGTTTAATTCAGGAAGATATTGATTTTTTTTGTTCATAGGAGGAAAATTTGTCTCATTGGATTAAATCTATTTTAGATATCCCTATTGATAATTTAATCAAATCACCAATCAATGATAACATTGGTGAAGTCACTAACATAGAGTCCATACCAATTCATGACACTAGTTTGGCCAATTTATGGGATGAAAATGTTGTTCACAAGAAACCAATTCTGTAAAGAAATCTGAACAATGAAACCGAGTTCGATAGAAAGTCCCTTCCGTTCTTAGAATGTGATAACCAATATGATCTCAAATTTACGTTCCTACCTTCATAAATGGAGTATGTGTTCTTTGGGGATAATCAAGCATTTCCTGTTTTCATTTATTCTTGTCTTGAATCCAATCAAGAGATGATGCTTCTGGATTTTCTAAAAAAGCATAAGAAAGTAATTGGATGGACCCATTATCATATTCTTGGGATTATCCCACTCATTGGAACTCATATGATTTTTATTGGATCTAAATCCAAACCTTGATGTCAACCTCAGTAGATAATCAATCCTAATCTTATGGATGTGGTAAGGAAAGGACTTCTTAAGTTATTGAATGTGGGTATCATCTACACCATTCTGAGAGTGAGTGGGTAAGCCAAATTCAAGTTTTACCAAAGAAAGCTCGAATCACTATGATCACCAATGAGTATGGTGAACTTCTCCCCACACGGGTCAGTAGTGGATGGAGAGTCTGTATTGACTATAGTAAGGTCAAATCTTATACCAATAAATACCATTTCCAATTACCATTTATTGATCATGTTTTTGGGTGACTGACAGGAAATCAATTCTATTTCTTCCTAGATGGATTCTTAGGGTATAATGAAATCGAGGTCTTCTTAGAGGATCAAGGAAAAAAGTCCTTCACATGTCCATTCATCATTTTTTCTTCATCCTCATGCCCTTTGGGTTATTTAATTCCCCTTGTACCTTCTAGTGGTGCATTATGAGAATCTTCTTGGACATGGTGGGGGATTTTTTAGAGGCCTTCATGTATTACTTCTCAATATTTTTGGATATGTTTGAGGGGTTGATTCTGAATGTTGAATGGGTTTTGTCAAGATTCGAGGATAAGAATCTCATTCAATATTACGAAAAATCCCATTTCATAGTAAATAAAGGACTTGTTCTAGGCCATATGGTCTCTGGTAGAGGGATTAAAGTTGATAAAGATAAGGTCAACATCATTAGTCACATTCCCTATCCTAAAATTGTTAATAAAGTGAGGTCATTCTTAGGACATGCTGGTTTTTATATAAGGTTCATCAGGAATTTCAGATCTATTTCTTGACCACTTTGTGCTCTAATGGTGAAAGATGATCTATTTTTCTGAACATAAAGTTCTGAGGCATCATTATCTACACTGAAGTTAACTCTTATTTCTACACCTATCATGAGATCTCCAAATTTGAAACTTCCTTTTGAGATCATGTTTTATGTGAGTTACTTCACTGTAGTAGTATTCTTAGGACAACGGAGTGAGAAAACTCCATGTGTTATTGGTTAT
This sequence comes from Viscum album, assembly GCA_963277665.1. Taxonomy (NCBI): domain Eukaryota; kingdom Viridiplantae; phylum Streptophyta; class Magnoliopsida; order Santalales; family Viscaceae; genus Viscum; species Viscum album. The sequence continues at coordinate 1,157,107,523 of OY728133.1, read as the reverse complement.
AAAAGAAAATATTTAAATGATGCACAAATCAACTAAAACACCACTAAGAAAGAGTTTCTTGATATTGACTTTGCTTTAGAGAAATTTAGGTCCATTATTTTAGGATAACCTATCATTGTCTTCACTAACCATTCAACCTTGAAATACCTTTTCCAAAAATGGATATGCTAAGGATAGATTGATTTGTTGGGTTCTCCTTCTTGAAGATTTTTATTTGACCATTAAGGATAAAAAGGGTAATGAAACTATCATAGTTGATCACCTTTCTAAGATAGAATTCAAAGAAAACTCACACTGCCTTTATATGTTTGATTCATTTCCTGATGATCACCTCTATTCTGTGAGAGATTTCCCATGGTATGCTGACATATCAATCCATTTGGTGATAGGTGACATTCCAAAAAATTTAGTGTCCCAAGACAAGATAAAATTCATTTCTGATGTCAAACACTATGTTTTTGATGATCCTTACCTATTCAAGTTCTGTCCTGATCAAATCATTAAGAGATTAGTTCCTGAGTCTGAGAAAGATTCCATTCTAATATTTTGTCATAGAGAGGCATGTGGAGGACACTTTTCAACAATGAAAACCACTACAAAGGTCATCCAAAGTGGTTTGTACTAGCCTAACCTCACTAAGGATTACATCTAATTCTGAAAAAGTTGTCCTCGATGTCAACAATAAAGATTCATTACCAAAAGGAATCAAATACCCCTCACCCCCATTCTAGTTGTTGAAATATTTGATTGTTGGGGAATTGATTTCATGGGAACCTTCCCAAACTATAGGGAATACCTCTATATACTCTTAGCTATTAATTATGTCTCTAAATAGGTTGAGGTCATTCCTTCCAAGTCCAATGACCATCATGTTGTGATATTACTACTGAAAGATCACATATTTTCTCAATTTGGAATTCCTAGGGCTATAAACAATCATTTAGAAATCTATTTCTGTAACCTCCCATTCTCTTCAGTCATGTATAATTATAGGATTTCTCATAAAATTTCCACTGTATACCAACCAAAAACCAATGTTTAAGTTAAATTAGTGAATAGGGAGATTAAGAAAATTCTTGAAATAACTGTCAATCCCTCTAGGAAAGATTGGTCTGAGAAACTCTTGGATGATCTTTAGGCATATCGTACATCGTTAAAAACCATCCTAGGAATGTCACCATATTGTCGGGTTTATGGAAAATCATGCCATTTACCTATTGAAATTAAGAATAAGGCATTTTGGGCCATCAAAAATATGAACTTTAACATTTCTTTGGTCAATGAAAAGAGAACATTATATCTTAATGAAATTGAGGAACTTAGGATGGAGACTTATTAAAATTCAAGGATAAATAAAGATTGTGTTTAAGCCTACCAATATAGGAATATCAAAGATAAACACTTTGAACTAGGAATATTCATGCTCTTGTATAGTTCAAAACTTCATTTTCACCTAGTAATGTTATGGTCTATATGGTCCAATCCATTCATGGTGCATCATGTGTACCCCCATGGGGTAGTAGAGATTTAGGATCCCACAAGTTGTCACATTTTCAAGGTCAATGGCCATAGGTTAAAAACATTCATTGAATCATTCAATAAATAAGAAATAGAGTTTTTATTAAATGAGCCAACCTATGAACCAAGAAAAAATTTATAGATTTAGAATCCATGTCGGGCTAACGACATTAAACCAATGCATTGTATGGGAGGTAACCCATGGTTTTTATAGTTCCAATCATTGTGAATCATATTTACTTTTTCAAATAGGATTTATAAATCAATTTAATATTTAATAATAATAATAATAATACTTAATCAATAAAATTTTAATATTATAGTACCTTAGACTGTTGACTGGTTATTCTATTATGATTATAGACATGTATGAAACGGGAGTACCATATTCATCTGTGTCACGTGGTGTGATCTTTGAGTAATACATTACAAAGAAATTTAAAAAGAAGACAATGGGTTATCAATTTATGTTATTTTTATGTGTATTTAGGTTAAAAATATAATAATTAATTAAAAAAATTAAAAGGACACTTCATAGGTAATGGGGAAAACGCCATCACAACCGGTGAATATGTGGGGACTCGAACTCGGGACTGAAGGGAGACAAGGGAGTGCTCCTACTACTAACCTTTGACTTATAGTGTTTCCTTCTTCTATTCTATTTATATATATACTTATATTCAAATATTTATATATCCACACATATATATATATGTATTATAATTTTAACTTGTTCCTGGAATCAGTCTATAGTTCACTACAGGAATTAGAGGTATTTGCGACGGGATCCCGTCTCAAATAATCTTTAGCTATGGGGCCCCGTTGTTAACAACCCATTGTAGAAAACGATGTCACAAATACTATTTTTTGCGATAGGCCTATTGTAAATAAATCTCCGATTATATAAATTATATATAAATAAACCTTTTGTGATACAGAACTTTCTCGTCAAAAATATGTCTCCGATTATATACATTATATATAAATAAAACTTTTGCGACGGGCCAGTCGGAAACACTTTTTTAAAAATATATATTTAAACTATTTGCAATGGGATCCCATTGTAATATGTCTCATCACAAATACTAAACATAGTAAAAAATTATTTAAAAAAATTATGATTAATGAAAAAAATATTAATATTATTAAAATAATAAAAAAATAAAAAAAATTAAAATTTTCAATATTCTCAAAAAAATATAAAAAATTCATCAAATATTAGTATTATTATTATTAGTAAAATAAAAAAACATTAAAAAATATAATACTACAAAAATATATTAAATAAAATTATGATTAATGAAAAAATAATATTAGTATTATTAAAATAAAAAAAAATATTAAAAATATTAAAACATTCACTATTCACAATAAAATATAAAGAAAATCATAAAAAAATATTAATAATTTTATTAGTAAAAAAATATTAAAAAATATAATAATAAGAATAAATAATAAAATATTAAAAATAAAAAAATTAAATTATGCAATATTTGCACCAATATAAAAGACATAAACTTTAAATAGTTCATATTACAAAAAATCTTGAATTCAAATGTTTTTAGCATAAAAAAAATCCCTGGGGAGTTGTTTTATAGTGGAGGTGGAGGAGCTGTAGGAGAAGGTGGAGGAAACTCCATCCCGAAACTATGAGTCAGATGACACATGTACTCCATCTTCTCATGGTGGTGGTGGTAATGCTACTGCCATCGACGCATATCCTCCTCGTATTGCTGTTGCTGCTGCTACTGACGCATCTCTTCATGTTGCTTCTGCAAACTCTCTATAAGCTCAGTCGGAGTTCGCAACTTTTCCCGATACTATGAGGCAGAAGATGATGTCTCTCCATGAGCGACTCTTAAGCTGGACACTAACATCGCAGCTGTACCATAATAAGTACCATGAGTGAAATGAGAGACGATACCAACTACTCAGGCATTCTCAAAGCCATACTAAGTCGCTTGCATCTATGTCGCCTCATCAAAATAGTGGGCACTAGTCTAATCAGTCATCTCATCCTAACTCTCAGCCTTTGTCTGAGAGGTCACAGCCTCATATGACTCATTCTATTCCAATTTGAAATTAAAATTGTGAAAATATTATATGCAGTTAATTTTCATACTGAAAAAAATAATACTAACCACAATCCGATGCTAGCGATCACCTCTAATCTATCTAGTGGATGGATCACTTTACATCCTCCGATAAAGGTTGTACTCCGTAATATCGTGATGATCGAATACCTATAAAAATATAAAATAAATTGTTTATATTTAAAGTTATATAAAATATTTAAAAAAGATACTTACTAGACGCTCTTTATACATACTTAATGTACGGCTACCAGCTCAATGGGTCACCTCCTGTCTCCCCCGGTTCTACCGACCCACTGAAGATCTCCTCTGAAATCCACCACCAAACCAAGGTAAACACAATCAATCCCAAACATGAGATGAAATGTACTCTAGTCGGTGGGCTTTACACGACTCATCAAATTCTATCACTCCTAATTTCTTAATGGATGTCCTTCTCAAATTGTGAAAAAACTGACCGGAATGGTCACGCATAGACACCTGCCATTCCACGTGGATAGCGTCACACATGCTATCATCGATGGGATACCATAACCCCTACAAATAATTTATAATATCAAGTTATTAATAAAATAAATTTCAAAATAAATATTATTTATGTACATACCATCCAATTATTGAACATGCTGAGCCACACATCAATGAGAATCTGTTCCCATTTGATCCCCGGATAAGAAAAATAATTATGCAAGATAGCACTCCCCTGTCCAACAGTTACATGCACAAAACTATGAAAAAAGAATAAATAATCAAAAAGTTAGTATATATATAAATAAATTAATTAAAGGTAAATAATATATACACTTTACCATACCTATGTGTGCATAGATCGAAGCCAAGATGTATACGTTGCTCAGAGATAGGTTCAGGAATCACCATTCATGCAAGACCGCGCCCCCTCCGCATACCCTCTGAACCGCCAGTAGGATGAGGGTAAGATGATCCAAAATCCCTTCCATTAAAAGGTAGCTCAGCCTCCTCCAACTCACAAAATAGACAAGGGTCCATATGAAAAAAAAATTATTGTTGTTACCATATAGTTGAAAATAACTATTATATATAGATATATATTAGTTATGATTATAACCAGCATTTAAATGTGTCAATGTTCACCTTCATCATCATCTTCATATCAATGTCTTCATATTCCTCCTCGACATCATCAATATCCATATGAGTTTTAGTTTCATCATCTCTTGTCATTTCAAATTCATTTGTAACATCATTAACATCTTCATCACCATCGATACGTAATTGTGGGGTGACATCATCGATATTCACATCTCTTTGTGAAAAAGATTTATTTTGAGTATTCTCTTGAAAATTTTAAATTATTGCCACTTTAACGGAATCAAATTCAGTTTGAGTAAACTGATTTTTTTGAGATTTAATTTTTATTATGCTACATCAATCACTCAAGTCTCTTGAAGTAGTATAATACTTTTCATAATAAATTTTATGTGCCTATTGAGCTAGTAAAAATGGTTCATTTACTGCAAGAAGAATTTTATATTTAATATCGACGATTCTATGAGTCATATGAACATGAAAACCTCTCTCAGTATCCAACCAACGACATTTAAACATTGTTATGTAATTATGTCTTATATAACACAACTCAATAAGTTAATCCAAAAAGTCATAAAAGTCTACTTCAGTTTCTATGTGATGCGATCATATCAAGAAAACTCCAATGTTCATTGTTTTTTATTCCCCATATGCACGTGTATGAAATCAAAAACCATTCACCACATACGCATTATAACATTTAACCATTTTGTATGGTGAGTTACTCAATATACACAGTTGCTTATCAATTTTATCAATATGTTGAGACAATTGAAAATTTGTAAAACAATTATCAATATAATAAATAATAAACGGAATTGATATTATACCATAAAAAATTTATGTTACCAGTTTTTTGAAACCATTGAATGCTTTTTTATTGTCTATGTTCTTTAAGATAATCTATTTTAATTTTTGGAAGTTGCTTCTTGATATTATTGTTATAAAACATACAAATAAAATAATTTTATATATTGTAACATAAATTATAGAATAAGTGATAGAAGAACTCATAGTACAAATGACTTCATTTCTTCACAATTGAGCAGAACATATCTATGTGCTTTGTGATGTTCATCATCTGAAAGCCATCGTTCATGAACTACACAAAAGCCATTATTTGGATGATTAAAAACTGATAATTTATTGTCCATTTACTCATAAACATTCTCCTCGTTCCATCCCATGCGATTGTGTTTTGGGGAATATTCAAATTCCGAATAATGAGAGCAGAAAAAATCAATTTCCTCTTGAAAATAAGCTTCAGAAATTGAGCCTTCAATTGATGCTTTGTTACGTACTTTTTTCAACAATTTCTTAAAGCATCTCTCGAATGGTTACACCCATTGACACTGTACATGACCTCCACATTTATATTCATGTGGAAAATGTAATATCATATGTTCCATTGAGTTAAAGAAAAATGGCGAAAAGATTTTTTCTAGTTTATATATAATTATATCAACATCTTCTTCCAGTTTTATCAGTGCATCATAGTCTGTTGTCACCACACAAATGTCTCAAAAAAATATTATATGTCTATTATCGAATCCCAAATCATAGAATTCAACAAACCTATGAATCCAATAGGCATAATTCTTTCCATTATAACTTGACAATCATGTCTTTTTAATCCGGTAATATTACCATTCTAAACACATTTTCCCAAATTGGAAGCATACCCATTTGGAAGTCCCAAATCAGCAATACAATGACAAAATAATAAGAAACTCTATTTGGATAGTATATAAAATGCTTTTGGATTTATTAACCTCCGTTATCTGACATTTTCAAATAGTTCAAGTTCTAGTCGCCTGCAAATTTGGGCAAGATCTAATAGTGCCTTTACAATATCTTTTGTCTTACATGGTGTATCCATGTATGAAATAAATTATCAAAACAGTTCTTCTCAATATGCATGACATCCAACATGTGGTGGACCAACAAATCAGACCAATATAGAAGATCCCAAAAAATGATTTGTTTTATCCAATTATGTTCTTTCCCAAAGCCATGAATTTTTTGTTTGTTTATAGTTTGCCCAAATGTGATCAGAGGTAATGAAAATACAACTGATTTTAACTCTGTACCTGAGATCATTTTTGGTGGTTCATCCCTTTAAATTATGTCTTTTATGAAATTAGATTTGTTCCTCTGAAAAGGATAATCGGTTGGAAGAAATGTGTGATGACATTCAAAATAGAAAGGGTTTTTCCAGTGACGAGCATAAAGGATTTGTTGCCTTTCATACCGTAAAGACATGATTTCGGACCATGTGTACTCCAGCCAGATAACATTCTATATGCTAGAAATTCACTAATAGTTCACATCAATGAAACTTTTAATATGAATTTTTTTCGCAATAACATCATATGTACTAACACCATTACTCCATAATGCATTTAACTCATCAATAAATGGTTTCAAATAAACATTAATATTCTTTTTCAGATGCCCTGGGATTAGTAAGGTCAAAATGATATAGGTCTCCTCCATCAACATCCATGGGGGTAAATTATACAGACATGTAATGACATGCCAACATGAATACTGACCACCATAAGAACCAAACAGACAAAAAGCTTCAGTAGAAAGACCCAATCACACGTTTCGGGCTTCTAAAGCAAAAGATGGATGCAGATGGTCAAAATGTTTCCATGAATCACCATCAGATGGATGATTCAAGATTTTATCAGTTGAAATCTTGGTTTTGGTCCATGATATCGTTGACGCTATTTTTTGAGACATAAATAAATGATGCAACCTGAGTGTAAGGGGGAAATATCTCAACTATTTTACAGGAATCTATCTAGACATCCCTGGTTGAGCTTCTTTATACCTAGATTTTCCACATGTGGGACAACTATCCAACGACTAATTTTCACCAGAATATAAGATGCAATCATTTGGACATGCATGAATCTTTTGATAACTAAGGACCAGATTAAGAACCATCCTCTTTCACTCATAGTAATTTGCAGGCAACACATTTCCTTCCCGTAACAGTGTTTTAACCAAAGAAAATATCTAATCAAAATAGTTGTTTGACATTGAATTATCTGATTTAATAGCTATAAAATTTTCATCCGCTTCTAATTTGCTTATCTTTCAACCAGGATATAAATCATCCTCAGCAGATCTCAATAACTCATAAAATTCAGGTGGTGCCAACTCAAGGGTTAAATCAATATCTTATTGAGTTTCAGTTTGTTGAATAGATAGAACTGCGACATCATGTACTAAATTTTGAAACTTTGATGGATCCATAATCAAGTAATTAGTATCCTCTCTAGAACTGCATTCACTATGTTGATTCAAAAAAACATAATCTAGTTGAAAACCAAACAACAAGAGATGTCACCTAACTTTATCAAATGTGTCAAACATTCCCAGAGCACATTTTTTAAAAGGACACTTTATTGTGCCTTCTGAAACGTATTCTGGTTTTGATGATAAAAATAATAAGAAAGCATCAACACCGTCAATATATACATGATTCAAACCAGAACCATTTGGATTTCTGTACTAATTTATCCAAGCACGATCATCTAATAACTACTATTGTTGACTTCTTTGTTCCATATTTTTCTACAAAGTATAAAATCATTACTATTTTTGAAAATTTTTAAATTTTAAAAATCCTATCTGAAAAAAGAAGATAAATAATTACAACTAATTTTTAATAATTACCATTATTTACAGGAGACACAATTTACAGTGCATTGATGGCTACTCTTTTGTCCAACGACACATTTACTTGCAACTTTCTCACACTGAAATCACAATGAGGAATCTTCTCGGAGGTACGCATATTCATTCTCAGGCATATAATAATGCAAAAGTGTACCTCCGAGCAGATTCTTTATTGTGATTTCAATGTGAGAAAGTTGAAAGTAAATGAGCCTTCAGACAAAATATCCCCCTTTTCGTCAATGAATCATCTTCTTGCAACTATCACTGCCTAAAAACATTATGAAAAATGTGGTCCTACAAATGCATATTAAAACTCTTACATACGAGATTGGATATTCATACATAGAAGCATACTTTTCAGAATGTTTTGAGTCAGTGAAAGTTGAAAGGAGAGGAGTCATCGAGCAAAAGGAGTGCCGCCAATCCACTGGAAACTGTGCCAAGTTATTACAAGTTATTAAAATTTGTTACAATTTATAACAATTGATTTTATTCCTATTTATTCATATTTATTACAATTGATTTTTATTCCTATTTATTCTTATTTATTCATATTTATTTCAATTGATTTTATTCCTATTTATTTTTATTTATTGGTGTTGATTTTATTCCTATTTATTCCAATTTATTGTAATTTATTTTATTCCTATTTAGTCATATTTATTGAAATTTATATTTATTTCTATTTATTTCTATTTATTGTAATTTTAATTTATTGCAATTTATTCCTATTTATTACAACTACTATTTATTGCTATTTATTCTATTTATTCCTATTTATTGCAATTGCTTTCATTCCTATTTATTCCTATTTATTACAATTTATTTTATTCCTATTTATTCCTATTTATTTCAATTTCTATTATTCTTATTTTTTCCTATTTATTGAAATTTTCATTTATTGCAACTACTGTTTATTCTTATTTATTTTTAATTATTAGTAATTATTACTAATTATTACAAATTATTACAAATTATTACTAATTATTATTAGTTATATTTAGTTATTACTAATTATTACTAATTTTTACTAATTATTACGAATTATTACTAATTATTACGAATTATTACTATTTATTTCTATTTATTACTAATTATTACTATTTATTACTAATTATTACAAATTATTACTATTTATTACAATTTATTACTATTTATTACTATTTATTCCTATTTATTACTAATTATTACTAGTTATTACTAATTATTACTAATTGTTACTAATTATTACTAATTATTACTAATTATTACTAATTATTACTAATTATTACTAATTATTACTAATTATTACTAATTATTACTATTTATTACTAATTATTACTAATTATTACTATTTATTACTAATTATTACTATTTATTACTATTTATTAGTATTTATTACATTTTTATTAGTAGTAATACTAATTATTATCTTTTATTAGTATTTATTAGTATTTATTAGTATTTATTAGTGTTAAATAGTATTTATTAGTATTTATTAATATTTATTAGTATTTATTACTAATTGTTACTAATTATTGGAATTTATTAGTAATTGTTACTAATTATTATTATTTATTAGTATTTATTACTAATTATTACTAATTATTACTAATTATTACTAATTATTACGAATTAATACTAATTTTCACTAACTATTCCTATTTATTCCTATTTATAATTATTTATTACTATTTATTACTATTTATTACTATTTATTCCTATCTATTCGGATTTATTCCTATTTATTCCTATTTATTCCTATTTATTCCTATATATTCCTATTTATTTCTAATTATTACTAATTACCCTTAATTATTACTAATTTCCCCCTAATTATTACAAATTACCCCTAATTATTACTAACTACCCCTAATTATTACTAATTACTTCTAATTATTACTAATTACCCATAATTATTACTAATTACCCCTAATTATTACTAATTACCCCTTATTATTGCTAATTACCCCATATTATTGCTAATTACCCCTAATTACTGCTAATTACTCGTAATTATTACTAATTACCCGTAATTATTACTAATTAGCCTTAATTACTATTAATAACTTCAATTTACAACTACTAATTATAATTACCGCTAATTGTTTATGAACAATTCTATGTTTCGTTAATAATTATTAATTATTTCTAATTATTAAGAATCAGTACTAATAATTGTAATTTATTATTACAAATAAATACTGATAAGAAAACAATTTAAATCTAATTTAATTACAAGTAATCAAAAATTATTAAATTTAACCTAAAAAATGAAATAAATACTAAATTAAATAAAATATAAATAACTTTAAACTTCATCTCCTGTTGATGTAGATGACTGCACAACTTCTTTTTTAAAAAAACTAACTCAATGAAATTTTTACTCTAAAAATAGAGTTTAGAGAGAGAGAGGAAGTGAGAATTAAGGGGAGAGAAGGAAAACGAAAGGGGGGTATATATTGGTTAGATTAGTTGTGACGAGACTATTTGTGATGAGACATGTCGCAAATACATTTTCCCATATTAATTATTGTCGGCGGTTAAAAGGTTATTTGCGACGGGTCCAGTCGCAAATAGTTGCCTGCCGTCACACTTTTTGCGGCGGGACAACATCCCATCACCAGAACCTATTTACCACTTTCGGTATTTGCGACGAGACCCGTCGCAAATACCCTCTGACCAATGCACTATTTTTGACGGGGGAATCCCCCCGTCGCAAATAGTTGTCTGCTGACTCACTTTTTGCGATGGGACAACATCCCATCACAAAAAACCTATTTACAGCCGCTGATATTTGTGATGGAACCCGTCGCAAATACCCTCCGACCGACACACTATTTGCAACAGGGGAATCCTCCCATCGCAAATAACCTTCCCACGGTTTCGCATGCAGACCGCGCCAAACCACGCCTTATTTTTTTTGACGGTACCCCAAATCCTATCGCAAATAAACGGTTATTTGTGACGGGTCGAACAACCCTTCATAAATATCCTCTGGGACAGACTATTTGCGATGAAAATTAATCCCATCGCAAATAATCCGTCACAAAAAGCTATTTTTCCTGTAGTGGTTTTCTTAAATAAACAGGTTCTTTTCCCCCTTTCCTTTTGCTTTTGTTTATTTAAAGGGACCTCAAGGGGTTTCCATTGTATTACAATTGTGTTGGTGTTTGAGATTCAGGGGATGCTGAGTTGATGGATTTTTCCGACAAATCACAGATATATAAACACAACTATCAGCATTGATGAGGCTTATCCAAGTGACATGGAGATCAAGGGATTAAAAGGGAGCATCAAGAACTTCAACATCAACCCCCAGGGGACATCATTCCATGATCCTCATTTTAAATTTCCTTTATGAACTCCCCTTTTCTGCCTCTACCCCCTTCTAAATTTTGTTTTCTTCCAACATTGGGGACCTTTTTATTTTATGTTGAGGGGGAGATGAAAAAAAATTCTTTTGTGCGCAAAAACAAAATGATTTGAAAGAAAAGTCTGCCTTAATGGAAGAAAAATTTCTTTTAACCTTGAACTTTATAATACACATTGCACAGGTTGACATTGAATATCAAATAATTTAGTATGCCTTGATTCTAATTTTAATGAAAGTTTAAGTTCATGTGCATATATTTTTGGAAGTGCAGTTGTCCGATGTGATTTTTCACCGTTTATATTTTCATCCATTTAATAACAAAGAAAACACAATGCACGTCCTCTGGAATGTGGGGTATAAGTTTGAGTTCTTGGGGTCCCCAAAATAAATAGCATAAGTTCGGTGATCATTGTACTTTTAATATGAGTATTCAATTAAAAAATAAAAAAAACAATACTTATTCGCATAGGGTAATGAAATAACCTAATGCATGAATTTTGGCACTTGGGGATCGTGACTCCACAGTTGTCTAGCATAGAGTTAGTAATATTATCTCTATATGTGGTAATTTTACATTGTTTTCAACCGAGTTAACTCGCGATGATTCCTGAGTATGTGAGCTTCACTTTGTTCCCTATGGTCTTTGAGCCTGGGAGTCATTGGAAAAGACTCGCTACATGGGTTGACAATGTTGAGTGAAAATTAATAACAATTATTTCAACATTATACAAGAGGTTAACCTACCCTTGACCCAGGTGAATTACAAGGTAAGGGTTAATTTCACAATATTTTTATTATCCGAGGATTCTTTTACGTAAGTATGTACTTGGAAATCTTTATTATCCATGTCCATGTTTCATAAAAGAGTTTTCAAAGGGATTCTTTTTAAAGGACTTTTTTACTAAAACATCATTTTAAATGTTTTAAATATTTATTATTCTAAATAAGTCTCATTAATGTCCATGATTTAAAAATTGTTTTTAAGGATTTATTTATATTAACATGAATGTTTTTAAAATGTTAATTCCTTTAAAAAGGTTCAAAGTGGTATGGGACACTTTGATTCAAAAATATCATTAAATTTCTTTTTTCTAATTTGTGTGACTTTTAAAAGTTTTCATGAAAAATGGATATTTCTCTCAACAAGTTTTACAAATCATTTTCATCTATGTCAAAATCCTTTGATGAATTTTAAACTTGTTTGAAGTTGATTTATTATGACACAAATCTTACATATTGTATTGAAGGTTTTGTGATATGTTTGACTATAGATGTGTTATTTTTATACCATTCATTGATTATGGATAAGGTATTTACATTTTGTATGCTTGTTTTTATATGAATGTTTATGTTATGTTTCAACCTTTTCATATGAGGAATGCATCAGACATAGTAAGTGACAGTTGGAGACTGCTATAGATCATAGATGCATCAGTAGGTCTCATGAGACATGCTAATTTCTTTGCACAAGGCCTTGACAAAATCTTATTTGTAGTCTCGGAACAAGGCCCTGACTATGTGGTTATGAAGTCCGGCATTATGCAGTCCATCATTATGAAAGTGGCTATTGATATTGCATGTGATTATTCGACTAGTAGAATATCCATGTTAATAAGTAATTGGAATTATTTGATTTTAGCTTTTCCATATTATTCTGAAGATTAATTTTAAAAGGCTTTTGTCTTAGTCTTACATTGCCTTAAATGTTTAGGCTTATTTACGAATGTTTCCTCTATATTTTTATCCTTACTGAGCATCCGATCTCACCCCTTTCTATGTTTTATTTTTCATGACTGACCTATAGGGATAGTCTAAGGGATATGAGTGTGTCCTATGGAGACTATATTGTTGTAGTTTTTTATTTTATTATGTGATTTAAAACTTATAAATATATCTAGTATTTACAAGTCTACTAAACAAATCAGTATTTCGAGACTTGATCTTTTATGATTGTGCCAATGTTATGTAATAATGCACTGACTCTGGGTAAATAGGGTTGGGGCATTACAGTTGGTATTAGTGGAAGTTTAGTACAAACCTTGGAAGGTAGATTTATAAAAACTCTGATTATAGAACATTGCACTGAGATAGACATTGAGGATTATTATAGAAGAACTTCCTAGAATTTTGGTTTGTAGAGATTTTGTGAGTCTTCCAAGCAATACATATGTGGCTAGATACGAGCAGGAAGATGCGGCTCTGGCACAAATGTACCTCGGGGTAAAACCCAAAAAATCGCTTTGAGCTTGACTCAAATTGAAACTGGTGCACGACAACGAGCCTTACTGCACTCTTGGTTACGACACTCCTGGAGGATATGCTTAGGATAATTCTCATTTTCTTTACAAACCATTATGAAGGGTTTATGAGTATATAATTCCTCAAAGAAAACATTTTTAGGATTATGGATTATATCCATAAAATGTTCAATTTATGTTAACTATTTTACAAGTTTGGAATTATGTATTGCGATTCATAAAATAATCACTACTAGAATTCATGGTATTTACGACGGATTATTTGTGTTGGGATCCCATTGCAAATATTTTTAGCGACGGGGCCCCATCGCAAATAGCCCGTAAGTCTCTAATTATATAATATTAATATATATATATATAAGCTCTTTTGTGATAGGCCCACAATCCCATCGCAAATACCTTTTTTAAGAAAAAATTATTTAGACTATTTGGGAAGCGATCTCATCGCAACAGATCCCGTCGCAAATAATAAATAATTTTTTTAAAAAATAAATTTAATAAAATTATGATTATTGAAAAATTAATTTTAATATTATTAAAATAATAAAAAATATTAAAATTCTCAATATTCATAAAAAAATAAAAAAATATCATAAAATATTATTATGATTATCGAAAAATTAATTTTAATAATATTAAAATAAAAAAGAATTAAAAATATTAAATTTCTCAATATTCACAAAAAAATATAATAAAAATCACAAAATATTATTATTATTATTATTAGTAGTAAAATAAAAAAATATAAAAAATTATAATACTGAAAAAATATATTAAATAAAATTATGATTAATTAAACAATAATATTAATATTATTAAAATAATAAAAAAAATATAAAATATTAAAATTCTCAATATTCACAAAAAAATCATACAATATTAAAAATTAAATTATGTAATAATCGTACCGATATAAAAGACAGAAACTATAAATAGTTTATATTACAACAAATTTAAATTCTAATTTTTTTGATATAAAAAAAATAACTGGGGGGGGGTCGTCTTCTGGAGGAGGTGGAGGACCTAAAGGAGATGGTGGTGGAAACCCCATCCTTAAGCTACGAGTCAGTTGGAGCATGTACTTCATCTGCTCGTGATGCTGTTGCTGCCATCGACGCATCTCCTCCTCGTGCTGCTGCTGCTTCTACTACTGCTGTTGACACATCTCTTCTTGCTGCTTCTGCAAACTCTCTATAAGGTCATTCTGAGCTCAGAACTGCTCTTGATACTGTGAGCCAGAGGATGATGACTCTCCACGAGCTCCTCTCGAGCTGGATGCCGATATCGCAACAGTACCATAATAAGTACCAAAAGTCACATGAGATCCGATACCAACTACTCGTTCCTTCTCAAAGCCATACTGAGTCGCCTGTATCTATGCTGCCTCATCGAAATGGTGGGCACTAGTATGATCAGTCGCCTCATCCTGACCCTCAGCATGTGTCTAAGAAGTCACAACTTCATATGACTCCTTCAATTCCAATTTG
Organism: Viscum album; assembly: GCA_963277665.1. NCBI lineage: Eukaryota > Viridiplantae > Streptophyta > Magnoliopsida > Santalales > Viscaceae > Viscum > Viscum album. The sequence goes on along the minus strand of OY728133.1, from coordinate 1,157,092,051 downwards.
AAATTAAAATTGTGAAAATATTATATGCAGTTAATTTTCAAACTGAAAAAATAAGACTAACCACAATCTGACGTTGGCGATCACCTCTAATATCTCTGGTGGCTGGATCAGTGCACATTCTCTGATAAACATCGTACTCTGTAATATCGGGATGCTCGACTGCCTATATGAATATAAAATAAACTGTCTATATATGAATTTATATAAAATATTTAAAAATATACCTACTAGATGCTCTCTATGCGTACTGAATGTTCAAATACCAGCTCAATGCATCTCCTCCTGTCTCCCCTGGTTCTGTCGACCCAATGAAGACCTCCTTTGAAATCCACCACCCAACCTGTGTGCACATAATACATCCCAAACCTGAGATGAAATGTACTATGGTCGGTGGGCTCTACACAACTCATCAAATACGATCGCTCCTACATTATTAGTGGATGTCTTTCTCAAATTGTGCAAAAATAGAAGCAAACACTCACACATAGCCATGTCCCATGCTGCATCGATATCATCACACATTCTATCATCGATGGGATACCATAAACCCAACAAATAATTTATAATTTCATGTTATTAATAAAATAAATTTCAAAATGAATATTATTTATTTATGTACCAATCAATGATTGTACATGCTGAGCTGCACATCAACGAGAATCCATTCTCATGTGGTCCATGGCTGAGAAAAATAATTGCACTAGATAGCACTCCACTGTCCAACAGCTACATGCGCAAAACTGTGAAAAAATAATAAATAATCAAACAACTAGTATATATATAAATAAATTAATGAAATCAAAATAAAATATACAGGTTACCATACCTCCGTGTGTGTGGATCGAAACCAAGATGTGGACGTCGCTCAGGGAAAGGGTCATGAATCATCAGTCACGCAAGACCGCGCCCCCTCCGCTTACCTCCTGAACCACAAGTAGGCTGAGGGTCAGATGATCCCACATCCCCCTAATCTAAATGTAGCTCAACCTCCTCTAACTCGTGCAATAGTTCAGAGTCCATCTAAAACACAAAATGATTGTTGTTAGCAAATAGTTGAAAATAACTATTATATATATATTAGTTATGACCATAACTAGCATTTAATAATTCCAATGTTCACCTTCATCATCATCTTCATATCTAACGATGTCAATGTCATCATATTCCTCCTTGATGTCATCATTATCCATATGAGTTTCACTTTCATCATCCCTTATCATTTCAATTTCTTTTGTAACATAATTAACATCTTCATCACCATAGACCCTTAATTGTGGGGTGTCCTCATTGATATTAACGGTTCTCTAGGAAAAAGATAGATCTTGAGTAGACTCTTGAAATATTTCAATTTCTTCCACTTTAGCGAAACCACATTCATTTTGAGTAAATTGGTTTTCCTAAGATTTCATTTTTAATATGCTCCACCAATCACCCAGGTGTCTTGAAGTAACACATTACTTTGCATAATAAATTTTATGTTCCTGTTGAGCCTGTAAAAATGGTACATTTACTAAAAGAATAATTTTATATTTAATATCGATGATTCCATGATTCAGATGAACATCGAAGCCTCTCTCAGTCCCCGGCATCCGACATTTAAACATCGTTATGTAATTTTGTACAATATAAATAGCTTAATAATTTCATCCATAATACCATAAAAGTCAAATTCAGTTTTTCTATGATGCGATCCTCTCTAAAAAATCCACTGTTTGTTTTTTTATTCCCCAAATGCAAGTGTATGAAATCTAAAACCATTCACCACATATGCATTATAAAATTTAACCATTTTGGATGGTGGGTCACTCAATATACAAAGTCGCATATCAATTTTATCATCATTTTGAGACACCTGAAAATTTTTAAAACAATTTTCAATATAATAAATAGTAAACTGAATTGATATTAAACCACCAATAATTTATGTTACCAACTTTTGAAACCATTGAGAATTTTTTTTGTCTGTGTTATTCAAGAGAAGATCCTGTAATTTATGGAACTTGTTTTTTGATATGATTATTATATAACCTAAAAATAAAATAAGTTTACATACTATAACAGAAATTATAGAATAAGTGATAGAAGCACTCACAATACAAATGCTGTCATTTATTCATAGTTGAGAAGAACATATGTATGAGCTCTATGATGTTCATTATCTGAAAGACATCATTCTTGAACTCTACTGAAGCCAAGATTTGGCTGATTAAAAAATGATAAATGATTTTCCATTTCATTAACATTTCCCTTGTTCCATCCCATGCGGTTTTGTTTTGAGGGATATTCAGATTCAAAATAGTGAGAACAGAAAAAAGCAATTTCCTCTTGCAAATAAGCTTCAGCAATTGAGCCTTCAACTGATGCTTTGTTACGTACTTTTTTCTTCAATTTCTGCATGCAGATCTCGAATGGGTACATCCATCGAAATTGTACTAGACCTCCACATTTAGCTTCATGTGGAAAATGTAATATTAGATGATCCATTGAGTCAAAGAAAGAAGGTGGAAAGATATTTTCCAGTTTACATATAATTACAACAACATGTTCTTCAAGTTTTCTTAGAACATCGTAGTCAGTTTTCACTGCACAAATGTCTCTAAAAAATATGATATGTCTATTATCGAATCAAAAATCATATAATTCAACAAACCTTTGAATCCAATCGGCATAATTCATTCCATTATAACATGACAATCATGAATTTTTAATTCGGTTATATGACCATTCTTAACACATCTGCCCAAATTGGAAGCATAGACATATGGAAGTCTCAAATTTGAAATCCACTGACAAAATAATAAATGAATCTCTTTGGAATGTGTATAAGATTATTTTGGCTTCATTAACCTCTGTGATCTGGCATTTTCAAATAGATCAAGTTCTGGTCGCCTGCAAATTTGGGCAAGATCTAATCATGCTTTTATATTATCTTTGGTCTTACTTGGCGTATCCAAAACTGTATGAAATAAATTATCAAAATAGTTCTTCTCAATGTGAATGACATCCAACATGTGGAGGACCAACAAATCAGACCAATATGGGAGATCCCAAAAAGAGTTTCATTTTATCCAATTATGTTCTTTCCCAAAGCCATGAATTTTCTGTTGGTTTACTGTTGGCCCAAATGTGATGGGAGGTAATGAAAATACAACTAATTTTAACTCTATACCTAAGATCATTTTTGGAGGTTCATCCCTTTCAATTGTTCCTTTTCTGAAATGAGATTTGTTCCTTCAAAAGGATGATCGGTTGGATGAAATCTTCGATGATAGTGAAAATAGCAAGGTTTTTTTCCATTGACGAGCATAAAAGCTTTGTTGTATTTCATAAAATGAGGACATGATTTCAAACCATGTGTACTCTAGCCAGATAACATTCCATATGCCGAAAAGTCACTAATCATCGACATCAATGCTGCTTTTAATGTGAAATTTTGTTTTGCAACAACATCATATGTACTAACACCATTACTCCACAACGCATTTAACTCATCAATCAATGGTTTAAAATAAACAACAATATTTTTTTTCCGATTTCCTGGGATTAATAAGGTCAAAAAGATATAGGGATTCTTCATCAACATCAATAGAGGTATATTGTATGGAGTTATAAAGACATCCCAATATGAATACTGACTACCATAAGAACTAAACAGACAAAAACCATCTGTAGAAAGACCCAATCACACGTTTTGGGCTTCTAAAGCATAAGACGGATGCAGATGATCAAAATGTCTCCATGAATCACCATCAGATGGATGATTCAAGCTATTACCTATTGAAATATGGGTTTTGTTCCATGACATCATTGACGCTGTGTTATGAGACATAAATAAACATTGCAGCCTGGGTGTAAGGGGGAAATATCCCAATTGTTTTACAGGAATCGATCCAAACATCCCTAGTTGACCTTCGTTATACCTCGATTTTCCAAATGTTGGAAAACTATTTAACGACTCATTTTCACCAGAATATAAGATGTAATCATTTGCATATGCATGAATCTTCTGATAACTAAGGCCTAGATTACGAACCAAACTCTTTCTCTTATAGTAATTTGCAGGCAACACATTTGTTTCAGGTAACCATGTTTTAACCAAAGAAAATATCTGATCAAAATAGTTTTTTGACATTGAATTATCTTATTTAATAACCATAATTTTTTCAACCGCTTCTAATTTTCTTATATTGTAACCAGGATATAATGCATCCTTAGTAGACCTCAACAACTCAGAAAATTGAGATGGTGCCAACTTAGGAGTTAAATCAATATCATCGCGAGTTTCAGTTTGTTGAACAGATAGACCTGTAACATCATGTGCTAAATTTAGGAACTATGATGGATCCGTAATCAAGTTATTAGTATTTTCTCAGGAACTGAGTTCACCATGTTGATACAAAAAAACATAACCTAGTTAAAAACCAAACTGCAAGAGATGTCCCCCAACCTTGTCCAATGTGTCAAACGTTCTGAGAGTACATTTTTTACAAGGACATTTAATTGTGCCTTCTGAAACATATTCAGGTTTTGATGATACAAATACTAAGAAAGCATCAACACCCTCAATATATACAATATTTAAACCAGAACCATTTGGATTTCTAAGTCGATTTATCCAAGTGTGATCATCTAATAATGAATGATGTCGACTTCCTTGTTCCATATTTTTCTACAAAATATAAAATCATCACTATTTTTGAATAATTTGAAATTATAAAAATACTATCTGAAAAAAGAAGATAAATAATTACTAATACTTCTTAATAATTACCATTAATTAAAGGCGACAAAATTTCCAGTGGATTGACGGCTACTCTTTTGTACGATGACTCATTTACTTGCTTCTTTCTCACACTCAAATCACAATCAAGAATCTGGTCGGAGGTACGCATATTCATTCTCGTATGCACGAGAATGAATATTTGTAACACCGACCAGATTCATCATTGTGATTTCAGTGTGAGAAAGATGCAAGTAAATGAGCCGTCGGACAAAAGAGCCCCCTTTTCGTCGTTGAATCGTCTTCTTCCAACTATCACCGCCTGAAAACATTATAAAAAATATGATCCTACAAATGTATATCAAATATCGTGTATACGAGATTGAATATTCCTATGTAGCAGCAAATTTTTCATATTGTTTTGAGTCGGTGAGAGTTGAAAGGAAAAAATTGATCGAGCAAAAGGAGTGTCGTCAATCCACTGGAAATTATGCCAGGTTCTTGGAATTTATTAAAATTTATTAAATTTTTTTTCTAACTGTTCCTAACTAATTATTACTGATTATTACTAATTATTATTGTTTATTTCTAATTATTCCTATTTATTACTAATTATTCTTATTTATAACTAATTATTCATATTTATTACTAACTATTACTATTTATTACTAACTATTACTATTTATTACTAATTATTTATATTTATTAATATTTATTACTATTTATTACTATTTATTACTAATTATTACTAATTTTTACAATTTATTACTAATTATTACAATTTATTCCTATTTATTACTAATTATTGATAATTATTCCTAATTATTCCTAATTATTGGTAATTATTACAAATTATTTCTAATTATTGCTATTTATTTCTAATTATTTCTAATTAGTTCTTATTATTCCTAATTATTCTTAATTATTGCTAATTATTACAATTTATTTCTATTTATTGCTAATTATTGCTAATTATTGCTAATTATTGCTAATTATTTCTAATTATTTCTAATTATTGCTAATTATTCCTAATTATACCTAATTATTATTATTTATTGGTAATTATTACTAATTATTAGTATTTATTAGTAATTATTTTTAATTATAGCTAATTATTAATAATTATTGCTAATTATTGCTAATTATTGCTAATTATTCTTAATTATTGATAATTATTGCTAATTATTGATAATTATTACTAATTATTGCTAAATATTACTAATTATTAGTATTTATTCCTAATTATTAGTAAATATTACTAATTATTAGTATTTATTCTTAATTATTACTAATTATTCATAATTATTACTAATCATTCCTAATTATTACTAATTATTCCTAATTATTACTAATTATTCCTATTTATTAATATTTATTTCTTTTTATTACTAATTATTGATATTTATTACTTATTATTGCTAATTATTTCTAATTATTTCTAATTATTCTTAATTATTGCTAATTATTGCTATTTATTTCTAATTATTGCTAATTATTCATAATTATTTCTAATTATTAGTATTTATTGCTAAGTATTAGTATTTATTAGTAGTTATTACTATTTATTTGTATTTATTACTAATTATTACAGTTTATTACTAATTATTACAATTTAATACTAATTATTATTAATTATTGCAAATTATTGCTAATTATTACTAATTATTGCTAACTATTCCTAATTATTGCTAATTATTCCTAATTATTGCTAATTATTCACGATTATTGCTAATTATTACTAATTATTAGTAAGTATTACTAATTATAAATATTTAGTCCTAATTAATCGTAATTATTCCTAATTATTACTAATTTTTCATAATTATTACTAATTTTTCCTGTTTATTAATATTTATTTCTATTTATTACTAATCATTGCTATTTATTACTAATTATTGCTAATTATTGCTAATTATTACTAATTGTTCCTAATTATTCCTAATCATTGCAAATTATTACTATTTATTTCTATTTATTGCTAATTATTTCTAATTATTCCTAATTATTGATAATTATTGCTTATTATTAGTATTTATTAGTAATTATTATTAATTATTAGTATTTATTACTAATTATTACAATTTATTACTAATTATTACAATTTATTTCTAACTATTAGAGTTTATTACTAAATATTATTAATCATTCCAAATTATTATTAATTATTCCAAATTATTACTAATTATTCCTATTTATTACAGATTATTTCTATTTTTTACTATTTATTGCAATTTATTACTAATTATTTCTATTTCTAGCTAATTATTACTAATTATTGATAATTATTCCTAATTAATGCTAATTATTCCTAATTATTGCTAATTATTAATAATTATTGCTAATTATTACTAATTACTGCTAATTATTACTAATTATTTATAATTATTGCTAATTATTGCCATTTATTTCTAATTATTGCTAGTTATTACTAAGTATTGCTAATTATTCCAAATTATTAGTATTTATTACTAATTATTAGTATATATTAGTAATTATTAGTAATAATTAGTATTTATTACTAATTATTACAATTTATTACTAATTATTATAATTTATTTCTAATTATTACAATTTATTACTAATCTTATTACTTATTGCTATTTATTGCTATTTATTACTAATTATTACTAATTATTACTAATTATTGCTAATTATTCCTAATTATTCCTAATTATTCATAATTATTACTAATTATTACTAATTATTAATATTTATTCCTAATTATTCCTAATTATTACTAATTATTCCTATTTATTACTATTTATTGATGTTTATTACCAATTATTATTAATTATTACAAATTAATTATATACATTACTTATTATCGTTAATAATTAATAATCAGTACTCATTAACAAAAATCAATACTAAAAATTTCCATTTATTAGTACAAATAAATACTAATGACAAAACAATTTAAATTTATTTTAATTACAACTAATCAACAATAAAAAAAATTAACATAAAAAAATGAAATAAATAATAAATTAAAAAAGACATAAATACATTTAAGACCGATTTTCTATTGTTGCAGATGGCTTCACAACATCTTCATGAACAAAAAAATCAACTTAGAAAAATTATCTTTCTAAAATCCGAGTTTAGAGAGAAACAGGATCTAAAATTTGAGAGGAATGAGAGGAAAAACGGATGGGGGTATATATAGGTTAGATTATTTGGGACGGGATTATTTGCGACGGGATACTGGTTGCAAATAGTATCTTTTGCGACGTGACCCGTCGCAAATACCTACGCCCGCATTAATTACTGTCGGTGGTTAAAAAGTTATTTGCGACAGGACCCGTCACAAATAGTCCCTACCGACACACTTTTTGCGACGGGGCGACATCCCGTCGCAAAAAGCTATAAACCGCCGCCAGTTATTTGTGATGGGGCCCATCACAAATACTTAACTATTTTGCAACGGTGGGATCCCACCGTCACAAATAACCTCCGCGCGGTTTGGCGCACTATGCGTGCCAAACTATTTGCGACGGGAGACGAAATCCCGTCGCAAATAGTTGGTTATATGCGACGGGTCGTTACCCCCGTCGCAAATAACCTCTTGGACATACATTTTGCGACGGGATTTACTCATGTCACAAAAGGCCCGTCACAAAAATCCATTTTTCCCGTAGTGAATCTGGTGTATTCCATTGTTTAGAAATGACACCTAGTGGAAGGAATGGAAACCATATCAATACACATAATCCATGTATGGATTTCCCTCCTACTCAATATAATTATAGTGGAGCTGGTGAAGCAACTGGGGCTGATCATCTTATCACCATAGTGGGACAACTCACTTAGTTTATGAATAAAAGCCTTACCCATATGGATCACCCTGATCCACAACGCGGAGGATCAATGTTAGAAGCTTCATGAGGAAACAACCACCGACATTCAATGGGAGTACAAATCCATTAGTAGCTGAGTAGTAGATAAATTTTTTAGAGAAAATATTTCATGCTTTCGGGAGTAACGAAAGGGAAAAAGTTGTCACTGCAGTTTATCGCCTCACGAGAGATGCAGATCAATAATGGTCATTGATTCAAAACACAAAGGAAGATGATGAAGTGTCAAATATGTAATGGAGGAAGTTTAAAGAGCATTTCTTATAAAAATACTTTCCTCGTGACCATCGAGTAGATATGGAAAGACAATTTCTGAGTGTGAGGAAAAAAGATGGTGAGAATGTCGCAAAGTATGAGGCTAACTTTACAAAGTTAGCAAGGCATGATGCAGATTATAAATGTAACCCAAGAAGTAAGATAGATTGTTTCTTTGATGGGTTAAAACCATTTCTCCGTCGAGCATTAGCCTCACAATCCTTCTCGTCATACGCAGATATTGTCTCATGTGCAATCATGACAGAAAATGAGTTCTCTAAGTCTTACAATTTTGAAGCAAGGAAGGAGAAGAAGAGATCTGCTGAACACTCTGTAAATGAAAATAAGGGGAAGAAGGGAAAAGTTGAATATCCATCCTGTATTAAATTTGGGAAGAAACACTCTATTACTTGCCTGAAGGGAATGAGAGTCTATTACAAGTGTGGTGAAAAAGGCCACCAAGCTCTTCATTGCAGGGGGAAGAAGGAGGCTGTCAATGTTTAATGCTAAAATTAAAGGGAAAGGGGGCATTATGCAAATGAATTTCTTAAGCGCCAAGGGAACCTACCTTAGAAAAGGCCAAGGGATCAAGGACAAGCTTATGTGATCACTACAGTGGAGGTTGAAGCTCTGAAAGACATGGTGGTGGGTAATTTAATGGTTTCCTCAAGTTTATCCATTGCTTTATTTGATTTTGGATCATCACATTGTTTCATATCATCCCAGTTTGATAAGAAAATTAGATGTTTTCAATTTGACTTAACAAGGGAGTCGTCAGTCAAAACACCTAAGGGAAGTATCATCGCAACAATGTTTTGTGAATCAGTTCCCATTAGGGCATATAAATGTTCGTTATCTACTGATCTCATCGTCATACCCATGATTTAATTTGACATAATCCTCGATATGGATTGGATTTCGAACCATGATGCGGAAATTTATTGTAAGAATAAGGAGGTTACAATTTTCAATGATGTTAAGGAGTACCTTATCTTTAGAGCAAAAATGTCATCACCTGATTCTTATCTAGATTCACCTCCAGCAGCTCTACAAATTTCAATTATCGGGGAGGGTGATAATGAAATAATTATGGGTGAGGAAGAGAATGTTCTAATAGAGGACATACCTATTGTGCAAGAATATGTTGATGTGTTTCCAGAGGATTTACCTAGACATCCTCCAGAATGATAAATTGAGTTTTCCGTTGATTTAATTCCTGGTTCAAGGCCCATATCGAAGACCCCTTATAGAATGGCCACTGTCGAATTAGTGGAACTAAAGAAACAACTAGATGAATTGAGTAATAAGGGATTTACTCTCCCTAGTGTTTCTCCATGGGGAGACCCTGTCCTTTTTGTTAAGAAGAAAGATGTATCGATGAGGTTGTGCCTTGACTATAGGGAGATCAGTGCTATAACAATAAATAACAAGTATCCGCTACCTCACATTGACGATTTATTCAACCAGCTTCATGGAGCTCAATATTTTTCAAAGATTGACCATTGATCTGGATATCGTCAGTTGTGTGTGAAGAAGGAAGACATTCCGAAAATAGCATTTTAAACCAAGTACGGGCATTATGAGTTTACAGTAATGCCTTTTGGGATGACTAATACACCCTCTATTTTTATGGGTCTAATGAAAAATGTTTTCAAGGAATATCTTGAAGACTTTGTAGTGGTATTTATTGATGATATCCTCATATACTCCAAAAGCTATAAAGATAATGAAAATCACTTGCGCACCATTCTGAAAACCCTCAAAAGAAATGAATTATATGGGATGTTTATCAAGTGTGAATTCTGGATTTAGGAGATTTCTTTTCATGGCCATATTTTCTCTAAGGATGGAATCTCTATTGATCCTTCAAAGACCAATGCAATCCAAGAATGGCCAGCACTGAGGAGTATAACTGAGGTACGCAATTTTATTAGTTTAGTAGCTTATTATTGACATTTCATCCAGAAATTTTCCCGATTGTCTAACCCATTAACCAAGCTCACACGTAAAGAGGTAAAATTTGTTTGGACAAAATAGTGTGAAGAATGTTTCGAAGAATTGAAGAGAATATTAGTCGATGTTCTTATCTTGACTCTACCATCTAGGAATGATGGGTTTGTTATTTATAGTGTTGCATAAAAAAAGGACTTGGTTGTGTCCTTATGAAGAATGATATAGTTATTTCCTATGCATGAAGACGGCTAAAAATTCACGAGAAAAACTATCCTACTCATGATCTTGAGTTAGCAGCTGTAATCTTTGCTTTGAAGATATGAAGACATTATCTCTATGGAGAAAAATGTGAGATATATACCGATCACAAGAGTTTGGAGTATATTTTCTAATAGAAAGAACTCAACATGGGGAAAAGGAGATGGCTTGAACTACTCAAGGATTATGTTTTCACAATACACTACCACCTGGAAAAGGAAAATAAGGTGGCAGACGCTTTGAAAAGAAAGAATCATATAGTTTTGAACAAGATGAGAGTTGAAAGGGGTCATATTTCATGGATCTAGTTAAGTTGTATATGGGAATAACCATGGCAGGTGTAGCATCAATTATTTTTCAAATGTTTTCTAAACCATATTAACTAGAAAGGGTCAAATGTTCTCAGATTGATGATGAGAAATTTCAAAAGAAAATTAATGCTGTGAATGATGGGAGATTGATCAAATTTATATATTACGATAGGATTTTGAAATTTTGGAAGAGACTTTGTGTTCCCAATATACCTGATCTGAAAATGGAATTGTTAGTTGATGCACATAGCTCCAATTTCTCTATACACCCTGGTAGAAGCAAGATGTATAGAAATTTGAAGGAACATTTTCGTTGGGCCAACATGAAGAGGGAGAATGCTGATTTTGTGTCAAGATGTATGGTTTTTCAACAAGTGAAAGCTGGGAGGAAATCTCCTAGAGGAGTCATGAAACCTCTTCACATACCTGAGTGGAAATAAGATACTATTTTGATGGAATTTTTCCTGGGGATACCAAAGACTCCTAGAAGAAATGATGCAATATGGGTCATTGTTGATCATCTTACCAAGTCAGCACACTTTCTTGTTATAGGAGAAGATATACAACTTGAACGTCTAGCAAGACTATATGTTAATGAATTTGTAAGACTTCCTGGATTACCCTTATCGATCATTTCTGATCGTGATCCCCTTTTTTACATCAAGATTCTAGAAATGAATTTAGAAACCCCTGGATACTGAACTTTTTTTGAGCGTTGCCTACCACCCTCAAACTGATGGACAATCAGAATGGACTCTTAAAACCATAAAAGACATGTTGAGATCTTTCCCAATTGGCTTCCATGGTATGTGGGATCAATATTTACCTTTGGATGAATTTTCCTATAACAATAGCTTCCATTCAAGTATTCAGATGACACCATATGAAGCGTTCTGTGGAAAGAAATGTCGCACACCAACTTCTTGGGATGTTGTTGGTGAAAGAAAACTCACAGGCCTAGAACTTTTTGAGGAAACAATGGAAAATGTGAAGGTTATCTAAACCCACATCAAAGCATCCCAAAGTAGGAAAAAGAGCTATACCAATAACCAAAAGAAAGATTAGGAATTTCAAGTAGGAGACTATGTTTTCTTGATGGTATCTCTATAAAAGGGTGTTATACATTTTAGTAAGAAGGGTAAATTGAGTCCCTTGTATATCAGACCTTTCAAAATTCTGGATCAAATTGGAGTTATAGGTTATCATTTGGCAATGCCTCCAAGTCTCTCTATAACGACCCATACTTTACATACATTGTTATTACTTCAAAATTGAAGCACACTTATTACAACATATAACAAAACCATGAAAGGACCGTGTAGGTATAGTGTCTTTGGAAACTGGAAAGCATAAACAACTGGTTCATAAAGCATCTACTTTTCCTCGCATTTATTTCATCATATCTAGAGTCCCTTTTTGTAATATTCTACTTAATAACCTTCTTCCTGACCTGGGGAAATAAAACATACAAAAGGGTGAGCTCAAATGCTCAGTAAGATTAAACAAAAGAAATATAAATCACATCATATACATAAGCACATAACTTTTGGAAATCTTTACCTGTAAAAGAGATCATAATTTCATAACATGGGATAAATCATAGTAGTGAAATGTAATCCCAATAATCATAACTTAAAACATGAAAATTTGTGGCATACACACATAATCATTGAGAATCATTTCTTGTTAGTCAAGACTCATTGATAAGACTATCTTAGTGGACAAAGTCCACTTCTGAACCGAGTTCACTCCTCGTTTCCATCCTATTTCACTGAACCGGTTTAACATGCTGTTCCAGCCATGTTTATCTCATGAGATATAAAATCTTTACCCAATTAATTGGAGGGAGATATAGGTCCCACCCATCTCATAATGATTCCATTCTTATGTGTGCCACAAAATCAGAAAACTATACATCATAGCATAACCCATGTAATAAAAATGGGAATATTAAACATCGTGGCATCATAAAACAATTCATATAAGATCAAGGAATTCATAAAAATATAATTCCATCACAACATAATCAAATCAATGTAATAATATGGATAAAAACAGAACCCTTTATTATCTTAGATGGAAAATAATTTTGATAAAACACTTGAACTCCATTCTTGAGGAAAATATCCTTTCTGCATCAAAAACACTTTTCCTTTATTAACATGTCGTACAATTATAAACTAAAAGAAGTTGATTAAAAATAAACTTGAAAACTTGTAAAGGAAGATTCTTGGAAATAATGTTTTAAAAATCCATTCATGCCGTATATGTTAAAAAAACATTCATCATAGTTTTGTTGGAAAAGTCAAAAAGTACCTCGTATGAAAAATGACAAAAGATTACTTTCATATCCTTTACTAAAAACTCACCAAAGGGTAAAATTGGATTTAAACAATTGTAGTTGGATGGAAATAATATTACATAATGAGGAAACATGGATGTGGATGATAAAATATACCCCGGTAAATGCCAAAGTATAAATAATCTCGGATAAAAATGAGATTGTGATATTTCCCTTACCTTAGGTCCGATTTGCCTCATATGTGTCCGAACCTCCTGTATAATGATTTAAATAATGTTATTGACTTATTCCATAATTATATAATATATGGTCATATTCTTAGCTTCTTATTAGTAATATTTCATTACAACTTGTTATTCGGGTGTTTATTACTTTTTGTTCTTATGGGTGTTTTGTCGAATAAATCCTTATTATTCTCTTTAGGTTATAGATACCTCATTTCCAGAATGTTATTAGTGTAATTTATATCATATTCATTCATTCAATTCATTTATATAATCATTATGCAATGAAGATCATGTAGAACGAGTCGCATCACATCGCGGAGACGGTATTCCGTACGTACGCACGAGCGATGATATCGTTCCCATGATCATGGAATTGTATTGGAGTGTATGTATACGATTTTAGAATCAATATAACTTTACAATAATCATATATAGTCATTATTTACACTATTATACCCATCCAAGTAAGGTGGTGGTGGAAAGTAGATTACACCACGGCGTGGAGACGGTATTCCGTACGTACGCACGAGCGGTGATTTCATTTTCTGTAGGATGGATAGATGGTGAAATAGGGTTGTTTCATAATTATAATAACATATCAGTATATGAGTGATACTGATGTTATTACTTCATAATGAAACAACTAAAGAAGAAGAAGTGGAAGAATAAATAAAGATGAAAGAATTGGTAATAGACATTACCTCTTCTTTGAAGTGCTTCTTTGAGACCTCTTTTTAGGGCACTAAAATTGGCCTTTCAAGAAGACCAGGACCTCTAGGACGTCTCTAGGGAAGTGGAGAGGAGAAAGTGGCAGGGTTTGGCTGAGCTTGAAGGCTCAAAGTGGTGTGAGGAAGAGAGGGAGGAGGTGCCCTTTTATAAGGGAGGAGAGGGGCACCTTTGAAATAACTAAAAATATTATTTTATTATAAAGCCAAATTCGGTTTTAAATAGCTCCAAATTGATTTATTTCTAGAATAAGGTGGGGATGGGTCGCAATCCTCTCATACAATAGAATTTAGACAAGTTTAGGTTCCTATTTTGACCTTATCATTTAGATTTAACATTAAGTTAAATAATTTTACTTTTACCGTGTCTTCTTGTGTTCTTACACTATAAGGTTAATAAACTTACTATAACAATCCAAACGAACCCCAAGTTGTTTATTATTAATATATATAACCTTATCTATGTCATTTGGCCGAAGCTTAGATTTTTAGGAATAAAATAACAATTAATAATATAATATTTGTTTTAAAAACTATTTTATTTCAATTTTGACACTATTTAGTAACTGATTTTTGTGAAAATCATAACAGAATGATTAGTTAGAAAAAAGATAATTAAATCAATAATAACATGTCATATTAACCTATAAAATCAGTGGAATTCATAAAAAGTCTCAAATTACATTTATTTGGGTATTTATAACATCAATTATGTCAATATTTCATTAATAAGATAATTAGTGCATCATCTTTGTGTCATAAATAAATTAAATTATTTAATGTATAAAAATTACAAATAAAACACCATTATGTAGGAAATATTTTTAGCTTTCTAATGAATCTTTATTGTCTAATTTATATTATATATAACCTTATATTAAGAATTATTTACTTATTAAACTTTGATTTTAACTATTTTAACCCTTCTTTAAATAAACTAATAATAAATGTCCTAATCTAATCCAAGTGGGCCTAAATGGTCATATTGTATTCCTAAGTTTGTTTTACGTCGAATTACACTTATCCAATAGAATTAGGACATGTGTTAGGGTAATAATAATATCATTTTTACACTTAATTATCCTATTTACTTTTAACCGTGGTAAATAAAAGTAAAAAGTTACTATTCACAAAAAATTATTTTCATCTCATTGAACCACATTTTACTTACTGACATCAACCGTGTCTCTCGGATTTTTGAAATTCCACTCACAGAAGCAGTAAAATTATGTTTTATGAAAAATTTAGTTTTTTTAACTAGCACTTAGTGGTTTCACTATTCATCAAAAATTGAATGTTTTCAGAAAAATACCAAAATTTCACCGTAGGATAATTTCGATATTACGAATACAAAAATGAAGTCCATTTTGAAAAATAAAATTTATAAAATTTCAAAAAGTGGTTATTACTATTCATAATGGCTATTTGTAATAATATTTTATTAGCATATCATTGTTTAGTAAAACTCGATATTGCGTACGATGCAAGCTATCGAGGAAGGTCATGATTTCATGTAATGCAAGCCAAGAAAGTGTTGTGTGTAGAAAAAGATTCCTTTGATGATTTATATAACATAAAATTCTCAGGTGTTACATTCTACACCCTTAAAATGAATTTCGCCCACGAAATTCATCACATTGTAACAAACAGATGACGATACCTCTCCCTCATCATATCCTCAAGATCCCATGTAGCTTCTTCTAATTGGTGGTTCCTCTATAAAACTTTCACCAATCGAGTGGTCTTGTTTCATATGAATTTTTCGCTATGATCCAGAATCTCTATCGGTTGTTCTTCATAAGAAAGATCCTGCTCCAACGGTATAACTTCTGAGCTGAGTACATATAAAGGATTAGGTATGTACTTTCTCAGGAGAGATACATGGAACACATCGTGAACTTGAGAGAGATTCGGTGGAAGCGCCAATCGGTAAGCTACCTTCCCAACACGATCCAATATTTCAAAAGGACCGATATACCTAGGGCTCAACTTCCCCTTCTTTCCAAATCTCATGACCCTCTTCCAGGGAGATATTCGTAAGAACACTTTATCACCTACTTCAAACTCTAGGTCTTTTCTTTGGTTGTCGGCATAACTTTTATATCGACTCTGAGCTGCTCTTATGTGTTGTTGAATAGATCTGACCTTTTCTGCCATTTCATCAATGAGATCGGGTCCTAATAGGTTTCTTTCCCCAACTTCATCCCAGCAAGTTGGAGTCCTGTATTTCTTTCTATAGAGAGCTTTATAAGGAGCCATCTGAATACTGGAGTGAAAGCTATTATTATAAGAAAATTCCACCAAAGATAGGTGTTGATCCCAACCACCTTTGAAATCCATAGAGCAAGATCTCAACATATCTTCTAGAGTTTGAATTGTTCTCTCAGTCTGACCGTCTGTCTAAGGATGATAAGCAGTGCTGAAACTCAACTCTGTATCCAGAGTATGCTGAAGACTTTGCCAGAAATGCAAGGTAAATCTCGGATCCCGATCAGATATAATAGAAAGTGGTACTCCATGAAATCTTACCACTTCCATTACATATATCTTGGCAAGCTGATCCAGAGAGAAATCCTCTCTAATAGCAATGAAGTGTGCAAACTTTGTAAGACGATCCACTATGACCCAGATAGCATTATTGCCTTTGGACGTTTTAGGAAGTTCTATGACAAAGTCCATAGTGATGTTTTCCTATTTCCATTTAGGTATGGGTAATGGTTGTAACATCCCCTTAGACTTCTGTCTCTCACCTTTAACTTGATGACAAACCAAGCATCGAGAGACATATTCAGCAACATCTCTTTTAATTCCATCCCACCAGAAGTAATCTTTCAGGTCCTTATACATCTTCATGCTTCCAGGATGAATAGAGAATGAAGAACTATGAGCCTCATCTAGCAGATCCTTCTTTAATTCGGGTATGGGAGGAACACAAACCCGATTCGAGAACATTATTATCCCATCACAATCAAGGTTGAATTCAGGAACATTCCTCACCTTCTTTTGTAACTCAACATCTTCTTTCTGTTCCTCTTTAATCTTCACATGTATAGATGGTTGAACATTCATTTGAGAAATATATGATTTTCCCCTTTCATTATAATTCCAAGATCCATCCTTTGTAAATCCATAAATATTGGATCTTTTGTGATCCTCATCATGGATAAACTAGCATGGTCTTGTCGACTTAATGCATCTGCCACCTTGTTTGCTTTCCCAGGGTGGTAATGAATTGAGTAGTCGTAATCCTTAATCAGCTCTAACCATCTTCTTTGGCGCATATTCAGCTCCTTTTGTGTGTAAATATATTTTAAACTTTTATGATCAGTATAAATATCACACCTCTCACCATAAAGGTAATTCCTCCAAATCATTAATGAAAAGATTACCGCAGCTAACTCTAAATCATGAGTTGGTTAATTTTTCTCGTGTATTTTCAACTGTCGTGAGGCATAAGCTATCACCATATCATTTTGTATAAAAACACACCCCAAATCCTTCTTGGATGCATCACTGTAGATCACAAACCTTTCTCTACTACAAGGTAGTGTGAGCACAGGTGCACTGGATAACCTTCTTTTCAACTCCTTGAAATTCTCTTCACATTCCTCCGTCCAAACAAACTTAACTCCTTTCCAATTCAACTTGGTGAGTGGATTAGATAATCTTGAAAAATATTTGACAAAACGTCCATAATATCCAGCCAAACCAAGAAAACTTCGGATCTCAGTTATTGTTGTTGGTCTTGACCATCTTTCGATTACCTCTGTTTTTGCTGGATCCACAGATATCGCCTCTTTTTAGATTATGTGACCCAAAAATGAAACTTTTTGAAGCCAAAATTCACACTTCGTAAATTTGGCATAAAGCTTCTCCTTTCTCAGGGTCTTCAATATAATTCTCCAGTGATATTCATGTTCTTACTTGTTCTTTGAATAGACAATAATATCGTCTATAAAGACTAAAAAAAATTGATCAAGATAGTCTCTAAAGACTCTATTCATTAGATCCATGAAGATAGCAGGGGCATTAGTAAGACCAAATGGCATCACTATAAATTCATAGTGTCCATACCTTGTAAGGAAAGCTGTCTTTGGTATATCCTCCCTTTTGACCCTTAATTGATGATATCCTGAATGAAGATCAATCTTGGAAAAGTATTGAGCACCGCGTAGTTGGTCAAATAGGTCATCAATGTGCGGGAGAGGATATTTGTTCTTCATAGTGATCTTGTTAAGTTCTCGATAATCAATGCAGAGTCTCATTGATCCATCTTTCTTCTTAACCCACAAAACAGGTGCTCCCTAAGGTGACGCACTAGGGCGTATGAACCCCTTATCAAGATTCTCTTGGAGTTTCTTCTTCAATTCCTACAACTCAATTGGGGCCATTCTATGAGGTGTCTTTGAAATAAGCAAAGCATTCGGTACGATTTCTATTGAAAACTCAACTTCACGATTCGGTGGAAGACCCGGTAATTCCTCCGGAAAGACATCATCAAACTCTCGTACAATGGGAATATTCTTAATCATGAGTTTCTCACCAACCATTTGAGATAAATAACCTTCATTTAGTGGAATCAATACCCATAAAATGGAAGAAATTTCCACTAGAAGGTTATTTTCATCCTTGCATCGATAGACGATCATAGATTGATCTGGAATATGAAATATGATTTCCCTTCTTTGGAAATTGATATGGGCTCCATGTAGAGAAAGCCAATCCATGCCTAAGAATCACATCAAATTCCACTATAGGAAGGATCACAAGATTTTTAGAAATCACTTTACCACAAACTTCAATCAGAGAAGAATTATAAACTTTTGATGCGATTGTTGTGCCATTAGGGGTTATCACAGCTAACTCAACATCTAACTGTTGAGGTAATACAGTGATATACTTAGAAAATTCTTCAGAAATAAAGGAGTGGGTGGATCTAGAATCAAATAAAACATTTTCTACTTTAGAGTGGATGGTAAGTGTACCTTTCACCACATCGTTATCGTACTCCACATCGCTGATAGAAATTGCATGTGACTTTCCTTTGTATTTAGACTTAAGAGTTTGTTGACGTCGACCATCATCATCAACCCTTGGATTTGGGCATTGATCGGAATAATGCTCCATCTCCTTGCACTTGAAACATTGAAGTATAGTAGGGTCATTCTATGTATCCCTTCATTTGTTTTCATCATTAGACATCATCTTCCCATCATTGCGGCATTCAAATGCCCAATGACCTTACTTTTCACATTTGAAACATTTACTTGTCCCTTTAAGACAACTCCCTCCATGTTTCTTTCCACACTTTGAGCATAAGGGAAAGCTCATCTTCTTTTTAGTGTGCTCTTTAGATTTTCCTTTGATTTCCATTTTCCTCTTCTTATCAAACCCATATGACTGATGGGTTACTCCAATCTCCATCTCGACTTTGAGAGCACATCGAACGATTTCCTCATAGCTATTGAAGTCCCTTATGGCTAACGCCCTTCAAAGACTTGGTTTTAAGCCACTAAAGAATCGATCGATCTTACTCTCAGGTTGGATAATAATACTAGAAGCGTAACTTGAAAGTCTTGTAAAATTTTCTTCA
Organism: Viscum album; assembly: GCA_963277665.1. Lineage (NCBI taxonomy): Eukaryota > Viridiplantae > Streptophyta > Magnoliopsida > Santalales > Viscaceae > Viscum > Viscum album. The sequence continues at coordinate 1,157,071,853 of OY728133.1, read as the reverse complement.
TAAGTACCGATAGATTCATCATCATTTTACTTCAGTTCAAGAATCTCTTTCTCCAACTTTGTTCGGAGAATACGAGGGAAGTACTTATTGAAAAATAAGTTCTTGAACTCGTCCCATTCCATGGACTCAATTTCATCCCTTTGCCTCGTATTCTTTATAAGATTTCACCATTGATCAGCATCTCCTTCCAAACGATACACTGCTAGGATGACATTATCATGTTCAGAACATTGAAGAATTGAAAATAATTCTTCAGTAGTACTAATCCATTGTTCAGCACCTAATGGAATAGTAGACCTGCTGAAAGAAGGTGGACACTGCCTCATGAAGGATTAAACATAATGTTGCTCCTTCCTTTCCTCGTTTGGAAGTCCTGCATGATTCATAGCTTGAGAAAGTTGTGTGGGCATGGCTACAAGATTTTGCATTCCGGCTCCCATAATGCTTGGTTGCTCTGGGGGAAAATCATTGCATTGGCCGTCGCATTCCGCATTAACACTGTTCCTTCGGGTTCCAGGAATTAACTAAAACCAAGAAGAATAGTGTGAGAAACACTAATTATAATAGGAAAACCATATAATCAAGAATAAAATATCACACTTAAAGTCTTATCCTAGGTTATTCATGGTCATTTCTAAAACACTAAGATTGCGTTCTATTCTTAGAATTATCCTTAGGGTTCTTACTAAGGCTTTCACATCCTAGTTTCCAAAGGTTGACTATACCTTTCCTCTGATACCAACTATAATGACCCATACTTTACATACATTGTTATTACTTCAAAATTGAAGCACACTTATTATTACATATAACAAACTCATGAAATAATCGTATAGGTATAGTGTCTTTAGAAACTGAAAAGCATAAACAACTGGTTCATAAAGCATCTACTTTGCCTCCCATTTATTTCATCATATATAGAGTCACTTTTTGGCATATTCTACTTAATAAACTTCATCCTGACCTGGGGAAATACAACATACAAAAGGGTGAGCTCAAATTCTCAGTAAGAGTAAACAAAAGAAATATCAATCACATCATATACATAAGCACATAACTTTTGGAAATCTTAACCTGCAAAAGAGATCATAATTTCATAACATGGGATAAATCATAGTAGTGAAATGTAATCCCAATAATCATAAATTAAAACATAAAACTTTGTGTCATAAACACATAATCATTGAGAATCATTTCTTGTTAGTCAAGACTCATTTCCAAGACTATCTTAGTGGACAAAGTCCACTTCTGAACCGAGTTCACTCCTCATTTCAGTCCTATTTCACTGAACCGGTTTAACCTGCCATTCTAGCCATGTCTATCTCATGAGATATAAAATCTTTACCCAATGCATTGGAGGGAGATATATGTCCCACCCATCTCATAATGATACCATTCTTATGCGTGCCACAAAATCAGAAAACCATACATCATAGCATAACTAATGTAATAAAAATGGGAATATTAAACATTGTGATATCATAAAACAATTCATATAAGATAAAGGAATTCATAAAAATATAATTCCATCACAACATAATCAAATAAATGTAATAATAGGGATAAAAACAGAACCCTTTATTATCTTAGATGGAAAATAATTTTGATAAAACACTTGAACTCCATTCTTGAGGAAAATATCCTTTCTGCTTCAAAAACACTTTTCCTTTCTTAACATGTCGTACAATTATAAACTAAAAGAAGTTGATTAAAAATAAACACGAAAAAATGTAAAGGAAGCTTCTTGGAAATAATGTTTTAAAAATCCATTCACTTCGTATAAGTTAAAAAAAACATTCTCCGTACTTTTGTCGGAAAAGTCAAAAAGTACCTCGTACGGAAAACGACAAAAGATTCCTTTCATATCCTTTACTAAAAACTCACCGAAGGGTGAAATTGGATTTAAAAAATTGTAGGTGGATGGAATTAATATTAAATATTGGGTAAACATGGGATGTGGATGATAAAATACACCCAGTAAATGCCAAAGTATAAACAATCTCGGATAAAAATGAGATTGTGATATTTCCCTTACCTTAGGTCCGATTTGCCTCGTAAGTGTCCGAACATCCTGTATAATGGTTTAAATAATGTTATTGACTTTTTCTAGAATGATATCATATATGGTCATATTCTTAGCTTCTTATTAGTAATATTTCATTACAACTTGTTATTCGGGTGTTTATTAATTTTTGTTCTTATGCGTGTTTTGTCGAATAAATTCATATTCTTATCTTTAGGTTATAGATACCTCATTTCCATAATTTTATTAGTGTAATATATATCATATTCATTCATTCAATTCATTTATATAATCATTATGCAATGAAGATCATGCAGAACGAGCCGCATCACATCGTGGAGACGGTATTCCGTACGTACGCACGAGCGATGATATCGTTCCCATGATCATGGAATTGTATTAGAGTGTATGTATACTATTTCAGAATCAATAAAAATTTACAATAATCAGATATAGTAATTATTTACACCATTATACCCATCCAAGTAAGGTGTTGGTGGAAATTAGATTACACCACGCCATGGAGATGGTATTCCGTACGTACACATGCGCGGTGATTTCATTTTCCGTAGGATGGATAGATGGTGAAATAGGGTTGTTTTATACTTATAATAACATATAAGTATATTAGTGATAATAAAGTTATTACTTCATAATTAAACAACTAAAGAATAATAAGTGGAAGAAGAAATAAAGATGAAATAATCGGTAACAGACATTACCTCTTCATTGAAGTGATTCTTTGAGACCTCCTTTTAGGGCACTAAAATTGGTCTTTGAAGAAGACCATGACCTCTAGGATGTCTCTAGGGAAGTGGATAGGAGAAAGTGGCAGGTGTTGGCCGACCTTGAAGGCTCAAAGTGGTGTGAGGAAGAGAGGGAGGTGGTTCCCTTTTATAAGGGAGGAGAGGGGCACCTTTGGAATAACTAAAAATATTATTTTATTATAAAGCCAAATTCGGTTTTAAATAGCTCCAAATTGATTTATTTCGAAGCTAAGGTGGGGATGGGTCGTAATACTTTCATAAAAAAAGAATTTAGGCAAGTTTAGGTTCCTATTTTGACCTTATCATTTAGATTTAACATTAAGTTAAATAATTTTACTTTCACCGTGTCTTCTTGTGTTCTTACACTATAAGGTTAATAAAATTACTATAACAATCCAAAAGAACCCCAAGTTGTTTATTATTAATATATATTACCTTATATAAGTCATTTTTCCGAACCTTAGATTTTTAGGAATAAAATAACAATTAATAATATAATATTTGTTTTAAAAACTATTTTATGTCAATTTTGACACTATTTAGTAATTGATTTTTGTGAAAATCATAACAGAATGATTAGTTCGAAAAAATTTAATTAAAGCAATAATAACATGTCCTATTAACCTATAAAATTAGTGGAATTCATAAAAAGTCTCAAATTACAAATATTTGGGTAATTATAACATCAATTATGTCAATATTTCATTAATAAGATAATTACTCCATCATCTTTGTGTCATAAATAAATTAAATTATTTAATTTCTAAAAATTACAAATAAAATACCATTATGTAGGAAATCTTTTTATCTTACTAATTAATATTTATAGTCGAATTTATCTTATATATAACCTTATATTAAAAATTATTTACTTAGTAAACTTTCATTTTAACTATTTTAACCCTTCTTTAAATAAATTAATAATAAATGTCCTAATCTAATCCAAGTGCGCCTAAATGGTCATATTTTATTCCTAAGTTTGTTTTTGGTCGAATTACACTATTCTAATAGAATTAGGACATGTGTTAGGGTAATAATAATATCATTTTTACCCTTAATTACCCTATTTACTTTTAACTGTGGTAAATAAAAGTAAAAAGTTACTATTCACCAAAAAATATTTTTATCTCATTAAATCACATTTTACTTACTGACATCAACCGTGTCTCTCATATTTTTGAAATTCCACTCACAGAAGCGGTAAAAATAAGTTTTATGAAAAATTCAGTTTTTTTAACTACCATTTAGTGGTTTCACTATTCATCAAAAATCGAAAGTTTTCTATAAAATACCAAAATTTCACCCTAGGATAATTTCAATATTCCAAAACCAAAAATGAAGTCCATTTTGAAAAATAAAATTTATATAATTTCAAAAAGTTCTTATTAATATTCATAACGGCTAGTTTTAATAATATTTTATTAGCATATCATTGTTTAGTGAAACTCGGTATTGCGTACGACGCAAGCTATCGAGGAAGGTCGCGATTTCGTGTAAAGAAAGCCAAGAAAGTGTTGTGCGTAGAAAAAGATTCCTTTGATGATTTATATAACAAAAAAGTCTCGAGTGTTACACTCTCCAATGTTTATGATGTGTTCCACATATCACTTTTGAGAAAATACATGCCTGACCCAACGCGTGTACTCACCTATGAAGAATTAGAATTGGAACCCGATCTTTCTTATTGTGAAGGGCCTATCAAGAATTATTGATACTAGAGAACAATTACTAAGAAACCAAACAACTTGTCTGGTAAAAGTCCTATGGAGAAACCATAAGATAGAAGAGGCTACGTGGGAACCTGAGGAACTTATGATGAAGAACCACCCAAATCTTTTTATGCCATAATATTCTAGAAATTTTGGGGATTAAATTATTTTAAGGAGGGTAGAATGTAACACCCCAAATTTCCATGGTATGTTTCCCTTTGAATAATACAATAGCTTGTTTTGTACGCAACTTCGAGTTCAAACACACCACAACTAATCAAACTAGCCATTATGAATAATAATACCTACTTTTTGAAATTTTATAAATTTAACTTTTAAAATGGACTTCATTTTTAAATTTGGAATGTCGAAATTAGCTTCGGGGGAATTTTTTGTATTTTTCTAAAAACTTTCAATTTTTGATAAATAGTGAAAATACCGCGTTATTGTTTAAAACCGACTTTTTAATTAAATAATTATTTATTTTTTTTAAAAATTTATTTTAGGTAAATATAGATACATAATACCTATATATGTTCAATATAACTCATTGGATTCATTTTTTAATAATATTAGATATATAGAATTTTATTGAACTTTTTACCATCTTATACCCACATCTTAGGAGCATTTGCAAATTCGCATAAAACATAATTTTACCTCTTTTGTGAGTTGAATTTCAAAAATCTGAGAGACACAGTTGATATCTGTAAGTAAAATGTGGTTCAATAAGATGAAAATAATTTTTGGTGAATAGTAACTTTTTACTTTTATTTACCACGGTTAAAAGTAAATTGCATAATTAAGGGTAAAAATGATATTATTATTACCCTAACCCATGTCCTAATTCTAATGGATAAGTGTAATTCGATAAAAAACAACCTATGGGATAAAATATGATCCTTTAGGTCAACTTGGATTAGATTAGATCATTTATTATTATTTTATTTATTGAAGAGTTAAAAGTGTTAAATTCAAAGTTTAATAACTAAACCATTTTTAATATAGGGTTATACATAATATAAGTTTGACTATAAATATTCATTAGAAATATGAAATTATTTCCTGCATAATGATATTTTATTTATAATTTTTTGACATTAAATAATTTAATTTATCTAAGACATAATGATGGCGTAGTAATTACCTTAATAATGAAATATTAAAATAATTGATATTATAAATATCCAAAAAAATGTAAATTGGGACTTTTGATGAATTCGACTAATTTTATAGGTTAATATGAAATGGTAGGATTGAACATATGAATTTAGTTCGAAGTAATAAAGTTGTTAGGACTTTAACAAAAATGATTTATTAAATAATGTCAAAATTGACATAATTGACTTTTTAAAACAAATATTATATTATTAATTGAAATAATATTCCTAAAAATATAAGGTTTGGAAAAAGGACTTATATAAGGTTATATATATTAATAATGAACTAGATGGGGTTTTATTGGCATGTTGTAGTAATTTTATTAACCATGTAATATAAAAGTACAAAAAGACATTGTAAATGACAAACTATTTAACTAAGAGTTAAATATAAAAGATAAGGTTAATATGATGACCTAAACCTATCTAAAACCTATTGGTTTAGAGATTTGTGACCCATCCTATAATAACCCGGTTCTTATTCTTATGGTACGTGTTTATTCTTTTCCTTTTCCTTAAGTGTTTTTGAGAAAACAAGGGAAATGTGGGAAAAATCCCAAATTTGTGGGTACATGCCGTGTATTTTTTTTCACACACCATGTACTTTGGCCATGTGGGATGAGAATACAGGGAATGTAGGCTTTTCAGCGATTAAAGGTGTAAAAACTAACTACACGCTGTGTACTTAGTAATACATGCCTTGTAATCCGTCGGCATGTGAAAAGTGAGGCCGTGGAAAGTAACTGCCAGGGGAAAAATTAAAAAGGATAGTACACGCCGTGTAATTCATAATACACGCCGTGTAATTAGTCGGCAGATGAACAGTGAGGTGGAGGAAAGTAGCCGCCAGTGGAACAGTTAAAAAGGATAGTACACGCCGTGTAATTTAGAGTACATAACATGTAGTTATGTTTTTTTGTTAAAACCAGTTAGTGGCCTCCTCATTCAGTAGATGAGGAAGAGAACTCACTAGGAGTAGTGGGAGAGGAGGCCAAGACTTGGAGAAGATCCCGATCGCTCACCGGGACTCCAATTCTTCCACCGTCAATCTTGTTTGAACAGTGCAGGTAAGGTCTTCCCTCTTCTTGAATATTTCCTTCCAATAATTTCCCAAAGGGAATTTATTTAGGTTTGAATGGGTAATAATTTATCTCAGATCTACGTCGTTCTTTATTGTTTTGGGAGGCGCCTTGCACGTATATCGATCGTAGGAGATAGACGTAGGTGGTCTTGTGTTTAATTCCAACCATCGAGTTGATTTTGTGTACTGTTGTGCCACGCACCCATGTTCAGGGTATCGTATGGACGAGACATTGACAGTTGAGATACCTAGAATTTCATAGGTAATCGAATGAATAAGTATAAACTTTTGTTGAGATTGTTGCTTTGATCTAGGGCCACCCCGAGGGTGCATTTCCCATGTTTAGCCGTTTGGCCAGGATACCCGTGGGTATGCCATGATTATAGCACTTTTTGAGTTTTTTATTGAGAGGAAACATATTTAAATTTCATGATTATGTGTTGGGCTCGACTGGGTTACTTGCTTTTCCTATGGAATGCCTGAGGGAAGTGTTTTTTTAGCCTTAGGGAAATGTTTTTTTAACCCGAGGGAAACATTTCTTATACCTGTAGGCAGAAGCTTCCATGCTTGAGGCCAATATCACATAGACCTAAGGGAAATCTTTGTTATGCCTAAGGTCAATCACCTAAGGGTTTTGTTTCTGCTTGCCTGAGGGTAAGGACTTGCATGTTTGAGGACAATGTTTACTTTGAAGATATCCTGTTCTGGTTTCGACTGTGGAACTAGTATAGAAGATTTTCGGTCGAGGCCCAGTCTCGTAAAAATTAGAATTCAATTATATTGAATTTTTAAATAATTATTAAAATGGAAATGTTAAAGGTAGGAATGATTACTTTTGAGTACTTCCTTGTTTACTACATTTCATTATTGCACACTGTTGTTGCACTTTTTCACTGATAGTTGGGAACAGGCCTTTGGGTGTTGCCTACTGGGATTTATTTCTCACACCTTGTTTGGGTCATGTCTTGGTACCAAACATATTATATTGATGTAGGTGTCAATAAGGGAAAGGGTCCCTACACAGGTACAAGATTGTTGTAGAGGAGTAGGAGAGCATGAGACAGAGCTTAGGCTTGCGATGCTGTTGCGTTCCTGTTCCAATGCTTTGGTTTTGTTTTGATGTACTTCGTACCTTGTGCTGTATTGTATCAGATTGCATGGTATCCTATTTAGGCTGCTTTCTTAGAAATAGTGACATGTTGCATCATCATATATATGACTGTTGGTTATCTTTTACTTTAGTTCTGTTGTCCATTTCAGGTCTATATTGTTTACTACTTCTACTTTTGTATGTTTATATTTTTTTCCACTATGTTTCACTTTGAAAAATGGGGGAATAGTTTCCCCACTATCAGTCCTATGCCCTCGCTTCTATTTGGCAGCCTTTGGCATTTGGGGAAATGAACTTGAGGTCATGTGACCAACCGGGTTCAGGGAACCAGTTGTGTGGCACCAGGATCTGGGATGTTACAAAGTGGTATCATAGGCAGTTTCTTTTCTCTAGGTTATTTTAATTTTCAGCGACAATGAAACGAGATATATTGTTAAGGGATTCAGTGGTAAACTATGCTTGGGAGTAGCTACCTCGTGTATAGGTAGAGGGAAGATTTCCTCGAATTAAATTGTGATATCTTGTTTATGATTATTACAGTTGATTTGAATTTCACCGTTGGGTGACACACTTGTGGTGTGCTGTTTATATTTTCTTTACATGGGTTCTATTTAGTTGTAACCCAATGAGATGAGGGTATGCCATCTCATGAATCATTTAGTCACATGTTAGTATCACATGTCATGCATATTTTACATGCCATGTAGGTGCATTAGAAATTGCATGTTGTTGTGATAGATGTTGTGCTAGAAAATGCATGCTATTGTGATATGTACCTTGATATATATGCCTACTATTGATAAGGTATTGTTACATGTTATGGTTGAGTTTACAGATGCTAAACTTTGGTTCCTGAGGAGTATGGGCCCTCATGGACCAGAATTTGGTGGATCGTTGCCCTGTTTTACTTGTTATAACATGTATAAGATGCCAAGCTTTGATTTGTGGGAATTATAGGCCCTCACGGATCAAAATTTGGAACTTTGGTGTTTGTTTCTGTGTTTTTATGGGCTCCAGAGTAGTTTCTGAGGCTTACTATATGAAAAAACCCAGAATACACACCATGTAGTTTTGAAAACAAGCCATGTGTTCCTCTGTTTGGCAAGAAACTATTTTTCTTAAGTACACGCCGTGTACCTTATGTACATGCTGTGTAGTCTCTAACTGTGTCATAGGCTATGTGGGTAGAAACATGGGATAGGGAAACTCTTGTGGGAACACGCCATGTGCCGGTTGTACACGCCGTGTCGTGTTGACCCTATGTCTGCCCGTGTGGCTAACAACACGGATGGAGAAACCTAGGGTGATACACATTGTGTCACTTACAAACACGCCATGTAGTGTAATCTTTGAATCCCACTATGTAACTAAAAACACTGGTCTATGTTACCTCTTCTGGTACATGCAGTGTCTGTATGGAACACAGTGTGTAGTATCAGCCAAGTATCCAACCATGTCACTAACAACACGGGCAGTTGGAACCAAATAAGTACACACTGTATCCATCTGGAACATGCTGTGTAGTGTGAGTTGTGTATCTCGTCGTGTCATGAACAACACAGGTCGGTGAAGCTCATCTAGTACACACCGTGTCTGGAACAAACACGCCATGTAGTCTACTTCTAATGAGAACCATGTGGCTTAGCTGTGTAGAAAGGATTCGGGCAGGGTGAGAGAATTCAAGTACATGCCGTGTGTTTGGAAAACACTTTGTGTGTTTGGGGTGTTACACGACCAGTTCTGGCAGACGTACACACCCATGTGAAAGACTTAAGGGAACACATCGTGTAGTTATTATACACACCGTGTAGTCTTGTTTTGTAAAACTTGAATGTTTTCTTTCTCTTGTTCCCTTCTTACGTTCCAGTTCAAAGTCATTGATGATCTTAATCTAAGGCGTGTGTTTGACCTTGTAGAGTCATGCTGCTGAGACGACCATGATTTGTTTGCCAAGAAAGTGGCGGTGATTATACTCCATAGATGGTAGGCCATGGACTACTGATGGATCATCCAGTAGTGCCAGATGCAGTGCCAGCCGTTATACCGGAAACAGGGGCTAATGCGTAGTCCCGTGAAGGCTTCATGCGGTTCATGTAGACCTTCCATGGAGAACCACTGGTTGCCACATCTATGGCAAAGCTGACACATATATTATAGCAGAAGCATCCACCTACGTTTTCAAGGGATATCAGACCACAGGTTGCAAAGTCATGGCTGGATTCTATGTAGACAATCTTCAAGCATCTAGAGATGCCTCCTGGGAGGAGGTTCATGCTCGCTACTTACATGCATCATGATTCTGCCAAGAGATGGTTCGATGTTAAAACCCAAACTGAGCATCACTGAGACATGGATTGGGAATATTTTCCAGAATACATCTATGAATTTTTATTTTCGGAGATGCTAAGGGCAGGTCGAGCTCGAGAGTTCATGAATCTGTAGAAGGGCACCATGTCAGTGATGGACTATTCTGCCCGCTTCCCCAAGCTACAACGTTTTTCCCCTATTCTGGTGGGCGATGAGACGTTGAGAGCTAGGAGCTTTGAATATAGTCTTTGAAATGACATATGAGTGCTGGTGAATATTTCTAGGTTGCATACAAGGTATGATATTGTGAACCAGGTGTTGATTACTGAGCGGAACCTACGGGAAGATAGTGGTGCGGACCCGGGTGGTTCGACAGCGGTCTCTGGTACTATTTCTACTGGCAAGAGGAAGAGGCAGATGGATTTCTAACACAATGGTAGTAATATCCAGAATAATTCTTCAGGTGGTTAGGTAATGTGAAAACAGTGTGGTAAAGAGGGGCATAAGAGACCTCAATGTCCACGTGACCTAGGGGAGTGCCGAGCTTGTGGCAGGATGGGCCATCTTTAGCGTTTTTCCAGGGCGTTTCCACCAATGACTAGTGATATGGGTTCTGTGTAGACTCCGCATGCAGGAGCAGGGCCAACAACTTCTTACCAGTCAGGGAATTGGAATACGTTAGGACATTCAGGCCGAGGTGGTGGTCATGGCCGTGGTAGCCAGACACCAGGATCTCAGAGACAGCGGGGCAGGTCAGCTCTTGGTACCCCCACCGTGTCATAGGGCCGCAACACTGGGCATACATATGTAGTGAAACAGACCCAACATGAGAAGGATTTCAGACCTTCCACTATCATAGGTACTATTCTATTTTCTTCAATTTTATCTTTGGTCATTTTTGATTCTGGTGCTACACATAGCTTTATATTTGTGCTCGTTGTGGAGAGCCTTGGACTATGTGTTTCTTATTCTTCGGATGTCATGATGCTAGACACTATGTTGGGAATTAGAATGACATGTGTGCATCAGTGCAAGGAGTTCCTCTTAGAAGGTGGTGGGTGTCACTTCCTATGGGACCTCTATGTCTTAGAGATGACAACCTATGATGTCATTCTCAGGATGGACTGGTTGGTACCCTTTAAAGCCTTTGTAGATTTTTATCATCACTGGGTGACTTTCATGTCACCAGAGGGTGGAGAGTTTTTATACAAGGGAGAATGAGATGACCAGGTGATCTGAGCAGGACCCGAGCATTGTGGGCGAGGTGGACTGACAACCCATATTTCAAGTTTAAATCTAGATCACTGGGGAACTTGTCAGGAGTATTTCCCTCCAGTGGTTATTTGTTTCATGGATGTCTTCCCGGATGACTTTTCAGGTATACCTCTGGAGCGAGAGGTGGATTTCTATGTTGAGCTTGGGTCAGGAGTGGCACTGGTGTACGTTGCTCCTTATAGGATGGATACACCAGAATTGTAGGAGCTTAAGAGACAGTCAAATAAGTTATAAGCCAAGGGTTTTTATGACCAATTATTTCTCCCAAGGGTTCGCCTGTCCTTTTCGCTAAGAAGGCCGATGGTACCCTCAAAATCTGTGTGGATTATCGGAAACTGAACCATTTTACGGTTAAGAACCAATATCCCTTACCATGGATTGATGATCTTTTTGATCGACTTAGGGGAGCACGAGTGTTCTTGAAGATTGAATTGAGATTTAGATATCATCAGTTGCACGTTAGACTGTAGGACATACCACTTACTGCCTTTTAGAGTGGATATGGTCTATACGAGTACTTGGTCATGCCGTTCAGACTCACAAATGCGCCAAAAGTTTTCATGGCTCTGATGAATTGAGTGTTCCATCCATATCTGGATTCTTTTGTGGTAGTCTTAATGGACGATATCTTGGTGTACTCTCACACTCAACACGACCATGCCACCCATCTTGATATCACAATGAGTACACTGAGAGATCATTAGTTATATGTTAAGATCTCAAAGTGCCACTTTTGGAATGACCAGATTCACATCCTGGGTCATAATTTCTCATAGGCAGGATTTGCGGTAGCCCAGAGAAAGTGAGAGTAGTAGTTTCTTGGGAGCAGCCTAAGAACTTGTTTGAAATATGGTGTTTCTTGGTACTGTCTGGTTACTACATGGGCTTTATATAGGACTTCTCCCGCTTAGCAGTGCCATTGATGGGTTTGACTATGAAGGGTATGAAGTTTGTTTGGTCATAATCATGAGATACAACCTTTTAGGAGTTGAAGGAAAGGTTGAAATCATCACCAGTCATGATACTTATAGAGCAAGGCCAGAGATATACAATTTATTGTGATGCATCAGGTATTGGTCTGGGGGTAGTGTTGATGAAGGGTGATCGAGTAATTGCGTATGGGTCTCGACAGTTATGGAAACATGAGAGAATTTACCCGACACATGATCTCTAGTTGGCTGCAGTAGTTCATGCATTATGATTTTAGAGACATTATATCTTGGGAAAGCATTTTGTGTTGTTTACGGACCACAAAAGTCTTAAATACATCTTTACCCAGAATGACTTGAATTTGAGATAGTGAAGGTGGGTTGAATACCTTCAGTACTTCGACATTGAGCTTTCCTATACACCTGGTAAGGGTAACATAGTAGTTGATGCACTGAGTAGGAAGACTCAGATACAGGCAGTGTAGGAGGCCAGTGGTGAGTGGAGGCTTATGGATTTGTTCTCTGAGATGCATTTGGAGGTGCACGATAGTCAGGGGTGAACCTATCTTTCACCCTTAGCTGTGACTTCTACCCTCCTGGGTAGAGTTAGGATAAGACATCTATCATATTCAGAAGGCCTAGCTCTATGGGAGTCAGTGGAAAGTGAGGACCCTCCTCCTGTTTAGACGATAGATGATGACGAGGTACTGCGTATCCATGTATGAGTGTGTTACAAGGGATATATGCATGGAGTTGATGTGGTAATTTCCTGCTTCATCTTGGGCAGTGAATCCGGGAGTTATCAAAATGTAATGTGACTTGAGACGTTAGTATTGGTGGCTGCGTATGAAAAGAGAGGTAGCTGGTTTTGTTACGAGATGTTCCTCCTTTCAGCAGGTGAAGGCGGAGCATCATAGGCCAGCCAGACTATTACAACAGTTACCCATTCTTGAGTGGAAATGGGATGATGTCGCGATGTACTTCGTGACTGGGTTTCCGAGGTAACCTCGAGGCAATGATGTCGTATGGGTTGTTTTGGATAGACTTACAAATCTAGCTCACTTTTTTTGATCAAGGAGACCTTCGGTGTTGACGAGCTCAGGAATTTGTATATCCAAGAGGTAGTACGTCTTCATGAGGTCCCTCATTCTATCTTTTCAGATAGGGATTCCCATTTTACGTCTCATTTATAGAAGAGTTTCTAGAGGGAACTGAGTACACAGGTGCTTCTGAGCACAGCTTACCACCATCAGACCAATGGCCTGTTAGAGCATACAATACAGGTGCTAGAGGACATGCTATGTGCATGCGTCCTAGACTTTGGGGACTCTTCGGAGAAGCACACACCCCTGATCGAGTTCTCCTACAATAATAGTTTTCAAGAAACTATTGAGATGGAACCTTATGATGATTTATATTGTAGGCCATTCTGATCACCTTTGTGCTGATTGGAGGTAGGTGAGGCAGCTTTACTGGGACCACGTCTAGTGCAGAAGACTTCAGAGTAGGTTGAGTTGATTCAGAAGCGGATGGCTACAACACAGTCTCATTAGAAATTATATGCTGATCGCGGTAGATGACCCTTGGAGTTCATGGTCGGGGATCAGGTTCTCTTGCATGTTTCACTGAGGCTGTTACATAGGTGGATCATAAGATAGGGAAAACTTCTACTGAGGTATGTAGGGCCATTTGAGATTTTGGAGAGAGTCGGGACAATTGCCTATTGGTTAAAGTTACCACAGAGGTACCAGGCCATGAACGACGTCTTCCACACATCTCAGTTGCACCATTATCACTCAAAAACATATCACATTTTTCATCCCAAGAAGGTTGGACTTCAGGTTTATTCATACTTTGAGAAGCATTCGATTCGAATTGTTGATAGGAGCACGAAGGTTCTTCGAGGCTGGTCAGTTCCTCTCGTACGGGTGCTATGGGAGTATGGCCGAGTGAAGGATGAAAACTGGGAGTGGGAGACTGACGTACATGCTCAGTGGCCAGAATTGTTCTCAGCTTTATCTTCATGACCCTTGATAGGGAAATTTGGTAAAAAATTGCTTTAAGGTGTGAAGTTTATAAGAACCCTATTCTTATTCTTGAGGTACGAGTTTCTTCTTTTCATTTTCCTTAAGTGTTTTTGAGAAAACAAGGGAAATGTGGGAAAAATACCAAATTTATGGGTATACACCATGCATTTTTTTCACACGCCTTTTAATTTGGCCATGTGGGATGAGAATACTGGGTGTGTAGGCCTGTCGACGATTAAGGTTGTAAAAACTAACTACACACTATGTACTTAGTTATACACACCGTGTAATTAATTGGCAGGTGAATAGTGAGGCAATGGAAAGTAGCCACCAGACGAATAGTTAAAAAGGATAGTACACACTGTGTACTTAGTAATACACACCATGTAATCAGTCGGCAGATAAACAGTGAGGCGGTAGAAAGTATCCGCCAATGGAACAATTAAATGGATAGTACATGTCGTGCAATTGAGATTACACAATGTGTAGTTATGTTTTTTTGTTAAAAATAGGTAGTAGCCACATCATTCAAAAGAGGAGGCAGAGATCTTACTAGGAGCAGCGGGAGAGGAGGCCGAGACTTGGAGAAGCTCCCGATCGCTCACCAGGACTCCAATTCTTTCTTCGTCGATCTCGTTTGAACCGCATGGGTAAGGTCTTCCCTCATCATGAATATTTCCTTCCAATTATTTCCTAAGGGAAGTTATTTAGGTTTTAATTCTTAATCGTTTATCTCAGATCTACGTTGTTCTTGGTTGTTTCGGGAGGCACCATTCACATATATTGATCATAGGAGATTGAGGTAGGTGGTCTTGTGTTTAATTCTAACTGTCGAGTTGATTTTGTGTACCATTGTGCCACGCGCCCATGTTCGGGGTGTTGTATGGATGAGACTTTGACTATTGAGATACCTAGAATTGCATATGTAATCTAACAAATTAGTATAAACTGCTGTTTGAGATCATTGCTTTGATCTAGGGCCACCCCGAGGGTGTGTTTCCCTTGTTTAGCCATTTGGCCAGGATACCCGTGAGTATGCCATGATTATAGCATGTTTTGAGTTTTTCTTGAGAGGAAACATATATAAATTGATTGATTATACATTGGGATCGGCCCAGTTACTATATTTTCTTATGGAATGCCTGAGGGTAGTGTTTTGTTTAGCCTTAGGGAATTTTTTTGTTTAACCTGAGGGAAACATTTATTATGCCTTTGGGAAGTAGCTTCCGTGCCTGAGGGAGATATCTCATATACATGAGGGAAATATTTGTTATTCCCGAGGGCAGTCACCTGAGGGTTTCGTTTGTGTTTGCATGAGGGTAAGGACTTTTATGTCTGAGGATAATGTTTACTTTGAAGATAGCCTGTTTTAGTTTCTACTGTGGCACTGGTAAAGGATATTGTTGGTCGAGACTGAGTCTCGAAAAACTCAGAATTCAATTATATTGAATTATTAAATAATTATTAAAATGGCAATGTAACTAGTAGGAATGGTGACTTTTGATTACTTCCTAGTATACTGAATTTCATTATTGAACACTGCTGTTGCACTTTTTCACTGACATCTGGGTATGGGCCTTTGGTGGTTTTCTACAATATTTATTTCTCACACCCTGTTTGGATCATGTATTGGGCCCAAACAAATTATATTGCTGCAGGTGTCTATAAGGGAAAGGGTCCCTACATAGGTACATGATTATTGAAAAGGAGTAGGAGAGAATTGGACCGAGCATAGGCTTGTGATACTGCTACGTTCCTGTTGCACTGCTTTGGTTTTGTTTTACTGTACTTTATACCTTGTGATGTATTATATCAGATTGCAGTGTATAATGGTTTGGCTGCCTTCTTAGAATTAGAGAGATGTTGCATCATCATATATATGACTGTTGGTTATCTTTTACTTTAGTTCTGTTTTCCATTTCAGGTCTATATTGTTTACTTCTTCTGCATTTTTATGTTTATATTTTTCTTTTCATTTCTCAACACTTTGAAAAAAGAGGGAATAGTTTCCCCACTAATAGTGTTAGGCCCTCACTGCTAGTCGTCAGCCGCTGGCATTTGGGGAAATGCGCTTGAGGTCATGTGACCAACCGGGTTCGGGGCACCAATTATGTGGAACCCAAATCTGGTATGTTACACATCCCCAAATTAGAATTTAAATAATTCATTTTGTATCCATTAGAAACTGAAAATAATTTTACTATAAAATAATATTTCAAGCTTTTTTTAAAGTAACCCTCACCTATCTTATAAAAGCGAACTTCACCTTCTCTTAATTTAACTCCTCCAAAGCCTTTTGGATCAGCCTAACCCTACCCAAATATCCTCCCAACTATCCTACCTTCATCATAAAGGCCTTCCTTTTGTTATAAATCCAACCTAAGGATCCCTTTTGATCAAATCAAAAGGAATAACCTGAAGAAGAGGTAAATATTTCATCACATCTTTCAAGTTATTTTCTTCTTCCACTTCATATTTCTTTGTTGTTTCCATTATAAAATAATAACTCCAGTATATTCTATATACTATGATGTTATTATAAAAATTATACAACCATATTCATTGTTTTATCCATCGTAAAAATGACAAAGTCACCATAAGTGCGTACTTATGAATTACCGTCTCCACGTCATGGTGTAGTTTCTTTTTCAAACACTTCATCATTTGGATGGGTATAATAATGAGTATAAATGATGTAACTAATAAATATAAAATGATAATTATTCTATATATATTATATACCATCAAATAATATTTTATTTTAATATCAAAATAATGACATTTTCACTCATGCGTACGTACGGATTACCGACTACACGAACGCGATGAGATTCATTCCCCATTGCATCCATTCAAGAATAATTTTCATTTTATGATTAAAAAAATAATGTATATAGAATTATTATAATTATGAATATGAGTAATATACATCCTATCCATAACATACATTTATTACGTAATAAAGCATATAAAGGAAAATGAATCAGTTAACACCTGAAATGATGATACTACTAAAATATCATTAACAAAGCAATATTCAAAGATCATATATGATATCATATTAATGTATATGGTTCTTGTATAATTTAATAACAATTATTTCAACATTATACAAGAGGTTAACATACCCTTGATGAAGGTTAAGTATAAGGTAAGGGTTAATTTCACAATCTCTTTATTATCCGAGACTTCTTTTACATAATTATCTACTGGGACATATTTATTATCCATGTCCATGTTTCATAAAAGAGTTTTCAAAGGGATTATTTTTAATGCTCTTTTTTTTACTAAAACATAATTTTAAATGTTTTAAATGTTTATTCTTCTAAATCATTCTCATTAATGTGCATTTTTTCAAAATGGTTTTAAGGAATTATTTATATGGACATGAAAGTTTTTAAAATGTTAATTCCTTTCAAAAGTTTCAAAGTGGTATAAGAAACTTTGATTCAAAAATATCTTTAAATGTCTTAATTTCTAATTTGTGTGACTTTTAAATTTTTTCATGAAAAAGGGATAGTTATCTCAATGAGTTGTACAAATCATTTTCATCTATGCCAACATCCTTTGATGGATTTTAAACTTCTTTGGAGTTGATTTATTATTATACAAATATTCCATATTGTATTGAAGGTTTTGTGATATGTTTTACTGTGGATGTGTTAATTTTATACCATTCATGGTTTATGGATAAAGTATTGACATTTTTTATGCTAGTTTTTATACTAATGTTTATGTTATGTTTAAACCTTTTTATATGAGGAATGCATTGTAATTAGTAAGTGACAGGTGGATCCTGTTATAGCTCCTCGATGCATCTGTAGGTCTCATGAGACAAACGAGTGTCTTGGCACAAGGCCCTGACAAAATCTTATTTGTAGTCTTGGCACAAGGCCCTGACTATGTGGTTATGAAGTCTGGCATTATGCATTCCATCATTATGAAAGTGGCTACTGATATTTAATGTGATTATTCTACTGGTAGAATATCATTGTGAATAAGTAATTGGAATTATTTGATTTTATCTTTTCCATATTATGCTGAAGTTCAAGTTTAAAAGGCTTTTGTTTTAGTCATATATTGCCTTAATGGTTTATGCTTATTTATGAAAGTTTACGCTATATTGTTATCCTTACTGAGCATCTGAGCTCATCTCTTTCAATGTTTTAATTTTCCCAGGATGCAAAGAAGTATATTATAACAGAACTGTAGGGATAGTCTAAGGGATATGTGTAACAGCCCGAGATTTTATTAAAAATTATCTTTTTAATTTTAATGTCTTGTGTTGTACGCTACACCAAAAGGAGCTTGCACAACACACATCCTTGACTTGCCTTGCATTACACGCAATCGCGACCTTCCTCGATAGCGTGTGTAATACGCAATACCAAGTTTCACTAAACAACGATATGCTATTAAAATATTATTAAAACTAGCCGTTATGAATAGTAATAACCAATTTTTGAAATTCTGTAAATCTTATTTTTCAAAATGAAATTCATTTTTGGATTCGGAGCATCGAATTTAGCCTAAGGTGAAATTTTGGTACTTTTCGGATAACTTTTATTTTATGATGAATAGTGAAAATTACTAAATTATAATTCAAAACAACTTTTTTAATCAAAATAATTAATAGTGATAAATCAGTAATTTGAGTGGTTTTAAAGTATATTTAGAATATATTTTTACAATTTAATACAATGTTGGTCATTGGATGTAATTTCACATTTAAACCAGACATAATCAAGTGTCAATCTTTTGATAGATATTATTTCTTAAAAACACGCTATTTGTTTTAACAGCGGGATTTAATTATAAAATTAATTAATGCAACTTTTATGTTATGAATTTGGTAAAATAGACTTCATTTTTGAATTCGGAATATGAAATATAGCTTAGGATGAAATTTTGGTATTTTTCTGAAAACTTTCAATTTTTGATGAATAGTGAAACCACTAAGTGGTAGGTTAAAAAAACTGAATTTTTCATAAAACTTAATTTTACCGCTTCTGTGAATGGAATTTCGAAAATCCGAGAGACACGGTTAATATCAAGGACTAAAATGTGGTTCAATGAGATGAAAATAATTTTTTGGTGAATAGTAACTTTTTACTTTTTTTACCGTGGTTAATAGTAAATAGGGTAACTAAGGGTAAATATGATATTACTATTACCCTAACACATGTCCTAATTCTATTGGATAAGTGTAATTCGACCAAAAACAAACTTAGGAATAAAAAAATGACCATTTAGGCCCACTTGGATTAGATTAGGACATTTATTATTAATTTATTTAAAGAAGGGTTAAAATAGTTAAAATCAAAGTTTAATAAGTAAATCATTTTTAATATGGGGTTATACATAAGATAAATTCAATTGTAAATATTAATTAGAAAGATAAAAAGATTTCCTACATGATGATATTTTATTTGTAATTTTTAGACATCAAATAATTTAATTTATTTATGACACAAAGATGATGCAGTAATTATCTTATTAATGAAATATTGACATAATTGATGTTATAAACACCAAAATAAATGTAATTTGAGACTTTTTATGAATTCCACTAATTTTCTAGGTTACTATGATATATTAGTGTTGATTTAATCAACTTGGTTCGAACATATAATTCTGTTATGACTTTCACAAAAATCATATATCAACTAGTGTCAAAATTGACACAAAATAGTTTTTAAATCAAATATTATATTACTAATTGTTATTTTATTCCTAAAAATCTAAGGTTCGGCCAAATGACTTAGATAAGGATATATATATTAATAATAAACAATTTGGGGTTCGTTTGGCATGTTATAGTAAGTGTACTAACCATATAGTGAAAGAAAACAAAAAGACACGGTAAAAGTTAAATTAATTAACTTAGAGTTAAATCTAATTGATAAGGTTAAAATAATACCCTAAACTTGTCTAAATCCTATTGGTTGATAGGATTTCGACCCTTCCCCACTTTAGCTTCGAAATAAGACCCTTTGGAACCATTATAAACCGATTTTGACTTTAATATAAAATAATATTTTGAGATATTCCTAAGGTGCCCCTCTCCTCCCTTATAAAAGGACACCTCCTCCCCCTCCTCCTCACACCAATTTGAGCACTCAAGCTCGGCCAACCCCTGCCAAAATCTCTTCTCCACTTCCCTAGCAACATCCTAGAGGTCCTGGTCTTCCTCAAAGACCAATTTTAGTGCCCTAAGAGGAGGTCTCAAAGAGGCGCTTCAAAGAAGAGGAGGTTCGGACACATACAAAGCAAGTCGGACCTAAGGTAAGGGAAATATCACAATCTCATTTTATCCGAGATTGTTTGTACTTTGGTATTTACTGGGGTGTATTTTATCATCCACATCCATGTTTCCTCAATATGTCATATTATTTCCATCCTCCTACAATTTTTTAAATCCAATTTTACCCTACGGTGAGTTTTTAGTAAAAGATATGAAAGGAATATTCTGTCGTTTTTCGTACGAGGTACATTTTGACTTTCCGACAAAAGTACGAGAAGAATGTTTTTTTAACGGCACGAACGAATTTTTACGGTTTTATAAAGCCTTATTTTCATGAAGCTTCCTCCAAAAGATTTCATGACTATTTTTAATAAAATCTCTTTCTTTTAAAATTGCATGATGTTTTGTGAAAAGAAATTGATTTTGAAGAAGAAAGGATATTTTCCTCAAGAATTCATTTCAAGTGTTTTATCAAAATTATTATCCATCTAAGATAATAAAGGGTTCTATTTCTATCCAAATTTTTACATTTATTTGACTATGTTGTGATGGAATTATGTTTATGAATTACTTTATCTTATATGAATGGTTTTATGATGTCATGTTGTTTAAGAATCCCATTTTTATTACATGGGTTATGCTATGATGTATGGTTTATGATTTTGTGGCATGCATAAGAAATGATTCATTATAAGATGGGTGGGACCTATATCTCCCTCCAATGCATTGGGTAAAGATTTTATATCTCATGAGATAGACATGGCTGGAATGGTAGGTTATACCGGTTCAGTGAAACAGGACTGAAACGAGGGTTACTCGATTCAGAAAGGGACTTTGTCCACTAAGATAGTCTTGGCAATGAGTCATGACTAACAAGAAATGATTCTCTATGATTATGTGTGAATGCCACAAAGTTTCATGTTTCAAGTTATGATTATTGTGATTACATTTCACTACCATGATTTATCCCATGTTATGAAATTATGCTCTCTTTTGCAGGTTATGATTTCCAAAACGTTCTGTTCTTATGAATATGATGTGATTGATATTTCTTTTGTTTACCCTTACTGAGCATTTGAGCTCACCCTTTTATGTTTTCTTTTCCCTAGGATATAAAGAAAGGTTTTAGGTAAAAAAGAAGAAGATCTTTATGGGAGATGTTGAAGATCTTTCACCACAATTAGAAGATTATAGTCCGAGTTTCCAAAGACACTAAACTATTACGGTCCTTGTGTGTGTTTTTTTGTAATGTACTAAGTATTCCGAAAAAGTAATGTAATGTCAATGTACGTCAAGATACGGGTCTCTACAGTTGGTATCAGAGGAAAGGTTTAGTCAACCTTTGGAAACTAGGATGTGAAAACGTTAGTGAGATCCCTAGAGATATTTCTAAGGTATGTCTAGGGATGTCCCTAAGGTTAAGTATACATATAGGTTATAGTACTAGAATTACGCTAACGATCATAGAATTAAACCTAAGATGTTAGATATTGAAGGTACTCCCCCTTTATTATGTTGTTTTCCCTAGCATGATTTTTGCCTCTCACACTATTTTTTTTTGGGTTTTAGAAAATGGCTGGAAATAAGATGATTTACGATAATGGAGGATATGATGGACAATGGAATGATATTCTTCATAATGAAATGGGATTTGGAAGTCCAAACATCATTATTATGCCGAATCAGCAATCTCATAATATGATCAATAAAGTAAAATTTGGTAAGTTTCCTGACTCGACTAATAAGAGAAAGATGGAGTTTCATGATGATCATAGAGGAAAGAAAGTTCAATTTCCCCTATGTAAATCATGTGGGAAGAGGCATCAAGGGGAATGTTTCAAGGGAACTGGAAGATGCTTTGGGTGTGGAAAAGAAGGACACAAAGCAAGTAAGTGCAAAGGAAAAGGGTCAGTTAACACCATGGATGAGGATAATGGTATTGCTACGACATCAAAAATGGTTAAGTGTTTTAAATGTGGAATGTATGGGAATTATGCAAACAAATGCCATAAGGGAAAGACTAATGAAGAGAATCAGTATGGTCATATGGGTAGTATTTATGTGGATGATGATGAAGAGACAACAAATGATATGTGAGATGAAATAATTTTTGAAGCTCGGTCAATGGTTTAAGAATGTAGTGGAATGATTACATGTTTATCATGTGTAATTTTGTATAAGTAATCTCATGCTACTATGAAATAAAGAGACATCTATGGATTGTTACACTGTTGTCTTTCCTTGAGTTTTGAAAGTGTATGATTAATGTTACCAGTATCTTTGAAAGGTTATTCAGATATTTTTGGAATGTATATGATATGCGCATAATGAAGGGATAAGGAGAAAATTAAATGTTTGATATTATTCATGAGTTCATGACTGATATAAGGAGAAGGTTATATCATGGTTTGAGTATATAGAATTTTTGGATTTTGGTATGTGGAAAGTGTTAACATTTAACTGCATTCATGTTTTCACTAAGGTTCAATGGGTATTCAAGAGAATACATGATTAAGGACTTTGAATGTTTTGAATGTGACCAAGAAGACATATCTTATGGGTATGAACGATGGTATTAAATCTCTGGTAATTGTTTTCACTATATTATGAGAGTGGACTGCAGTATTATGGCTAAGCCTAAAGATTGGAAGGGATTATGTTGGAATAAGTTAGTATTGTTTAAGGATAGAAGTTTTTTCGATATTATTGATGGGATGTTATAGTAATATAGTTTTAGAAAAAGGACAACCTGCAGGACGGGCGACAGCCCATCGCTTCGGACAAGGCTGTGGGAATCGAACCCCCAACCGAAGTGCGACTGGCCTTTATCGCCTACCACTGGCCTACAGGAAGTCCCTGTTTAGTAGAAAATAGTTTTATTATATTATGTAGTATGATATATGAAATATAAGTCCATTTTAGGAACCATATATGATTAATCTCACTATAGATCGACTTATGTATATAATTTTTGCTAACCTTTTGTTTGAGACAGATGGAATGATCCGTCATTCTATCACATGATCTGATAACACTTCACGAATAACAAATTCAACTTCATTTATTTAAGAGATGAAGTGGAAATTGTTCAAGGCACGAACAATAGTGCGACTGTACCAAAATAAAGTAAGTATTTATTCTAATTCAAATTCTTCAACTTTAGGGAAATGATCTTGAAAACCAAAAATGTTGTCCTAGTGATCTTATACCTGATGAATCGGATGGTACCTTAGATCGTCCCAAATTTATGGATTTGTGATTGTTGGCTTTTCCATAGCCATGTTCTCTACCACTCTCCATCAGAACATGATGGTTAGATTTCTCTTCCATATCCATATTTTCACCTATGTGGAAACCCAGTGATTAGTTTATTTGGGTAATCGTTACATTTCATACTTTAGTTTTTAAAGCCAAGTTTTGGTATTCCTTTTTACGATGTGGGTTTCTATTAAAGAAACTTTCGAATAGTAAACCATTTATAACCCCGACGAATTTCGAGGGCGAAATTCATTTTAAGGGGGGTAGAATGTAACAGCCCGAGATTTTATTAAAAATTATCTTTTTAATTTTAATGTCTTGTGTTGTACGCTACACCAAAAGGAGCTTGCACAACACACATCCTTGACTTGCCTTGCATTACACGCAATCGCGACCTTCCTCGATAGCGTGTGTAATACGCAATACCGAGTTTCACTAAACAACGATATGCTATTAAAATATTATTAAAACTAGCCGTTATGAATAGTAATAACCAATTTTTAAAATTCTGTAAATCTTATTTTTCAAAATGAACTTCATTTTTGGATTCGGAGCATCGAATTTAGCCTAAGGTGAAATTTTGGTACTTTTCGGATAACTTTTATTTTATGATGAATAGTGAAAATTACTAAATTATAATTTAAAACAACTTTTTTAATCGAAATAATTAATAGTGATAAATCATTAATTTGAGTGGTTTTAAAGTATATTTAGAATATATTTTTACAATTTAATACAATGTTGGTCATTGGATGTAATTTCACATTTAAACCAGACATAATCAAGTGTCAATCTTTTGATAGATATTGTTTCTTAAAAACACGCTATTTGTTTTAACAGCGGGATTTAATTATAAAATTAATTAATGCAACTTTTCTGTTATGAATTTGGTAAAATAGACTTCATTTTTGAATTCGGAATATGAAATATAGCTTAGGATGAAATTTTGGTATTTTTCTGAAAACTTTCAATTTTTGATGAATAGTGAAACCACTAAGAGGTAGGTTAAAAAAACTGAATTTTGCATAAAACTTAATTTTACCATTTCGGTGAATGGAATTTCGAAAATCCGAGAGATACGGTTAATATCAAGGACTAAAATGTGGTTCAATGAGATGAAAATAATTTTTTGGTGAATAGTAACTTTTTACTTTTTTTACCGTGGTTAATAGTAAATAGGGTAACTAAGGGTAAATATGATATTACTATTACCCTAACACATGTCCTAATTCAATTGGATAAGTGTAATTCGACCAAAAACAAACTTAGGAATAAAAAATGACCATTTAGGCCCACTTGGATTAGATTAGGACATTTATTATTAATTTATTTAAATAAGGGTTAAAATAGTTAAAATGAAATTTTAATAAGTAAATCATTTTTAATATGGGGTTATACATAAGATAAATTCAATTGTAAATATTAATTAGAAAGATAAAAAGATTTCCTACATGATGATATTTTATTTGTAATTTTTAGACATCAAATAATTTAATTTATTTATGACACAAAGATGATGCAGTAATTATCTTATTAATGAAATATTGACATAATTGATGTTATAAACACCAAAATAAATGTAATTTGAGACTTTTTATGAATTCCACTAATTTTCTAGGTTACTATGATATATTATTGTTGATTTAATAAACTTGGTTCGAACATATAATTCTGTTATGACTTTCACAAAAATCATATATCAACTAGTGTCAAAATTGACACAAAATAGTTTTTAAATCAAATATTATATTACTAATTGTTATTTTATTCCTAAAAATATAAGGTTCGGCCAAATGACTTATATAAGGATATATATATTAATAATAAACAATTTGGGGTTCGTTTGGCATGTTATAGTAAGTGTATTAACCATATAGTGAAAGAAAACAAAAAGACACGGTAAAAGTTAAATTAATTAACTTAGAGTTAAATCTAATTTATAAGGTTAAAATAATACCCTAAACTTGTCTAAATCCTATTGGTTGATAGGATTTCGACCCTTCCCCACTTTAGCTTCGAAATAATACCCTTTGGAACCATTATAAACCGATTTTGACTTTAATATAAAATAATATTTTGAGATATTCCTAAGGTGCCCCTCTCCTCCCTTATAAAAGGACACCTCCTCCCCCTCCTCCTCACACCAATTTGAGCACTCAAGCTCGGCCAACCCCTGCCAAAATCTCTTCTCCACTTCCCTAGAAACATCCTAGAGGTTCTGGTCTTCCTCAAAGACCAATTTTAGTGCCCTAAGAGGAGGTCTCAAAGAGGCGCTTCAAAGAAGAGGAGGTTCGGACACTTACAAAGCAAGTCAGACCTAAGGTAAGGGAAATATCACAATCTCATTTTTATCTGAGATTGTTTGTACTTTGGTATTTACTGGGGTGTATTTTATCATCCACATCCATGTTTCCTCAATATGTCATATTATTTCCATCCTCCTACAATTTTTTAAATCCAATTTTACCCTACGGTGAGTTTTTAGTAAAAGATATGAAAGGAATCTTTTGTCGTTTTTCGTACGAGGTACTTTTTGACTTTCCGACAAAAGTACGAGAAGAATGTTTTTTTAACGGCACGAACGGATTTTTACGGTTTTATAAAGCCTTATTTTCATGAAGCTTCCTCCAAAAGATTTCATGACTATTTTTAATAAAATCTCTTTCTTTTAAAATTGCATGATGTTTTGTGAAAAGAAATTGATTTTGAAGAAGAAAGGATATTTTCCTCAAGAATTCATTACAAGTGTTTTATCAAAATTATTATCCATCTAAGATAATAAAGGGTTCTATTTCTATCCAAATTTTTACATTGATTTGACTATGTTGTGATGGAATTATGTTTATGAATTACTTTATCTTATATGAATGGTTTTATGATGTCATGTTGTTTAAGAATCCCATTTTTATTACATGGGTTATGCTATGATGTATGGTTTATGTTTTTGTGGCACACATAAGAAATGATTCATTATAAGATGGGTGGGACCTATATCTCCCTCCAATGCATTGGGTAAAGATTTTATATCTCCTGAGATAGACATGGCTGGAATGGTAGGTTATACCGGTTCAGTGAAACAGGACTGAAACGAGGGTTACTCGATTCAGAAAGGGACTTTGTCCACTAAGATAGTATTGGCAATGAGTCATGACTAACAAGAAATGATTCTCTATGATTATGTGTGAATGCCACAAAGTTTCATGTTTCAAGTTATGATTATTGTGATTACATTTCACTACCATGATTTATCCCATGTTATGAAATTATGCTCTCTTTTGCAGGTTATGATTTCCAAAACGTTCTATTCTTATGAATATGATTTGATTGATATTTCTTTTGTTTACCCTTACTGAGCATTTGAGCTCACCCTTTTATGTTTTCTTTTCCCCAGGATATAAAGAAAGGTTTTAGTTAAAAAAAATAAGATCTTTATGGGAGATGTTGAAGATCTTTCACCACGATTAGAAGATTATAGTCCGAGTTTCCAAAGACACTAAACTATTACGGTCCTTGTGTGTGTGTTTTTTGTAATGTACTAAGTATTCCGAAAAAGTAATGTAATGTCAATGTACGTCAAGATACGGGTCTCTACAATATGAGTGTGGCCTATGGAGACTATGTTGTTGTAGTTTTTAATTTTATAATTTAACGTAAAACTTATGAATATATATAGTATTTCCAAGGCTACTAAACTAATATTTCTTTAGAGACATGATATTTTGTGATCATGCCAATGTTATGTAATAATGTACCGACTCTGGGTAACTAGGGTCGGGGCATTACATGTAGGTTACTTCTTAGGTCCATGAGGATTTGACATCCCAAGCTAAACTACAATAAACCGCTTTACCCTAAAATCATGGGTAAATTTGGGTGAGACCAGGTATCATTGGAGAGAGGGGGTCATGATAGAGTGTCATCAATGTTTTTGGTTGAGAGGTATGATGGAGTTTGTAGTAAGGCACAGTGAGGATTGCATGAGTTGGTATGACATGTAACAACCCTGAATTTTATTAATGGATATTCTATTATTATAATTATTTTATATAGTATAAAACACATATATTACAAATAGAACCAAATAAAAACGCTATTCTCATAAATTAAGAATGAAATAAGTTATAATTATAGAAATTAATTAACTTATACTGATGGAATAATAACCTGACCATTGGATTAGTAACATAACCATTAATAATAGTAATCTCTCCATTAGAATGGTAACCTCACATATGAATGTTTAAATAAAATTCATTATCCTTATGAATCAAATTATGATATACTTATATCATGGTACAAGTAAATAAGTGTTTTAAAAATGTTAAAATAAGGTTTGATATTCTTTTAAAACATATATGTTTATTTATATTTTTTTAATTAATATAATGATATAAAAGAAAAAACATTTTCAAAAAATAGATTCATAAATTAATATTATGTTTTAGTATAATTATAAGATAATTTTAGGAAACCATAATTTAATTTTTAAAGGGTTATAAAATCAATTATTATATTACAATTGGTTTTTTTGCTGAATAAATGATGATTTAAATTAAAAATTAAATTTCTCATATTTTGGAATTTTTTTATAAAATGGAGTCCTTTTTAAAATATTCACATCAAAAAATGGTTATGATGAAGTTTAGGTATTTTTCTAAAATAGTTGATTAGTTGGTGAATTGTGAAATATAAGAATCCGCGATATAAGATAAATACATAAATTTTAGAGTCATTGATGATGCATGGATTATTTAAGAACCATTATCATGAAATTTTTTTCCTAAATATTATATTTATTGGAAATAAATAATATTCATAACATTGAGAAAAAATAATAAACAAATGAATAAAATAATCCAAAAACACCCCTCTCCTCACCTATAAATACCACCCCTCACTACCCCTTCTCCTCACACATTATAAGACTTGAATCTTGTATAAATTATGATCAATTCCATCCCCAAAGCTCTCACTAATTTCCAAGAGCTTCTAGTCTCAATTAAATACCAGACCCAAGTTTTTAAGGAGGTTCTCAAGGAGAAAACATTCAGGAAGTTAAACCATTAATCCTTCTCTTTCAGTTTCATTTATTTTATTATCCTATCCTCACATACCCAATACCGAGATGCATGATAAATATATAATAACATATACACTAGAATGTTACTGTGTTAATGGAATTTCCTTCATCAAATATCTTTTATTCTTATTTTAATCAAAAAAAGAAAACATCATCCGTGATGTGTCGATTCAATGCCTTTGTGGATGAAGAGATTTAATTTACATTACCACCTTCAAGGTTGGTTATAAAACAATTATTATGGTTAAATATTATTTTAATATACATATTATATGTTTTATAAATTTCTATACTGAATATATATACATAATAATAAATAAAATTGTACTAGTTCATGATTGTAATATAAACCGCCAAAATAAATCAAACATTTATCATTAATGTTTTTTCAAATGAATCATCCTAACACCATAAAATAAATTATATATGAGAATATTTAACATTATGGAAGTTTATTAATTATACATATATTCAACTATAAATAATTATTCTCATTTTAAAATAACATCCATAATTATATACAAGTAATCCAACCACAAAACCATGAAAATGTACACTATTTAAATGATGAAATTGAACAAAATTACTCATCAAAATGACCATAAATGAACTTAATAAAATTATAATAAATAAAATAAATGTATATTAGGTTCTTAATTAAGTAACTAGTTTATATATTTTGACTATCCAAGTTATTAAGTGTAAGTGAATAATAATTTTTGACATATGGTAATGGGATTCTTAAAACCCAACTCCCATTCTTTGGGTTATACCTCTTTCATGAAATCCTTGGTATGAATACTACTGTAATGTTATATAAATATAATTTCAATGTACTTTACTTTTCTTTTTAGGGATATAAATGTTTCTAATATGATTTTATGATACAAATAAATATTTTCCTAAAGAAATCTTCTTTTTGAAACGTATTATGAATCCTCTCGAGATGTTTCTTCACACTCAAGAATGATGGATCTTATACCAAATATATTTTTACCTATTTCATTTGGGTAGCCCTTGTTTATTCATGTTTGGTGAGATCCTTGTGAATCCCATTACTTTACATGGGTTTTGTCATGACCTATCCCAAAGGGGCCCGTTCCGTGACTCCCCAAACCTACCTTCAATAGTTCAGGGGCTTGCGACTAGTGCTGAGTAAGAAAAATCACACAAATGGGTAGCCTTTTCATAATTACTTATACAAATGCACACATCTAGAGGCCCATACAATGATAAAATGTAAAAAAATAGAATAAATATGAATTCATACATATATATCCTACCATTATAGTATTAAAGGAAGTAAAACAAAGTTGAAAGGGTCAAATACAAGCCCACTGTAGAGAGTCTAAAAACAATTCCAACATGAAGGTAAAGATAAGGACTACTATCAAGATATTGCTGGAACACACCTTATTCTGTTTGGTCTCACAAACAACTGTCTGGTCCTAGTCTGTATATGGATCAATGAAAAGGTAGAATGTCTGTACAAGACATGACACGTGGGACCAAAGCCCTGTAGGGGTGAGTATGACAATACCCAAAAAGAAAACCCGAAACTAAAAAGAATACAATTAATGAATAATAGTCATATACAAATAGGTATATTTATATATCACTTATAACAATAATATCTTGATATACTCAACAAAGTCATAATATTTAAAGTAAAATTCACAATGATAATGCCTGTCTTGGATTCTAGTTCGAAAGGGTCCATCAAGAACTCATCTAAGAGAACACATTCTAAGAGTCTGATAACAATAATGATGTTTTTACAAGAGGTAGTACTCATCGGGTCTCACATTTAGAAGTTTATTCTTGAAGTTTTATGTGATACTATTCAAAGATGAGGATCACACAAACGTCCACGGGTATAACAATAAATAAATCTGGATTAACCCTCTAAGCAGAGGATTAGTGCCTGTATAGTTTAGTTCATAATGATATGAAGAACACCATATTGGGAATGAAGATTAATAGAAGTTATCACATAAGATATTATAAAAGGATTAAAATAACTCTATCCAAGAAGTCCTACTGAAGGGATTACTGTCCTATGTGTAGGATGGGCTTCCATACTAAACCTCTGGGAAAATATTTGGGGAATAATCCTAATGAAACTTGTTCAAGATATAGATAAAAAGGAATAAAAAACTAATTTAATTGAGCACATGGCATATAGTAGGGTCAAACAATGTGCCCCTTTGACCTAGGGTTCAACCTGTGTAAGAGGCCCACGATCAATAGTACATGACGTGCGACTACCTGTGTTCTAGTACAAGGGTATTCCCATGTACACCTATCCAAGCCATGTCTGGGTGGGAGTAGAAGACATGCCCATGCACATTTACTTTATCCCATGTATGTGTACCCTCCAAGGTTGTAAGAACCAAAACCTTATTTTTAGGTATAGGTTTTTCTTTTCTCATGTTTTCAAGAAAAAGAGGAGAATCTAGAAATTTAAGGAGTAGACGTCGTGTACTTTAGAGTACATGTCGTGTACCTGGTTGTCACAGGTGACCGTGTAATGGTCATGTAATGGCTGAGTACCTGGTTGTGTAGGGTGACCAGGAGACTGCCCAAAGAGGGTCTCAGTAAAGGCATATACAAGTCGTGTACTATTAAAAGACACACTGTGTACTTTTATTTTTAATAGTTATATCGGACCAGGGTTGCATCTCGTTCACAGAAAATGCTTCTTCTCAGCCTGTCTCATCTAGGAGAAACTGAAGCTGACAATTATTCTTCGAGCCCCAAACCTTCCATCCTTTCTCTGAATCAACCGCCATGGATTGCGTTGGAATTTCCACTCTAATTTCTTCCTTCTTAAAGGGCCTCATTTCCCGATTTCTCTCCTTTTGCGAGATATCGTTGGTTGAATGTTTTAAATGTTTTTATAGATCTACATCATTATAGGCCGATTCAAGGGCCTAATCCAGAGTATATCAATCATATAATGCTGAGGTAGGTGGATTGTGCCTTTCCATAGTTAGTATTTGAATATTATGTGCAAAAGTGACCAATACCCTAGAACGGGGTATTGCGTGTTTAGAGATTTTAGCCCCGTTAATGCCTGATATTCCTTGTGTGACTGAGTAGAGGATTGTTTATTGTGAATATGGTTATTTTCCTTGATATGGATGTGTTGACCATGTTTGTTATGATATTTACCATTTGGTCATGCTTTGCCGGTTAGGCTGCTTGTTTTTCATGTATATTGCTTTTAGGATGGAGTGATATTATCCGATGCTGTTATATTCTTGTAAATGTTTAGCCAAGTAGTTATTGAAAGCTGTTAACCAAGTAGTTCTTAAGGTTTACTATGGCTGTTGAACATTGTTGTGCACGATTGACAGACACAGGGATGTAGTAACCTGGTGTAGTAGACCATAGGGGAAATGGATCCTGAGGGCTTCTCTAGAGTGTTTGTTTACTTTTATGTAGCCAGACCATATAGGGGGTGGAAATTGTGCTCCCTCAGAGTGTCTGTAGTTCCAAATTGCGAGACCACAAGGGGTAATTGGATGTTGAGTGCTTCCTCAAGGTGTCTATAGTTACCGATACGAGACCACATGGGGAATTGATGGTGAGTTCTTACTCAGAGAGTCTTTTCCAAAACTAAACGAGAGGGGTTAGACTGTGAGTACTACCTATAGGGTTTCTCGTGCTTGATGGGTTGAACCAGAGGGGTTAGTCTGTGATTTCTTCGTAGAGGTTTAATTATTTTTGATTAGCTATTTTATTGATATATGAAAATGAATGTAATTGAAAGTATAAGATTGTTTACTTTTGAGTACTTCCTTGTTTACTAAATCATTTTGTTTATTGACTACCATATATATTCACCAATAGTTAGGAATATATCTTTGGGTGGTTTCCTACTGGTATTCTTCTCATACCCTGTTTGGGACATGATTTTGGGCCAAAAAAATTATATTGTTGCAGGTATAGATAAGGGGAAGCACCCTTCTACTTGAGGTACATGATTGATGTGGAACTGGAGAGCATTGGACAAAACTAAGGCTTGCGATGCTGCAGGAGTTGTTTACTTTTTTCCATTATACTTGGATTTAGTATTGTATTCCAGCATTTTGACTATTTTTCTACTTTCCTTGATACTTGTGACATGCATCATTATTTATGTATATGTTGCAGTTTTTTAATTACTTTTAGTCTTATGCTATTTGATTATTGTAGGGTCTTACTACTTCCGATACTGTTATCTAATTTCCATTCCACTTTGTTACTCTTCAAATGAGGGAATAGTTTCCCCACCATCACACTCAAGTCCCTCGCTTCTAGTCATAAGCCTCTGGCATTAGTGGAAATGCGCTTGAGGCAATGTGGCCAACCTGTTACGGGGAACCTTTGGGTGGAACCCAGAACCGAGACGTTAAAAAGTGGTGTCAGAGGAACTCTTTTCTTCTTGACTTACTATTTGGATCCTATATCCAGGGATAAGAAGTAATATGTTGTTGGTAATAAGATGTTATCGAGAGTTGCTAACCCATGTTTAGGGAAAAGCCATTTTACTTTGTATATTGCAATTTTTTCCAATTCTGTAATTATTAATGTTCATTTGAATTCACCGTTGGGTGGTTCACATGTTTTGTGCTCTGATTGCTACTATTATTGAGGTTCAATTTCTGTTGCAACCCGATGAGATGAGGGATTTCCATCTCATTCATCATATAGGCACTTTCTAGAGATCACATGTCATGCATTATTGCCATGCCATTTTGGGTGCATTATTGATTTCATGTTGTTGTGATAGATGTTGTGATATATATACATAATGTTGTGATAGATTCCTTGATAGAATAACTTCTATTTTATAGGGTAATGGATTGTGTAAGGTTCCATTTGAATGAAAACCATAATTTGGTTCATGAGGTGTTATGGGCCCTCATGGATCAGAATTTGGTGTATAATTTCACTGTTATTCTTTGTATATGACATGTATAAGATTCCATGCTTTGATTCATGGAGAGTATCGGCCCCACATAATAGAATATGACACCAAAATGTTCATTTTAGTGTTTTATGGGCTTCAAGAGTAGTTTCTAAGGCTTACTATTCAAAAAAACCCAAAATACATGGTGTGTATTGCTGAATACATTCCAGGTATCACTCTGTTCGAGAATAAACTAGTTTTCCTATGTACACACAGTGTAGTCTCTAATCGTGTCACTAGTTGTGTGGGAAGAGATACTGGTTGGAAAATCCTTGGTGAAACATGTCGTGTACTTGACGTACACATCGTGTGTATAGACCATGTGTCCAACCGTGGGACCAACAAAAAAAGTAGATTATGGGTAGTTAGTTCATGATGTGTCTTGCACAAACACGCCGTTTAGAGTAATCTATGTAACCAGAAATGTGACTAACAACACAGGTTGGTGAAGTTATTTCTAGTACATGTCATGTCTGGAACAAACATGCCATGTAGGGTTTCTCTAGGATAACTATTTAGGTTAGTCAGGTAGAAGAACTCGGGTAAGGGAAACCGATTCAAGTACACACCACGTATTAGAAGAACATGTTGTGTGTATGGAGTGTCACATGAATAGGTTTTGCAGAAGTACATGCCCAAGTGAAGTCTTAAGGGAACACATCGTGTAGGGGTTAAACACACAATGTATACACTTTTTATAAATCTTAAATTAGTCCCTTATCATGTTCTTTTCTTGCACTTATGAGTTTTGGTCCTTGATAATCTTGAACTAAGGTATGCACTTGACCTTTAAGAGTCATTCCACCACGTTTTCCTCCAATTGTACAATAGATTTAGAGAAACGAGATGACATTGGACATGGGTGATGAGGGACTACGAGCAGAACCTCCAGTTGTGACCATCTTGGAAGCTTTTGTTATCTTGGATACAGGTGCCGATGCACAGTTCGAAGAGGGCTTCAAGAGGTTTATGTAGAAATTCAGGGGAGCACTACATCCTGCCTCGTCTATGTAAGAGTTTACATGGGTCTTTCTGAAGCATCGTTCTCCTACCTTCTCAGGGGAAGTAGGAACTCAGGTTGTAGAGTCATGGTTAGAATCCATGATGTCGATCTTCGAGCATCTGGAGACACCTCCAGTGAGGAGGGTGAAGCTCGCTACTTATATGCTTTGGGATTATGCGAAGAGATGGTGGGATGTGATCTCACAGGTGGGGCGCCAGCAGGTTATGGTTTGGTATGAGTTCCAGTGTGCCTTCTACAATTACTTCTACCCAGATAATTTTAGGGCTGATCGAGCTTGAGAGTTTATGAGTCTGGAACAGGGTACTCTCTCAGTCATGGAGTACTATTCTCACTTCATAGAGCTACAATACTTCACGCCCATTTCAAGAGGTGATGAGTTATTTTTGGAGAGGAAGTTTGAGGATGGTCTCAAGCATGAAATCCGATCACATGTGAACATCTTCAGGTTTACTTCCATCACCCCTATAGTCAACCAGAAACTGATCACAGAGCCCAACCTGAGGGATTATGGGGCTGTGAACTAGGGCGGCTAGATACCTGGAGTTGGTACCCCGCCTAATAATAGGAGGAAGGGTTATAGGGAGTCTACGCATGGAGATACGAGGAAGTAGGATACTTCATCTATATTCTAGGTGGTGTGATGACTGTGCGGTAAGAGTGGGCATACAAGGACACTTTTCTTAAGAGACCCAATGGAGTGCCGATCTTGTGGCAAGATGGGTCAACTTTAGCGGTTCTATCAGGTTTTCTCACCAATAGCTGATGATAGGGGTTCTGTTTTGACTGCTCATACTGAAGTAGGACCACCAGTCCCACATCAGTCAGGGAACTAGAGTTCGTTCGGCCATTCAGGAAGAGGTGAAGGTCATGGATGCGATGTTCAGATACAGGGTTTTCCACAACTATATGGTGGATCAGCTAAGAAATCTCATCCAGGGTCATTGGGATGCAGTACAAGAATGTCTTTTTCAGTGGAGCAGACCCATCATAAGTAGGATCCCGAGCCCTCTATAGTTAAAGGTATGATCCAAGTTGCCTAAGTTTTATCCTTTTCACTTTTCGATATAGGGTCTTCCCAAAGTTTCATATCCGTTGCTGTTTTAGAGGGTCTTGGGATCTGTATATTTATTTATGCATATGTCTTGACACTGGACACTTCTTTGAGGACAAGAACTACTAGTCTAAATCAATTCAAGGAGTTCCCTCTTGAAGTTGGTGGGTGTAACATCTTATGGGACCTCTATGTCCTAGAGATGACTGACTGTGATGTCATTCTTGGAATGGACTGGTTAGTTCCCTTCCACGCTGTTGTCGACTTCTATCACCATAAGGTGAGTTTCACATCACTAGAGGGTGGTTTTTTCTTACATAAGGGAAAATGTGATGCCCAAGAAAGCAAAGCAGGACCTGATCATCATGGGTTGGGAGGAGTTATAGTCCATATTTCTAGTCTTTATCTGGATGAACATGGTACTTCACAGATAGACATTCCTCTAGTGGTGGATCATTTTAGGGATATATTTTCTGGGGACTTTTCTGGTTAACCTCCTGAGAGATAGGTAAACTTATCGATTGAGCTTGTCCCAAGGACAACATTGGTATCCATTCCTACTTATAGGATTGATACCCTAGAGTTACAAGAGCTCAAGAATCAGTTAGAAGAGTTACAGGCGAATGGATTCATCTGACCTAGTACTTCTACATGGGGTTATCCTATCCTATTTGTGAAGAAGGTAGACAGTACTCTCAGACTTTGCGTGGATTATCGGATGCTAAACCAATTGATGGTCAAGAACTGATATCTCTTTACAAGGATTGATGATCTCTTTGACCAGCTTCATAGAGCCCATGTGTTCTCAAATATTGAATTGAGATCTGGTTATCATCAATTGCACGTTAGACCACTAGATATATCTCATATTGCCTTTCAGAGTAGGTATGGTCTATACGAGTATGTGGTTATGTTGTTCGGTCTCATGAATGCACTTTTAGATTTCATGACACTAATGAACCTTGTTTTCTATCCATACTTGGATCCTTTCATGGTAGTCTTCATAGACGATATCTTGGTGTACTCTAACACTCGACATGACCATAATACACATCTAGATATCGTTTTGAGTACAATGAGAGAGAATCAGTTATATAATAAGCTCTTGAAATTTTGCTTTTGGATAGACCAAATTCACTTCTTGGGTCAAGTTATCTCAGATACAAGAGTATGAGTAGACCCCAAGAAAGTGAGAGTAGTAGTTTCCTGGGTGTATCTGAATACCATCTTTGAGGTACAAAGTTTTCTAGGGCTGGATGGTTACTATAGAGATTTTTAATGGACTATTCACACTTAGAAGAGACACAAACAGGCTTGACTAATAAGGTTGCGAAGTACTTATGGTCAGATTCTTGTGAGTTAGCCTTTCATGAGCTGAAAGAGAGGTTGACTTCGGCATCGATGCTAGTTTTTCCAGAGTCGGGAAAGAGCAATACTCTTTAATGTGATGCATTGGGTATTAGGTTGGGAGAAGTGCTTATACAGGGGGAAGGAGTCATTTTGTACGGGTCTCAGTAGTTGCGTCCACATGAGAGGAATTACCCAACACACGATTTTGAGTTGGTTGCAGTTATTCTTAATTTACGCTGTTGGAGACATTTTCTTCTGGGAAAGGATTTTTTGGTTTTCAATGATAACAAAAGTCTCAAGAATATATTTACACTACAAGATCTGAATTTGAGATAGCGAAGGTGGGTTGAGTACCTTCAGTCTTTTGAATTTGATATTTCTTATACGACTGGGAAAGGCAATGCAGTTGCTAATGTGAAGAGTAGAAGGACTCAGATATAGGTAGTTCAGGAGGCCAGTAGTGAGTGGAGAATTATGGATCTATTCTCTGAGATTCATTTTAGGTGCATGATAGAAGGGGGTAGACATTTCTTTCTTCGTTGACTATTACTTCTACTCTACTTGATCGAGTTAGAATGATGTAGCTATCAGATTATAAAGGCCTTGTCCTATGGGAGAGTGTGTTAGGGGAGGACCCTATTCCTGGATGGACTATTGGTGAGGATGAGATCTTGTATTTTTATGGGCACGTATGGGTATCAGAAAACATATGCGAGGAGCTGATGCATGATTTTCATTCCTTAGTTTGGGAAGTTCATCTTGGTGTCACCAAGATGTACCAAGATCTACACCATCAGTATTAGTGTCCTGGTATGAAGAGAGATGTTGCTAGTTTCATGATGAGGTGTTCCACCTGTCAGCAGGTGAAGGTGGAGTATCAGCAACCAAAAAGGCTTTTGAAATAGTTACCCATTATTGAGTGGAAGTGGAATGATGTCACAATGGACTTCATGATAGGCTAACCAAGGTATCATTGAGGGAAAAATTCATTTTGAGTTGTCGTTAACAATCTCACGAAGGCTGCACACTTCTTACCGATCAAGGAGACATCCAATTTTGATGATCTAAGAAGGTTGTATATATTGGAGATTGAACGTCAAAATGGGGTTCCACACTCCATAATTTCAGATAGGGACACCCATTTTACTTCTTGGGTTTGGGAGGAACTACAGAGGGCTTTGGGTATAAAGGAAACTCTGAGTACAACATACCATCCCCAGACAGACGGCTTGTTCGAGCATACAATTCAAGTGCTAGAGGACATGCATCGAGTATGCATCTAAGATTTTTTAGGTTCTTGGGAGAGAGACATACCTCTAGTGGAGTTTTTATATAACAATAGTTTTAAAAAAACTATTCAGATGGCACCTTATGAGGCTTTGTATGGTATGCTATGATGATCACCCCTATGTTGGTTGGAAGCTAGAGAGGTAGCTATGATGGGACCTTGTCTTGTCCAGGGGACCACAGAGAAGGTGGAGTTGACTTGGAAGAGTATGACTACTACATATTCATGATAGAAGTCTTATGATGATTAATAGAGACAACCTTTGGAGTTCAAGGTCGTAGATCATGTTTTTCTATGTGTTACACTGAGGTTGGGACATAAGAGGATTAGAAGATAGGGAAAACATTCACCGAGATAAGTTGGACCGTTTGTGGTTTTGGATAGAGTCATTCTGGTTGCCTATCGATTGTAGTTACCTCCGAGGTACTGGGCTATGCGTGATGTATTCCTTGTTTCTCATCTAAAACGTTACTTCTTAGAGCCGTATCATGTTTTCCAACCCAAGGAGGTTGATCGAGGGGTGGAAACATCATTATAGAAGCATCTAATCGAAATTATTGATCGCAGTGCAAAGGTTCTCCATTGTCGGTCTATTCCTATGGTATGGGTGATATGGAAGCACGATCAATTACAAGACGAGACTTGGGAGAGGGAGGACGATATACGACCGTAGTGGATGGAGCTGTTCGAGGATTCTTTTTCTATGCCACCTTTCTAGGGAGATTTGGGGAAATTTTTTTAAGGGGGAAAGTTTTTAAGAACAGGACTTTCATATCAGGTATGGGTTTTTCATTTGTAATATTTTTGAGAAAAAGAGGTTAATCTGGAAATTTAAGGAGTTCACGCCGTGTACCTGGTTTCCACAGGTGACCGTGTACTAGTCGTGTAATGGTTGATTACATGGCCATGTAGGATGACCTTGATACTGCCTAAATAGGGGCCCAGTAGAGGCATATACTCCCCGTGTACTTTTAAAAGACATGACATTATCTATTCTTTTTAATAGTTATATCGGACTGGGGTCACAACTCGTTCACAAAAAGAACTTCTTCTCAGCTCGTCTTGTCCAGTAATGACCAAATCTGAAAATTATTCTCTGATCCCCCAACCTGCCAAACTTTATCCAAATTAACTTCCATCGATTGTATTGGAATCACCACGATGATTTCTTCATTCTTCTTGACCAAATTTTACTAATTTCTCTCCTTTCATGATATATCTTTGGTTAAATGTTTTAGAAATTTTTGAAGATATACATCATTGTAGGATAATTCAAGGGACAACACTAGATTATATTGACTTTACAATGCCGAGGTAGGTGTTTTGTGACTTTCCATAGTTAGTATTTCAATATTTTTTTAAACAAGTGCCCAATACCCTTGAATGGGGTATTGCGTGTTTAGGGATTTTAGCCCTGTTAATTCCTGGTATGCCTTTTGTGACTGAGTAGATGCTGTTTGATTCTGAATATGG
The DNA here is from genome assembly GCA_963277665.1 of Viscum album. NCBI lineage: Eukaryota > Viridiplantae > Streptophyta > Magnoliopsida > Santalales > Viscaceae > Viscum > Viscum album. The sequence continues at coordinate 1,157,031,739 of OY728133.1, read as the reverse complement.
TTACTTCCCATTCTATGGATGTGTTTCCCATATTTGTTTTGATATTGACCATTTCTTCTAGCTTTACCGGTTAGGCTGCTTGCTTTCCATGCCTAGTGTTGTTAGGATGAAATTATATTATCTGATGTTGTTATATACTTGTAGTTGTTCATCCATGTAGTTCTTTAAATATAATAGACAAGTAGTTCTTATGGTTTAATATGTCTTTTGAACATCATTTTGTATGATTGATTTAAATAGGGCTGTGGGAACTTGGTGTAGTAAACCATAGGGGGAATGGACGATGATGATTTCTCCGGAGTGTCGGTTTACTTTTATTTTGTGAGACCATAGGGGGGATAGACATTGTGCTCCCTCAGAGTGTATGTAGTTTCACGTTGCAAGACCAAAGGGAGAATTTAATGATGAGTGCTTCCTCAGAGTTTCTATAGTTACCGATATGAGACCATAGTGGGAATTGATGGCGAGTGCTTCCTAGGAGAGTCTTTTCTAAATATGAACCAGTGGGGTTTGACTATGAGTACGTTATAGAGGGTTTATTGTGCATTATGTGTTAAACCAGAGGGGTTAGGCTACGTGTTCTTACCAGAGGGTTACTTATTTTTGATTTGATCCTTTCCTGATATAGGAAAAAGAATTCTATAGAATATGTAGGATTGTTTACTTTTGAGTACATCCTTGTTTACTGCTTCATTTTTCTTATTGCCTGCCATATATATTCACTGTCTGTTAGGAACCGATCATTAGGTGGTTGCCTACTAGGATTCATCTCACACCCTGTTTGGGTCATGCTTTTGGGCAAAAATAGATTATATTTTTGTAGGTATAGATAAGGTAAAGTACCCATCTACTTTAGGTACTTTATGGTGGTGGAACTGGAGAGCATCAGACCAAGCTAAGCCTTGCGATGTTGTAGAATTTTTTTACTTTTTTTTCTTTGTACTTGGATTTAGTATTGTATTCCGGAATTGTGACTATTTTTCTTCTTTCCTAGATACTTTTTACAAGCATCATTATTTATGTATATGCTGTAGTTGTTTAATTACTTTAAGTCTTCCATTGTTTTCTTATTGTATGGTAATACTGCTTCCACTATTGTTATCTAATTTCCATTCCACTGTGTTACTCTCCCAATGAAGGAATAGTTTCCCCACCATCAAACCCAGGGCCCTCATTGCTAGTTTGAAGTATCTGGCATTAGGGAAAATGCGCTTGAGACCATGTGACCAACCGGTTACGGGGCACCTTTGGGATGCACCTGGAACTGGGACGTTACAGAGGTACATGTTGAGCTATATGGGGTGTGGAAAACATTGTGAAATCCTTAAATCCATCCTAAAACCCTATCCATAGCTACGAGGGACCCATATGCCATGTATCCCCGGATTATACAATGTGTGGATTAGGTTTTTAGTGAAACAATGGTTCTACTTTTTTCATGCACTTGCACTACCTCCACCTCGAAATCTTGCCTAAATCATATTGAGAAATGTAGATCCATCCTGGATGAGCCTCATATTGAATGTTTTCCAGAATATGGACTTTGAATCCATTCAGAAAATGAACTAGTTAGTCATTCTTCAATGATCACCAAAGAACTTGGAAATTGGGTACATAAACTAGCTGATCCTCTATCACTTCTATCGTTACGATACCGTTTTGACGTGATAATACCAAATATATTATTTTGAGCCATTTCACAAATAAATTGATGCACAATGTTTCATTTATTAGTGAATGTTGAACCATAGGCCCAAAAAAGAGTGCCCACAATGAACAAATAATTGAGTGAAAAAGAATAAGAATAACCATGAGGAATGATCATCAGTCTATGTTCATGTTAACCTCGATTCATTTCCATTGGAACAATGAATGGAGAGATAAAAATTAATCAAAAATAAAATATCCCAATAAACCCCCACAATAATCCCATCCCATGATATGTGTGATCCATGAATCAATATATCTGTTGATTGTTCCATGTTCATAGTAGAAATAGAAAACATGGATAGTATCAAATCAAGACTAAGTCCTACCTCATTTTGGATCGATTCCTAATGAACAATGAAGTTGGGTCATGATAATTTGAATGATCCTTTGATTCCATATCACACCAGTTATCGATCTTTGATTCGGTTATCATTTTCCAACATAACCTCTTTCGACAAGTCCCCAACAGTCCCCGGGATCTATAGGTTTTAGTGGATAAACATATGAATTACCATTAATTGATTATTTATAGAATAGTTTAGGTAATTGCGTCAAAGAAATAAAATAAAATAGAATAAATAATTATTTTATTCATTTATTACCTTTGAAGACTTTTCTTGAAGTTACCCTCGCTGTAACAACCCAGGTACTTATAAAATAATTTCTTTCATTCTGGAATAAAAAATTTAAAGTCATTATTAATGTGTAATAAAATAATTTTCACTTATAGAAATTAAAAAATTCATACTGATGGAATATTTTCTTGACCTTAGGAATTGTAACATGATCATTAGGAATAGTAATATGTGCCATAGAATAGTAACCTCACCTATGAAATTATAAATAAATTTATGTATCTTATAAGTGAAAATATGATATATTTATATCCTGGAATATGTAAATAAATATTTTGAAAATGATAAATTAAGTGTTGATATTTTTGTGACACATAAATTTTTATTGACAATTTTATAATTAATATAATGATTAAAAAAAATTAATCTCTATGAAATAGATTAAAAAATTAATATTTTTATTTTCTTATGATTATAATAAAATATTATGAGACCAAAATTAATTTTTCAAAGTGTTATGAAATCAGTTGTAGTTTTAAAATTGTTATTTTTAGAATAAATTATGTTTTTTCATTAAAAATTAAAATTTTCAAATTTAGAAAATTATTTTTATAAAAAGAAGTTATGTTTTTAATTCTACATGTTGAAAATGGTTGTGGTAAAGTTTTAGGACTTTCCTAAAATACTTGAGTTTTCTATAAAAATTTAAATAAGGTAATTTTAAAAAATAATGAATTATTGATCCATAGATGATGTATGGCTGATGTAAGCCCAAAATATTTCACTATAATTCAATATATTAATATATTTAGTGATAATTTTAAAACTATTCATATTTTTGAGCCAAAATAATAAATTAATGGATACAATAATAAAAAAACTCCCCTCCCCACTACTATAAATACCTTTCCATACCAAAACTTCTCCTCACATATTAAAGCCCTGTAGAATTATTAATTTATTCCCAATTAAATTCCCAAGCCTCTTCCCCATGTACAAGACCTTTTGGTCTCCACAAAACCCCAAAAAATTTCCATAATAAGGTTCTCAAGGAGGATAATTCAAGAGGTAAAATCCTCTTTTTTTTTATTTTATTTTATATTAATTTAATTTATTTTTATTATTCTCTCCTAACCTCCCCTTATCCAAATAGATTTAAAACTAAATTATATTATATATAATTTAATTTATCCTTTTTATTTAAAAATTAAACATCAAACTCCTACTTCTCTCCCTTTTATTCTAAAAATGAGAATATCGTCTGTGATGTGCCAATTTACTACCATCATGAGTGATACACTTTCATTTTCCATTACCAAATTCAAGGATTGTCATAAAACTATTATTTTGGTTAAATAATATTTTATAATACACATTATAAGTTATTTAATATTTTTGAACCAATATATAAACATTACGTTGAATAAAATGATACTTGTTCGTGACGATAGTAAAAACTACCAAAATAAATTAAATCATTTTCATTAATGTTTTATCTAATTATTCATCCTCATGTCAGAATAAAAAAATTGACATATTGTATCATTTAAATTTTCTGAATCATATTAACACCATTTCATTCAAATTCTGGAATTTATCATCCATTCAACAAGAAAATCCATAATGAACCAACCATGGAAACCATGAAATAAATGCACCCGAAATAATGGAAAAAACAACATATTATTAATAAATGGGTGGAATGATGGTATAATAAGATCATACAAGTAATTACATATACGAATATAGTTAATTAATATATATTGATAATACTCATTAAACCATTCTATATGAGGTTTTAATACATTTTATGCATGATAAATGTAACACCCCGATATTTTATGAAAAATATATTTTTTAATTTAATTAATGTGCTGTGTTGTATGCTAAACCAAAAGGAGCTTGAACAACACACATCATTGACTTGCTTTTCATTACACGCAATTGTTACTTTCCTCGATAGCATGTGTAGTACGCAATACTGAGTTTCACTAAACAAAGATATGCTATTAAAATATTATTAAAACTAGTCGTTATGGATAGTAATAACAACTTTTTGAAATTTTGTAAATTTTGTTTTTCAAAATGGACTTCATTTTTGGATTCGGAATATCGAAATTAGCTTAGGGTGAAATTTTGGTACTTTTCAGATAACTTTCATTTTCTGATGAATAGTGAAAGTTACTAAATTTTAATTAAAAACAACCTTTTTAATCGAAATAATTAATAGTGTTAAATTATTAATTTGAGTGGTTTTAAATTTTATTTAGAATATATTTTTACAATTTAATAAAATGTTGGTCATTGGATGTAATTTCACATTTAAACCAGACATAAACAAGTGTCAATCTTTTGACAGTTATTATCTCTTAAGAAAACGCTATATGTTTTGGCGACGAGAATTAATTTTTAAATTAATTAATGCAACTGATATGTTTTTAATTTGTTAAAATATACATCGTTTTTGAGTTCATAATATCAAATATAGCTTAGGCCTAATTTTTGGTATTTTTCTGGAAACTTTCATTTTTTGATGAATAGTGAAACCACTAAGTGGTAGTTAAAAAAATGATTTTTTCATAAAACATAATTTTACCGCTTCTATGAGTGGAATTTCAAAATTCCGAGAGACACAGTTGATTTCAGTAAGTAAAATGTGGTTCAATGAGATGAAAATATTTTTTGGTGAATAGTAACGTTTTACTTTTTTTTACCACGGTTAAAAGTAAATAGGGTAATTAAGGGTAAAAATGATATTATTATTAGCCTAACACATGTCCTAATTCTATTGGATAAGTGTAATTCGACCAAAAAAAACCTTAGGAATAAAATATGACCATTTAGGCCCACTTGGATTAGATTAGGACATTTATTATTAATTTATTTAAAGAAGGGTTAAAATAGTTGAAATCAAAGTTTAATAAGTAAATAATTTTTAATATAGGGTTATAAATAAGATAAATTCGACTACAAATATTCATTAGAAATATAAAAAGATTTGATACATAATGGTATTTTATTTGTAATTTTTAGACTTTAAATAAGTTAATTTATTTATGACACAAAGATGATGTAGTAATTATCTTTTCAATAAAATATTGACATAATTGATGTTATAAATACCCAAATAAATGTAATTTGGGACTTTTTATGAATTACACTAATTTTCTAGTATAATATGACATGTTATTATTGATTGAATTAACTTTTTTCAAACTAATCATTCTGTTATGATTTTCACAAAAATCAATTACTAAATAGTGTCAAAATTAACATAAAATAGTTTTTAAAACAAATATTTTATTATTAATTGTTATTTTATTCCTAAAAATATAACGTTTAGAGAAATGACTTAGATAAGGGTATATATATTAATAATAAACAAATTGGGGTTCTTTTGTCTTGTTATAGTAAGTTTATTAACCTTATAGTGTAAGAACACAAAAAGAGACAGTAAAAGTAAAATTATCTAACTTAAAGTTAAAACTAAATGATAAGGTTAAAATTGTAATCCAAACTTGTCCAAATTATATTGTATGAGAGGATTTCGACCCATACCCACCTTAGCTTCGAAATAACTCAATTTTGAGCTATTTAAAACCGAATTTGGCTTTATAATAAAATAATATTTTTAGTTATTCCAAAGGTGCCCCTCTCCTCCCTTATAAAAGGGCACCTCCTCCCTCTCATCCTCACACCACATTGAGCCTTCAAGATCGGAAAAAACCTGAAAAATTCTCTTCCCCACTTCCCTAGGAACATCATAGATGTCCTGGTATTCTTCAAAGACCAATTTTAGTGCCCTAAGAGGAGGACTCAAAGAGTCGCTTCAAAGAAGAGGTAATGTCCGTTACCGATTCTTTCAACTTTATTTCTTCTTCCCATTATTCTTCTTAGGTTGTTTCATTATGAAGTAATAACATCAGTATCAATAATATTCTGATATGTTATTATAATTATGAAACAACCCTATTTCACCATCTATCCATCCTACAGAAAATGAAATCACCGCGCGTGCGTACGTACGGAATACCGTCTCCACGCCGTGGTGTAATCTATTTTCCATCACCACCTTACTTTGATGGGTATAATGGTGTAAATAATAACTATATATGATTATAGTAAAGTGATATTGATTCTGAAATAGTATACATAAACTCAAATACAATTCCACGATCATGAGAACGATATAATCGCTCGTGCGTACGTACGGACTACCGTCTCCACAACGCGATGAGATTCATTCTCCATGTTAACCATTCATGAATGATTATAAAGTATATATAATAAGTAATCATGAAATATATGACATAATAATGATACTGGATTTATGTGTATATATATGTATGTCATCTAATTACTTCCATTCAACTCAATAAGGAAACGAAAACAGCGTTCATGCGTACGTACGACCTACCGTCTCCATGAACGGTGTATTTCTTTCCATTTACTGATCTATTATATATATATGTATTCTGAATATATATTATATATAAATCATGTTTTATATTCTGGAATTAAGTAATCATGATCTAAGTAATCATATTAATAATTACAAGTCAAAACACGAATGATAAATGAAATGATTTTACCAAAAATGCTCTTTAACATGGCATTTACCAAAGAAAGGGTAATATAAAGTCATAAGTGAACCATATATGATATCATAACAATGAGTATGATTATGTAATAAGTCAATGACATTATTTAAATCATTATACAGGAGGTTCGAACACTTACGAAGCAAATCAGACCTAAGGTAAGGGAAAATATCACAATCTCATATCTATCTGAGATTGTTTATAATTTGAAATTTACTGGGGTGTATTTTATCATCCACATCCATGTTTCCTCAATATGTAATATTATTTCGATCCAACTACAATTGTTTAAATCCAATTTTAACCTTTGGTGAGTTTTTAGTAAAATATATGAAAGGAACATTTTTTCGTTTTTCGTACGAGGTACTTTTTTGACTTTTTCGACAAAAGTACGAGAAGAATGTTTTTTAACTTATACGGCATGAATGGATTTTTAAATCATTATTTCCAAGAAGCTTCATTTACATGTTTTCATGTTTATTTTTAATCATATTCTTTTAGTTTAGAATTTTATGACATGTTAAGAAAGGAAAAGTGTTTTTGAAGTAGAAAGGATATTTTCCCCAAGAATGAAGTTCAAGAGTTTTATCAAAATTATTTTCCATCTAAGATAATATAGGGTTCTGTTTTTATCCCAATTATTACATGGATTTGATTATGTTGTGATGGAAATATTTTTAAGAATTCCTTTATCTTATATGAATTGTTTTATGATGTCACGATGTTTAAGATTCCCATTTTTATTACATGGGTTATGCTATGATGTATGGTTTATGATTTTGTGGCACACATAAGAATGGTATCATTATGAGATGGGTGGGACCTATATCTCCCTCCAATTCATTGGGTAAAGATTTTATATCTCATGAGATATACATGGCTGGAACAGCAGGTTAAACCGGTTCAGTGAAACAGTACTAGAACGAGGAGTGAACTCGGTTCAGAAATGGACTTTGTCTACTAAGATAGTCTTGTAAATGAGTCTTGAATAATAAGAAATCATTCTCTATGATTATGTGTGTATGGCACAAAGTTTCATGTTTTAAGTTATGATTATTGGGATTACATTTCACTGCTATGATTTATCCCATGGTATGATATTATGATCTCTTTTGCAAGTTAAGATTTCCAAAATGTTATGTTCTTATGAATATTATGTGATTGATATTTCTTTGGTTTACCCTTACTGAGAATTTGAGCTCACCCTTTTATGTTTTCTTTTCCCCAGGATATAAACAATGGTTTTAGGTAAAAAAAGGAAGATCTTTGTGGGAGATGTTGAAGATCTTTCACCACAATTAGAAGATTATATTCCGAGATTCCAAATACACTAAACTATTACAGTCCTTATGTGTGTGTGTTTTTGTTATGTACTGAGTATTCTGCAAAAGTACTGTAATGTCCATGTACGTTAAGCTTCGGGTCTCTACAATAAACCTGAGGTAAGATACTTTTCTTGAAAAATCCCCTTTTAATTTTCTATTTTTACAAAATAAAAAAATAATGTTTTTAGTAATTTATTATTATTTTAGGATTATATTGTAGTTCTTGGTAATTTTTTATGATTAATAGTGGGACCCCTATCTCCAAAAAATTCACTGGGTATGTTTATTTTGGAGGTTTACTTTATGTTTATTCCAAGTGTAACTACGATGGTTACACCATAAGGTAGATGTGATGGTTACATCACAAGCTAACCATGAGTGTTACATTCTAAGGTAGCTATGAGGGTTAAAAATCATAAGATATACATGGGGGTTACAATATTAATTAATTAATTACACAAGTTACATTTATGGTTTTATTTATGATTTCTATGTTATATGGAAATCCCTTATTTTCATAATGTAAGTATATGATAATTTTTGGGTGAGATGTATGTCTTTGTGAAATTTTTTTCATATGTTTATAAGTATTCACGGTCTAAAAGATTATTTCTTTATTTTTATCTCCCTTAATGAGATTTTTTCTCTCATCCCATGTTTTAAAATATTTTATTCATAGGATTTAATGATGGTTAATAGAAAATAATAATCTGAGATGAATATTGTGAAATTTTTTCAAAAAAATATTTCATGTTTTATTAAAAACATTTTAGTATGTAAGAAATGGATATTATTTTAATATTACACACATTTTATTCTTATGAGTTAATATGTATGAATTATGTAGTAATTCTACAAAAAAATAAATTGAAATATCCTTGGGATTGTATGAAAGTAAATTCTAAAATAATTTTCTATATGCTATAATGTTAAAGGTCAGTTCCTTATAGATGGTATTAGATTGAGATTTAGATATCATTATGGGTAATTATTATTTTAATAGAATACCATATAATTATTTTTACATTATTATTATTTTTAAATGATATATAATCTAAATATTACCATTTTGCTTCATTTAAGATAGGTCTATTAAGAATGGGTCTCCATAGAAGAAATAGGGATGATGAAGTTGGAAGGAACAAAGAGGATGATATATTTCTAAATATGAAACCTAGAATGGTTGGTGTTGGAACATAGAAGTTTGTGATATTAATGGAATATTTTACACAGGCTATAAAAGTTGGAAAAATCCATGCAATAGAATAGCCAGAACTACTAAAAATGAACATGATGACTGTGGAACATTTTATGAGGAATAAACCTCATGATTTCTATGGATCTTCTAAACTATTGGTGGATTAAGGGTAGATTAAATCCCTTGAGGAGATATTTGATGTCATGCGGTGTTCAGATAATAAAAAGTTTAGTCTTTCTGTTTACTATTTTCAAGGTGAAGCTGACTAGAGGTGTTTAATGGTCAAGAATATTTGGGATAATGATGAGATCTATGCCTTGGAATAGGATTAATTTAAGAATATTTCCTCTAAAAATATTTTCCTATGGTGGTTTAAATTAGAAAAGAAAATATATTCCATGAATTAAAAAAAAGGAGGAGAATTCAATTTCCGTGTATGAAGAAAACTTTATTCTGTTGGAAATGTACAGTCTAAATATTATTCGGGGTCTTGATAGAAAAATTAATCATTTTTACTTAGGATTGAAACCAAGATATCGATTGAATTTGGCCTCCATTGCATTCAAACATTATGAGAAAATTTTCTAATGTGATGAGACGGTATAAATTGAGTTTGATTATGAACACATTCACTTTGAAAAAAATATATTGAAGAGGTCCATATGGAAGGAAACGGTTAAGAATAAATCACTCAGTTGGATGAGTTTTTTAATAAAGGATTTATTTATCCAAGTAATTCCCTATGGGGGGATTCTGTTTTATTTTTGAAAAATAAAGATGGTTCCATGACCATTTTCATTGATTATAGAAATTTGAATAACATTACTATTATGAATAAGTATCCACATCCTTATATAGATGACTTCTTTAACCAACTCCAGGGAGATCAGTATTTTTCCAAGATTGATTTGAGATCTGGGTACCACCAGATAAAGGTGAAGAAGGAAGGAAATCCAAAAAACAACATTTTGTACTAGACACAGTAATTATGAGTTTGTTTTTTATTCACTTTGGTTTGAAATATTATCTTACTATATTTATGGATCTTATAAATATAATTTTCCATGAATACTTGGATAAATAATTTTTTTGTTTTTATTGATGATATTTAAGTCTTTTCAAAAAATTACGAGTATCATGAAAAACATTAAAGATTTCATTGGGAACTCTCAAAGAAAAGGTTTTCTATGATAATTTTTGAGAATGTGATTTTTGGTTGCAACATATTTATTTTCTTTGTCTCACTTTAAATAAGTATGGTAAAACAATTGATCCAAAAAAGTGGTTGATGAATGGCCAAGACCTAAAAATGTTTCTAAGATTCATATCTTTCTTGGATAAGCAAGATATTACTAATAGTTGGTTAAAAGATTTTCCTTTTTATCTATCCCACAAACTAGGATAACATGAAAATGGTTGAAATTTATTTTGATAGAAGACTGTGATGTTTTTTTCCAGGAACTAAAAATAAGATCACTGAATGATCTAGTTTTAAATCTACCTTCTATAAATGGTTATTTTTTCATTTATAGTGATACTTATTTGATGGGAATCAGTTGTATTCCGATGCATAATGATCATGTAATTTCTAACGCTTAAATACAACTGAAACCTCATGAGTTAAATTATCCCACACATGATTTAGATTTACCAGCTATGGTTTACACATTAAAAATTTGGTGGCATAATTTATATGGTTCCAACAGTAAAATATATATGGACTATAAAAGTTTAAAGTATAAATTCACTTAGAAATAATTGAACATGTGGCATAGAATATTGATTGAACTGATAAATGATTATGATTTGCAGATCAATTACCATTCTATAATAGTAAACAATGTGGTGGATGTCTTGTGTAAAAAAAACCTGGCATCATTATCCATGTAATGTATGGAGAATAACCCATTGGTTTATGATTAGATGAATTTTATCTGGGAAATTTTTGGTGTAGGAAATATATCTCTTTTGATTCAGGATTTAGTGTAGTCATCTCTATCAAACATAATTAAGAAATCATTAAAGGAATATAGTGAGTTATATAAAAAGGTATAATTGGTAAAAGGGTAAGTTTCTATAATTTAATGTTGATTAATATTTTATTTTGACATTTGGGAAGACATTTTGTGTGCCTTGGGATTCACAGTTGAAGAAATAATTATTAAGTGATGTTCAAAATTCTCTATTTTTAGTTAATCCTAGCATCACTAAAATTTATAGAGACCTTAGAAAGTATTACTGTTGGGATGGAATGAAAATATATATTTCTGATTTTACCATGAAATGTTTGACTTTTCAATAGTTTAAAGAAGAGATACAACTACAAAGGGGGTGCTGCAGCCTTCTCCAGTGGTAGAGTGATAAAGAGAAAATGTATCTATAAACTTCATGGTAAGACTACCAATGAATTCATGAGGTAATATTGTGATTTGGTTAATTGGTGATTGACTGAATAAATATACACATTTACTTCCTGTTTGAGGTCTTATGTATTTGGATCATCTTTCCTCACTGTACCTCGAAGATATTTTCAAGTTGTATGGAGTTCCTATATCAGTTGTATCTAACCATGATCCCAAGTTCACTTCTTAGTTTTGTAATGGCCTTTAGAAGTCATTGGGAACTAAATTAAATTTATGCAAAGCCTTTCATCCCCAATCTTATGGATAGACCAAGTGAAAAATTCAAACATTGAAAGTCATGTTATGTTCTTTTTCAGTGGATTACAAGGGATGTTAGGACCACCATTTTTATTTAGTTGAGTTTTCTTATGGTAATAGTTTTCTTTCTTATATAAATATGGCACCTTTTGAGGCATTATATTGAAAGTGGTGTTGAAATCTAGCATTTTGGGATGAATTTGGGGAATATAAGATAATGGGACCATAAATAGTAAAGGAAGTAGATGAGAAAGTGAAGGTGATCCAACAACATATGAGAATAGTTTAGAGTAGACCGAAAATATTTATAGAAAATTGGATGAAAAACATTTCATTCAAGGTAGGTGATCATGTTTTCTTTAAAATATCTCCATGGAAAAGTATTATGTGCTTTGGTAAGAGAGGAAGGATAATTCCATGGTTCATTGGATCATTTGAAATCCGGGAGAAAGTAGGAATAATTTTCTTTTGAGTAGATTTGCCTCAAATTTTATCTTTGGTACACAATGTTTTTCTTGTTTTGATGTTATGAAAGTATATTCTAGATTTATCTCATGTTTTGAACCAAGCAATAGTCAACTAGAAGATAACATTTATTATAATGAAAATCCTATGCAGATTTTGGATCGAATAGAGTAAGTATTGCTGAATATTTTAATTCACCAAGTTAAGGTTTTGTAGAGAAACCATATGGATGATGAAGTAACATGGTAATATGAAACTTCTATGAGGGAATAATATCCTCACTTGTTTAATAAGTAAATAAAAATTATGAGGACACAATACTCAGAAGGTAGGGAAAGAGTACCAACCATGGTACTTATAAAATATATTTTTTTTAATTATGGTATAAAAAAGTTAAATTAATTATAAATGTGTAATGAAATAAGTGAAACTTATAGAAATTAATAAATTCATACCGATGTAATGACAACTTGAACTTAGGAATAGTAACACGATCATTAGGAATATTAATTTATATAATGGAATAGAAACCTCACCTACAAAATAATAAATAAAATTTATGTACCTTATTTGTAAAAATATGATATATTTATATAATGGAATATCTAAATAAATATTTTGAAAATGATAAATTAAGTTCTTGTATTTTTGTGAAACAGAAATTTTTATTTACAAATTTATGATAAATATAATGATTTAAAAGAATATTTTTCTTCAAAAAATGTATTCATAAACTAATATTTTATTTTCTTATGATTAGAAGATAATTTTATGAGATATTAATTAATTTTCAAAGTGTTATAAAATTAGTAATAATATCAAAATAGGAATTTTTTGAATAAAATATTTTTTTCAATTATAAATTAAATTTCTCATATTTTTTAAATTATTTCCAAAAAATGGAAGTTATTTTTGAATTATAAATTAAAAAAATGATTGAGGTGAATTTTTTAGATTTTTTTAAACTACCTGAATTTTTTATGAAGAGTGAAATACAATAATTTAACAAATTCGTGAATTATCAAGTCATAGATGATTTATGAATGATGTAAGACATAAATCTCAAACTCTACATCATTATTTTAATATATTTTGTGACAATTATAAAACTATTCATAGTCTTGAGTGAAAATAAAAAACTAATGAATATGATAATGGTAAAACACCCATATCCTCCACTATAAATACCACTGCTCATCATCTATTCTCCTCACACCTCAAAGCATTGTACAATGATTAATTTCTACCCAATTACATTACCAATTCTCTTACCCACATCCAAGATCTTTTGGTCTCACAAAAATTCCAAAACCGTGTTCCTTAAGGTGTTTCTCAAGGAGGAGAATTGAAGAGGTAAAATCCTCTTTCTCTTTATTCTATATTATTTTCTATTTATTTATTTTTATTATTTTCTCTTCACATCCCCTTATCTAAGTGGCCTGAAAACTAAAATATGTTACATATACTTTAATTTTATCATGTTTATGGAAAAATTCATCATCAAACTATATTGACCCAAAAATTTATTAACGAAAATTCCTCTTGGTCTATTTAAATGTCTTATTATGGTTATGTAAAACTTATGCACTAATTTGGTTCTATGTTTTGTATTTTAAAATACCATTATGAATTGTAACCATTTTTAATATAGCCGTTGAATAGTGATCACATGATTGGTATAAATGTAGGGCTTTAACAAATCCAATTTACTCAGACAAAGGAAGTGATGGTCTCATCCAGTAGACTTGCCCTATATGAATCCCATTTGTTGGAGCTCAGAAAGGAGGTTGTGTCATTGGGATTCACTCATGACCAATCCCATGCTAAGATTGAATTCGTTAATCTCGAGCAGAATCACCTATGAGAGAAGTGGGAGTTGATAGAGATTATCACTCGAGCAATGATATCTGAGCCACCCCAAGAGTCTTCCACCATCGCACACCTTAACCTAAGGTCTTATGAGGGTTTTTTAAGGTGTTATATAACAGAACCCCAATACTAAAATTATTTACATTATTCTTTTATAGATAATATTCATTCTTTTTATAGTTACTTTGTAAATAGTTTTTAAAGCACAAATAGTATTTTTAGTTAATATTACACTAAGAAATATATTTTTATAAATTAATGGATTTTGGAATTAAATAATATTTTAACAAAATATTATTATTATTATTAAATTAATTTTTATTAAATATAAATTATTGTATAATTTTATGAATGCAATTGTAATTTTTATTAAGGTTTGAAAGCTGTTTTTGTCAAAACCCATAAATTTTTGGTAAATTTAGGTTTTTATTTTAAATGTAAAAATTAAAATAATTAGAAAATTATATAGATAAAATTAATATTGTTTTTGGAATCCAGATGTCAAAATTATCCAATGGTGAATTGTTCATAATTTTCTGAGATAGTCGAATTTTTGGGTAAAAATTAAATATTTTTTAAATATATAATGTGTTTTGTGACATCATAATGACCCAATAGTGATGTAACAAAATACTATAAACATTATGTTCCGCCAATATATTTTTTACCATTAAAATAATGTGATTTTGGGTTTGTTTGATTTATTTTACAAAGCTTATGTGGACCCTTCAAGGCTTACAAAACATTTGGTCTTTTTAAATTGTTTTACTTGAGAGTGCGACTCACCTCATCATTAGAAACCCTATTATTTTTTGAATTTAGGCCACTAGACTTATAAAATATTTTTATCCACTCCCCTTTGGAAAAAACCATGGGAACAAACTATGGTCTAGTTTGTGGTTTGGATTAGTTTAATGTGAGGTGTCCCAAACATAAATAATAATGATTTCCGTCTCATTTCCAATATAAACCCACCCATGATCCCACTTACTCTTCACTCAAATCCTTTGGTGTTTGAACAACCCCTGAACTCCTCTTTCTATAATCCTTCCAGGGTTCTCCACGCTCCCAATAAGCCCCTCTCAAGACTCTCCCAAGCTTTTTGGATCATACTTCCAAGTATGGGATTTCTTCCTTTCACATTTTTGTCCAATTTTCATTAAGTTGTTATCCCCTATTGTTTTCAATTAAAAATGTTGGGGTACGATTTAACACCTCCACCATTCTTCCCTATTTATGTTTGGATTATGGGATACCCCTTTATATCTTATTAATTACTCCCATGTACACCCGTTACCATGACAAAATTCCATGATAGATTTCTCTCTCCTCATTTTCATCCAAGTAATTCTTTTGTATTATGCATATAAATTCCATTATTTTTGTTGATACATGTATCTATATGACCCCATTACTATCCATTTCATGTAAATATGATGATACACCCCTTTCTATCTCATCAACCAGTTTTTATGTGTTCTTATTTCACGTCGTTGTGCTGTCGAAATTGCAGTACAATTTTCCAAGCCAATGTCATTGTGTAGTGAATACAATTCCCATTTCAATATCAAGGGTATTCACCTTTATAGACATCTATTTATTGATTATAAATATTCATGTATGTATTACACATCCCTATATCATGGAATAAATTATTATGATTGATTCCATATTGTATGATCCATGTGGTACACTTATGCATGAAATGAAATGTTTAAGAAAGGTGCGCCCTAATAGTGCTCCAAAGTGTTGGGTAATGTATTGTATCATGATATGTCTTGTTCTATGATTGTTTACTCATGACAATTCATGTGAAACTAGTCTTTACTCGGGATTCATGTGCAGTGAGGCTTTACTCATGCTCCAAGTGCAATGGGCCTTGGATCATGCAAATCCCATGTTAAGTGTTGTTGCCACATTTCCATGTCATGATTACCATGTTTTTTTATGCCTTTATGTTCATGTTTCTCTTGTGATCCATTGATATTAATTTTACCTAACATGTATTGTAATCTTCATGTTATTTCTTGTTTACTCCCTTACTGGGCTTTATAGCTCACCCTTTTCTTATGCAAGTCCTTAAGTTATCCCATGCAACGCTAAGTACGAGGGAATGTAGTGGTCATGTAATGGAATTTTTCAATAAAGATGTTGTGTGTTTTATATTCTATGTTGTTATTTAATGTTCCTAATCCCCAAACACACCAGACCTCTTGATCTTCTATGTTGAATCAAGTGAATTTTATGTAATAAATCAGGTTTAAGTGTGTAAGAAATAGCAGGGTTGTTAGAGTTGGTATCACATGATAGGTTTAGTTATTTTCTGAGATTAGGATTAAAAACCCTAGTGAAGCCTTAGATACAAGACTAAGTATAATTAAAACATACCTTTGTTTTGGTGGGTATTGAGTAAGTGGTTTATCAAGAAAATACATCCCTGTCTGGATAAAATAAGGTAGAGGATGCTCTGGCACAAATGTACTTATGGGTGAAAAACCTAACAAGGTGTTTTGGTCTTGACCCATGGTACCCTGGTACACAACAACAGGCCTTGCTACAATCTTCGTTACGACACTCCCGGGGGATATTATTTGGTAAATCCACAAGTTTAGTATGAACCATTGTTAAGGTAATTAGAAAAATTCCCTTAAGAATATATGTTAGAAAGTAGATCATGGATAATATAGATTGAAGCCTACATATTAATAAGTTAAGGAAATAAATGTTATTTATAGGTCATCAGTTTTTCTCCTTGGATTCCCCATTATGTGTTAATACTTAAAGATAATAATCTCTATGTATATATCCAATAGAGTATAAACAGAATCAAAAGTGAAAGGTAGGTTTATCGTTCATAGTTCTACTCATTATTTTATATCCTATAAGTTTAGTAGAACAATCCCAACACCACCAAAAATCATGGAAGTAAAGATGTCGGTGAGTATAAAAAATGTGAAAATCATTATATCCCATGATTATAACTCCTCCCTAGTCATAATTTGAGGATTAAAATTCATAGAGAACCTATTTATACACCCTCTAGTGTAATTTGATGCAATTTTTGGAATGGATTGGCTTTCCTTATATAGAGCCAACATGAAATGTCGTGAGTGGGAAATCACACTCTATGTGGAGAATCGACCCCCAATTCTGTACAAGTGAAATGAGGCGGATGAAACTTATTTAGTTTCACCATATCAAGAATGGATATTACTGCCCTATGACCATGCGTATCTAATTCAGACGATTGAGTAGAAGAAAGAAACCATCCGTGAAGACATGAATATTGTGAGGGAATTCACTGAATTGTTTCTCAAGGAATCTCCAAGTCTCCCTCCTAGAAGATATATTGAATTTTCAAATGATATTATACCTGGGGATTTTCCAATATCCAATAATCCATATCGAATGGTTGTTGTGGAGCTTGAGGATCTGAAGAAAAAACTACAAGAGAATCTGGATAAAGGATTTATACACCCAAGTGTTTCACTATAGGGTGCACCATTCCTTTTTTTCAAGAAGAAGGATGGGTCAATGCACCTTTGCATCGATTATCAAGAGCTTAAAAAAATAATGATAAATAACAAGTATCATCTCCCACTAATTGGTGAATTGTTCGATCGACTGTGTGGAGCACAATACTTCTCCAAGGTAGATTTGCAGTCAAGATATTATCATGTATGGGTGAAGAAGGAAGATATCCACAAGAATACTTTTCATACAAGATATGGGAACTATGAATTCATAGTAATGCCTTTCAGACTCACTAATGCTCCAAAAATCATCATGAACATCATGAATAGAGTATTTAGAGATTACCTCCACAAATTTGTGGCAGTCTTTATAGATGATATTCTAATGTACTCCAAAACGAAGGAGGATCATGAGGAGTATCTAAGAACTGTACTAGAGACCTTGGGAAATGAAATGATATCTTTAAAGTACTACAAGTGTGAGTTATATTTTAATGGGGTATCATTATTGGGCCACATAATCACAAGAAATTGGATATATGTGGATCCATGTAAAACAAATGAAATAGAGGGATGGCTGAAGCCAACATCGGTAACAGATATCTCTATCTTTTTGGGGTTATCTGGATATTATTGATGATTTGTGAGAAATTTCTCACGATTATGAAACCCTCTTACCAAGATAACTCAGAAGGGAGTAAAGTTTTCCTGGAGTGATGAATGTGAAGAAGGATTCAAGGAGTTGAAAAGGAGTCTTATCACTGTGCCCGTGATCACTTTTCCCCAAAGTGGAGATCTTTTTGTCGTATTCTGTGATGCTTCGAAGAAGGGCCCGGTACGTGTTGATGAAAAATAACAATGTCATTGACTACGCTTCAAGGAAATTGAATGTTCATGAGTAGAATTATCCAACACATGATCTGGAGTTGGCTGCGGTGATCTTCTCTTTAAAAATTTTGATGACATTATCTCTTTGTGGAGAAGTCTAAATTAAATACAGACCACAAAAACCTCAAGTATATACTCACATAGAAAGAGTTGAACATGCACTAATGAAGATTGTTAGAGCTGATCAAGGACTGTGACTGCTCAATACATTACCACCCTAGGAAAGCAAACAAGGTGGCAGATGATCTATGTAGAAAGGACCCAGTGATTCTATCATTAATAGGAATTGAAAAGGATCCAATATTCTTAGATTTTATGAAGATGGACATGAGAATCATAAATAAGGGAACATCATCAATCCTTTCACAAATTATTTCCCAGCCATCTCTTTTGGAAATGTTAAACGATGCTGAAAATGATGATGTGGGAATTTATAAGAAAATGGAAGCTATCAAGAAAGGGGAATCATCGTATTTTAATGTTAATGAACAAGGAATTGTGATATTTGGGAAAAGACTACGTGTTCCATCAATTCCGGAGTAGAAGAAGGAAGTTTTAGATGATTCACATAGTTCAAATGTTTCTATTCACCTAGGAAACCCAAAGATGTATCAAGATCTCTGAGAGATTTATTGGTGGGATAATATGAAGAAAGAGATCCTTGAGTGTACATCAATGTGCCTGGTGTGTCAACAAGTGAAGGCAGAGAGGAAAAAGTCTAATGGGATGATGCAACCATTGCCCATATCATAATAGAAATAGAAGAACATCACCAAGGACTTTGTCACTAGACTTACAAAGACATCCAAAGGCAACAATGCAATTTGGGTTATTGTGGATCGTCTTATAAAGTCTGCATAATTCATTTCAATTCTGGAGGATTTACCATTTGATAAACTGGAACAAATATATATCTGGGAAGTGGTAAGGCTACCTAGAGTACCACTATCTATTGTATCCGATCCAGATCCAAGATTCACCTTGATGTTTTAGAAGAGCCTTCAACATGCTCGGGATATTGAATAGAGCTTTAGTATGGCCTATTATCCTCAAACTAATGGCCAATCTGAGTGAACTATTTAGACATTGGAAGATATGTTAAGACAATGATCAATAGATTTTAAAGGAGGATGTGATCAATATCTTCCTCTGGTTGAATTCCCCTTTAATAACAGTTTTGACTCGAGCATCCGAATAGCACCTTATGAAGCCCTGTATGGGAAGAGGTGCAAAACACCGACATGTTGGGATGAAGTCAGTGAGCGTTATCTACTTGGACATGAAATGGTCAAAGAAATGGCGCGGAAGGTGAAAACCATTCTGCAGCATATCAAGTCATTCTAGAGTGAACAGAAGAGTTATGTAGATAACTGTTGATGATAAATTGAGTTCAAAGTTGGAGACATGGTTTTTCTATGCATATCTCCATGGAATAAGGTCTTGAGGTTTGGAAAGAAAGGGATGTTAAGTCTTAGGTACATCGGCTGTTTCGAGATTATTGATTGTGTCGGGGTTGTGGTCTATCGACTAGCGCTTCCAACTACCATGGGTAAAGTACATGATGCCTTTCATGTATCCCAATTAAGAAAGTACATACCAGATCCTTCACATGTACTCTATTCAGAGGTAGTACCACTATAGGATGATCTTTCTTATGAGAAGAAACCAGTGAAGATCATAGATCATAGAGAAAAGGTTATACGAAATAATACAATTCCCCTCATTAAAGTGTTGTGAAAAAACCACAAGTTTGAAGAAGCGACATGGGAATCAAAAGAAGTGATGAAGCGGAGTTACCCACATCTGTTTTATTGTAAGAAAAGGAAATTTCAATGGCAAAATTTGTTAAGGGGGGAAGATTGTAACGACCCAATAATTTATTAATTAAAATTCCTCTTGGTCTATTTAAATGTATTATATCGGTTATGTAAAACTTATGCACTTATTTGGTTATGTGTTTTGGATTTTAAAATACCATTAAGAATTGTGACAATTCCTAATATATCATTTGAACAGTGATCACATGATTAGTATAAATATAGGGCTTTAACAAATCCAATTTACTTAAACAAAGGATATGAGGGCCTCATCCAGTAGACTTTCCCCATACGAATCCCATTTTCTATGGCTCAGAAAGGTGGTGGCATCATTGGTCTTCAATCTTGATGAAGCCCATGCTGAGCTTGAATATGTTAAGCTTGAGCGGAACCACCTACAAGATAAATAGAAGTTTATAGAGATTACCACTCAAGCGATGTTATCTAAGCCATCCCAAGAGTCTATCACCATCGTGCACCTTACCATAAGGTCTTATGTGGGTGTTTCTAGGGGTTATGCAACAAAAATCTAGTACTACGATTATGTACATTATTCTTGTATAGATAATATACATTTTTATGGTTACTTTGTCAATAGTTTTTAAAGCAGAAATATTATTTTTAGTTAATATTCAACTATGAAATCTATTTTGATGAATTAATGGATTTTTGAATTAAATAATATTTTAATAAATTATTATTATGATTATTAAATAAATTTTTATTAAATATAAACTATCGTATAATTTAATGAATACAATTGTAATTTTTATTAAGGTTTGAATCATGTTTTTGTCAAAACCAATGAATTTTCGATAAATGTTGGTTATTATTTTAAATGTAAAAATTTTAATATATAGAAAATTATTTAGTTAAAATGAATATTATTTTTTTAATTAGTACTTTAAAATTATCCAATAGTGAATTTTTCATAATTTTCCGAGACACTAGAATTTTTGGGTAAATATTAAACACCATATAAATATATAATGTGTTTTATGACATCATAGTGACCCAATAGTGATGTAATAAAATAATATAAACATTATTTTCGGCCAATATATGTTTTAAAACTAAAATAATGTGATTTTGGGTTTGTTTTTTTATTTTACAAAGCTTTAGTGGACCCTTCATGGCTTATAAAACATTTTTTCTTTTTAAATTGTTTTCTTTGAGAGTGTTAATCACCTTCAAATAAGCAACCCAATTATTTTAAGAAATTTGGACATTTTCTTTATAAAATATTATTTTTCTATCCCCTTTGAAAAAAATGTACAAAAACCATTAGATGGTTTTCCGTTTTGATTAGTTTAATGTGAGGTGTCCCAAACCTAAATAATAATGAAGTCTCTCTCCTTTCCTATATAAACCAACCCAGGCTTCCACTTACTCTTCACTCAAAGCCTTTGGAGTTCGACCAAACCCATACCTCCTCTCTATAGAGTCCCCACATGGTGCACATTCTCCCAATAAGCCTCTCTCAAGCCTCTCCCAAAATTTTGGGATCGCACATCCAGGTAAGGGATTTCTTCCTTTCTCATTTTTGTCCAATTTTCTTTAAGTTGTTATTACCTATTTTTTTCAATTAAAAATGTTTTGGTATAATTTCTCACCTCCCCCATACTTTCCTATTTATATTTGGATGATGGGAGTATCCCTTTCTCTCTCATTAATTCCCCCATGTACACCCATTACCATGATGAAATTCAGCGAGGGATTTCTCTCTCCTCTTTTTCCATCGAAGTAATTATTTTTTATTATGCATCAAAATTCCATTACGTTTGTTGGTAAATGTATATATATGACCCCCTTACTTCCCATTTCATGTAAATATGTTGAGACACCCCTTTCTCTCTCATCAACCATTTTATGAGTTCTTATTTCACACCGTTATGCAGCCGAAATTGCACTACGATTTTCCAAGACAATGTCATTGTGTAGTCAATACCATGCCCATTTCTCTATTAAGGGTATTCACCTTTATGAAAAATTACTTAATGATTATAAATATTCATGTATGTATTTCACATACCTTTATCATGGATTAATGATGATTATTGATTCCATGTTGTATAATCAATGTGGAACACTTATTCATGAAATGAAATGTTTAAGAAGGGTGCTTTCTAATAGCACTCCAATGCATTAGGTGAAGTATAGTATAATGATACGTCATGAGAAATGAGTGTTGACTCAAGATAATTCAAGTGAAACTAGGTTTTGCTCACGCTTCATGTGAAATGAGGGTTTACTCATGCTCCATGTGCAATGGGCCATAACTCATGCTAATTTCATGTTAAGTGTTGTTGCAACATTTCCATGTTATGATTTTCATTCTTTATCATGACTTTACGTAAATGTTTATATTATAATCCACTGATATGCGTATTTCCTAACTCGTATTGTAATCTTCATGTTATATCTTGTTTACTCTCTTTCTGGGATTTATATGTCACCCTTTTCTTATGCATGTCCTCAGGTTATCCCATGCAATGATAAGTGTGAGGGAATGTATTGGGAATATAAATGAAGTTTTCAATAAAGATGTTATGTGTTTGTAGTTGATGTGTAACATTCTCAATCACCAAAGATACTAGACCTCTCAATATTCTATGTTGTTTCAAGTGAATTTTATGTAATAAATCAGGTTTAAGTGTGTAATAAAGAGTAGGGATTTCATACAAACTTCTTATCCTCTTCCTTTTATTCTAAAAATGAGAACATCCTCTATGATGTGTCGATTCCCTACCATCATGGATGACACATGTTAATTTTCCATTACTGCCTACATGTATGGTCATAAAAGAATTATTATGGTTAAATTATATTTTAGTATACATATTATAAGTTATTTAATGTTCTGGAACCAATATATAATCATGATATTGAATAAAAATATATAATTTTGTATTTTTCGTAAAAAACTGCAAAAATAAATAAAATAATTTTTACTAGTGTTTTATCTAATGATTCATCTTCATGTCAAAAAAATCATATAAGGTATAACTTAAAATTGTGTAAACATATCCACAATGTTTCATTCCACTTATGTAGTTTTTCTTCAATTTTACAATAAAATAATCAATGAACCAACCATAGAAACCATCAAATAAACACATCCAAAATAATGAAAATAAATACATATTATTAATAAATGGGTGGAAATATGTACTAATAAGATTATATAAATAATTATAAAAATTAAAATGGTTCTATAATATATTAATAACTCTATTTTAACCATTATATAGGAGGTTTGGACAAAATTTAAGAAAGAAAAACTTCAGGTCAATGACTTTTCTTTAAAAATATTATTTTAATTTTCTATTTTTTAAAAATTCAAAATGGATTTTTTATGATAATAATATTATTTTATGATTATTTTCTAGTTCTGGGAAATTTTTTATGATGAATAGTGGGACCTATAACTCCCTCCAATGCATGGGGATTTTTTATGTTTGAGGCCTGCCGTATGGTTATTCCAAGTGTAACTACTATGGTTACTCCATATTGTAACTGTCATGGATATATCAAAAGGTATACATAGGGATCACGTTGTATGGTATCAATGAGGGTTAAAAATAACATGGTATTAATTAGGTTTACAATTTATGTAATTAATGGACCAAGTTACCTTTATGATTTTATTTATTAGTTTTATATTTTATTGAAATATCTTATTTTCAATAATAAAGTATATGATAATGTTTTTTTAGAGAAGTATGAATTTGTGAAATTGATTTCATATGTTTATAAGTATTTGAAGGACAATAGTTTATTTTCTTCTTTTTATGTCACTTATTGATTTTGTTTCCAATCCCTAGTTTTAAAATATTTTTTTCATTGGTATTAATAATGGGTAAGGAAAAATAAACATTCAAGACGAATATTGTGATGATTTTTCATGAAATGATTTCATGTTTTAAAAAAAAGTGTATTTTAGAATAAATGGATAATATTTTAGTACTACCCACTTTTTATGCTTATGGGTTAACATATATTAATTATGTACCTAAAACTATAAACTGAAAAGATATTTAGGAATTTAAGAGAGTAAATTATAAAATAATTTACTAGATTATGTAGTGTTTAAGGATGAGTCCTTATACATGATGAAAATGGTTATGTCTTACCTAGGGTAAAACATTCATTCTGAACTGAACAGTTCTCTTTGATTTCTAATCTGATTCCCCATTTAAATGTTATTCCACTTTTTTTAGAAAAATACATTCCCATTATATTTAATATATTTTAAAAATTTATTTTAGTCATACTGGGACTTTGAATAGCACACGGTCTCTTCCCCTTGTCTCAAAATTAATCCTTACAATATCAATAAATAATATATGAAAAATTTGAGTCATTATATTCTTTCCACCTTGGGGCTTCACATCCCTTAAAGCTAAAAGATGTCGATAAAAAAAGAGATGTGGGTACTGAACATGAATTTGAGCCTCCCACTCTCATGTGATCTCCCAGATATTCCTAAGATTCTGAAAAAATTGCACTAAAGGAATTTATTTCCCATGAATGATCCTATCATTTCGATCCTCAATCTCTATTGGGTGCTCAGCAATGGTTGATCCATCCTCGATGTCCATCTCACCCCATTCGATACCATGATATGGGTCATGTACATAAGTCCTTAGATATGAATCCTAAAAGACATCTTGTATAGTGTCTAATAGTGGTGGTATAGCTGATAGGTAAGCCTCCTGTCCAAATATATGAAATATTTGGAAAGGGACAATGAATCTAAGAGAAATATTTTCACCCTGGGAAAATCTCTGAAATCCATTTTGAGGTGAAACCAGTATGAAAACATGGTCTCCCTCCTCAAATTACAAAGGCCTTTATTATCTATATGCATAAGACATCTGATATCTTTGTTTAGTCCTCATTTGATCCTAGATGGTCTACACCTTCTCAATAGTTGATAACACAAAATTTGGTCCCATAAATTCTTATTCTCATGGGTCATTCCAGCGAAGTGGTGACCAATAGGTTCTCCCATACAAATACTTGAATGGTTCCATCCCAATGTTTGATTGGTTTCTATTATTGTACCCAAATTTCACCTAGGGTAAACGATCCTCCCAACTATGGAAAAATTCCAACATGCAATATTGCGGCATGTCCTCCACAACCTAAATTGTACGCTCAGTCTAGACATGAATATTGGGGTTTAATACAGTCTACAAGTGTAACTAAGTCCCAAATTCCTCCTTTATCACCTTATATAATTGAAATGTTAAGTGAGCATCATGGTCAGAAATCATCATCAATGGAACTCTATGGAGTCTGACTATCACTTGCATGTAGGGGAATCCCAAGATCTCAACTAAATTATTCTACCCAATAGCTAGGAAGTGGTATGTCTTGATGAGTTGGTTTATGATCACTAATATGGAATCATGTCCCTTAGATGTAACTATTAAACCAATAATTAATTCCATGGATATTCCAACCCACTTCCACTATGACACCGCAATGGGTTGAGATAAACCTGTTGGGGATTGGTGCTCATCTATCACTTGCTGAAAAGTAAGGAATAAGGAGACAAACTATGAAACTCACTTATTTATACCTGGCCCACAAAAATGACATCAGAGGTCATGGTACATATTTTCCATGCTTGGATGTAACACTAATGTAGATGTATGAAACTATATTAGAACCACATCCCGCAATGTCATTGGTACCATTGTACATCCTCTTAAAAGAACAACATGCTCCCCACATTAAAAATATCCATCAAGAGCATATCCATTGGATATCCTAGTAAATAGGTTCTTATAGTGGGTACCCCCCAAGTCGTTCCTCCTTGAATCACTACCAAAGAGGAGTGGCAACAACCATTGATCGTTGGTATGTTTCTATATGTCCATCCAAGAATTATAAATTCCATGAGAAAAACTAATCTGATGCCTCATTCAACAACAGTGAACATGATCTCCTACTTAGAGAATCTGCTACCACATTCCCCTTCCCAAGAGTATTGAAAATTTATAAGTTATAATCCAAGAAGAACCCTAAGCATCTCTTTTGTCTCAAGTTATGATCCTTCTTGGAGAAGACACAATTTAGAATCTTTGTAGAAGAATAGATGATAAACTATTTTACCATCAGGTAATGTCACCACATATTTAGTGATAAGACTATCACTGCAAACTCAATATCGAGGGTCATGATGTTCTTTTTATTTTGTATCAAATATTGTGAACCATAGGAAATCACTACCTTCCTCTACATCAGAATAAAATAAAGATTGATTCTTCATGTAAATCAGTTCACTACGTACTAAACACCCTCCTCTAGAAATCTCAAGATGGGAGAACTCGTCAATATCTTCCTAAACACCTAAAAATTCATGTGGGACCTATTTTTATAAAAAAAATAAACCCCTTTCATATCAATGCTATAATGGGGGCTGATATGATGTAGGATTTAGGTATAAAACTCTAGTAATATCCTACCAACTGAAGGAAGATTCACTCCATCGTCATGATCTTGGGAGGCTCCCAATCTAAAAGTGCCTCGACCTTGGCCGCGTACAATTCCACTCCATCAGCTGAGATAACATTTCATAGAAAGTGGACCTCCTAAACCC
Source organism: Viscum album (assembly GCA_963277665.1). NCBI lineage: Eukaryota > Viridiplantae > Streptophyta > Magnoliopsida > Santalales > Viscaceae > Viscum > Viscum album. The sequence goes on along the minus strand of OY728133.1, from coordinate 1,157,004,548 downwards.
AGAATTAACACTTTGGGAGCTTCTCATTACATTGGTGCTATCAATGTACATCCATAACCATCCTCAAGTGTATTTCATGCCCCTCCTCAGATGACGAGTACACAGGGATATGGTATATGAAGACTACCATGAACGTATAAGAAAGGCTGAAAGATCTGATTCATGGGTACCATGAACACTGGTAGAGAGTTTGTCACATGAAAGGGCACCACCAAGTATTCATATTGATCACAATGACATGGATTTTTTCTTCAATATATCCTCATCTCATACTTTCAATAGGTGATAACATGACCTACGTTCAACCTTTGAGAACCATCTTATCCCTATCAACTGATCAAAGAGGTCATCGATCCCTAGTAGTGGTTATTTATTCTTCATGGTCACCTAGTTCAAGTGCTAGTAGTCAACACATAACCTCAAGCTTCTGTCCTCCTTCTTGGGGAAAAAAATGTGGCTACCTATGGTAAAACACTAGGTCTGACAAAGCCCTTTTTGTGTCATGCAACTGCACCCTTAGCTAGTGAAGCTCTTTGGAACCCATACGATATAATAGTATAGATATCAGTGCCATCCTAGGGTGAAGATCAACTCTAAAGTCTATCTCTCAGTGAGGAGGTAATCCAATAATGTAATAACCCTTGTTTTTGAGACAAGGTAAAATTCATAGAGAATTTGAAATTTGGCATTTAGTGGATTCACTATTCATTGAATCAAGCATTAGAATGTAATTATAAGAATTGGAACACTTAAAATGGTATTTTTTAGACTTGGTTAAAGGACCAAATGTTTTGTCAAGTGCTCTGTTAAGTTTTGGGAGTACTAGGACCCAAAAAACTAAGATTAGAATGTCCTCAACAGGAAAATGATTTTTTTGAAACCATGTGTCCCCAATAGAAAATTTTGCTACCTGTTTCAGAATAGAAGAAGGTGTCACAAGGGATGTACATAGTTTACCCATACCATGAAAATTTCCTTCATGATTAGTGCCACCTAGGAAGTATCGAAGCACTATTCATCACATTGTTGGTGAAAGATTAGTAAAACCATGTGGCACAACCGGTCTAGGTGGGTTTCCTAGGTAGTGGGATGTACACGATTGGCACACCATTTGGGAAAACACTGTATCCAAATCATGAGACCCTTTATTGATGGGGAAATTATGAAAAATCCAGTAGTGAGGTTATATTTTATTTATTATTTCATTCATCTCCCCGTCTAGTTGTGTGATCTCCTCCCTTGGTGTCGTGTGTTCCTCCCCTAAGACTCACCTTGGCACTACTAGATATCCTCTATCAATCATCCGAATCAAATACTATCACACTCTATTGATCTGAATTCGTAAGCTCTTGATTCCATTTTAACCTTTCTTTAATTAATCTTTTCTTGATGAATTTATCAGGGTGCAAGCTCATTCACCCTATTTGTCGAGAATAGGTATGTTTAGTCAATTTTATCCAAACCGAACCAAATCAATCTTCTATATCGGATGAGTGAAGCATCTTAAGAATAAGGTTGGTGGTATATGTATTTTTACCTAAATTTACATTTATTCATAAGTAGCGACATTGTTCCCCAAATTGATATTTGTCACGCATTACCATAAAATGATTTTCTTTATTATAAATTAGTTTTTTGCACCGTGTATTGCACCAATTGGGAATTTTTATGTAAATAAATGATGGAAACCGTGATCAAAGAAACCCCATGGTTGTGATTAATTATATTGACCCCTTATAATTAAATAACTAAACGCTCAGAACTCCTTCTAATAATTCAACATGGAGTATAATTTTTCCCTTTTTAAGTGATAGCCAAATTATAATGGAACCTCCTATGTCGAATGTTGAACATTATAATAGAAATGAATTATATGGAAGCTTTATAAAGTGAATCTTTGGGTAAATGGATATATTATTTTCGATGTGATGTTCAATTTTGATTAAATTAATTTTTGGTAAACAATGTCATGTTTTTATAACAAAACCTCTTGGATGAGCTACATTGTCTTCAAAGTAAAAAGTAATGTTTAGTGAATTGAAACTTTCATGGACTTATGGAATTTATATTATTTTTTTATTTCCTTTAGGATTATACATATGAAATGTTTTTTTATAAGTCCCATTTTGTAATTCTTAATTGGAGTTTCTTCCTTTGATATAAATGTTAAATGAACCAAATAACTGTCTAAGTGCTAGGCATGCATTATAAATTGAATGTATTGGATGATCCTATATTAATGATCAATTAACCAAGATCCTCCTAAGGGATATGAATTCTTAAAAAATGGAATTTCCCATGTATTTAATTTACCAATTAGACCATGGTACCTTTTATGTACCTCTACGAGCCTTGTTAATAGAATTTCCATTTTTTAATAGATTCAATGTCACAACAATAATTGGAGAGTTTATTCATAATGGTTATTTTATTTAAATGAGTTATTGATGTGAATCGAATGAAATTTAAAGGGTGTAAGTTCCAGTTGGATCATTTCATTCTTATATACATTCTATAATTCAAATATTGTTCTTTGTTTATAATGGGCTTGAAAAATGTAAATAATGAGAGGAAATTCTCCATAGATTAAATAATTATTATATACATTATTACACATTGATATAGACCATGTAATGATGGAGGGGGTTCTGTTGAGAATGGTGGTATCATGGTTCCTTACTTCGAGTGTTCATCATGACATCTCACACTAGTGATATTATGTGGAAGGTGGGTATGACACCCCATGTACCTTGTGAGTGTTGACATGACAATGCACACACTATTATTTGAGTGTTGACATGATAAAACATTCACCATATAGAGTAAAAATTAGGACTTCACCCACTTATTATGAGATTTAGGACATAAACCTTTTTTATATAGCTTATAGGTTCATTCACATTGGAAACAGATGACTAAGTTAAGTCCCAGTCCATCTAGAAATTAGTATTCCAAATATATGGATAGTTACGTCTACATATACTTGGTTCATAAAGGTGGATGAAATATATAACAATATTATGTATATATTATTACTATATACATATACTTACTATAAATAAACTTGGTCCAGAAATGAGTTGAAGTTTGTATAGATTTAAGGCATCCTTTTGGAACTTTAACGAGATGGAAGTCGTTTATTTCATTATTGTTTATTATTGATATTACCTTTACACTATTTTAATTATTATTCATGGATTAGATTCAGTTGTAGAACCCATGGGTGGTAACCTAATAGGATTTAAATCTCACACACTACTTAGGATTCCATTTCACTGGGGTACCCGAGTTGACCTTATGTTCACATGATCATAGACTGTGGTTGTACCTGGGAGTTAGGAGCAGATGACTAAGATGGAGCTCATGATGATTGTGGAGATATCCCATGGGGAAATTCATTATTTTTCTTTATTTATGTAATACATCTTGTTGCCTACTATATTTCTATTATTCTGATTATGTATCATCATATAGACAAGTATATATTGTGGTATATATTGGAGTTGGACATATTTTATTATTTAGTTTATATTATTCTTTCACTTCTATGACATTCATTTATTACTTCTTTCCTTACTTATTTTTATATATTATAACTCAGTGGAAGTATGATATGAGGGTATTGTCTCCCAACTATCACCTACTTAGACCCTTGCTTCTAGTCGGTAGCCTCTAGATTATGGGGAGGGGCGCTTGAGGCCATTTGAACCCCGTGTCTGACTACCGTCTTAGTGGTTAGTCGGGTTGGGGAATTATAATGTGGAATTAGAGCTGGTTTTCAATTTTTCATACTATTTTGGGAAGGTTGACCAGAGACTATGAATGTGTCAATGCTTGGTAAATAGTTATATTCGGGTCTGATCACACCACCCATGGGGAAAAGAACAGGTGGTGAGGACTTGGAATTATGTTCATGTTGTTTTATATTTCATTTGATTGTGATTTCTCATTGAGTGAAAGGTGTACCATCTGATGCTTAATGATTTGTAATATTTATAGTATTTTCCCTTGGCATGGTATCTAAAGGTTGAAGCATTACATTAAACATTTTAGGCACATATATATTCACATTCCATTTCTATACCATTCCAGGTAGTTTCATTTCTAGGCTACCTGCTAATTTGGATTTTGTGCCCTGAGTGTCTATCATGCCTTGTATTTATTATCATTACTATTAAATTACTTATTCATTATTTTAAATAACATGATTAGTATTATACCACTTTAAGTAACTCATTAGCAAGATTTGTTATATGACATTCTTAGGTGTTTATATGCCTCATTTCCTATTTATTTACCATTTCATGCCACTGTATCATGCTTCTTGGTTTATAGCATATTTCTATGCATTTACTATTTTCAATGACATTCTAATTTATAATGTTAATATATAATTGATTTAATTGATTGAGTTCATTGGTTGTGATTAAATGGGAGCCAATTTTCAATTATAAGGTGTATGTGTGCCTTATAATTGGGAAAAGGTAACATTTGTATTCAAACCATCGTGATATTTATACACATTTATATACTGTTGTTAAAATGTAAAAGCTACTAAAGTTTAAATGTAAAATTGAATTGTTTGCAATTAATGGTAGAGAATTTTAAATTTATGAAGTTTATGAAATATTTATGAATTATAGAAAGGAAACCCATATGATCAAACTATGATATAAGACCATGTTATATTTGTAAATTGTCATAAATGTAAAATATGTTTGATTTTTGGTTGAAGTTAATTGGTTTCCACTATAAAGTCGTGTGACTTTATCACACGGGCATACATATCATGTTATTAGCTTCTTTAATGTACAAAAAGGGTCAAGTAGGTTAGTTGGGTAATTTTTCTCAATACATAACCCATTACATGTATTTTAAAACTTTAATAATAATGAAAATACTATTGGGTTTCATTCTAGAAAACCCAGTCTAGCTTAATGGGACCCTCATAGGTCACCTTATATTTACCAAGGGATTTGTTTTATAAATAGTAATTGATGCTCTATTTGTAAATAATTTAATTCTATAAATATTAAATGTGAATAAATCAAAATACTTGAAAATGGAACCCTAGTTAGTGTGTTTTTTTCAAAACCACATACAAGGGTTGTTTAAACTTCTTATTGAGTTTCTTTGGAACGGAAACATAATAATTTTTTATAGGCCTCTTTTTTTCTTTTTAGAGATGGTTTAAATCATAGGTGTTGAACATGTAACATGTTGAGATTTTCTGAAATATATTTTTTAATTAGTTTATATTTTTTATATTTTTAATTTCTTGTGAAACTTGAAATAGCTCTTATATATATATTAAAAACATTAAGTCAAACCTTTCTTTCACACAGAACCGACTTGGATTGCGCTACATGCAATCCCAACATGGATTGCGCTATCTGAAATACTGAATTGGCTTGTGCAACATGAAATTCCAACTTCACATACGTTACGTGCAATACCGTATTGTCTTATGTTACTCGAAACACCCACTTGGCTTACATTACACGCAACACTGATATTTCCTATGAAACATCATTTTATAGATAAAATTATTTGATCGAGATAATTATAACCTAGCTGTTGAATTTATTAATATGAATAATAATAAGTAATTTTTAAATATTTTTTGTAATGGTTTCATATAAAATATATTGATAACTAAAGATATAATTTTTAGTAAGATCCATATATGTTTAAAAATACAATTTTCTCAAATGAATTGCACTTCATGTCTTTCTATGATAAATTATAAAACTATTTTTTGAAAAATATAGAAATTTAATTTGTTAAAATAGTCATTATTTTTTAATTTATAATTCCAAAATTTTCTTAGGGTGAATTATTTGGATTTTTCTAAAAGACTTCATTTTTTGATGAATAATAAAAAATATTAGTTTTTAGTTAAAAAATATCTTTTTTATTTTAAATAATTATTATTGATAAATTATATTTTCAATTTGTTTCATGTCAAAAATATATTTATTATAAATAAATTAATATAATATATTTATTAACAATCAATTCCACTTTGAAATTGAATATAAAAAATAATAAATTTTGGAACGTTTTGCTTTTAAAGCTCGCTTTCTTACCACGTCTACGAGATTAGTATTAATATTAATTTTCCCAATTATATGAATTGAAATTAGAAAAACTGACACAAACCATTATAATAAACATAATATTTAGAGTCTAATAAAACCAAAATAATGTTTTACCAAAAATATTAGTAAAAGTGATTAAAATTAATCACAACACTTAATGTCAAATTAAGCTTAATTAGAGATTAAACTTTAATTTTAGGGGTCCAAATGACCTAAAAACTATTCCAAACCCCATTTTATGTCCATATTTTGGCCATAAACCTTAAATTAATAATTTTTGTTTGTTTGGTATGACTTTTTTTAAGTAATAACATGTGTACACCTAACATGTTTTCAAATATTTCATGTGAGTCATTTTCCTTCCCTATAAAAGGAAACTACGACCCCCTCTTTATAAAACATCTCAAGCCACATGGATGACCCAAAATATGCTCAAATAATCTCCCAAATTCACTTTCAACCTATTTTATTCCTTAATTTGTGAATAATGTATTCCCAGAAAGCCTTTTGGCACAAACCAAAAGGAGTTAACTATTTAAGAGGTAACATATTCTCTAAAGATCTCTAGTTTCATTTCTATTATCCAGCCAATAAAATCTTTTATTTTACATGGTTTTATAAAAAAATAGTTTCCTAAATATACAAGTATGTTTTTATGAAAATATTTCTACATACAATTACACACACGTCCATCTAATGTGTGAAGAACATACAATTTTTGTTTACGATGAACAAATGCCTCACGAAATGATGATTGTTTATTTTTCCTTTACCACATAACATGGTGGGAATTATGATGAAAACTTTTTTTTATATTTATTATATTATATTAATTATGTATTTAATATTATATATCCCTTTTAAAACACATATCTTTTTACTCCCAATTTTTTGTAAATGCAATAATTTCATTTGAGGAAGTGTGGACTACCACCCCCTCAAAGCGATGTAATTCATTCGCACACTGCCTGGAATGTATAAAGGATGCATTTATTGAAATTTTATGATATATATAACATTATAATGACAATTTAATGAAATTTTATACCTATAAACTTATATTCCATTTTCTTTGTTCTTTTCAATACAATAATTAAAATGAAAATAACATTCATGTGTACGTGCGACTTACCGTTCCATGAACAGTGTATTCCATTTCTTAATTATTGATGCTATATATTAATATAATATAAAACTAATTTTTATAAATGATATTTATATAATTATTTATATTCTTTAAATCATGATATAAATATTAGGACCCAAGATATAACAAATAGAGATGCAAGTGAAGAACAAAGAGAATATTATCCAAAGTGAAACCTAAACATAGGATTGTTCACAAGAGAACAATATAAGGTCATTATAAAAATGATTGTATTATATATAGGAATATTATAATTTAAAATATTTATAATATAGTTATATTTATTATATATTAATATTTAACATGTTTGACGAGAGTCAAGACACAAGGTAAGAGGATTTCATCTCACGACGTATTTCCGTATGATACATGCTATGTTCGCCACACTTTCCTTTTGTGTGGTGTATGTAATTAACATGATGGTATTATGAATATATTATATTTAAATTTATGGGTATTAAAATTTCTATTTTAAGACCCATATTTAATGGGATTTACATTTAAAAGTTTCCAAATCAGTAAAATAGTTTTGTCTCAATTTGCCTTCTTCGAGACTCATGTTTTGTTATGCGCCTAAAGTCATTTTGTGGTGAATATATTTCCAATTTACATTTTATATCATGAATATAATTTTTTTCAGGATATTTTAATCTAGATATAATTTAATTTTTTTACATGTAGAGTGTCTTCCCATGTTACCAATTAGTAGGAGTTTTTTAAAACAATATCACCATTTTTTTGATATTTTTAGTGATTAGGCTTCCTTGGATAATATATTGTATGAATTTCTAAATAAATATCATGAGTTTACTTATAATATTTTATTTAATGATATATTAATGTATGGGTACCATTTTATACTCTTTCCTACAAAAGATAGTTAATAAATCATTTTTAAGAAATCCACACCTTACCCTCTCTTCAGTCATAAATCAATGTTTTCTAAAAAGGATTTACAATAATATTATGACACTATCCTATAAATATATAAAATAAAATTTTACACATTTTTACTTTTACTAATATATTAAAAGTACAATTATAATCTCTTTTCAAACAAATAATTTTTTTATGCTTCTTACCGTATAATTGGAATGTTTCATTTACATTACACGACATGTACATATTTACCCACTGTCATTTCTTTGAAGATTCCTTTAAATTTTTAAAAGGTTTATATTTAATAAAAAATCTTCTTTAAATGTAATTTTCTAGGAAAATTGTTTTCAAAATTTTTTCAATTCTTATTTACAAGTTTTTAAATTATTTTCAAAGAAATGGGTTTTGAAAAACTTTCAAGCTTCTTTCATATGTTTTAAATTAAAAAGGTTTAAAAATAAATTTCAGGCTGTATTTATAAGTTTTAAAAGTTAATTTCAATGAAATGGTTTCCAAATAATTTTCAATAAATATTTCTACATTTTCAAAGTTAATTTCAAAGAAATGGTTTCCAAAGCATTATCATTTATTCGTTACATGTTTTTAATGTAAATTTCAAAGAAATGGTTTTCAATGATTTTTCCTGATTTATTCATAAGTTTTCAAAATTATGGGATTGAAAACCTTTTTCAAGATGTCATTATAAGTTTTCAAAATGTTTTTAAAGAATTGTTTTCAAATTTTTGTAGTTATATATTATAAATTTTCAAGGAAAAAGTTATTGAAAATGATTTTAAGTATTCTTTATAAGTTTTCAAGGTATTTTCTAATAAAATTATTTTTAAATGGTTTTATGTACTGAAAATAATTTTTCAAAGATGAAAGGATATTTTGTTGAGTTTTTTTGAAAGATGTTTTAAAATAATTTTCCATAAAGTATGACTTCTGATGATGTTACACATGACTTTTTTGGAAATGATCTAAATGTTCCATTCATAACCTTTTTATGAATGGGTTATGCTTAATGTCATAACCTTTATGAAAACTATGTATCTCCCATGAGTTATGTGTTGGTGAAATACATGTCTCTTCAATGAGTTATATGTTTATCAAATCCATTTGTTTTCCAAGGGTCATATGCTTTTGAATCTCTCCTCTTTTCACGGGTTATGTTTTGATGTAATGAATTTGAAACCTATAAATTTTCCATATGATATGATGTGACAAAATCTTAATGATGCCCGTTTCATTTCATGGGTTATGATATGATGTTAATAGAACCCATCTTATATAATGGTTCAAGATATGATGAATGTTTTGTGTCATATGAATGTATGATTTCATTATGTGATGGGTGGGACCTATATCTCCCTATAATGAATTGGGTAATGATAAATTTTTTAATGAGATCAAAGTGTACATAGAATCACATCCCAAGCCCAAAATAAGAGGGTACATGGGAGAACATCCCAATACCAAAAGAAGAGGGCATATGGGAGGAAATACCAAGCCCAAAATAAAAGGGTACATAAGAGAACATCCCATTCCTAAAAAAAGAGGGTATATAAGAGGAAATCTCAAGTCCAGAACAAGAGGGTATACATGAGAATATCCAAATCCCAAAAAAGGGTATATGGGATGAAATCCCAATATCGAAATAAGAGGGTAAGGGAGAGGAAATCCCAAGACCAAAACAATAGGTCAAAGGTGAGGACATCCCAATCCCAAAATAAGAGGGTGCACGAGTGGACATCTCAAGCACAAAACAAGATGGTACACGAGAGGTAACCCAAATCCTGAACTAGTTACATATGTGATTAGACCAAGCCTAATATGTTACAATGTCCTTGGTAGGCCATCTGGACATAGGGTTTTTATATGCTTATGTGTTTCCCACAATTCCATGTTTTTTCCTAAGTTATTCTTTCAAATCTTATGCTATTTATTCTATTATCATTCATGTATTATCAACTTATAATATTTATTATGATATATAATATGCTGGGCATGATCATAAAATGTTATACACATGTTCCATAACTTTTTTTCATGTTATACTTATACATTTTGTTTATTTACCCTGACTAAGCATCTTATATAAATCCTTTCTCATGTTTCCTTTCTCTAGGTTATGAAGAAATGTTTTAGTTAGAAGTACTAAATGTGTATATCTATATGGGATATGTTGAAGATATTTCATTAGGATAGAATATTTTTCTTCCATGTTTCCAAAGAAACTAAACTATTATGGTCCTCATACATGTATTTTTTCAGTGTATTAAATATTCATCTATAGTGATTTATTATCCAGGTATGTTAAGCATGGGTCATTATAGGACCTAGTGTTGTTTGTTTTGCATGACCTAGTTATAGAGTCGATGATTGTGCTTCTGTAAGAGGATATCCCATGGTCGGTTGCACCCTTAGAGCATAAATTCCTTGTTAAATTCCATGATATTACTATTGTATGGTGCTTTTCAGGTACCGTTATCCCTAGTAAAACTTTTTTATTTCATTGGTACCCTTATTAGGATGGGTGGTCATGATTTATTTGACCCTTTTTATGGGAGTGATCGTCAATTAATTCATAGTTTTAGAAGGTTATACCTAGCTAGGTAATGGTTATCTATTTTATATGTCTCATGACTCTATTTCTTTTTCTTGGGAGTCTGGGGAGGTCATCATTCTACTTTACAGTCATTTGGTACAATGTGACTTGAAAAACTTTTTTTATGGGAAATATGATACTTGAATGCATTGAGTAAACAAATTATATTTAGTATAAAATTATGTTTCATGTTTCTTATAATATCTTGTGGTGGTCTTTTTGATATATGTGGAAACATCAGGTTGAAAAATGTGGCAATGAACTAGTTGAGTTCATTAAAATTGTTAAGATGTGGGTTGTTGCATATGTTCTTGGGTCATTTATGTAGTAGAGTTAATTATGAATTAAAAGGATTAAAGTTCTTACCAATTTTCAGGATGAATTTCTATAATGATTAGGTGTTATGAAGCACTGGTCAGGTTGGTCATAGATTTAATTTAAAATGCTCAGACATTGTAACATGGTGATCATGACATAGAGGAGAAACATAAGAATCATTATTGTGGTTCTGACATAGCATGCTTGTAGGTGGATGTTTCTTCTAGAAATGGGGATGACCTTGTTTTTTTTAAGTGTCAAACATTCCAATCGGTTTTTAAGGGTTTATTCGTAGAACCGGTAACATCCAATGATTCTATATCCAATTAGACCTACTTTCCAATGTTAGGTGCTCATTAGTTATGGACCGATGAGGCTTAATAATTTTCATTGGTCGAGAGGATGGGAGGTCAGGCTCATCACACCTTTTTGAGGGGAATTATTTCCTACTCCAGGACTCTCTCATAGATTTAAGTTATTTTCACGAAACCTTATTAATTAACCAAGTATGAAAATGAGTTTTCCTTAATACTTAACAATAAATTATTGATATGTATGGGATTTAGAGAATCTTTCATATATATTCAAGGTTCTTCATCAATGGAGAATCATCTGTAAGTATTAGGGATTCTTAGTCAATGGTATCCTTCAATACATTATATAGAAATATCTTGGTTGTTATGATGACAATACTAGTTTTAAATACACTTAGTGGGGCACTTTAAATTTATTGTTATTCAGAAAGACATGGATTATTTCAAAGTTGGGATCCTACCCACAGATGGGCTACCTATATATCCTTGTTAAGAAGGAATCAGAACCCACGTAGTTCGATGAAAATGATAAAGTTTAATGTCATATGGGGCCGAAAATAATTAATGAAAGATGGGCTTGAACCTTATAAAGGCTTTCTACATATTCTACTTTTAAGGTAGAGATCAAATTCGACATAGTTCGGGTAAAGAAATATGGTGTTTATTCATGGTTAATGGGCCAAAAAGAGATGTCATGATTACTTTCACACTCTAAGATCACATGAGTCATGCTCGGTATGAGAAACAAGAGGTATCAGTAAACTTGATGATGGTACCATGAAAGATGCAGTCATGAGAAATGATGTGGGGATTACGTATGTATGAAGACCCAAGTGAATGAATACCAGGACTTAGGAAAGAAGACAAAGAGAAATTTCCATTAAGGTATTTGTATTTTATGTAGATTTGGAGGTTTAACATAGGGATTACTCCAGATAAGGGGGCCTAAAAGGGGCTTATGATTGGGGTTTATTCCATAGAATGAGGCCCAAATCAAAAGAAATTATAATTGGGGCTTACTCCTAAGAAGGATGCCCAATGTTTAAGTAAACTATGACTGGGATTACTCTTGAGAAGGAGGACCAGGTTAAGGGAACTTGAGACAGGGGCTTACTCATGAGAAGGAGGCCCAGGATAAGAGAACTTGAGACTGGGGCTTACTACTGGTAAGGAGGCCCAAGTTAAAGAAACTTGAGACTAGGGATTACTCCTGAGAAGGAGGCCCATGTTAATGGAATGTGATACTGGGGATTACTCTTGAGAAGGAGGCCCAGGTTAAGGGAACTTGAGACTAGGGCTTACTCTTGAGAAGGAGGCCCACGTTAAGGGAACTTGAGACTGGGGATTACTCCTGAGAAGGAGGCCCAAACCAAAATATGTTCTCATCTTTAAAGGATGAGATTATAGGAAACCTCTAACCATGGTGACATAAATCTTGTAAGTCACAAGGTTTTGGGAGAGTTCCTCATAGAATTAATTTCATATAAGGAAGCCAACAAAGGAACCATTGCATAAATGGATTTGAAGAGGGTTTTGAAGGATACGTCTGGAAGAGGAGAGATGGATTTGGGGAAAAAGGGTGACTAGAATGGAGGCACGCAAGTATCATTCTGGCGTGCATGTCCTGGTCGCACAAGTAGACTTTCGCAACATGAGTCACCATGGGAGATGAGGAATCCATAGGGTAATACTTGGGAAACTTTTAACTCAATCCCTTAGTATCATCCCTAGAAGCTTCCAGAAGTGTGGCGCACATGTTCCCTTGAGAGGGCAAGGCGGAACACAAGTGTCATCATTTCTCTTAAGGGCTGGACAGTTAGGCGCACAAGTATTGATGAGTTCCAACACTTAGGCCATATTCTTCCTCTTTAGAGCTTCCATTCTAGGTAGAGAATTACCTTAGAAGTGTTCGGAAGATGTCATACAAAGACTTGGGTGACCGGATCTTGAATCTAAGTTTTGGAAATTTCATCCCTGAAATGGGGGGCCCACAGGGGGTTTTTATAAGCCTCTTGAGATTAGGGAGAAATTTAAATGTGGGCGGGCAAGTGACCTGCGTGCCTCACATCTGGCATGCAAGTAACACGCACGCCCAAGACTGGCACGCACGTGAATTGTGTGCCTTAATGCCTTTGCAACATTTGATGCTTCTTCCCTCTCTCTTCTTCTTTTTGTTTTTCTTTGCATGAGGTACTACCCTTTGTCATTCCTTGGAATCTGTGATGGAACAGAGTGTCAACAAAATTCTCCCCCTCATATTTGGATCCAAAAAAGGAAAGTGGATTTTACTCTGAGGAAAACAAGAAACCAGGGTTCAGCGACACGTAGGTTTTTGGCACCCAGGTTGCGGTGCGCAGGGTTGCATGATCGCCAATATATATGGGTGTCACTTCCCACAAACCATCCTGCCTCCAAAGATTTTTTGCTCTCATCACAAAAGTGTGTTTCTTTTCTCAGTTGATCACTCTTCTTTGTGCCGCACTTCTCTAGTAATGATTTTGACTTGCACGCCAATACTTACACGACAAAACTTTTGCGACATGACTTGCACGGAAAAACTTGTGCCCCTTAATTCATTAATTTTTTTTGTTTTCATCACAAATATTTCATAAAAACATACTTACTTGAAAGTTAACTGTTTGATCTTTGTGCAGATTCAATGGCTCAAAGAAAGATTGGATTGGCTTTTGATCTGGCCAGCAAGAGAATAGATGACATGATGAATGTTTTCGGCCATGATTATTATGTTATCTGCGACAACACTCTCCCAGATTTGGATAAGTAATTGAAGAAATATCATTCCAATTTCCCAGAGAGCATTAAATTGACTTTATATAGCCATGTTCATCTACAAGGAGTCAACATTCTAGAGGCAAAGAATTATATTCCTCATTCATGGTTTTATACTCACACCAATTTATCTTCAGAAAATGTCTCGGTTGCAGGATCATTTGTCAATGCTGGAACAATGGAGAAGGCATTCATAATGCATCATTTCCTATGTGTTCCAGATCTGAATACTCACAATCCAGAGCACCAACCGCATTTCTATCCCTATATTTTACGAAATTATCAGTTGGACCAATCCAAGGGATGGAAAAAAGTTGGGATTTATATCATGGAGGAAGTGTGAAGCCAAATTGGATGTGGGAATATTGGGTGCGACAAACCTGTGCAGAGTTTTTCAATGGTCTAAAAGGAGCTACAATATATGAAGCCGTCTGGGCTGGGTAGACATATGATTACATGAATGACAATTTCATGATGCAGTTAATCAGTCGTTGGAGCCCGGAAACGAATTCCTTCCATCTGACTCATGGATAAGTAGACATTAGTTTGTGGGATGTCTAAATGTTCTCGGGGGCTCCAAATCTTGGAGACATGTATGACGAGTTCATCCCTCTGAAGGTGATGTGGAATGATTCTAAGAAGACTCAAGCTCTATCTCGGGAGTTATTGAAAATTTTCCCCAAGATGTAGAATACCAAAATCACGAAAAGCCACTCCAGAAAAGATATCCATCTAAAGGAGTGGATGGACATGTTTCTCATCAAGAAGAAGGAGAAGGGGCCCACCTGTACTCATCCAACCAGCTACCCCAAAGTAGAGAAGAGGGGTTCTCTTGGCACATTCTGTCCAACTCTGGAAGCGAGAGAGTTTGAAAAGTTGGTGTATGAAGTGGATCAAAGAATCCTAGAGAAGACCCGTATAGAGGGCTTCTTATACTTGTGTCTCAATATTTATCTTCTGCTAGTTAGGTAATCTAAGGTATGCGTCAGGCCTGGGACCTTATTTGTTATAGACAAGTTGGCTGAGAGAAAAATGGTTGGGTTGGCCACCCCGGTTTTGGTGAAGATTCACAGGAGATTACTCCATGTCTATATGGGTAAGTATCCTTTAAGAATAGTGAGACCATTACAAGTTTTCTCGGGATGGATCGCCACTCACATCAGGACATATGATATAAAAAGCGGAGTACATGTTACTGGAAGTTCTTTTAGGCCATCAGTGCAGGCATTTTCCGGAATTTCTCCATTGTCCCTTAATTCCTATGATCTGAAGGTGAGGCTGAGCATGTTCAAGGAATTTCATTTCCTTCCTTATATAAACCCACCAACAAGGAGGATTGTTCACGATGGAACAACTATCATGGAATTGAGGTTATATATGTTGGTTTGTAGAGATGGTGTATTGGACACCATAATTGACAGAGGGATTATATGCGAGGCCTATGAACCATATACATTTTCATGCCAATTCAAGTGTCTGCATCAGATTGTTATATCCACTCTCGTGCACGTCAGGTCAGAGCAGCATCTAATGGTTGGCCGACAACTATGGTTGATGAAAGCTATGGAGAAGACCATGGAAGCGTTTGATCTACCAGTTACTAGAGCTACGAGTCAATTGACTATATAGTATTCCAAGAATTGGGTAACATCATACCCGGAAGGGGCATCGAATCTTACTATCTCCCGAGTGGGGAGTAAAAAGAGAAGTGTTAGGAAAGAAACCTTTCATCTAGAAGGCGACTCTTCCTCACCCAGAGCTGATTCACTGGGTTCTTCACCAAGCGATGATTCACTGGATTCCTAGGATGGGGGTGATGTGGCACAACATGCATCAAAATGGCCTCGTTCCAGATATAATACTCCTTCCAGAGTCAAGATACCTACTCCATCGACTCATGGTGAGTTATATCATTGAGGATATTTAGTCGCCATTATTTTATAGAGAAGAAAGTTTCATTTTATTATACTTTACTTGTGATTGTAGGAGTTGGGAAGAAGTTAAAATACCAGATTGTAGGACCCTCCTTGTGGCCTTCTGGTGCACATTATGAATATTTACGACCAGAGCTGTTTGGAAATGGAGAAGTTTATATTGTGATGCTGAAACTACCTAGATAGACTTAAGAGACGGGACACATATCCCCGGAGTGGGGGATCTCCGGGCTTCTGCTGATATCCGCTTCATGGATAACACCAATGAAGTGCGGGCTTGCACCATAGAGCTGGAAATACTAATATATTCCACTGATGATTGAATTCCTATCACCAAGAGGGTGAAGCAAATGATGGATCTTGGTACCACTGAGGGGATTGGTGCTAAAGTAGATGAGGAGTGTCATGATTACGCGACTCCTGAAGATGTAAATTTTATTCCTTATTTTCTTTGCAACTTGATTTCAGTAAAAGCTTTGTTACTCAAGGAAATTAATTTCTTCATCCTAGAGATTGTTAAGTAAGGAACTATTGAGGTCCATTCATTGTAGTACAACCCTGGTGGCACTGCTCTTGGAGTCTCTGAATCTCCTCTTGAGCCAGACAAAGTATCTCTAGGCCAGCATGTCATGGATGAGGAGTTAGACAGGGTTATACACTATCTGATACCTGTATATGGAGGTGACGATGTCAACACACCCAAAAAGTTAAATAAGCAAAGGAATCGAAGGAAGAATTCAACAGCTAAATGATTCATCAGTAGTCATAAGTCCTTCAGATAGTCATGAATCCTAACTCATGATATGTTTTCTCATACTTCTTGGGATTTCAAGGGATTCTTTGATTTCCCCTTATTGGTAGAGGACTAACCCTCCTATGAGGATGACGAAGGGTGATGGTGAACAGTTGAAAATTCATGCTGACCTGGCTGCTCTTGAAGAAATGATTAGGGAAGAAGAGATGGTGTATGTTCCCAGTACTGCTCCTGTTGCTGCTGCACCATAACTTTTGGCAACCACTGCAACTGTCTCCACAATTTTCTATGAGGAAGCTATTCGGGGTCAGAGGTCGCAGGAGGAGGGTCTCCAAGAAGATATGTCAAATGCTCCCACTAGTGAGACATGTGATTTAAAAGATTTTGGACATGAGTGTTATCCTTCATCCTGTTAAATTTTTTATTACATCTCTGACCATGATTGGTTGAAATGTGCAGTTCCGTCTGAGCAAGATGCTGATATGTCGATTCCTGAAAGGGGTAGAGACAACCCTATAATGGTAGAGAAACTACCTCAAGTGGATCTTAACTCGACAGAGCTTTCTGAAAACCATCCTGAAAATCCTATTGAAGCAATGAAAGACAAGGAGGAGCCTTCTCATGATTCTGATCTACCGTTGGGTAAATGATGATAATATTTGTAGATATACTTAATTTTAAATAAATCTAATCAACTTTTCTTATCCTTTGAAACTAACCAAATCATTCAATTGACTATGCAGGGCTGTCAACATCACTTGTTAGATCCGGAGGTGAAGCCTCAACCACAACCCCAAAAGGAGTAGAAAGTGAAGTACAAAGGGTCAGGGGGGAAAGAGTAGAACATGGCACTTCCTTAAGTGCATTAATCCCAAACTATATTCCCCCTTGTGATAGGAATGCTGAATCAGACCCAGGGGTGAAAAAGGATCTCAAATTAACATGTCGCAAGGTATGGAATAATATATAGAAGATCATATCTGAAGTGCCTCTTGAAGAGATTTCTTTGAAGATCCCGTGACTGTCATACTTGTTCGTCATGCTGGGACTTGGTGGGTTTGGATATCAAGAGATCCATACTATGGTGAAACAAGTCATCTTAAGGAGGGAGTAGGAGCAATAGTGTCGTTAAGATCTGACCAGAGCGAGGCTGTTGACCAATATTAGCGAATTTGATGCTGCAGTGTCCTGAGCTGAGGCTGATGATGCTGCAATGCTAAAGGAGCTGAAGTAGAAGATCACGGAGAAAGTTGTCCAGCAGATGCACCTTCAGCAACAGCTAGATGCCGTTATTGGGGAACATGAATAGATTAACAATTCATTGGAAGGAGTCCAAATGGATGGTATGAAAGCCATCACAGATTCAAAGAAAGTACTCCATCAAGAAGAAAAGATTGAAGCTGGTCAAGTTAATGAACATCAAGTCACTACTGATGAAGCTTGAGATGTCATAAATCAAATTAAAAGTTATGTTTAAATCCTCTTGTAATTATTGAAAAATAGAAGATACTCTAATCTATGGATGTTCTTCTAATCTTGCGGATAAATGAAAAAGACATTTTATCTTCAATCATTTGTACATGCATTCTCTTGCTAACTACTTAAATATTTTTTACCTAAGCCAATGGGCCTATTAAGAATATTTTGATTTTTTCTAGGGTTATACAAACAACCCTAAAAACATTGCATCTTTTTATTGCTCAATATTTCCTAAATCATACAAATTTTACGTTTAGAAAGCTGGGACTCAACTTTTGTTCAGATTTCCTTTTACTAGTTCCCAATTTAATGAGTACCCCGTCTCTTATTGGCAGTTTAAAGTCATGCATGTCGGACATAAAAAGGCTAATGTTTAAGGTCAAATATCTTTGATCGAATGGATTAAAATTGACTCAATTCCTTGATATTTTTTTTGAAAACATATTACCATATTCAAGTATGGGGGAAAACATGTAAACTATGACTTAATAAATTTTGAATATGAGGGATGATTTGAAAAAAGGTCTAAAAGGCATTAGAGGAAACATTTCCTAAGAGTGAAGTTACCAATATTTGACAAACCCATTAGGGGGTTGAATTATGCAGGGCCACTTAAGGGAATTGGCTGCATAGTCAAATAATAGCATCTTTTGGCTGACATGTTCGTTATGTAGACTACTTATGCAAGGCCACCTAAGGGAACGTGTTGCATAGTTAGGAAAAATAACTCTAAAAAATTTTACTTTTCTATTACTAAAAGCCAGTGAAAGTTTATGGAGATTCAAATTTCCTAAAGTATAGAGTCTGCTGTATGGAGAGAGGTACTTGAATATAGGGAAGATATTCCCAATCAAGATTGTCAAAGAATTATATGAATGTCACTCCTACAAAGTTTTGACCCAAATGCAGGGAAGGGAAATATAAACCATAAACTTAAATACTTTCAGATCATGAAAAAATGTATGGGACAAATATGTTAAGGATAGATGTTTTTGCGTATCCCTACATATCGTCGTTAAGACCAATAACGAAAAAAGAGGTTCCCCCCCCCTAAGAATGAAGTTACCACTATTTGACAAACCTGTTAGGGGGGTTGAATTATGCAGGGCCACCTAAGGGCATTGGCTTCATAGTCAAATAATAACATCTTTTGGTTGACACGTCCGTTATGTAGACTATTTATGCAAGGCCGCCTAAGGGCACGTGCTGCATGGCCAGGAAAAAGAATTCCCGGGTATCAGACATTTTGTGACCCGAAGTCAAGAAAAGGGCTATGGAGATCTGGAAGTATTTAAGGTTAGAATTATGACACATGAAAATGGGTATTTTCCAATGCATGAAAGTGATATATAGACCAATGCTAACCATAATAATGTTGTGGCTGAGTCCTGAATTGAGATGTTGTACTTCACTACATATCTCATTAGGATGAGAATCAATCCATACATAGTTCTTGAAATATAGTTTAACGTCGTGTGGGATGAGAGTGTAGGAGATCTTAGTTTAGGGTAATAGATATTGGACCATAATGAGGTAGAAAATTTGTGTGTTTGTTACAAAAATGATGTGAAAAAAGACCAGGGTTTTCATACCACATTCATGTGCTCACAGGGGGACTTTTGATCCAAGGGACTGCAAGTGGAGTTTGGGGTTAGGCACAAAGACTTGGGGTTGGATTCGAGGGATGATCAAACATTTCTATATATCCCATAGGTATGAGAATTAATCCATACATAGTTCTTGAAATATCCTCTACACAAATTTGGTTTGTACATGTGAAGGGTGAAAAGGGACTTTAGTGCAATGATGGCTGGACGCAAAATTAAAGGTTTAGGAATTGCCATGTTTGCACGTAGTCCTTGGAATATGACATGATAGAAGATTAATGTCAATAATTATTCCCTCTTAGGTGAGGGTGTCAGAGACTATTATTGTTTATTGTCATACATGACAAAAGTGAACATAGTTTAAGGTCATATGCATGGACCGGTGCTGCACAGTTTAGTGTCATGTAGCTAGGATGTATTGCTATGTATTTTAATGCCTTTTAGTAGGGAAAATGGGGAACTGTATAGTTCAACGTCATATAGTAAGGACAATGGTGAACCAATGTAAAGATATTGGTTTTGGGGGGGGGGGGGCTTCACAGATCAAAATCGTATGAGATGGAGGTGAACCGACATGAAGATATTGGTTTTGGGCTTGACCCTCAAGAGGTTGCCTACGTACCCAGCCTAGAAGGCAAGGATCAATGTCCGCGTAGTTCGATTGAGAATGAATTAGTGATTGAGTTGTACTTGAGGACAACGACCCGAAGATGGTGTTGGGACTTACACGCGGTTTGTGGCCCAGAGAGTGTGTTATGGTTGAAGCTTACTCTAAGCTCACATGAGTCTTTCTCGGTGTGAGAAACCAAAGGTAGCAAAAACCCTAATGATTCATAGTTTAACGTCATGTCGGACAAAGGGTGTTGTACAGTCTAGCGTCATGTAGCTAGGACGTATTGTTGTGCAGTTTAACATCTTTCTAGACATGTGCATAGTTTAACGTCATCTATGACATATTAAGGGACTGTTTATAGTTTAACATCATGCATGAAGACAAAGTGGACACAATTTAATGCCATGTTGGACAATAAAAAAGCTATGCAGTTTAATGTCCTGCAGAAAGGAAAAAAGGGTGTATTTGTGTTACACAAAATACTTCTTCAGGAATATGGAATTGGTTGGAGTCATGATGAGTTCTATATTCATTGATAATATAGAATAAGCTCTATTTGAGTACACCTTATGTATTGAATAAGTTCCTTCAAAATTTGGCTCAAGATTTGGAGGTTTCTCTCCTAGTATCATTGGAGTTCTGAGGACCAATACAAATTCTCCTTGAATGAATGAACTAAGACAATTTTTTTTTTGAAATCCCGTGCTATTCGATTCTGATAGACTTCCATGTGGTGTAGGGAGCACACTCATTTTTCATATATTCATTCCAATTCACCAAATCGCTTCTGAGACTGTTCATTAGCGGATGACTGATCAGAAATGGCTACTCTGAGTGAAGGTAATTGAACCTTAATGGGCAAGACTGCTTCTGTTTCATATACCAATGAATATGGTGTTGACCGCGTAGTAGTGCGGGTGGTGGTCCGATAATCCCATAATGCATGAAAACATTTATTATTCCATGGTTTCTTATCTTTATCCACCATATTTTGCAGTATGTTTGAAAGAGTATTAATAAAGGCCACTATTTGGCCATTGGACACTGCATGATACTGAGATGAATGGTTGGATTTGATGTTGTATTCTTGATACAACTTTCTCACCTCAGATGAACAGAATTTGGTGCCATTGTCCATCAATATGGTATTTAAGACACCAAATCTGGTAATGATGTTAGACTTAAAAAAGCTAGAAATGCTTTTAGCACCGAATTCCTTGAGAGGTATTGCCTTTGCCCCTTGGGAAAATAAGTTATTAACAGTAAGAATATACTTAAACTGCTTAGCTGTAGCTGGAGGATAAGGTCCTACTATAACCATTCCCCATGTAGCAAACGACCAAGAGTATTCAGCTGTATGAAGCAAATCTAGAGGTTGCTGAATGAATTTGGCACATATTTGTCATTAATGACACTTTTTAGTGAAGTCAACACAATCTTGCACCATTGTAGGCCAGAAGTATCCAAGACTTCGAATTTGACCCGAAAATCTATGTCTAGACTGGTGGGCACCGCAAACTCCTGCATGTACTTCATTCATGACATCCATTGTTTCTTCACCATCAATACATTTTAAGAGAATTCCATCAAAACTTCACTTGTAGAGAATTTTTTGGTGATTTGGGATATCATAAATAGTGAAATTGACCGCATGTCATCAACCTTGTTCTTTCACAACTCTATCAGGTGGGAGTGTTCCATTTTGAAGGTATTCCCTCATAGGTGTCATCCATCCTGTAGTATGACCATACGGTTTTGAAATGGGACTAATTTCATTGATTTCCTCTATTATTATTTGAAAAAAGGTGAAACTACACAACGGTGAGCAATAATGATGATTTTTCATCCCGGTTTGGATCTACTAGGGCTGTGGCTACATCAACCAGTGCATCAGCTTGGGAATTTTGTGATCGCGGGACCTATGAAAATGTTGGTTCTGAGGGAAATTTCTCTATTAATTCTCTGACGTAATCACATAGAGGGATTAACTATTCCATTCTGATGGCATAATCCCCATTGATTTTTATGATTTCCAAATCTATATTATATTTTACCTTCAAGTGATTCACCAGTGCCTGAAGCACCAATTCCAAGAATATGATGAGAGATTGATATTCTGCTTCATTGTTTGTTCCACCTTCCAACAATAAGAATGAATATGGTAGAACAACCTTTTCTGGGGAAATAAGCATGATTCCCAATCTAACATTGTTGAATTTAGGATTTCCCATTTTCTTCCCTGTTGGAATTCTGGAGGCACTATCAAAATACATTTCCCATGTTTGGGGATTATCTAAAATAGAGATTACTTCCTAATCAGGAAGTTAAATATTAAAAGATGTATCTTCTATAGATGGGTGTTCAGCAAGGAAATCGACCAGATCTTGGACCTTTATTGCTTTTTGAGACACATAATAGAAATCAAAATAATGCAAAATAACTTCCCACCTTTCCATACGTACTGTAAGCATTGGACGACTAAGGATAAATTTGAGCGGGTTATTGCGAGATAAAAATTGGACCTCATGATGTTGCAGGTAGTGCCTCAATTTCTTAACCACAAAGATTAATGCTAGGCAGCACTTTTCAATACATGAATATCGTGTTTCTGCCTCAAGAATAGTCCGACTGAGATAGTAAAGGTTGTTTTCATTCCCAGCATCATTATTTTGGGCAAGGAAGATACCCAATGATCACTCTAAAGCTGTCACATAGAGAATGGGGGTATTCCTTCAACAGGTGGCATCAACACCGCTGGACTCAATAGATATTTCTTGAGGATATTGAATGCTTCTTGAAAATCCTCAGTCCAATGGTAGGTGACTTCCTTCTTCATCAATTTGGTGAAGGGTAAACACTTTCTGGCCAAATTTGAAATGAAACGCAGAATATAAGCCATGTGTCCTTGAAGTACTCTTAATTCCTTCAGATTTCTAGGAGGTGACATGTCAAGGATTTATTTTTTCTTCTTAGGATCAACTTCTATACCACGATAATGTACAACAAAGCCAAGAAATTTCACTGAGGTTACCACGAAAGCACAGTTCAAGGGAATCATGTTTAAATCGTGTTATAGAAGTTTGTTGAATATGATTTCCAGATCGGCCATGTGATCAGAACATTGTCTAGATTGAACCACCAAATCATCCACATAACATTCAAAAAATTTCCCTAAAAAGGGTTTGAATATATGGTGCATGGCATGTTGATAAGTTTCACCTCCATTATTTAGGCCAAAGGGCATTACTCGATAGGAAAACACACCTTGAGGAGATCTGAAGTCTATAGACTCTTCATATTCTGGGGCCATTCGTATTTGATTGTACCCAGAGTAACCATCCAGGAAGAAAAGGGCTTCGTATCTAGCTGTTGCATCAATTAAGAGTTCTGTGATCGGAACTGGAAAATAATCCTTGGGACAATGCCAATTAAGATCTCTGAAGTCAATGCTGACTCTAATTTTTCCATTCTTATTTTTCATAAGGACAATATTAACCATCCATTTGGGATATTTAAATTCTCTGATGAAGTTATCCATGATAAGCTTATCAACTTCAGCTTAAATTTTGGAAGCATAAGTTGGGTGTGTTCCTCTCGTTGCTTGCTTGAATCCTCGATGTTCTCTTGGAAAACCCAAATGATTAGTGGAAACATTGGGATCAAGACCTGAAATTTCTATATAATTCCAAGAAAATAAATCTCAATTTTTCTTTAGAAATGAATTATACATTTCTTTCTCTTCAAGGGTCATGGATGCACTAATTAAAGTGGGGTTTGGATCTTCTTTTGTACCCAGATTTATTTCTCTATGTTCGTCCATAGTAGTAGAGATACACTCTTCAAATGATGGAGGATCATCCCTGAGATCTTTCTCTTAGTTTTCAATATGTGTTACTTCTTTTGTTTCTACTTTAATAGTAGATGATGAAGCATAATTTCCATGGTCAGGGGAGAAGTTAAAATTTGAACATCTTGTAGAAGAGGCTTCCATTTGTGATCCAATTGATGATGAAGGGCCTTCCTGGGATAATAGAGAGGAGATTATGGATTCAGAATCGACATGATTTTTTCCTCTGGTATCGCTATAAATTCTTTTGAACTGGTTGATGAAGTATAGAATTTCTGGATTTTAGCAGATGAAATTAAGACATCTCCATCTATGATTTCATCATTGCTTAGTGAATCAACAATTTCTACCATGCGGTCTGGATCGATTGCCGTAACTGACATTATGGAAGTTTTCCTAAGAGTGTTTGGATTTAGGTCTGTCCTGTCAATTTGACTAATAGGAAACACATAATTTATACTCAAATTTATGAGGGGGTTTACTAGAATCTTTTCCAAACCATTTGGAGCCTTAATTTTGGTGACCTTCTTTGCCATCAATTTTTCCTTTCCCTCAATGAGATAAAATTATGCCTCAATGTGTTGAGCATCACACATTTTGAATGGGGCCTTATCACCATACAATGTCCCAATTTTACCGTTGAAATAATATTTGAGACATTGATGGTATGAAAAATGTTTGGCCGCATGTTGATGTGGCCTAGGTCTTCTAAGAAAAATGTTGAAGCCTGTGTCCTAACGAACCACCATGAAATCTGAATTAGACACAAGGTCTCCGAACTGAATTCTGAGTGTGATCTCACCCAGAGGTTCTTGTTTATTCTTATCATTTCCTTACAACATCAAAGTAGAAGGAGATAAATTAGATTCGGTGAGGCCCAATCGACGAAGTGTACGAATCATAATTACATTGACTCCTGATCCATTATCAATGAAAGCTCATCGGATGTCTATATCATTTACTTTTCTAGATAGATACAAAGGTCTGATATGTCCATGTACAACATCATATTCATCTGTAAAAGATATCACTGCATGACATTCTGCAAGATCATTCTCTATATGGTAGACCTCAACTGCAACAATTTCAGTTTCAAATTCTTGAGGACTTGACAAAGCCTCAATAGGAACCTCCCGAAGATCTATTGATAGATTCAAGGTTCCAAAAATTGATAACTTGGCGGGTACTTGGTCCAAATGTTTCAATACATCATACTTGTGGTCTAAAGGTCTGTGTTTCCCATCATGAAAATGTGGTTTTGTAGGTGCCTTGGAAGTTGATGCTTTGGCAGTAGATGCATCCCGTATCGGGGTAGGAGTTTGAAATACTCCTGGAATCAGTAGATTAGACTAAGTAGATCTATCTATTTGCTGAGAGGAAGAAGGGGTGGCCTCTAACAGGTATTCCAAAATAAATGTGTCAGGACCGAATCTACCATGTGTGGAAGAACTTTCTTGTTCTGGTTGATCCCTCTAATGGGATTTCCATGAGTTTTTTTCGCATATAAAGTTCTAGAAGGGGTAGGATTTAAATAGTGGCTTCTGGAAAATCCAAGTCTTCCCCTATATCCTAGACCTCTATCTCTTCCTCTAATTCCTCTATTAGATACAAGGAACTTATTCTCATCATAATCGAAATTGTCATTGGAATAAGGATCTATTAAATGAATCATGTTAACAGAACCAAAGATCAATTCTTAATCTAATGAAGATTATGCCTGATTAACTAGTTCAGGTTGTGCCGTTTGGTGGGGTAGTGCCCATGCTTTTGAAGAAAATGGCATAAAATCTGCCAAAGTCAAAGACAACTTAGGCTTTGACATGAACTCTTCTTCTTCTGACTGCTCTTCTTTCTTCAAATTTCCCTGCTTCTTTGAGGATTTTGATTCTGATGAAGGGGGTTTTTCTGTGGCATTCATAGTAGAAGACAAAATTGTTTGATTCATTCGAGTTTGTAAAATGGCACGAGTTCGGTTGATCTTTTTCCTGACCATCCAATCATCACATTTCTACCCAATTTTATTTTTTGACATCATGCCATTTGCCTTATTCCTCTGGATCAGTAACAGTAACACATGCTACCTGGGCTAAAGAACCTTTAATTTTTACTTGTCCAGAGTCCACCATCTTTTTCAGGAGGTCTGTGAAGACAAAACACTCCTGAATGTGATGATACAACATCTGATGAAATAGGAAATAGTTGGGGAGGTCTTAATATCATTACTTGTTCGTCCTTTTGGGCCTTGGCAACTAAACCGAATTGATTTCTAGAGCTGAGATGAAGTATCCAAGAACTTGTTCATTCTGTAAAGAATAAACTTTGTTCTTAAAATCTTCAAACTGTTTCTGCCTCTGATCTCTTTGATCATCTTGATGGGGCGGCCATTCTTGTTGACGCTCAGGAGGTGGATCCCTTCGATATGATGAAGGTTTTGAAGTGGAAGAATTATTGTTTAAGTGTAACTGTAGCAGTTTATACTTTCCCTATTCTCCTTCCTCGAACTGATGTAGTTACACGAGTTTTAGCCTTAGTCTTTGTAAGAGAATCTTCTATCTGCTGAGGGATTGAAGTAAGGTCTCGAAACCCTCCTGTTTATTTCACATGGATCAATGGTGTGCGTAATTCATCACAAAGATTTTATAAACAAATTGGTAGAAACTCTTCTTGAGGGAGTTCTAAACTTAAGGAATCTGTTAATCCCTTTTAGAGAGCAATGAAATTCGAACCCCTTTCATTATCCCTTTTCTTACAATTGGTAAGATAAAAAAATATCATCTTTGGCAACATTGAGATAAGTTGAAGAAGGAAACTTTGATGGAGATCTTCCCACCCAGTAATTGACTGAGATTGCAAACTTTTATACCAGACAAAAGCAGGTCCTTGTAATGAATGCAGAAAACACCTGAGTTTAACTGCTTCTTGTTGTTGAGGAGTTCCCATCATTGGATCACAACGAGAAACAAAATGTGTCAAGTGTTGTTTTGGATCATCCGAACCATTAAAAATTGGGAATTTGGTATTCACAAAATTTGATGGGGGGGATTGCATCCACCCATTCAGGGTAAGATCTCTTTTCTGGTTGAACTTGTGCATACTTTTCTTCCATATCTTCCAACCGATCTATTAATGACTCAATAGTAGTCCTTAGTTTTTGAGAAACAACTAGTTGATATTGGACATGAGAAGGTGAAATAACTGGAGTTTTGATGGGTGTGGTGACTGGTACTGCCACAGATGGTAGTATTGCCAGTTTCTGTCATGTATGATCCATAGGATTGGACATGTGAGGGTGTTCTTGTAAAGGGGGATATTCTTGATCCATCCCAGTAGCTGCAAAAAAATCCCTTGATTGATTAACTCCAGCATGCTTAGGATGAAGAGTACCTTGAAGTAGTTCTGCATTTAACCGCCTTAATTCTTTCATTTCTTCTTCTTGCTATGCAAACCATACCAATAATTATAGTGATTGGTGTTCTCCATAGGTAGGGTGGAATGTAACCTGACTTTTACTCTTTTCCTTGGAATGTGCCTTTCTGGAGTTTGGAAGGGAATTACCCAATGGAATGTATTTCCCGTAGGCAACCCACTATCTTCTGGTATGCACACCTCCTTCATTTGTTTCTATGTGTACAACTTCTTGAACAAGAACTTCTATATATGACCCCAATGAGTGAGCCTCATGTTCTGGGAGATTTGTGACAATGGAATTAATGACATTTATCAATGCATGATGCATTGCAGCCCTTCAGTCAGCACTTATGTTATACTGTCTTCTTGCATGTCCTTTATGAGACATTGCATTTTGTTTTGTTGATCCCTCAGAAACCTATTGATGAATAGTACTTTTGAGGGAATCTTCTGATAATTGGGCCCTGCGTTCTTCATGTTGCTTCTTCCCAAATAGAGAGAAGGCTGACTTTCGCTAAGGAATAGATTGAGAATATGAAAAAAATCCCCAGTCTGGTTGAATGGGGCTGTTCCTGTTTTTTCTGCTCAACTCATTGCATCCTATCAGTTGATCCCGAGGGTCGGATTAAAAGAGTCCCAAGTTTGGCAATCTAAGGTGGCTCCTGAGCTGCTACATCTAAAACTTTCCTAAAGGCTCTCCTGATTTTGCGGACATTAGTCTGGAAATTAGACAGATGCATCATCCGACATCCACTCAAATCACCTGGCTCAGATGACTGCTGGATTATTTCTGAATCCTTTGTCACCTGATGAGGCACATGCTCTAAATGATAATCCTGTTCAATATTCTCATTTTCTTGATGCAAGAGTAATTAGAAAACTTGTTCTTTATATTCCTGAATTTGGGAAGAGCTAGTTGAGGCATGTTCTTGGGAAAGCCTTTGATTACACACAAAACTAGTTAGATGTGGCCAGCCATGGGAAATAACATTGCATAAGACCACTTTTGGTGGGATTTGTTGACTTGAGAGCATAGTGAAATGAAATTCTCCATGAACACCCCATCCCCTGATATGAATACTAGATGGGGCATTGGTAACTAAATGGCGCAACCTTTTTAATGTGACAAGGCATGAACGATAAAGGGCTCTTTGCTGATATTCGGCCTTTGAATGTCGGGAAACTGAGAGAGATGCCAAGTAAATTTGGCGTTGCTACCCTTCTATTATCATGACATGATTTTGATATTCATCATAAGATAATATTTTCTCTTTTAAGTGGAAAATATTTTTCCATATGTTGAGACGAATATTGTGAAAACAGTCTTCTATCAATGTTTCTAGAATATTATACTGAGAGTCAGACAAAGGCCAAAACATGACGGGTATTTCACCTTTCACCAGTTGTTTTCTCATATTCAGAACTTCCTCTTTGTCATTTAATGAGGATTCTTCTACCTAATTGGACCAAAGATGGTGCTTCATTGTTTCTTAATCAGATTCAACAAGATTGGTAGAGAATAAATTTGTCAAATTAGAAGAGAAATGGCCCAGGGGTGGTTCAGAGAATGACCTACACCCCGGGCTATCTTCTGATTGAAAAATTATTTCACCTGCTACCGGTAGGGAATCAGACATGACTGGATTCGCATTTTCAAGTGCCTCAAGATAAGAGGTATTTCTCATTACTGCATTGTCCATTGAAAATTTTCCAGGCAATGTGAATTACTACTATGGAGAGGACTTTCATAGTTAAATTCATCATCATGGGGAGGACCACCATGGTGGGTTACAACAAAAGATGAAATCTCTTGCTCTTTGGTCTTCTGGCCACGCAGAGGGTTATCGTGGCTCTCATTAGAAGATAATACTTCTAGATTGACATAATTTTCATGAAGCAAGTATTCATGTGGAAGTATCTGATGAAGAACTTCATAATTATTATTGTTACTTCTGGAATCTAGAAATGAGAGAGTAGAATCTTGAGTTTCAACAAACAATTGTCTAAGGGCTTCAAGAACTCCAGCATTGAGCAATTCATTATTGCATATTGTCTCATGATTTTTCAACTCTGTTTTATGTGTCTTTTTTTTGACGCCTTCTTACTCACTTTGGAAACCACTTGTTGATGAAAGTGGTTATAATGGGTAGGTGTTTGTGCCTGCTTAGGAGAAATGGTTAGGTTAGGCTGATTATCTCTATTTAAATCGAGTGTCTGTGCCAGAATTGATTGTCCGTATGACATGAGGGAGTATTCCCCATGACCCTCTTGGAATGAAATAGAGGTGTGTATCTGCTCCGGAGTGGCATGTTATTGAGTCACTCCACTGATAGGGATATATTTATGTTTCTTTCCCTGTAATGTCACTGAAGTTTTTATAATATCTTGAAAGGTATCTAGAATATGGGTAGGGATTTTCTTCTGCACTTTCACCATTGTCAGAATGTGCTTGGTGAATTCAGTTGCCGGAACATGAATATACATCCATTCCGTGTTTAGAGTAGGTGTTTGTTTCTGCTCTTGTCCTCCTTTTCCTGTCTGTGAATTTTGACAGTACTCATGTGTGGGGGCAGAAAGTTGTGTCTGCCTCTTGTTTGTCAATGGAGCTTTCCATTTCACATCTCCGAGTGCTACCAAACGAGACTATTGGTTAGATTGATGAATCACAGGTGTATGTGCCTACTGATTATTCTCCACCTAATATGATTGATGAACTTTCTTAAATACTGGAAGATGAGACTGCTGGTAGAATTTATGAGTGTAAGCAGGTGTATGTGCCTGTTTACATGTGGTCACCACATTTGGTTAGCGAGCTTATTTGGATGCAGTCAGACGAGCCTGCTGATTGGCTAATGATTTATAAATAGGTGTATGTTTCTACCTATAGTACTACACCTGAATTTCCTGGGTGGATTGGTGTGTTACTACTAGACGAGTCTTCTAGGAAGTAAATTCAGGACGGACAGGTGTATATGCCCGCTCATTGTTTTCCATCAAGTTAGATTGATGGACTTCTCTGGAGAGGGCAGAGGTAAGAACCTGCTCCCTGTTGGCTGAATTTTGACTATGATGGATCATCATGGGTGCTTGGGTTAGAGGAACCTGAGATAAACATCTAGAGGTGATACCCTCATTATTTCGAGGGTGGACTACCGCATGAGTCTGGTGGCGATTGTTGGTGGGAGTCCTCAGGAAGGGCTCCGGTCTTCTTGAAATGAGGCTTTGAGTGGCCTCTTCATTCTCCTCCCTGTGTTATGGGAGGGACTGGTTGTTGCGTTCTGAGGATAACGACCCAAAAATGGTTGGAGACAGTGGTTGGCACATCCTTCTTCTTAACCACTGGTCATTATTATCCGAACAACCAGGGTGAGTTGTTAACATAAAGGGCTTGTCGAGCGGCCTCCAATGTAGGTATGGTAGCGTGTTGATGGTATTCCCTCACCAATGCATTTGAGACCCAGCGTTGAAGAGGATGATTAGGTGATGTCGTCCTTAGAGCGGACAAGGATCCAGCAGGAGTAGCGGCCGAGGCATTCACAGGTGTGAATTTTAAAGAATCCATTCTGTGTTGCAGAGAGATCTTGGAAAAGAGTGCCTGTTTGATATAGCAGACATAATCAAGATAGGTTTTTTCTAGACTAAATCTTTTGTATGAACACATATGTGTTTTATTGCTTTGTTGGCCCTCATATTGAGTTTAATAGGGGCCTAACAAATAAGTAAAACATCATTTAACTTGCTTAAGGATTCACGTCGAGTACACCATTTTTTGTTTCTTCTGGAAATGGGGATGACCTTTTTTGTTTAATGTTAAAACTTTCCAATCAGTTTCTAAAAGGTTTAATCGTAGAACTGGAGACATCCAATGATTATATATCCATTTAAACCTACTTTCCAAAGGTAGGTGCTCATTAGTTGTGGATAGATGAGGCTTAAGAAATTGCATTGGTCGAGAGGATGGAAGGTCAGGATCATCACACCTTTTTTAGGGGAATTATTTCCTACTCTGGGACTCTTTCATAGATTTAAGTTATGTTCACGAATCCTTATTAATTAACCATGTATGAAAATGTTTTTTCCTTTAGACTTATCAATCAATGATTTATATTTATGGGATTTAGAGAATCATTCATATATATTCAAGGTTCTTCTTCGATGGAGAATCATCCATGAGTTTTCCTCTCTCTTCTTCTTTTTATTTTTCTTTTCTTGAGGTACTCCACTTTTTCATTCCTTTGACTATGTGATGGAAGAGAGCATCAATAATAGCTAGTCTATCCATTATTTAAATTACTATGACACTCATAAGGTTGGGAACATCTTACTGGTTTTGGCGTACATGTTAGTGATTTCTCAGTAACACGACATTGATGTTGTTGGACGCATACCCAAACCCTAAGAACACCATTGTTCAGAAATTTACTTCATTGGTAAAGTTTGAACAATTATGAGATTCCTAGGGCGGTAATGTCATCGTTGTCAGGTTGGCGATGAAACGTCAATAGGTGAATCCAATCTTCTTTCCATAATTCATCCAGCAGTGGCTCAACTATTCTTCTTTTATTCTTCTTGGAAGTAATTTAAATCATCTTGGTGTACTATTCTGAAATTGAGGGGCATGTCCATAAAATTTACATCTTCTTTGGTGCACTATGATATCATTAGTATTATTCTGAGGTAAATTTTTAAAAGATTTTGGTATTGATAAGAAATCATTATCTGGGTTTCACACTAGATTCATGAGTTTTAATGAAGCATGGTTAGTCTTGAGTGATACTCAGGTTCCCATATATGAACACCTTGGATGTACTGTTAGACACTGGCCATTTTTCATTGACTTGACTGTTAGGTAGATGATTCCCTAGGATTTTTAAATTATTGGATATAGAAATTTGGGCCTCATACCAACGTCTCTTTTTAATACATGGAGTATAGACTAACTTGTGTTACTTCCTTTGACTCTAGGAAAATTAATGTTAAGTTACCTAGGTCTTATTCATGGTCTTGAATATGTTTTTTAAAGGGATATGATTCCAGTGGGATCGATCTGGGTTACCCCCTTGTTTTTGTTAAGGCATGATAGTTAAAATTGATAGGTGATGGTTGGTTAAGAAGAATAACAAGGAGTTAGTTATGGGATTCAGTGAACATGATTATTGTGAATGCAAGATGTCTTTTAGGAAGGTTTTGTGGTTCAGTTTGAAATACAATGGTTATCTAAGATGGGTCTTTCCAAGATAATTTGGCATGAGAGGATCATCGTGTTTTCCTTATTTTTCAATGAAAACATTCAAGTGGAACCATTTTAAAGAACTTTTTTGGGGTTAGGTGGGTGTGGAATGAGGGTCGATAGTGTCTTCCAAAAAATCTTGCACCACCAATTTTAGTTTGGTCAAAATTTTTTTGACCATTTATTTATAACGAGGTTTCTGTTATGGCCTCTAATATAATCATGCTTGAATTGTTATGAAAATCATGTGGGGACCATCAGTAGAATGCTTAGGTCATTTTTCATACAAAATTATTATGGTGGAGGTGCCATGGTTTTAAATTTACCCTTTCTAATGTTAAAACCTATGGTGGGGAGCACCATCAGCTTGATGTTTAAATTTATGATGATGTGATCATGTATATAGCTAAACAAGATGGGGTAAGTACTGATTCAGTGTTTTAGATTATAAATGTATGTTTTTTTTTGAGTTTTGATGCCTTATGTACCGTATTATTATGTAATTATTGATGGTGTGTTGGGTGGTTGGTAATAGAATGTGACCCTTTGAATGAGATTTCATAACCATTATAGGTCGGGGGATGTTTTCATTGTTCTTGAATGCTTCTTGGGGATGAGAATTTCCATGGTGGGGAGGTTTTAAACACTAGTGTTTTTGAACTAAGAAAAAATTAAAAGGGAATTTTAAATTTTGTGTTTAGTGGATGGGATGTTATTTGAACTGAGAATTGAAATGTAATTCTAAGAGTTAGAATACATCAAAGTGGTTTTTAGACTTGTGTAAAGGTCCAAGAGTTTCATTGGGTGATCTATTTATTTTTGAAGGGTCTATCCCCAAAAAATCCCAAGTTTCGATGGTCTACATAGGGAACATGGTTTATTTGAAACCGTGTGGCCCCCAACAGAAAACTGTGTGACTTGTTTCAGAGGAGAAGAAGGTGTTGCACAATCTGCACATGGTTTACCCAAACCATGTATCTAGCCTACAAATTTAGTTCCACTTAGGCAGTACCTAACCATTATTCATCACATGGATGGTACACAATTAGGGTAACCATGTGGAACAATCATGTTCGGTGGGTTTCATAGGAATTGGGAGCTGTACAGTTGGAACATAGTTTGGATGGACCATTCAACCAAATTACAAAATCTCCCTTAATGGGGTTAAATTTTCTTTTTCTTTTTTTCTTGTCCCCCTCCATCCATGTGATATCCTCCCTTGGTGTAGTGGTTTCCTCCTCCAAGACTAACCTAGGTTTTTCTAGATCTCTTCTAATTGGTTTATTTGAATCAAACATAATTGGTCACTATGGATTCACATTGGTAATCTCTTTATTCCTTTTGCAACACTCTTTGTTTAATCATATAACAATAATTTTTTGGGGTGAAAGACTATTTTCCCTATTTTATGGAAAATGTCCATTTCGTTGATTTCTTCCAAACCAGACTGAATCCACACTCGTTATTGTATGAATGAAGCATCCAAAGAATAAGGTAGTGTTCTATGAATTTTTCCGAAAATTTCCTCTAATTCATAAATAGCATCGTTGTGCCACACATTGTCCTCTTCCAGACTTTTACTTAAAATTAATTTCTTCATTGTAAATTGATTTATGAACCTTGTATTAAAACCATTGAGCATTTTTATATAAATAGAGGTTTCCAACCTCGACAAAGAAAACCCGTTGGGTGTGTTGGGATTATATTTACCCTTGTAATTAAATGATTACATACCCATAATTCCTTCTAAGAATTAAACTATGTGTATAACTTGTTTTTTACCCTTGTAGGTGTTAGAAAAAATGATAATGACAACTCATAAGTGCCATGTTGAACTTGATAATATAATTTATTTGCATGATAGATTTATAAAATATATCTTTTTTAAAATCGAGAAGTCAATGTTTATGTAGAGTTTAATTACTATTAAATAAATTATTGGTAAAAAATGTTTTGTTTTTTATAATAAAACCCATTGGAATAGGTTCAGTGTCTTCAAAGTAAGATGTAATGTTTAGTAAATTAAAAATTTCTTGGCCTTATGGAATTTATGTTATTCTATGATTATATTAAATATTATACATATGTCATGTTTAGTATATGAACCCTTTGGTTATTCCTAATTGGAGTTTCCCTCTTTGATATAAATTCTAAATGAACAAAAGAACCTTCTAAGTGCTTGATCAATTTTATAAATTGAACAGATTAGTTGCTTCTATCTAAATGATCAATGTACCAATATCCTCATAAGGTATTTTCTTTCTTTATAAATGGTATTTCCCATGTATATAATTTCCCAATTAGACCATGGTACCTTTTATGTACTTCTTTGAGCTTTGTTAATTGAATTTCCACGTTTTGATAGATTCAATGGAATATCATTAATTGGATAGTTTATTCCTGATGGTTGTGTTTCTAAATGTGTTTTTGACATGAATGGAATGAAATTTAAAAGGTTTATAGGCCATTATTATCATTTCATACTTATGTACATGATATAATTCCATTAATATTTCATATTTATAATGCGATTGAAAATTTTAAATCATGGGGGTAGTGCCTCATGGATTCAATTATTATTATATAAATGATTACGCATTTATATAGGCTGTGAAATGATGGATAGATTTCATTTGAGCATGTAAGTATTAAATTCCCTTACGTTGGGTGTTGAGCATGATGTCTCACACAAGTGATACTATGTGGAGGGTGAAAAAGGTGCACAATGTCTCCTGTGAGTGTTGACATAATGTCACACTCACTACTATTCGAGTGTTGACATGATGACACACTCACCATATCATGTGATGAACATGAAGATTTCCACTCATCATAATATGAAGGTAATATACCCTTTTTTTGAGCTTATAGGCTCATTAGTACTAGTAATGGAATAATGAGATACTTAATTGTCCAGACTGCAATTAGTATTCTAGCTATGTGGACACTTAAATCCGCACATACTTGGTTTATATAGGTCGATTAAATATATAAATATACTATTTATATATTATTACTATATACATATGGTTACTATTCATACACTTATTTTAGTATTGAGTCGAATAAGGTATATCTTTCAGGTGTTCTTTAGGAACCTGAGTGGGATGGATGTTATTTATTCTAGTATTTTTTATAATTCATATTACGTGCACTCTATTTGACTTATTATTCATAGATTGTATTTAGTTCTAGAAATCATGGGTGGTAACCTATAGATATATATACCTCACACCTTGCTCGGGATGCCATTGCACTGGGGTACCCGAGTAGACCTTATGTTCACGGGATCATAGATTATGCTTGTTTGATAGAGTTGGGAGCACATGACTGAGATGGATCTTAGGATGATTATAGAGATCACCCATGTGGACTTTATTTTTTATTCATTTACTATATCTTATTTCATACTACATATATACAACTTATATTATCTTTCATCTTTTGGACAAGCATGCATTGTCGTATATATTGGCATTGGACATGTTTTATTATTTAGTTTATACTATTATTTTGCTGATCAATAATTAATTTGTTAATGATTCCACTATTTTTTTTATTATACTGCTGTGGTACTTCGATATGAGGGTATATTCTCCCAAATATCAGTAAATTATACCCATGATGCTAGTTGGAAACCTCTGGCATATGGGGGGGGGAGGGTCCCTTGAGGCCATGGGACCCACCAGTTCAACTACTTTTTTAGTGTTCAGTCAGGTTAGAATGTTTCATAAAAAATTATCAGGGAAGGTGTTATCATACCCCTCCACTACTTTTGGGAAATGAAAACTCATAACATCCACTACAACAAGGTCCTTTCTTTCCAAATAATGAGTAATCATATTTACCCGCCTATGCATGATTATATCCTGTGTCGTATGGGCTTCTCTTTCACCCAAAAATGGAAAACCTTTTTTCGTCACTACAGATGAATCACATCATCCACCAAAAACATTCAATCTGGGAATGAACTATAGATATATAATCCAGGCCTTAGATGAAATCGTAATACCTCATTGTTGATAAAATGTGATCCCAATAGATACTATCTCTTACAAGATTCAGGTCAAAAAGTCGGAACATCTGTGTGATCGCTAAGTTATCCAAAGTAGGTGTCTCCTTGTGCAAGGGTTGAGACAAGGGATCAACTAAAATATCTAATTCTTAAACTGGATATGTGGAAAATAAAGGAATGACCATCACCTATGTCTATCTATGAAACATATATAAGGAACATGAATAACATTTAAGGATTGTGTTAGAAACATTAAGTAATTAAAAATTGTAAACCAAGTTCAGAAAGTGTGAATTTTGGATGCAATGAGTAATATTATTAGGACACATGATAAAAAGTGATTTAATTTCTATGGACCCTTCAAAAAAAAAGGCAAATGAGAATGGACCATACCCACATGTGTCATAGAAATCCAAAGTTTTCTAGGATTAGCAGGGAACTACCAATGATTTGTGAAAAATTTATAATTATTTTATATCGAAAAAAATATTAACAAGGAAAGGGGTAAAGTATTCCTAGAATAAAGAATGAAAGGAAATCTTTAAGGAGCTAAATAAGAGGATAATCACAACCCCTATATTCACACTACCAATAAGTGGATTGTTTTTTGATATACAATGATTCTTTAAATAAAGGAATTAGTTGTGTACTCAATAAAAATTATAATGTGATTGAATATTACTTGGGGAAGTTGAAGATATATGAGATGAACTAATTGGTGCACGATATAAAGTTAGTGGCTGTGATTCTTTCTATGAAAATCTGACAGCACTTCCTCTATAGCGAGACGTGTGACCTATATAACGATAAATAGAGATTGAATTATATATTCTCATAAAATTAGATCCAAATGTGTTAAATATTATGCTTAGTGCTAATAAAGGACTATAATTTCTCTATTCACAACCATCCAAGGAAGTCAAACAAGGTAGATAAGGCTCTTATTAGAGAATAACCTACCACTCTATCTATGATGCATATCAGGAAGGACTCCATATTAATGGATATGAAAACAATGGATTTAGAAATAATAACAATAGGGAATACATCATACATTTCCAAAATAATTTCCCAACTACCTATCCATTAAAAGATAAAGGATCCACACATGGATGATATGGAGTTACAAAAGAAGGTTAATTTAGTAAAGGGAAGAATTATTCATGAGATCCATATCAATGATGATGGAATTATTCAATTTGGAATGAGGATTTTTATGCCTACATCGACTGAGATAAAGGAG
This sequence comes from Viscum album, assembly GCA_963277665.1. Classification (NCBI taxonomy): domain Eukaryota; kingdom Viridiplantae; phylum Streptophyta; class Magnoliopsida; order Santalales; family Viscaceae; genus Viscum; species Viscum album. Next base: position 1,156,966,261 of record OY728133.1, on the reverse strand, counting down.
GTTGTTGAGAATGCACAAATCTCACCTTTCTATATCCATACTGGAAGTATCAAGATGTACCGTGATATTTGATAACACATTTTGTGGGACATATATCTCAAGATGTTTTGTATATCATAAAGTAAAAGAAGTGTGATAGATGTCTAAAGGGATTATGGAACCATTACCTATATCCATTTGGAAATAGTAGAATGTCAATATGAAATTTTTCACTAGTATCCAAAAGTCATTCAATGGAAATAATTGGATATGGGTTGTGGTGGATCAACTCGCCAAGAATTCCCACCTTATCCTTATTCGGGAAGATCTCTCCCTTGAAAAAATTTAAAACATATATTTGAAGGGATTGGTGGGGCCACATGGTGTTCAAATTTCAATCATCTCTAATCATGATCCAAGGTTCACATATCAATTCTAGAAAACTCTTCAATATTCTTTGAGTAATAAATTGAATTATAGTGCGACCTATCACCCCAAACTGATGGCCAATCTAAAAGGATTATTCTAACACTTAAGGACATGATGAGATCCTTCTCAATGGATTTCAAAAGTGGATTTTATCAGAATCTCACATTGGTTGAGTTATCACACAAAAATAGTTTCCACTAGAGTATTCAGATGGATCTATATGAATCTCTGTCTTGGAAGTGATGTAGAACTCCAACTTTTTGGGATGAATTTACAGATCAAGAGTTATTAGGACCTGATATTTATCAAGAGATGGATGATAAGGTTCAAGACTTCCAAGAATATATAAAATGTGTTATGAGTTGAAAAAATACCAATGATTTCAACTGTTTAAGGGACTTTGAGTTTGAAGTTGGGTACATATTCTTCCTTTAAATATCACCATGGAAGAGATGCAGGTGGTTTGGAAAGAAATGGAATCTTAGCCTAAGGTATATTTTCCACTTTGAGATCCGTGATCACATAAGAGAATATGACAGTTTAATTGAAATTATCTCAAATAAGGCTCCAGTTTGTGATGTGTTCTATTCATCTATCCTGAGGAAGTACATACATGGCCCCCCATATGTATTGAGTGTGAAGGTGGTGTAATGAACCAAAATATTATAAATAAAATTCCCCTTTTGATTTATTTAAAAGTATTAATATGTATTATGGTTATAGAAAACACATGAAATTATTTGGTCTTATTATATATTATTTAAATTACTATTATTAATCATTAGCCTTGATAATATATATGTTGAATTGTGATCACAATATTAGTATAAATTTAGGGGTTTAAAAAATATAATAAAAAAAACATAGGAATTGATGGCCTCAATAAGTAGGATAATACCCTATAAATCCCATTTATCAGAGATTTTAAGAGAGATAGAATCACTAGTATTTCTCCTTGACCAAGCCCAAGATGATATCCAGCAACTAAAGCATGAGAGAAACTATTTACAGGAGAAGATTGAGGTCAACTAGATTATAAACAAAACCATGTACGCTGAACCACACCGTGAATGTATCACTATCAGACACCTTACTCTTAGAGAACTTGTTAGTGTATTAAAGGGATATGTATCAAGACCCTAGATATTTGAGTATGTAGTTTACTCTTTTTATATTACATAATATATTTTAATCCTATTGTTGTTACTTTATAAATGATTTATATAATAAAAAACAAATAAGTTTTTTCGGTAATATTCAAATTCAATTAAGGAATTTATTTTTATGAATTAATGGATTCTTAAAATAAATAATAATTAAATAAAATATTAGTATCAAATATTATTTATTAAATATAAATGATCATATAATTTTTATGAAGTAAAATGTAATTTTTATAAGGGTTCAAAAATTATTATTGTAAAAAACCCAACATTTTCCAATCAATGTAAATTATTATTTTCAAATTGAAAATGACCCTATTATTAAAATTATTTACATAAAATAACTATTACTTTTTTAATCATTACATTAAAATTATCCAACAGTAAAATTTTCATAATCTTTTGAGACTATCAAATTTTTGGGTAAAAATTAAATACTATATAAAAGTACATTGTGTGTTATGACATGATAATGACCCTGAAGTGATGTTATAAATACTATAAATAGTATCCATGACCCAATATACACATTAAATTTATAATAATTTTATTTTATGTTTATTTTGTTTATTTTATAAAGCCTTTATTTATCCTCCAAAACCATTAATATATTTTAAGATTTTAAAATAATTTATTTAAGAGTATGAATCACTTGTGAAAAAGAAAGGGTATTTTTTATGTTAAGGCCATTTTATTATAAACTATTTTAAACCAATACCATTTGGAAGAAACCATGGGAAAAATCAGGGGAACGTTCATGGTTTTGGTTAGTTTTTTATACAATGAAAAACCTATTTTGGGGAAATATTAATGAAATGCCTAGTAATTTACTATATTAACCCACCTAATATCCCATATCAATTATCTAAAAAATAGTTTAGAAAATCTGAGATCCCCTCTCTAGATTCCTTTCAAGGTTCTCCCAAGCTCTAAAGAATCCCCTTCCAAGCATTTGGAGTCACACACTCAAGTAAGGGATCCTCACCTTCTCTTCTTTATACAAGTTTCTTTATTATCTTATGCCTTCTATTTACAATTCCTATTTTTGGAAAATGTCTTTCCATGCAAATATTACTAATATTTTTTTAAAAACATTATTATATACCCCTTTTATCTCATAAACCTATTTTATAAAGTTTTAAGCGACATCGTTTTGTTGCCGAAATTTCACCCAGATTTTCCAAAACAAAACTAATGTGTAGTGAATACCATACCCATTTCCTATCAAGGGTGGTAACCTTTATACAATTATACTTCTTTGAAATGGGACCTAAACTTATTTATTAAATACCCCTTGATCATGGAATAAATATGTTGATGAATGAATCCATGTTGAATGATTTATAGAAAACAATTAATCATGAAAATGAAATGAATGTGACAGGAGAAAAAAATTATATAGTACTCCAATGAATTGAGTAATGTTTAGTCTCATGAGTGGTTATATTGGGATAGGTAGTGAACCTAATTCCTTTATGATACTTTTTTAATCAACTTGTCTTGGTCGTGTGCCTTGAAATATGTTTATTATTTATTGTTTTATGTTGTTCCCACATTTCCCATGTTATGATTATCATTCTATATCATGTCATATTATTTATATTTATGATTATCACACCTTTTATTAACCACTGATATTCCTATTTTCTAACATGTATCGCCTTATTCCATATTTATTCCCTAAATTGTATTTATTTCTCACCCATTTCTTATGTATGTCTGTTGGTTCTCTCGTGGAGTTTTAAAATCCATGGAATTTTGGAAGCATGTTAAAGAAGTTTTCAATAATTTTATTGTATCCCATGTTCAAGATGTTATTAAATGTACCTAATTACAAAAGATACCAGAAATATCATTCTTTTGAGTTGTAATATGTGTAGTCTTATGTAATAAATCCCGTGTTTATGTGAAATAAATAATAGGGTTAGTATAGTTGCCATTCATAGAAAGGTTTAGTTATTTTTGTGATTTGGATTAGAAAACTCCAGTGAATGCTGTATGGATAAGAATATGTGTAGGAAAACATCACTAATTTTTTGTAAGATTAGACTAAGTAGTTTATCAATAAAATACATTATTTCATGGATACTACAAGTGGACATGGTTTTTGCACAGATTTACCTAGGGGTAAAAACTATAACCAGGTGTGGCGGACCAGAATTAGTGAAACCTGGTACATGAAAATGGGCCTTACTACACACCGGTTTTGACGCTGCTAGGGAATATTCATTAGTAAATTCATAATCCCATTATAAATCATTGTTAATGTAAAAAAATACCTAAAATATTACATGGTAGAAACTAGATCACTGATAACATATATTGAATCCTAGAAATTTATAAGTTAAGAGATAATAGAAATTTATTTATAATACCATTAATGTCATTGGATTTTCCACTATATGTTTAATAGTTTCAAATAATAAACCCATAAATTTCATTTTATTATTTCCAAAGGCTGGAAATAGGAGTAACTAGGTAAGAAATCAATGAGATTTGAAATATTATGACTATACCAATGAGATGACCAACCCAATTGTAGCCAGAATCACAAACTTTATGAAGATAATATCTCATTTGAAACAAGTTTTGAATAGAAACCTAGATTTAGAGGAGCATAAAAATCCCCCAAAGAGAGAACACATTGTGATTTGGACCTATATGTGATAAAGGCATTTGAATTTCAATGAATCATCTGATCCCTTAATCACATAAAAATGGATAAATTCATTGAGAAGATCTTCTATATCCTTAAATTTTGCAAAAAAGGGATGGTTTTATTTAATGTTTATCCTATTGAGGGAGAAGATGATTTGGGGTGGATAGTGATCAAGAGTATGAATCTTGAGTAAATGATCGAAGAGATTGTGTTGAAAGAATTAAGGAAATTGTTTTTGATAAATATTTTTCTCCCACTCTTTGACTTAAAAGTGAAATGGATTTTCATTCCCTTAATAAAAAAGCTGATGAATCCATTGGGTCATACAAGGAAAATTTCACAAGACTTTAATGATACACCTTGGATTTATTATTACCCCTGAATTCAAGGTTGATCACTTCTTTGGTGAGATAAAACCCTCTCTATGAAAAATCTTAGCGATCTTCGACTTCGACAGCTATGATTAAATTTTGAAATTTTCCCTCAAATTAGAAATAGAGGTTGATGAATATGAATAGTATCATATGGATAATATGAAAAATTAGAGTTTAATTAGGGAGTTTCAATGGATAAATGTAATTATGCCAAGAAATTACAACATCCCACTTATCAATGGTATAAAAATAAGCACACATAAAATTTTCTAAGGGGGATTAGGAAATGCTTTAGGGGTGGGAAGGAAGGGAACCTAGATAGTGATTATTGATAGGAGAAACCCACTAATGTGATGAAGTAAATTAATTCCCCTGTCAACCCCCAAGAAATTGTTCATTAATTCAAATTCATGGAATCATTGAACTTTTCAAACCAATTCAATAAACCAATGGTTTTCAGAGACAACCGACAACCTATAAGGTGGAAAGGGAGAACTTTTTCATCACAACCACTAAGTTAGATCCCATCAATGAAGTGGTAAAAAATAAACTTGTTATTTATTGAAGAATAGAAAAAATAACTTTCATTCTGATTCTATTCATTCCTTCATATCATGAATGTTTAGTAGAAGTATATAGACATGAACACAAAGCATGAAAGTTGAGTTATTGGTGATAATGAAAAATGGGAAAATTATTGTATCCAAAGTATATAACTCCTCAATCAAATTTTATGGTATGTACTTTCCAATGAATATTTTCATACTCCCTTTGGTGGAATATGATTCAATGTTTTGCGTGGATTAGATTTCCATATATAGAGGCTACATAAATTTCCAAATGAAGGAAAAAAATATCCATATTGAGAATAATTCTTCGACTCTATACAAGTGCAAGGAGGATGATGATTCTTATTTCAAAACGAAATCTTAAGAATAGATATTATTTCTCTATGATAAATAATATCTACCTCAAATGATTGAATCTATGGAAAGAATAATCCTTTAATACATTCCCATTTTAAAGAAATATGATGATGTGTTTCCTGAAGAAATTTCCTAGTCTTCATCCTAGTTGAGAGTTTTAATTTTCATTTGACCTTATTCCTAGGGAATTACCATTATCCAAGACTCCATATAGAATGGATGTTCTAGAACTTGATGGGATAAATAAACAACTATAATATAATCTGAATAAATGGTTCATACAATCAAGTGATTCACCATAGAGTGAACCAATCCTCTATATCAAGAAGAAGAATGGGTCAATGCACCTTTATATTGTTTATCACGAGCTAAACAAGATCACTATAAAGAAAATGTATTCTCTAGATTGGATTGATAAAATTTTCTATTAGCAAGGTGGAGAAAAATACTTCCCCAAGGTGGATCTGTGGTAGAGATACTACCATGTTATAGTGAAGAATAAGGATATCCCCAAGGCTAATTTTCATAGAAGGTATAGGAACTATGAGTTCATAGTAATTCCATTTGGACTCAATAATTCTATAGAAATCTTCCTATACTTTATGAATAAATTATTTACAGATTAGATTGAAAATTGTGTGGAAGTATTTATAAATGTTATTCTAATATACTAAAATATAAAGGAGGAGTATAAGGAGCATATGCACACTATGATAAAGAACATATTAAAGGAGAAACTTTATTATATGTACTACAAATGTCAGTTCTTGTTAAAGAAGTATCATTATTGGGACATATTATAAAAAAAATAGATACATATAGATGCATAAAAGAAATAAGAAATTTAAGGATGGTTGAGGCCAACATATATAATAGATATCCATAGTTTCCTTAGATTAGCAAGGTATTATCATAGATTGGTGAGAAATTTCTCAAAACTCTCAATCCCCCTAATGAAGATAACTCATAAAGGAGACATGTTTTCTTAGAATGATGAATGTGAAGAGAGATTCAAAGAGTTAAAAATGATGCTTATAAATTCCTCTATTCTCACACTACCACAGGTTGGAGAACATTTTATAGTATTTAGCGATGCTTTGAATATGGGATTGGGTTTTGTGTTAATGTAAATTGACAAATTAATATCCTATGATTCAAGTAAGTTGTTGGTTCATGAAAAAAACTAATGAAATCATGACCTGGAGTTAGATATAGTGATATTTTAATTGAAAATATAGTGTAATTATATATTTTTGGAGACATGTGAGATATATATAGATTAAAAAAATCCGGAATTATATATTTAAAAAGAAAGATATGAATATGTACATAAAATGATGGTTAGAGATAATTAGGGACTATGGATACTCAATCCACTACCTTCTTGGTAAGGAAATTAGTGTTGAAGATTCTATATGTTTAAAAGATCCAAAAATTCATTCATTGATGAGAATTAGGAGGGATTTGATCTTCTTCAACTTGAAGAGGATGGACATGAGAATCATAAAGGAATTACCATCATCAATCCTTTCAAAAATGATTTCAAAAAAACATCTTTTATAAAAGGTAATGGATGATCAGAGAACTAATGTGGGACTCTAGAAGAAAGTGGAAACTTTATGAAAATAGAAATCATCAAATTTAAATGTTAATGAAGAAGGATTTTCATTATTTGGGTCATGACTATGTGTAAGATACAATCAAGATATAAAGAGAGAACTTATAAATGAAGAACATAGATCAAAATTATCTATTCACCTAGGGAGCATAAATATGTATCGATATTTCCAAAAAAAATATTAATGAGATAAAATAAATAAGTAGAATAATTAATATACATAAAAGATCCTAATATGTCATAATGTGATGGATAAAATGAAAAAGTATAAGGGGATGATGCAACCATTATGTATACCAAAATGGATGTGGGAAAACATCACCATTGATTTTTTCACTAGACATACAAATACGTCTAGAGGAAACAATTCTATATGGGTTGTCATAGATCATATTACAAAGACAACTCACTTAATAGAAATTATAGAGGACTTCTCACTCAGTAAAGATACACAGATATACATCAAATAAGTGGTGATGCTACGTGGAGTAACACTCCCAATTATATCTAATCGATCATGATATTTACCTCATTTTTCTAGAAAATAATCCAAAATGCTCTAAACAATGAGATAAAATTCAGTATTCCTTACCATAATCAAACCAATGGGCAGTCTCAGTGTACTATTCATACATTAGAATACATGTTGAGAGCATGCTCTATGGACCTAAGCGGAGGATGGGACTGAAATATTACTCTGGCCGAGTTCTCCCACAATAACAATTTCCACTATAGCATTGAAACAGACATATATCAATCCATTTAGGTGAAGAGGTTCAGAACACCTACCTACTTGGATGAAGTTAAGGAACAAAAATAGATGAGCCAAGAAATGGTTGAAGAATTGGTGGGAAAGGTGAAGACCATTTTGCCGCACGTCAATGCTATTTAGAGTTGAAAGAAGAGTGATGCTGACAATCGTTGAAGAGACCTAGAGATTGAAATTAGAGACACGATATTTATACACATTTCTACAAGGAATATGGTGAGGAATTTTTGGAAGAAGGTGAATCTTTGTCTCAGATACAACAACCCATTTAATATCATTGATCACATTAGAGTGGTGACCTACCGACTTACACACTAATCAAACCTATCTCAAGTAGATGATGTATTACATGTATCCCTCTTGACATAGTAAGTACTAGATGCCTAAAATGTACTCAATCCATAAGTGGTACCATTGGATAATCAACATTATTATGAGGAGAAGATGGTGAAGATCTTTGATCATAGAGACAAAGTTATAGGGAATAATATAATTCACCTGGTGAAAGTGTTATCGAGAAACTACAAGTTAGAATAAGTAACATTGGTACCATAGGAGGTGATGAAACAAAGTTAAAATCATCTATTTTATTATGGGAAAATAAAATTTCGAGGGTGAAATTTCTTAAGAGGTTAAATATTGTATAGACCCAGCCTATTATAAATAAAATTCAACTTTTGATTTATTTAAATGTTTTATTTTTTATTATTGTTATAAAAAACACATGAACATATTTGGTCTTATAATATACTATTTAAATGAACATTAAAAATAATTACCAATGATAATATGCCCATTTAACTATGATATCTTGTTTATTATAAATATTGGGTTTTAACAAATCCAATTGACGTGGACAAAGGAAGTGATGTCCTCAACTAGTAGTATCCTACCCTATGAAGCCCATTTATCAATGATTTGGAGGGATATATCATCAATATGATTTTGCATTGATAAATCCCAAACTAGCATCCAATAACTTAATCATGAGAGAAACTATTTATGGGAAAAGTTTAAGCTCATTGAGATCACGACCCAAACCATGTACGCCGAACCACCCCATGAAAGTCTGACCACCACACACCATACTCTTAGGGTGTTTGCTGGTGTATTAAAGAGATATGTATGAAGACCATATCAATATTAAGATTTAAATTAATTTTTATAGAATAATGAATATATTTTCATCGTATTAATGTTACTTTATAAATTATTTATTCAATAAAACACAATTAGTATTTTTTTGGGTAATATTCCAATTCAATTAATGAATTTATTTTGATGAATTATTTTATTATTAAAATATATAATTTTTTAATAAAATATTATTATTAAATATTTTTTATTAAATAAAAATAATAAAATAATTTTTATGGAATCAAATGTCATTTTTATAGTGGTTCAATAACTATTAATGTAAAAACCCCCAACATTTCTCAATAAATTTTGAATATTATTTTAAAAGTTTAAATGAAAACATACCATAAATTATATTAATAAAATAAATAATATTTTTTCAATTATAATATATAAATTATACAATGGTTAATTTTTCCAATTTTTGTGAGATTGTAGAATTTTTGGGTAAAAAATAAATAATGTGTAAAAAAAATTGTGTTTTATGACATCATAATGACTAAAAAATGATATAATAAATAATAAAAATTGGAACCACAACCAAATATATATATTCCATTTAAGATAATAATATTTTAAGTTTATTTGATTAATTTTATAAAGCCTTTATTAATCCTCCAAAACCATTAATATATTTTATGGTTTTGAAATCATTTATTAAAGAGTATAACTGATTTCCACATAATAAAGGGTATTATTTTATTTATTTAAGACCTTTTATTATAAAATAATTAAATCCAACCTCATTTTTCATAAACAACGGGAAAAAACCATTTGATGTTTTGTAGTTCTGTTTATTTTATTTCATCGAGTCAAAAACCGAATTTTGAGAAATATTAAAGAAAGTCCCACTCATTTCGTATATAAATCCACAAAATAACCCATTTCAATTCCCTAAAAACAATTTTATCATGTACTTAATATTCTTTAATATCTCTAGAGTCATCCCAAGGTGACACCAAACTCTCAAGAAGCCCCTACCAATCATTTAGAGTCACACACTCAAGTAAGGGATCATCACATTCTTTTCCTTATTCAAGATTCTTTCTTATATTATGCATTATATTTCAAATTCCAAATGTTGGGACATATCTTTATTTGTCCCCATTACTTCCAATTTTATTTACCAATGATGAGAGACCCATTTATCTCTCATCAACCTATCTTATGAATTTTCAAGTGACGTTGTTATGTTACCAAAATTTCACCATGATTTTCCAAAACAAAATAATTACATTGTGAATACCATTCCAATTCATATAAAGGGTATTCCAATTTATAAACATATACTTATTTGACATGGGAATTACATGTATGCATTACATAATCCTTGACCTTGTAATAATTATGCTGATGAATGAATCCTTGTTGTATGATCTATATGAAACACCTAAGAATAAGAAAGAAATGAAAGTGATGGGTGCACCCAAAATTATAGAGCACTTCAATGAATTGGGAAATGTTTAGTCTCATGAGAAAACCTATTGAGACAGGGAGTGAACATGATTTATTTTTGGTATTTTTCTATCACGATTTCTTGGAATTTAACCTTGACCTATTTTAATGGAGTGTTTTTAATTGTTTCCACATTTCCCATGTTATGATTATCATCATATATCAAGCCTTAAAATTCATGATTATGATTCTAAAACCTTTTATTACCCATTGATATACCTATTTTCTGACAAGCATCACCTTATTGCAAGTTTAATACATTACTAGGATTTAAACGTTATCCCTTTATTATGTATGCCCCCAGGTTATCTTGTACAATTTTAAAATCCATGGAATTTTAGAATCATGCTAAGGAAGTTTTCAATAATGATGTTGTATCCCATGTTCAAGATGTTATTCTATGTACCTAAATAAAAAATATACCATGATTATGGATCTTTTTAGTTAAATTATGTGCAATATTAAGTAATAAATGAAGTATTAATGTGAAATAAAGAACATGATTGTTAAAGGTGGTATAACTGGAAAACGACCTCCCATATAAAAAGAAGACGGTGAAGATCTTAGACCATAGAGGCAATTTCCTTTGAAACAAGAGTAATAAACTTGTAAAAGTGTTATGGAAGTACCAGATTCATGAATAGATCACATGGGAACTGGAGGAATTTATGAAGGAGAAATACCCACACATGTTTTCACCTTAGTGTGTAAAATTAAATTTCGAATGTGGTATTTCAAGGGGGGGGGGAGATTGAAACAACCCAGAATTTTATCAATGTAATTTACCTTCTTATATTTATGTTATATAGTATAAAAAACATACATCATATATATAACCCAACAAAAACATTATTCTCATAAATGTCAAATGATATTAGTGATAATTATACAAATTAAGGAACCCATACCAATGTAATAATAACTTGACCGTTGGAATATTAATCCAAACATTAGAATAGTAAACTCATCTATTAATGTTCATATAAAATTTATTATATATTATAAATGAAAATATGATGTAATTATATCAATTTTTAAGTAAATAAATGCTTTGAATGTGGTAAACTAAATATTGGTATTTTTCTAAAATGTAAATTTTTATCTATAATTTTATAATTAATATAATTTTTTAATTTTTTTTAACGAATTGATTCATAAATTAATATTATGTTGTATTATAATTATAATATACTTTTATGAGACCATTATTAATTTTTCAAAGGGTCATTAAATCTGTTATAATATTATTTTTTTCAAATAAATAATAATAATAATTAAATATTAAATTTATCATATTTATAAAATTATTTTCATAAAAATAAATCCATATTTCAAATCGACACATCAAAAACGGTTACACTGAATTTTTTGTATTTTTCTAAAATAGTTGAATTTTTGTTGAATAGTGAAATACAGAAATTTACGATATAAGCTAAATACCTGAATTATTGAGTCTTTTATGATTTATGGATGATGTATGAAACATTATATCTAACTCTCCTTCCGTATTTAATGTATTCAGGCATGGGAATCATCACTATTTATAGTATTGAGACAAAATAATAAAAAAACACCCCTCTCATCCCCTATAAATTCAACCCCTCACAACATCTTATCCTAACACATTATAAGCCTTAAAGATTGTATAAATTCTTCCCAATTCCATCACCAAGTCTCTTCCCCACATATAAGATTTGTTGGTATTAAAAAAGAAAAATCCAAAGTTCCCTAAGGAGGTCATCTAGGAGACAACATTTAAGAGGTAAAACCCTCAATCCTTATCTTTCAATTTCTTTTTTTAACTATTCCATCCTCACCTACCTTATCCAAAGATACATGATAACAATAGTATTATATATATACTGTAATTATATTTTTTAATGTAATATACATCATCCAATCTATTTTTTTCTCATTTTATTGAATAAAATAAAAACATTATACGTGATGTGTTGATTCACAACCTTCATGGATGAAATTTTTTAATTTACATTAATCCTTTAAAAGTTGGTTATGAAACCATTATTTTAGATAAATAATACTTTAATACACTTATTATTAGTTTTATCATTTTTTGGAACCAAAAATATAAATCTAATATTAATTTATATGATACTAGATCGTGATGGTCGTAAAAACAGCCAAGATAAATCAAACATTTATCATTAATGTTTTATCAAATCAATCATCCTCATACCATAATTAAAATTATATATGAGGCCATTGAAATTTATTTAGGTTTATTTATAACACATAATTTAAATTATATAGAATTATTCTCATTTTACATGACCTTTCATAATTATGTATAAGTCAACCGACCATGAAACAATGAAATCGAACACTCCAAAATGATGAAATGGAACAATATAACTCATCAAAATGGACATAAATGAATATAATTAAATTATAAAAAATATAATACATATATAATAGGTTATTAATTAAATAATTAATGAATCCAGTTTTGTTGTCCAGGATATTAAGTATAAGTGGAGAATGCTTTCACACATAATGTAAGGGGATTCTCGAACCCAAATCTCTTTTTTTGGGTTATCTCTCTTTCATGAAATATTTGGTATTAATACTAATTCAATGTTAAATAAATATAATTTCTTTATTATTCCATTTAATTATAAGGTATATAAGTGTTTCCAATCTTATTTAATAATAAACATAAAGATTTTCCAAAAGAACTCTTCTTTAAAAATCAAATTGTGACTCCACCTGAGTTGTTTCTTCTCAATAAAGAATGATGAATCTTATTCCAAATATGTTTTTCCTTATTTAATTTTGGAACCCCAAGTTTATTACTAATTTATTAAATCCTTAGGAAACCTCAAAATTTTTATATTATGACGTTGATGGATATACATTCTATATGGAATGCATGATTATGAACATGTTAGGATGTGACGCGTGAGAAAAAAATATATCCCCAAAATGGATTGTGTAATATGATTTATCTCATGAGATGATGTGTATTATACATGAAAATTATGATATATTTGTTCACAATTTTGAAAATTTTCTTATTTAAATAAGTTTTGCATGAACATGATTCTAGATTTTTTCGCAACTATGTGGGGTATTTGACCACTAAGACATGATTTTTCTATTTTATACGTTGTGAAATTCCATTCCATCATCCAATTATTCCCTCATGATGTTGAAAATGATCCTATTATTATGTTATAATGATGATTATTATTCCCACTCAAATTTTATTGATTCATTCCCCTTATTCATCACCTTAATTGCATTTTATCTCACACTTTTATTTGATGTATATCATTAGGTGACTATGTTTACTATATATAACATGAGATTTAAAGGAATAAAGAAGAATATTTTAAATAATGCTTATGTTTTTTTATTTTGGAAGTTATGTAATTGCCTAATTTTCACACGACACCAAACCTTTAGATCCTAGTCTTGTAACCCAATTATGGTGTTTATCTCTAATATGTTATAATAGTTAAGATAGAAAAATTAGGGTCTCAACAGTTGGTATCAGAGAACAATTTAGTTAATTTATAAATTAGGATTTGAGAATATTAATGAAAACCCTTTTCATAAAACTATGTATATAATGCTTTTTTTAGAAAAAAATATTAATATAGGTATACCATAAAACATTATTTTATTGTTAATAGCATAAAATGATAAATTATTGATTATTTGTTGGCTTATTTTTTGTTCAAACCTTTTATATTCTAGAAAATGGAGGGAACCAAGAGATACTATGACAACAACCCATGTGAGCGACAATACAATGATTTTCAAAATGACATCCCTAAATCCATGGGAGGTGGAGTTCAAAGCATTATGGTGATTCTTACCCAAAACAATCTGGTTATGAACAACAAATTGAACCACATGGAACATCCTCCGTGACCTAAGATTGTGTAGCTATCCATTGAGACCATTATGTAAAATGACAACTGAAATTTAGTGGATCTTTTGATTCAGTAATTGCAGAATAATGGGTTAAATAAATTGAGATGCTATTTTAAATGTTATAATTTTTTGAGAAAGAGAAGGTGATTATAGATGTCCATCATTTAGATGGATAAGCCGATCAATGGTGGGAATTGATAAAGAACAGAAATGAAAAGAAAGAAATAGAATATATGGAGTGGGAAGACACTAAGAAAATATTTCATAACAAGCATTTCCCCTGAAATATTCATATAAATATTGGGAGAAAACTTCTACAACTATGAAATATTATGGTGAATATTTCATGGATTAAAAAGAAAAAATTGATTGAAATATGTTCTATGTGGAATGAAAGATTATGCAAATGTTATTATGCAACGAGTGGGTATATAATTATATGTCCCTATAAGGAATTAGGTGATGTGATGTATCTCATGAGATGATGTGTATAATGTCTGAACATGATGAAATATTTTTTCTCAATGATGATGTTATGATTATCCACATATGTTATGCATGGACATGATGATAGCTTTGTTCACAACTATGCTTGTTATTTGACCACTAATACATGATGTTTATTTTCTATGCATTTACATAATCCATGAATTTATCCAATATTTCCCTCATTATATTTATAATGATCCTATTCTTATGTTATGATTAGGATTTTTATGTTCCCTCATGTTTTGTTGATTCATTCCCCATATTCATCCTTTTAGTTGGATTTTATCTCACACTTTCTCTTTTTTGTATATCCCCAGGTGACTATTTGTAATAAAAATAATGTGAGATTTAAGGGGATAAATAATAATATTTTAAATAATATTTTATGTTTTATTACTGTTCATGTTATGTATGTGGATAATTTTTCAAAGACACTAAACCTTTGGATCTTTGTTTTTTGACCCTATTATGTTTTTATCATTAAGATGATGTAATATTTTTGTAAGAAAATTTAGTTCACTAAAGTCGGTATCAGAGCACGATTATGATTTTTTTGGAATTAAATTAGAGAGTGTTAGTGAAGATCCTTTGGAAAATACTAGATATATGAAGCTTTGTTTAGAAAGAAATTATTAACATGGGTATCCCATATGATATGACTCTTTTGTTAAAATCATAAAAGGATAAATAGTTCATACTTTTTTTGACTTACTTTTTGTTCGAACCTTTTCTATTTTAGAAAATTTTGGGAACCAAGAAAACCATTCCAATAACCCACGTGAGGGACAACACAAAAGCTGTCCAGAATACATCCCCAATGCCATGAGAGGTTGAGTTCAAATACGTATATAGATTCTTACAAAGCCATCTAAGGTTATGTAAAATAACTTAAACAACACGAAATGTATTACTTCACCTTAAAAGGAGAAGTTTTCCATTGAGTCCTTTATACAACATCAACTACAAACATTTAGTGGATATTTTGATCCAATCATTGTAGAAAATGGGTTAACTCTGTGGATATGATAATTTCTATTCTCCAATGTTCTAAGAATTAGAAGGTGAATCTATCTCTCTATCATTTAGATGGAGTAGTCGATCAATGGTAGAAATTAATAATGAACGCCCATAATGTTTCAACCAAATATTTCTTCTGGGTGGGGAATAAAAGTCTCTGAAAATGACTAGTAGTGTATCTTATTTGTCTTGTGAAGGTGGTACCATAATTAATTCATACATGTTAGATTCTCTATTTCATCTCCCTTGAAGCTGTTTTTTATCCTGAAAGGTTGAGCTAAAGGGGTTTCAATGGTGTTCAATCACTGACATTAGGCACGATATCCTAAAATAGTCTCCAACAGGTCTTGTTCATGGAGCTGATAACACTCAATGGATCTTATATCCATGATTTACTGACCTACATTCCAAATGTAGGTTCTCAATGTATGACGTGGCCAATGAAAATTAAGAAGTCAAATTAGTCAAGAGGTTTGGAAGTGAGGCTCATCAGACTATTTTTGGGGGAACTATTTTATATTATGGGTCTATATTAAAGATTTAGGATATGTTCACTAATCCTTGGTTTATTCCCAATCTTGTGTTTGCGGATTACCTCTTGGTAAGAACTGATCATAACTAAAAAATAGTTCAGAATCATCTATATGTATCCAAGGTTATCCATTAATGGAGATATATGCCTGTATCTAAGGTTCTTCATCAATGGTCACATCTTATGGATAGTTTATTGATTCTTTTTTCATTTATTCAGATGATTCTGGTTTTAAACCGTGTGATGGGGAACTCTGGAATTTATCCTCTTCCAGGTGGTATGGGAGTTGGTTTGATATTGGGATCGAACCTATAATATGGTGTTTATACAAATGCTCGTTAGAGGAATCAGATCCCATGTTATTCGGTGTTGCTTAATTGGACATATCACCTTTTAAGGTAGTTTCATAATTACCCAACCTTGTAGTTTTACATTATATGGTAAGGATGTCTAGGTGATGGGTGCCTCATCAAAGATGGTGTGGGACTTGTGCCGAGGTGGCCCAAGTTTCCCAGAGAAGATACAGTATCCCAGTTGGATATGAACCACTTGGTAATGTGACCTAGAGGACATTAGTGTGTTTGGGTGTTGGGTTTGGACCTCAGGGTGGCTTCCTACATATCCCAGTTAGTTTATAATTAGAGACCACATAGTTTGGTAAGACTGTGGTTTATACCTTAGAGGAAGCATGATAAATGGCGCATGATGGGGGATTACACATAGAATCCATCGACATAGATTGCCGTTGGTTGGGCCTTATGCATGGGATCCACCCATTTGAGAGGTATGGTTGCGCTTATGAATGGGAGATGCCCATTTTGTAATAATTCATTGGGAATATGGACCCATGAAGGTTGGAGTAAAGTTTCAGAGAATATATAATTTATGAGGCACCTTTCAGGTTTTGGATCGTGCATATGTCTTAATCACCACTATCCTCTATGCCCATGCCAGTCATGTTCTGTGTGAGAAATATGAGGAAGTAGTAGACCTAATGATCACACGATCTCACCCAATTTTCCATTGGATAGCACTGGAGACCAAAAAGAGAGTGAATGGGTCTTTGAGTGTTCCTATTACCTCTCTTGTTTTCATATCCTCTATAGTAAAATTTAGAGACCTATTTGAATAAATCCTAGGAGGAGATGAAGAGGATAAAAGGTGCCACCTCGTGTATGAAAAGCTAATGTATTACCTTCGGAGGAGTGCAATAAAATTTCTCCATAGAAATAAGGACGTGTTTGAAATTGGTCCTCATTTAAAGGAAAGGCCAATATTTACCATGAATTCCTATAATAGGTAGGTTCATATGAGTACCCCAAGGTTGGTACCATAGTTACCATAGGAATGTAAAATTGATACCTTCTAAAGTACCACCTTTCTATGGAGGTTAGTCACGCATATCTGCTTACCATGGGTATGTAAAATCAATATGGAATATGGATGTTCCTGCTAATGTTATCTTACCTATTGGGTGGATTTTTACAGGGATTTATCCTGATATCGGTAGCCTGGATCGTGGAGGGACTAAAATGGGGGTTGATGACACCACTGAAGGAAACTGTTGGATTTGGAGATAAAAATGCCATAGGATGCCCTAGAATTTGTATAATATTCTTACACGGAATGGGGTTCTATCCGAATAGAATATTACTATGAGAGAAATGTGATTGTTCATGTACCATTTTGGTATCTGGACTAGGGTTTGTACCATTTAATGTATATCTTTGTGGGTCTAGATTCTTCCTGTGTATCATTTCACTACATGTGGGCAAGTCCCTCGCACACACTATTTCTCTACGAAGGGATAAGTTTAACCCGCATAGATCCTTGTTAAGTGTGATGCCTATGTACAAAGAGGCCATCATTTACATTCCTTACAATATGGTGTCCATAGAAGGATTTGGGTTTGAAGAGCACCTGATTAATTTTATTTCCTCCTTAATTCATTGCATAATGATTTAACAACGAGGAATCCTCAAAGGGACTCGGTTTTTGAGATGAATTTCATTCCTTGGATCGTATACTAAGTCTATTTTTATGTTTAGTTGTGTATTTATTCACCATTGTCTCTCCTCTTGTAGGCCCCATTAGGGTCTGTTTATAGAAGAGAGGAGGGACCTGAAACCGACAACGTAGGTCATCAGTGGTGTTGCACAAAGCATCATTTTTGGGAGCCCACAAAGAACATAGTCTGCTGGGGGGGGGGGGGTCCTTTATGAATATTGAAATCCACACATAGCCCAGAAAATGAATGAAATTTATTTGTGGGGGATGGATATACCCTCTCTCCCATCTATAAACATAGTTTGTGAGAAGCATTTGTTTGAGGGAGTGAAAATAAATGCTTCTTCCCAAAAACATCTTTACTTCATTTGTGGGAACCGCTAGTACTACCAGTTTCTATGAATCACATCCTCTTTTGGGAACATCATAGAGTAGAATAATTCCACTTAGAGTAGTGATCCTTTAATGTATTTTTCCTCCACAATCTCTCCTCGTTGAACATTTTCTTAAATATTATTCTGGAAGTTTTTTCCAACCATTTTCAAATTTTTCAGAACATATCATTATTTTTTTGTAGTGATTTCTGGACAAAAAAATTCTCCCTTCATAATGGGTTCCTATCAGGATGAGGTGGAGGATATTCTAATGTTTAAAGTGGTCTTGAATTGTTTGTTAACTCATAGAAGGGGACCACACCTATATCGTAGGGTCCTAACTCATTTTTCCTTTACCGATTATGTCGGTGAACTTATCACTCCTTCCAATCCGTGACTGCAAATGGATTATATGAACTTCATCCTGTAAATATCACTTTGTATATGAATTGAGATTGTTCATCCATGTAATAAAAGACTTTAGCCACAAACAGTGGGTTCTAATTTACACATAGAGGTAGTTTCTTTATATTTTTATCATTCCATGAACTATTGATTCAATGGACAATTATTTTTTGGATATCTCCTATATAGACCGATGGTTTGTGGGTTGATGGTTTCTTTAAATAGATAGTTCATAGACCAATTCATCAAAAAATGTTGGTATTTATTCATTATCATTCCTTCAAATCAATATTTTTCAATTTCGATGGTCTATTGTCAGTAAAATAGTGGATCTATCTATCAATTCAACAAATTTTACCAGGAGAAGAAATCATATGGTAGATTATGTTGAAGATGATCTCTGATCTCACATCATTCCTTAGGAGGGTACTCCAAAAGATATCTTTTCACTAGAAATTATGATATAACCAATCTATATTTTATTTCTATTTTATATCTTCAGACTCCAAGAAGACACACATCATTCACAAGTTGACCAAAACATCCCTATTTATTGGTTCAAGATGTCTTTTGGGAAAATCTGATTAGAAATTTATGATATGGGGGAGATCATATCTGATTCAGTCCAAGATGAAATTTTTAGTCAAAATGGCTCCATGTGGACACAAACCCATAGACATAATCCAGACACATCTTTTGAATCAGTCATCTATGATTATCCTTCTATTTTCAACCTCTTAGAAGGTAATCCCAATAGGGCGTGGTTCTCCAAATGGGATTTTAGTCCAGAGGGTGCTTCTTCGATGAATGGTCTTGGGCGTTTTCAGTATACCAAAACTGATTTGAATTTCCCAAAGGGTTAGAGGCTATTAATTTTTATAAGGCATTGTTGGTTTTTTAATTCTCAATTTATTCACCAACCGATGTGCTTCTAGAGCTGCTCAGTTGATGGTGTTCAAGCACACATACCTTCCACTTACCACCTGGTGAAGTAGGGATTGCTTTTTGGGATATCTATCATCTTGGGGGACTTGCAGTACTTCAAAACATGTATGTTGGATTCTTGCCTATGTACAATACCGGGTAGAATTCAAGAAAAGTGTCTCCACTGGAAAGATATTTGATGGTCACGATTGAGAGATGGCTTGGTCGGCCCCTCCTTGTTTGCTCACTCATACCATTAAAAGATTGGGTAGAATTATTTTTAGTGGTGGCAGGTCCAAGCCTGAATTTCCACCGTAGTAGGACTCATCCAACCTAACAACCACAATGCATTATGGGTTAATATTGTTCTGCCCTTGAGGTGGGTTAGTATACCACATGGGGTTATAGGATCCGACTATATGTATCACCTGAACTATGACTATATGGTTTATTTTCCATGTTCCTGAGAAGATGGATATTCCCTCACATGATGTTTATACTAGTTTCTTAATTATCAACTTGATTATAGAAACCAAAATGGAAGTGGGATGATATATCAACTTGGATATACCCACAATTGATTATATTTATGTACATGAAGGTTAGATATAGGAGGGAATATCCCCTCATCATCTTAGTTGTCTATTTCAATTTTTATATGGCTAGATGGTAGAGAATTATCACTACAATGAGTGTCGACATACTGAAAGAGTTCCTCATTCCTACTTCTATCCCAACCTTCTCAACATTTCTACCATTCATCCCAAATATTTGAATATTGATAGTGTGGCTGATCTATTGAGTGATTTTCTCTCTTTTCTTTTGCACCTTACCCTCCACCCCATTGAGTAGTGGAAGATGGTGTAATAGGTTATGTAGAACAATGTTCCTATATTTTTGTGCCATGAGATAGAATACTAACTGCTCTGGTAGATATAATAACCATATAAAAACTTTATACCACATATTGCTTTGATAGACAATTTTTATGACAACAGAAAGTCACATTTTTTACATCTTACCCATACCAAAAGCGAATCTCACCCAATTGTTCTTCACCAATTATGGTTGATGAAGATTCATGAAGGGTTTGGAACGAAAATACTTATTCCCCTATTAATGGATTAATCATATTTATATTCGGAGTATGCTCAGTTGTGGGTGTATTTCTATCCCAATGGAGTAATGGTGAGGTTAGTTCGACAAGTTCACATACCATTGGATGATTCCTGTATTTAACCTGTTATTCCATCTCTTTTCACTTCTACTATAAGAAGAAATTTTTTTCAAAATCATATGCATTAAGAGGGGACTGTATCCACATGTCATATTTAAGTGGAGAGTAACTCAGAACCCATATCCTTTACTGACACCATCGACAATCCCACTGAGGCTAGTACAAGTGAAACAACACATGGAATTCTTGAAATTTCATCCAACCCTATAAGTTTAGCCCCTAATATTGAACCACTTATAGATATGGATGATTTTCCTTATTGTGTATCTCAGTTTTAGGAAACTCAATCTGTTTAAGTGAAATTATAGATTATATATGCATTGCGGTGGAGGAATAAAGTGAAGGTTTTGATACAATCCAGGAACACCAGGCTATGCAGGGAGAAGCATGGAATAATATATAAACAATCATCACAAAAACATCCTTTTTGGAATTTTTTGATTATTAGGACACCCTTTGAAAATTAATTACTGATTTTGGCTCAGGTGGTTTTTACTATAAGCACCTACAACTTCTTGTTTACCAAATATTAATAGCTTTGAGAAACCTAGTTTTTCGTGATGGAAACCTTGTATAATTTAACAGCTCCTATCATCAAACATAAAATTTTTATGATATTACTACTCAGTGACAATGATTTGTGAATGACGAAGAAATTTTTTTATGACCAAATGGTTCAAAAAACAGAATATATTCATGAGTACGAGGATCATGTGGCATGGTTAAAGGTGCTACTATCATAAAAATTTCAATTTTAAAGATATTAAATTGAATGGTTAAGACCTCAAGGCCATTGTTAAAAAAATTTATCAAGTAGATGAAGATGTGGATAAGAAAAGGAATGCTTTAGAGAAGACCCTTGTTTCCCACATCAGGATATTATTAATCTTCTAATTAAAGCATGTCAATATTCATTGTAACCCTTTAGGTTTCTCAGTGATCTTTACTGTTTTTTTCTATCATCAGAGAGAGACTCTAGAGTTTGGATACTTCTTCATTCCAATTCAATAGAATAAAAAATGGTTTATTCTCCAATTCTTATCTTTCAATATTCTATTGAATTAAAATGTTCATATAATTCTATAAACTTTTCCTAATCCAAGTGACTCAGAGAACATAGTTTTATAGTTACTAGGTTAATGTGAAAAAACAGTACAAATTTTTTTCCTTTTCTGTCTTAACCCTAATTTTTATATAGGCCCATTGTGGTGTGGGATTTGTGGTCACAACATGACTTTTTATTAGGCCACCCTTTATGAGTTTTATAACTAACAACCTCTGTGTCTTTTTTCATTTTTTTATTTCCTGATTCTTGTACAAACCATGCGAATCGTAATTCTAGAGAGCTCATACTCAACTTTTTCTAGGATTCCCTATATGGGATTCCCCCTAGAGAGTTTTGAGTCTATTTTCTTTGGTAATTAGAGTATTTCAAACAAGAATACCATTATTAAATTTTAATGTCAAAAAACTGTTACCATGAATTATTGGGTCAGGTCCCCAATAGGTTTTATGGACACAAATTCCATATTTTTTTCAGATGTGCATGAGGAATTTTTGTTGAACCGAGATTTATGATTTCCTTATTTGAAGCATGATATGTGAAAAGTACACGATGAGCAACCATAATAATGGTTCCTAACACAACGTTTCTTGGGTGTATGAAGATAGAAAATTCTTCTTCTAAGGATAATGTTTTTTTCTGGTTGATTGGATTTTTTTGTGGGAAACTTATGTAGAGCCTACATGGGCATATTTTCTATAGTCAAACCGAGGTGTCCCCAATACACTGGCCTTCCATTTCCAGTGGCCTAGTAATTTTATAGGAATTCAATTTTTTTCTTTTCTTCCAAGACCATAGTGTGTGGCCTATTGAGGTGGTGATGTATGAAAAGTATGATTGAATCCATATCAATGTTGATCATGAATAGGAAACCAATCCTACATGAATTTGGATTGTATAAAGGAGGGTTTAAAAATAGTATTGTTTTTCCATTTTGTAAATAAGAAATGAGTGATTCATTTTAAAATCTTACTGTCAAGATGTTGGTAATTTTAGAAAATTTAATATCACATTACCCTGACCAGGGGGTAAATGACCCATCCTTTTCAAGATAGTTTGACTAGGAATGTTCAACCATCTTTAGGAACGAAGGGGAAAAATCCTGTAAATTTTAATCTGGAGGGTTTTTTAATCTAAGGATTCATGTTGGACATAGACTTCCTAGGGTTTACAGATATAGGAAAGACCTCTCCCACTGATGAATATTTCTCTGGTTGATAAGGATTTTTTTGTAGGAAACTTATGCAGATCCAACCAGGTCATATTGTGCACAGTCAAATAGAGGTGTCCCCAAGACACTTTCCCTCCATTACCAATGGTTGGGGAAAGTTATGTGGACTTTCACCATTCTATACAAATATTTTGTTTTGTTAATGAAGAATGTTTAAACATAAAAGGGGAATTTGAAGACAAAATTTCTTGGGAATAGTTAGAGACTTTTCCCCTAGGCGGGTATGAGAAGATTCCTTGTGCTGGTCAGACCTGTGTATGGGGTAAGGGATTTTTTTTCACATGGAACCTAGATAGGGGATATGGGAGTCGCTATGTATCCTACAAGTGAAGAAATTAAAACATACATAGTTTATGGAAGGTTCCCCTTGTGGGTATTCCATTTGAATGTGGAAATGGGAATTTTTGTTAACTTTCATAAGAGGATTTATATCCTACATAGGAATATGGGAGAAAAGTATTTTATTGTTACCTCTAGAAATTTCTCATGTAGGTCTGACCCATACATCAGAAAATAGGAGAAATTATTATTCTTTGTGGTGGCTGGACCCAAGGTTGAGCATTGGGCATCTCTATGTATCCCATAATATGGGAATCAATCCATTCATAATTCTTAATACAGAAATACCTACATAGGTATGGTCTATACAGATGGAGGGTGAATTGTATTTTAATTTTTGGGTGGCTGGACTAGGATGTAAAAATCTTACCATCGATATGTATTATTTGTTGACATGTTTTAATCCATATGTTGTCAATGACATCATGCAATATTAGTGTCATGTGATTAGAAAATTGGTCATGTAGTTTAATGTCATGCAGTGAGGAAAAAATGTTGTATAAAACATGATTATATGGTAGATACTTAGGCCTGTATGATTTGACATGCCTCGAACATGAGGGGGAAGGAACATGTTAACAATGATTATAGGGATTCTCAGATTATGAGAAATGATACGGGGCATAGAATCCATCAGGGGAATAAAGAGGTATGAAAATCCTATCATGAGGATGAATTTTTCTATGGTATACATGATTTATGTGGGAATATTATATTTATCAATTTGGGTAATATTATTCATAGTGAAAAAGTGGTGTCCCCGAGACATTTACTCTCCACTTCCAATGGCCGGTGAGGTTTATGAAGATTAAAAATCTCCCAAAACATAGATTTCGATGAATAGAAAGGATGTTTTTTGGGAACAAAAGAACAATGCAAGCCATAATTGTCCATGGAGATGGAAACTCTCTAAAAATATCAAACACATATGTTGGAGGAATTTTTGTTACTTAGATGGATCCTTAAATGAGGGGCCCAAATTAGAAATCAACAACATAAATTTGTGTGACATAAAAAAGGACACTGTTCTTTTCTTTGCTCTATGGTGGGGACTGGGAAAGATGGCCAAGGAATCACTACGCATCTCATTGGAATGAGAATCAATCCATACTTATTTCTTGAGGAACCCTGTAGTTTAATGTCATGCAGTAAGGAATTTGGTGTTCCTTTTAAGGTCATGCTACCAGGAAAATGAAAAGGCGAATATGCCTTGATAAACCTCATTTATGTGGGGGAATCCCCTACCGAGCACCCTAAGACCACATAAGCTATGCTTGGTGTGTGAAATAAGGGATTTTAAGGATTAATTACTCTATATAGAGATGATGGAATTAATGATATGGGCCTTTCAGATTTGGTGGTGGCAGGGCCCAAGACTAGGAATCTATGCATCACTATATATCTTGGTTATATAAGAATCAAAACATACAAAATTCTCAATTGGAATTTTCTACGCCGTGCTGATCGATATGCAGGGGAGATTTCTTTCCTATATATTATGGCCTGGCATAGGAAATAGGTTGTAGGAATCACTACCTATCTTGAACTGACATGAATCAAGACATACATAGTTCTTGAATGTGTCATGATATATGACAGATTCCATGGGTGGTGTTCTCTCAGGTGAGGAATCTAGGGGTCCATGAAGTTTAATTTCATACAATGAGGATTTTGATGTTAAAAATATGTGATGTATAATTTTTTAGATTGGAAAGAAACATAACACTGACATGAAATAGAACATGAGGCCAATGGCTGGTGAGAAAATACTCCCATGTATGGAGGTAAATTTTTAGCTAGGCTCAACATACAGATTCTAGGCATCACTATATATCCTATGATGATAGGAATCAACTCTCCCATATTTATATATGGAAAATATATATCCATGTTTGACCGATACATATAGGAGTTAATTTTTTCCACTGTTTATGGTTGGGCCTAGTACATGGTTTCTGAGTGTCACTGCGTATCCTGAAAGGGAAGGAATCAAGCCACACATAGTAATGTGGAATGATACTTCCTACGTGGATCTGGATCTTACATTAAAATATAGGAATTTTTGTCATTTTCCCACACAAATATAGCTCATGTGCGGTGAATTGTTGATCAAAATGATGATCTATCTACTTGTTTTAAGTTCTATAGTATGGATGATGCACCATGAAGTTTATCATTTAGAGGTAAGGATGAAAACTCCTAGTTTATGGTTACAGCATTTGGACCAGCGGTGATCTTCTCAAGAAGTGATGTGCATCATGTGGTGGAATAATAAACCTGATGTGAACGAGGTCAAGAGACATCTATACACCACCAACACCTTCTTAAAGTGGATTTCATGCAGTTTTATTTTGTGATGCTTGGACTTGGGTTTCTCGTTTGAGGTCATTGATTTTGGACCATGTGCGTAGTTTATTACCATGCGACCTAGATGATGGAAGCATAATTTAACATCATGTGGTTAGGACAAAAGGTTCCCTGAAATTTAAAATCATGTGGTAAGGATTTGTGTTCGCCATTATGTAGGGGAAATACCTAGTGTGCCATTTTAGGTCGTGCTACCAAGGCCATGACAACCCTGCTATGGTTTGATATGACTTCATCATGTGGGGAATGCCAGGCCCAAACTCTTAATCCTACATGATCAGTGCTTGGTGTGAGAAATATGGGGTGAAAAAAGGTTTGTTCTACCAGATTGAGGTGATGTATCAAAGAATAGGGGCGTTTTTGAATTTGTGGTGGCTGGACCATGATGTAGAATCCAGGAATCTCTACATATCCTGATTAGACCATAGTCAATCCATACGTAGTTCTTAATGAAAATTCCCTATACATTTCTAATCCATATATAGATAGAAAGTGACATTTTTAATGTTCTTTTTGGGTGAAGGGTTGATGATATTAAATCTGAGTGTCTCTATGTATCCTGTGCAGATTGTAATCAAGCTATACACAGTTTTGTGATATGTAATGGTGGATGATAGATATATGGGGTAATATTCTCTCAGGTGAGAACATTATCATAATGTGAATTTTAATGCAATACAATAAAGAAATTAATCATACAATTTAACATCTTTTGATTAAGATGATTTCCCTATGTTTTATCATCATGCAGAAAGGATAAATATTCCATGTAGTTTACCATCATGCGGTCAGGACAAATGTATTATCTAGTTTAATGTCGTGCAACTAGAACATGGGTTTCTTTTCAAAAATTAAAATATCTCTTTTGGAACCTTGCATTGGTGGTGGGATGTGGTGAGCTATCCATCCATTGAAATTAAGGAATATGCTCCATTGGAGTAGACCAAATGTATGGCTTAAGGTACTGACCATTTTGGATCCAAATTTTGAAGCTTCTTTCTAGGAATCATTAGAGTCCTAAAGACCAACACCAACTCTCCTTCATGGAATGACCATATAATAACATTTTTATTTAAGGCTTATGTGATCTAGTTTCAGGGAACCTCCAAATGGTCCAAGGTATGCAATCAATTTTCATCGAGTCACTCTAATTCATTCATCCATTTCTAGGATTTATTCTCAATGGAATGATGATCCAAGATGAAAATGAGTAATGGGGGAAATCGAAATTTGATTAGTAGTTCCAGCTCTTTCCCGTACACCAATGAGTAGGGAGTTACCTGTGTGGTAGTTCAGGTCGTGGTCTAGTAGGTCCATGAATCATTTAGGAGAATTTCTATCCACGAATTATTATCATTATCTACCATCTTCTAGAGTATATCAGATATGGTATTGTGAAGGGATCTATCTTCCTGTTAGCCACTTCATGTTAGTGGGATGAATTGTTGGCCTTGATTCCATACTCCTGATATATTTTATCTAATTCAATACAATAGAAATTGGTTCCATTTTCCATCAATATTATATGAGGGACCCCAAATATGTTGATGATGTTTGCTTTCACAAAGCTGTAAATGGTTCTTATCCTGACCTCTTTAAAGGGTAAAACTTCTTCCCATTTATAAAATAATTACATTTCTATGAAGATATACTTGAACTTCATGGTCATAGTAGGAGGATATGGTCCCACAATGTCCATTACCCATATGCAAAATGGTTATGAGTACATATACACGTGAAGTAACCCTAGGGGTTAGTGGATGAAATTAGCACATTGATATGAATAACCCTTGTTGGTGAATTTATTTCAATCCAACACTATAGTGGTCTAGTAGTATCCAAGTCTTCAAATTTTATGAGAAATATTAGATCCTAATTTGTGGGAACCACATGCTGTAGTGTGTATTATTTAATGATAGTAGTTGCCTCTTCTCCATTAATGTACCTAAGAAGTACCCCATCAAGGCTATGTTTATAGAGTACCTTTTGTTTAATTATTCCATCATATAGAAAAAAGTTATTTTCTCATCTCCTATCTTGTCCCTTTTAGCCCTATCTCGTGGGATCTATCCCTTTTGAAGGTAGTCCACAATGGGCATCATCCAACAGGTGGTAGGTCCATTCAGCTTAGGGATGGGGAAAATCTCATTTATTTCTTTCATGTTGGCCTAAAATAATGATGAGACCATCCAGTGGTGAGAAATGATGATACACATTCATCCCGATATAGATCAGCCGAAGATGTGGCTTCATTTTATCATGTTTAAGCCTATGCATTTTATGACTTGGGGAAGTGATTCAACATCGGTTATGAATAGAATTATACTATTAGTCCCCATACATGGTCTAAAAAGGGGATCAATTATTGTTTTTGGATATTATAATCTCTATTGACCTACTTAATGACCAGTTATGAATCAGCTTTATCTTCATGTTTTTTACTTGTACCAGATGTTCCAACTCTATTCTAGTAATTAGAGCCTAATATTCTTCTTCATTATTCATGAAAATTTCTAACTGAAGGAAGGAGTATGAAAACACCACCTTTATTGGAGATATTATTACAACTCCAAGCCAACTTTTTTGAGACTTGGGTCTTCTATCCATTTTCCAACCCAGATTTTAGAAGCACTATCAAAATGAACACCCATATTTGGAGGACTTCTTGAATAAAGACAACCTATTCATTGAGAATTTTAGTATCCAATTAAATCATTTATACTGAGGGGTTCTCATTTAGAAAATTTTCGAATGCATATCCTTTGGATATATTTTAAGGCATGAACTCACTGTTGACATGATTCAGGATGACTAACCACTATGATATATTTCCGATCAATATTGGATGAGTAAGAATGTATTTGAGTGAGTTTACACAAGATAAAAAGTAGACCTCGTGATGATACATGTTGTGCCTCATTTTTTTACAACAATGATAATCATCAAACACCTTTTCCCAATATATGAGTAATGAGTTTTAGCATTGATAATGGTTCTAATGAGATAATTATGGTTGTTTTCACTATTGATATCATTCCTCTGGGTGAGGAAGGAACCAAGGGATCACTCTGAGGTAGCCAAATACAAAAGTATTGGTCTTCCTTCAATGGTAGACATTATCAATAGAGTAATTAAGAGATATTTATTAAGACAGTCTAACTATTTCTTACAATCATCAATCTATTGATATACAATCCTTTTTTTTTTCAACAACCTAGAAAAGTGAAAACATATTCCTAATTTTTATTGATATAAATCACTGAATATAGTACAAGTGTCCTTAATGTCCTATAAACATGGATAGGTAGTGAGGAGGTGACATGCCAAGGATTTAATTTGTCTTCTTGGGGTTGACTTTGATTCCAGGATTGCATATGATGAAGCTGAGAAACTTCCCCGAGGTAATGATTAAAGTGCATTTCAAGGGGTTTATTTTCAAATTGTGTTGTAGAAGTTTGTTGAAAATGGCTTCAATATCTGACAGTTGGTTCAAGCATTGTCTTTATATAAACACTAGGTCATCAACATAGCATTAAAAAAATTTCCCAGGAAGGGTTTGAAGATGTGATGCATTGCACATTGATATATGGTGCCAGAATTTTACCAGCCAAAGGGAATTACCGAATAGAAATATTATTCTTTGGGGGATCTTAAGGAAGTGGATTATTTATATAATTTGGAATTCAGATTTTTTTGTATCTTGAATAGTCTTCCATGAACGAGAGATATTGATATTAGGCAGTTGCATCGATCAAAACTTCTATGACCAGGACTGGGAAATCATCTTTCATAAAATACTAATTGAGACCTCTGAATTTGATAAAAACAATAATTGTTACCATTTTTTATTTTTTATGGAGACTATAGTTTCAATCTTCTTGGGTTGTTGGAACTCCTAGATGAATCTAGAACAGATGTGCTTATCAACTCCAATATCAATTTTGGTAGCTTGTGTTGGGTGTGCCCTTATGGATGGTTGTTTATTTTCTTGCTAATATTATGGTCGGCCTAGGTGGAGAGTGGCCCCCTCGGGATCAAGGCATGAAATTTATATGTAGTTCTAGGATAAAAAATATTGATTATTCCTTTGTAAAGAGGTGTATACCTCTTACTCTTTGGAAAACATAGCATCACTAATCTGAGTGGAATGTGGATCTTCAACCATAACCAAATTTATTTCTATGAGTTAGTCAATTGTGGTAGAGACACCCTCTTAAAATGATAGAGGGGAATCCATAAAGTCTTACTCCTATTCTTCTTACTCCTCTTTATATTCTTCCTCCTGTTCTAATGGAGAATAAATTATTGAGATGAGCTCTTTGGAGTTGGGATAAGAGTCGAGATATTGGTAATCATAAGATGAAGGGCTTCCTCTATCCCAGATGATAGTGCATGATTTTATGGAGAAGATGGAGGATGGTATGGAAGATTGTATTCTTCATATTCTACCTCAATGAGTGATACAAGGGTTTTCTTTAGTTCTAATGATGTATTGAGGGTATTTCCATTCTATAATTCAAAATTGTCTTTGGGGTCAGGATATTCTTTAACACTGTTTAACTTAGTGGTCATGACAGAAATTAAGAGGATTGATGGACATGCATCTAAACATGGAATCATAAAATAAACATGATTGATGGGTAGAATGTATTATTCAATGATCATTTTGAAGGGTTCATCTAGGATCATTTCTAGACATAGCGGGGCTAAGACCCAATCAATACAACCAAACAATGGTGGCTTCCCGTTCCACTAATGGAGTCATGTGTCAATATAATGCGACTCATAGGATTTTAATGGGGATATATCCACGTAAAACATCCCATTTTTTCCATTAATACAATATTTGATGCATTAATGGTACAATGAGAGAATATTTTTGGGAAACTAGGGCCATCCCAATAAGATGTTAAAGGCAGTTTGTTTTCCATATGAACTGTAATTATGAGTTGGCCACATGGTCTTTGAACTCAGTCTTGAGCTTGATTTGGACCAATTTCTCCAGCTCAGTTTTTTTATAGCCATGAATTTTTATGTATGAGGGTACTATATTATCCTTGAATTAGTCATTTTTGTGATGTTCTCACACTATATTGCGATTAGATCTAGATCCGTTGATAATGATAACATTTAAGATCTAAACGCCAATTAATTTTCCGAACACATAAAGTGATATGATGTTCCCCTATATAAAAACATCTTCATCCTAATTTGTGAAGGATATAACCATGTGGAATTCCTAGTGATCAGTCTCTGTCCGATAGACTTCATGGATGACCAATACAGCTTCAAAATCATGGGGTATTAATAAATAATCTATGAGTGCTTCCCTAAGATCTTTTTAACAAAATTAGGGTGTATTGGTTTGATAGTATGGATGGTACAAAGGAAAATTGCTTTAGAATATCAAACATCTGGTCTAATGGTCAGTGCATTTATAGGGTTGGGAAGTTCTTTTATAGGCACTTTATGGGATATAGTATTGGACGTAGATGGATGGGCCCCATAGATGGGAGATGGAGGTATTTATATTATTTATGGGTTGGCCCGAGAAGGTTTGAATGCACATCAAACATGAATAGAGACCGGATCCTCCTCTGATGGTTACTTCTGAATGATTAGGCCGAAGTGGCATATGGAAGGTGCATGGGGATTTTCCAATTCTTATTGGGTATGTTTAAGGGATCTTCCATAGGTTTTTGTAATATTTATGGTTTGATCTGTAGTACGGCTAGAGATTTGGTTTTTTCCATGGTTGTTCCATCCTTGGTACCCCACCTTCTGTGGAAACATCCTACAGTTCAAAAATCGTGTGAAGGGAACTCGAGTTAATATACACACTATTCATCAGAGAAGGTATCCATTAAGTGAATGATGTTAATGTAGATAAATATCAAATCCTCATCTGATGATGACTCTTCATGATAGACTCCATCTATTGGTGCTGTTTGGTGGGGTAGTGACCATTCTTTCAGATCTAATGACATGCAATATGAGACGGTCAAATATAACATTGTTATAGACATAGTTTCCTATTTCTTGCACTCACTTATTGACTTTTCAGTCACACATCATTTTGTATGGTCAACTTATCATGGGTTGTGGGGCCAAGGACTTTAGCTGTTTTGTAGAAATAGAAGTTGGTGAAATAATTGGTTATTTTAATTGTTCTTAAAGAATACCATGTGTTTAGTTGATTGTATTTTAAGTCATACAACTATCGAACATTTGTTCTATCCTACTGAAAACTTCAATCCACTCATTTTTACGAAGGGGAGAAGTAGTAGAAACATATTCTACTTTTAATGGTGGTGGTCCAAGTTTTAATTTCCATGAATCTATCATTTTTCACATGAGGTCTTTAATGATGAAACAATCCTGGATAGTGTGTCTCTGTATCCAGTGGAAGGAAAAGAATATGGATTTTCATAAAGACCTACATCATCATGTCTTTTTGGATTTGGTAGCTGGAGTAAATTTCAGTTCATAGAGGCTCTAAAATATCTACAGACTTGATCATATTGTGATGAGTAAAACTTATTCCTCTGTTCCTCGAATTGATTTCTCCTAAGTCCTCTCCACTCATTTTATTGAGGTGGAGGATGTTGTATACACTTAGAGGTCTCTGCCTGATTCTGTGTAGGCCTTGGAGTCGGGTCATGCACAAGAGTTGGATTAAGTATGAAGGAGGCTAATTCAGCTTTTCTGTTATTTTTTCCTCGATTGGTGTTGCTACCCAAGACTTGATCTTTGTCAGTTTCATAGAGTCTTATATTCTTGTGGAAATAACAGACAAATACTAAAACCCACTTGTCTATTTCCTTGGGATGAGATGCATTCACATATCATCATAGAGGTTATTGATGGACATTTCAAGAATCTCATCTTAGGGGAGTGGATGGTACAATGAGTATGTCATCCCTTTCCATGTGGAAATGAAGTTTGAGACTCTCTCATATTTCCATTGTTTTTATTTTAAGAGTTTTCTTACTATTTTATTTGGAAGAGTTCAGATTAATTAGAAAAGGAACTATAGTAACAGATCCTCCCATCCTATTATCGATAGAGCCGTCAAGCTTGTGTGACTTATAATGGATGATCCTTCTAGAGGTCACATGAAGCATTTGAGTTTCACAGATTCTTATTACTATGTGGTAACCATAATGGGATCTAAAGATTCACATCACATCAGATGTTTTTTTTGGTTACATGATCCATTTAATATTGGGTACACATGACTCCCGAAATTTGGCAGTGGAATAGTGTAACTCACCCAATGGATGTAAGGTTTCTGTTCTGGCTATACTGGAATGTTCCACTCTTCTATGTCTTCCAATCGGGCTAATAATTACTCGGTAGTTTTGATAAGCCCTTGATTCATGTCTAGTTGGGAACACACATGGGAGGGAATAACTTGGGGCAAGATTCAACGTGCTGGTTCAACAAGAATTTAAGGCAGATGTCCGACCAAGGGTATGTTTTGAGGATTTTCCTTTACCCATTCTAGTTTCCTCTTTAATGGAGGGAAATATTGATATCCATTAATGATTAGTTCTTGGTAGGCTGAGAGTCCTGGAGACATGTTGGGAGGATGTCCTAAACATGCTTTATTTTTCGGTATAAACCCTTGTAGATGAGGTACACCTACTAGAAGTGTACATTGAGGTTCCACCATGGGGGCATATTCCATATGAAAACTTCCTCTGACATGTGTAGGGTTGATTCACCTCAACTCTTTCATTTATTCTTCATGATGAGTGAATCTACTTTCAATGAAGGGAGCTTGTTCTCATTGAGAGGGGGAGGTGGGTCATATGAGACCTTGTTTTTATTCATAACCCTATAATAGATTCATTGAAGAGGTGGCGAAGGATTGATCAAGGGTAACCCCAAGTTATAACGATCTTATGGTGAAGGGTAACTTGGAGGGGACCTCTATATGGCCTTTTAATATTCCTCATTTCTAGGGTAAATGATTCCTGAGACGAGAGAGAATGTGATAGCTCTCTACTTTTCATTATCGGTAAATGGTAAAAGACTTACTTCCAGTGGGAAGGAGGTTGAGGTAAAAATTCTACCACCTCTTAGAACTAGGGATACTCCCATTCTCATGTCATTTTACATCATTCCAGATTTATGAGTCTTATAGGTGCATTTTGGGTTATAAATGCCACAATCCTTGTAGGCTAGGGCAGATCCTAAACTTTAGTAGTTACTACTTATTTTTCCCCTTTCTTGATCTCATGGATTCTCATTTGAGTGTGAGATGGGTATGGTGGTGATTATACTCATGAAATATTTCATTTGGAGAACATCAATAGTGCTTGAGGATTGGAATCCCTTTGGAGAGAAGCCAGTTGAATGTTCTTGGTTTCCTGCTTCAGGAGTTTCTCGATGGATTTCTATCGTTGGGCATGATGCTTGTTAGATTTACTCAAGGACAATTCTTGTTGAGTCTGTCACATTTAATGAGTAGAGATTTCATAAGATCTCCGTCTTGGGATACTGACATTATATGATTTCATTTTGAATGGGTTGTGATGAATGGAGTGGGGGGGGGGGGGGTTTAATGTTCAAATCATTGTGATCTCCCCATCCCCAGATATGAACACCAGAATGGGCATCACAGATAAGATGAAACAACTTACATAGCTCATCAAATCATATTATTTGAATATATTTCGTCCACATCTCTGATTGTGGTCAACGTGCCGATAAAAGGGCTTCCAAGTCAATTTTATGATGAATCTCTCCCAATATTTTGACATGGTCTGTTTACCCATCTTAGGGAAAGAATTTAATTTTCAACCAGTAGAGAGTTGTGAAGATATTGAGATGAATTTTATGTATGAATTATTCTAACAAATATATTGGTATATTGAATAGAGAAGTGGAAGTGGGACAAAAAATAACTGATATTTCATCCCTATATATTTTTCTTTTCATGAGAAACATATCCATTTTTACTTATCTCAGATATTTCTCAACTTCATCTACTCAATTTGGATGCTTATTGATGGTTTTTTTTTCACAAGTAGCATGGCTAGTAGGGGTATCAATGACATGTGAAAGGTTTGGGGGTAGCTCAGAAGATGAGATTTTCCATAGTCCATCCCCTAATGGAGAAAAGATGCCACTTGTTATTGAAAGGGTAGTTAAAATGTTTGACCCCATCCCTCCAAGCACCTCTACATATGAGGGCTTTTTTGTATTTGATTTAGCAAGGGGAGGACCTTCCCACTGATATAGAACTTGACTGTGGGAAGGGAATTCATAGTTGGTACCATAATGGAAAGGACTACCATCATGGTTTGATTTCCAGCTACAGGGAAAATTTGTATAGCGTATACTAGGGGGAGGACCATCAGGGTGGACGACATCAAGATGAGGATATTCTTGCTGAAACCACTATGAAAAAATGGCCATTTGAAATGGGTTAGAGGCTCATCGTAAATAACCCATCGGAAGGCGTTATTTGCGATGAGCCCATTGTCCCATCACAAATAATAAGCATTTGTGATGGGTAGGTAAGGACCCGTCGCCAAAGGTTTGGCGCGAAATTCGTGCAAACCGCGGGAAGCACATTTGCGACGGGTTCCCTATTCAGGGAAGGCATATTCACTAGAGCGGAGCTGACTAGAATCGGAAGAATGGGAGGGTATGACTTTTCCATCGGTACCGGGCATGTGCAGCTTTCCATAAGACAACTAGCCTACAAGCCCTGCGAAGGTGGAATGCTAATATCATGACATACGAAGGGGAGGAGCAGTTCTAAGTTGTCATGTCTCAGTGTTTCCCTCTGAGACCTACAGATCATGTAATTGTCTCTAAGACTTCGGGCTTTGTAAGGGTTCAACCTCACCCCTTGAAAGGTGGATTATCAAATTAATAAAAAAGAATGAAGGCCTTCAGGAAATTCTGACCTAACTTATATATACCCTCATCCGTTTTTCCTCTCATTCTACTTCTCTCTCTATCTCTTATCAAAATGTTTCGTCTAAAAATTTTCATAGTTTAAAGTTTTAAATCTTAGCATCATACACAACTTTTATACTTCGAAAGCTTCAGTTTCAAGGTATTCAACTATTTTTTGTTGTTTAGTTAATTTAATTTATTTTAAATTTTTTATAATTTTTGTTAGTTAGATGCAATTAAATTAAATTAGAATTAAATATTTGTTTTTTTCCAGTTTTTTATGAAAAATTAGGTCTAAGTGTTAATTATATGTAATTAGTAATAAATAGTCACAATTAGTAATAAATTGTAATAATTAGTAAAAAATTGTAAAAATTAGTAATAAATTGAAATAATTCGTAATAAATTGAAATAATTAGTAAAAAATTGAAATAATTTGTAAAAAATTGAAATAATTATTAATTAATTTATTTAATTTTTAATAATTTGTAATAATTAGAAATAATTTCTAATAATTAGTAATAATTTGTAATAATTAGTAATAATTCGTAATAATTCACAATACATTGTATTAATTAGTTTTAAATTGTAATAATTGGTATTAAATTGTAATAATAGGTAATAAATTCTAATAATTAGTAAGAAATTTTAAAAAGTAGTAAAAAATTGAAATAATTAGTAATAAATTGAATTAATTATTAATAAATTGAAATAATTAGTAATAAATTGAAATAATTTCTAATAAATTGAAATATTTAGTAATATTAAGTAAACATTAGTAATAATTTGTTATAATTAGTAATAATTATTAATAAATGGTAATAATTAGTAATAATTTGTAATAATTTGTAGTAAATTGAAATAATTAGTAATAAACTATAATAATTTGTAATAATTCTTAATAGTTAGTAATAAATATTAATAATTAGAAATAAATGGTAATAATAAGTAATAAATTGAAATAATTAGTAATAATTAATAATAAATTGTAATAATTAGTAATAAATTCTAATAATTTATAATAGATTGGTACAATTTGAAATAAACTATAATAATTAGTAACAATTAATAATAATTAGTAATAATTAGTAAAAAATGGTAATAATTAGTAATAAATGTAAATACTTAGAAATAGTTGGTAATAATTAGATATAAATTTTAATAATTAGTAATAAATTGTAATAATTAGAAATAAATTGTAATAATTAGTTATAATTAGTAATAAATGGTAGAAATTTGTAATAAATGGTAATAATTAGTAATAAATTGCAATTATTAGTAACAAATTGTAATAATTAGTAATAAATTGTAATAGTTAGTAATAATTAATAATAATTTCTAATAATTTTAAATAATATGAAATAATTTGTAATTATTTCTAATAATTTGTAGCAGTTACTAATAAATAATAATAATTAGTAATAATTTGTGATAAATATTAATAAATTTAAATATTTAGTAATAAAATGTTATTATTGATAATAATTTTTAATAATTTTTAATAATTTGTAATATTTTGTAATAATTTGTAATAATTAGTAATAATTAGTAATAATTAGTAACAATTTTTAATAATTAGTAATAATTTGTTATAATTTGAAATAATTTGTAATAATTAGAAATATTTAGTAGTATTAGAAATAATTTTCCACAATTACGATTAATTAGTAATAATTTGGATTAATTATAAATAATTAGGATTAATTAGTAATAATTATCAATAATTAGTAATAAATTGTAATAAATTGTAATAATGAGTAAGTAATTGTAATAATTAGTAATAATTATGATTAATTAGTAATAAATTATAATAATTTGGATTAATTAATAATAATTAGGATTAATTATAAATAATTAGGATTAATTAGTATTAATTGGGATTAATTTGTAATAATTAGTAATTGTTAGTAGAAATTAGGATCAACTAATAATAATTTGGATTAATTTCTAATAATCAGAATTAATTAGTAATAATTATTAATAATTAAGATTAATTAATAATAATTAGGAATAATTACTAATAATTATGATTCATTTCTAATAATTAAGAATAACTAGTAATAATTAGGATTAATTTGTATTAATTAGTTACAATTTGTTACAATTAGTAAAAATTTGTAACAATTAGTAACAACTAGTAAGAATTAGGATAAATTCGCAACGTTTAGTAATAATTAAGATTAATTAGTAATAATTAGGATTAATTAGTAATAAATTCAAATAAATTCATGTACATTGATAAACTGGCACAATTTACAGTGGATTGGAGGCATTCCTTTTGATCAACGCCTCAACTCCTTGCAACTTTCTCCCACTAAAATCAGTATGAAAAATCTGCCCCGATGCACATGGGAGCAGATTTTTCATAGTGATTTGAGTCATGGATAGTTTCAAGGAGGTGATTACTTTGAAAATAGAGGCTCTATTGCTTGACAAATCATCTCTCTGGAACTTCTCCGACTGAAATCACTATGAAAACTATGCTCTGACGTATGAATATCAATATTCATATGGACGAGCATGTTGAGAAGTGCGACAAGGCCTCCCTTCTCTCTATCCTCGTGCATATGAAAATGGATATTAGTACATTAGAATATACTTCTCATATTGATATTAGTAGTATAATTTTGAAAGGGTATTGGTCATCAGGAAAAAGAGATGCTGCCAATCTGTTGGAAATTGCGTCACTGCCAATTAACAATAATTAGTACAAAATACCTATAATTAATAGTAATTAGTATAAATTTTTATAAATGAGTGTATATTATTATATAATATTAAAAAATAGTATAAATTACTATAATATAATCGAAATTATTATACATTGTTAGAAAAGATAATTTAATTGTCTTCTTTTTTTGGATAATGTTTATTTTATATTTAGTTATCCCAAATAACTAATTATATGATATTTTTTTTGAAAATATGGAATAAAGATGTCGACAGTAGTCATTATTAGATGATCATTATTGGATAAATCAGCGCATAGATCTAAATATTTATGGTTTAAATCATGTATATATTGAAGGTGTTCAAGATTTCTTATCATTTGTATCATCACAACCAAAATTTGTTTTAGAAGGGAAAATTATGTGTCCTTGTAAAAAATACTCTGAGGACGTATGAAACATTTAACAATGTTATCGGTCCTTTATTTCATTTTGGTTTTCAACTAGATTATTTTGGTATCAACATGATGAATTTAGTTCCAAAGAAGATACTAATAATTTGGTTCTAGATCCAGCATGATTCCAAAATTTAGTACCTGAAATGGTGTTTCCGTCTTTTCAAAAAAATGAATCTCAAGATGATATTCATTGAATACTGAGTTGGAACCATCTCATTTATATGTGTTCTTAGGTCCGTTGAGGATGCCTTATATCATGGTTTGATGAAAATAATGTTTGAAGTAGTTGTTAAATTTATGGCTATTAAATTATATAATGGAATGTAAAATAGTTTTTTTATTAGATAGTCCTTTTTTAAAAACACTGTAACCTGAAGGAAATGTGTCTCCTTTAAATTTTTATGAGAGAAAGAGGATGATTAGTAATATGCATGTTGTTTATCAGAAGACTCAGGCATGTTCAAATGAATGAATCTTATATTATAGTGAAAATGAGTTGTTGGATAGTTGTCCTACATGTGGACAATCAAGGTATAAAGAAGCTCAACTAGGGAAGTTTGGATTTTTTTCCTGTAAAATAATTGAGATATTTCTCTCTCATACCCATATTGCAATGCTTATTTTTGTACCAAAAGAAAACACCATTGACAGAATGAAACAAAACAAAAATTTCAACCAGTAAAAGATAAAATCATGCCTTTGATGGTTATTCATGGAAACATTCTGACCTAGTACATCTGTCATTTTCATTAGAAGCCCGACAAATGTTATTGGGTCTTTCTACTGACGTTTTCTGTCTATTTGGTTCTTATGGTAGTCAATATTCATATTGGGCTATATTTATAACTCCATGTAACTTACCTCTATGGATGTTGATGAAGGATCCATATATCTTTTGACCATATTAATTCCAGGTCATCTGAAAAAGAATATCAATGTTTTTTGAAACCATTGACTGATGAGTTAAATTCCCTGTGGAGTGATAGTGTTAGTACATTTGATGTTGTTGCGAAACAAAATTTCCTTCTAAAAGAAGCATTAATGTGGAAAATTAGTGACTTCCTTGCATATCGCATGTCATGTGGCTGAATTAAACATGGTCCAAAATCATGTCCATACTGTATGAGAGACCAAAAATCATTTATTCTAGTCAATGAAAATAAAATTTTTTCAACTGTCGACACAGATTTCTTCCCAATGATCATCCTTTTCGAAGACACAAATATCATTTCAGAAAAGGAACAGTTGAAAAACAATGTCCTCTAAAAATAATCTCAGGTATAGATTTAAAATCAATTGTCTCTTCATTACCGTATATCAAATTTTCACTAACAATAAACCAATTGAAAATTGATGGGTTTGGAAAAGAGCACAATTGGATAAAATATATCATTTTTTGGGATCTTTCATATGGGTAGAATTATTTGGTCCATCACATATTGTATGTGATGCATATTAAGAGTAAATATTTTGATAATTTATTTCATACAGTTATGGATACCCCATGTTAGATCAAAGATAATTTAAAGGCATGATTAGATCTTTCCCAAATTTGCAAGCAACATAAACTTGAACTGTTTGAAAATGATAGATCAAAGAAGTTAATGAACCCAAAAAAGATTATACACTATCCAAAGAGATTATCTTAATATTTTATCAGTGTTTTGAATATTTGAGACTTCTAGATGGTAATACTTTAAATTTGGGAAGATTTATTAGAAATGGTTATATTACCATGTTGAAAAGTCATACCTATCATGTTTTAATGGCAACACTTTTTCCAATTGAAGTAAGAGGATATTTAAACCCTATGATTTTATATTTGAAAATAGTCCCATCATATTTTTCTCGAAACATTTGTGTGTTGGAAAAAGACAAAAATTTCGTAAGAAAAACGAAAGAAGATGTCTTTTTAATTTTATATAAACTGGAAAATATCTTCTCACCCGGTTCATTTGACTTAATGGAATATTTGGTAATACATTTGATGCATTAAAAAATTTGGACAGCCAGTACAGTTTGGATGGATGTACCAATGTGATAGATGGATGTAGAAATTGAAAAAAAATGTTTTTAATAAAACATCAGTCGAAGACTCAATTGCAGAAGCTTATTTGCAAGAGGAAATTTATGTTTTTTTTCTGCTCACATTACATTCGATCCGAATATCCTTCAAAAAACAACTGCATGAGCCGTAATGAGGGAAATTATGATGATGTGATGAGAAATAAATTATCAATTTTCAATTATCCCAAACATGGCATCATTGGAATTCATGAACGATGTATTTCAAATGGTGAACATCAAGTAGGTCATACATATATTCTGCTCAATTGTGAAGAAATGACACCATTTATATTGTGAGTGATACTATCACTTATTCTATATTTTTTTGTAATAGAAAAATAGTATTATTTTATTTCTAGGTTATATGATAATCATATCAAGAAACAGTTTCCACAAATTATAACAGCTGCTTTTGAAGAACTTCATCTAGAAAATTTTTCCTAATGTATTCCAAAAATAGGTAACATAAATTATTTTCTATTTAAAATAAAAAAACATTTTAATAATTTCTATTTTGTTAATTTATTTTCAAATTTACAAGTATCTCGACATGCTGATAAAATTGATAATGGATTGTCTGTAATGAGTGACCCACCGTACAAAATGGATAAATCTTATAATGCATATGTGGTGACTGGTTTAGGATTTCGTACATGTAAAAATGGGGAATAAGAAAAATTAATAGTGGAGTTTTCTACAGAGGATCTCATCATAGAAAAACTGATGTTGAATTTTACA
This sequence comes from Viscum album, assembly GCA_963277665.1. Taxonomy (NCBI): domain Eukaryota; kingdom Viridiplantae; phylum Streptophyta; class Magnoliopsida; order Santalales; family Viscaceae; genus Viscum; species Viscum album. The sequence continues at coordinate 1,156,924,020 of OY728133.1, read as the reverse complement.
ACATGCTGGAAGAAGTCATTGAACTATGTTATCTCGAAAAACATTTCATAACGATGTTTAAATATCAGTTGTTGGATAGTGAGAGATAATTGCATGTTCATCCGACCCATGGAATGGTTGATATTAAATATAAAATTCTTCTTGTAGTAAATAAACTATTTTTAAAGGCTCATCAAGTACATAAAATTTATTATGAAAATTATTTTGATACTTCAAGGTTGTTTTATGATTGGTGGAGGATAATAAAAATTAAATCTCAAGATAATCAGTTTACTAAAAGTGTGTGTGGTCCCAGTGGAGTCCAAGGAATTGAAATTTTTCCAGAGACTACTCATAATGCATATTTTACATGAAAAGACACAAATATAATTTCTGAAACCCCACAATTAAGGGCTGATGGTGTGGATGATGTTAATAATGTTACAACTGAATTTGAAATGAAATGAGATGATGAAACTGAAACTAATATAGAAATTGATGATGTTGAGGAGGAATATGAAGAAATTGACATCAACAGCTATGAATATGAGGATGTATATTAACATTGAAATAGTTAAATGGTTGTTATAAACATTCGTAATATAAATCTATATATAACAGTTTTTTCAATTATTTGCTAACAATAATATTTTCATGTTTCAGATAGACTAGGATCTGTATCATTTGTTACAGTATTCTGATCAACTGTTGGATGAGTAGGTGGTCGGATCATCCTACCCTCAGACTGCAGGCGGATTCGGAGGCACTCAGAGGGAGCGTGGTCTTTCCTGATAGATGATTCCCAACCCTATCCCGAAGTGACATTCACAATATGGGTTCGATCTAGGTATGAAGAGGTATGTTTACCAGTGTATTTTAGTTAGTTTTTATTAATTTATATTTATTCTAATTAATTGATTAATTTTTCTTTTTGTCATAGCATTATGCATATAGGTGTTTGACAGGGGATCACTATATTGCATAATTATTTTTCTAATGGATGGCTACATGGGATAAGATTCCCATTGATGTAAAACAACACATGTTCGATCATTGGCTGGTACATAAATAAATAATATTTATTTTAAAATTAAATTAATTAATAAATTGATATAATAAATTATTTATAATGTTTATGGTTTCCCATTGTTGAGATCACGTGTGAGGCTATATGGAAGGCATGGCATGGAGCTATGGATCCACACTATGCACAGTTTTTGCACAATTTTAAAAGGAAACCAAGGGTGAAAGCAATAGTGCTAGAGTTTGATGAGACATGTTGCATCCATCCACCTGATTATATTTCTTCTCAAGTTTGGGATGGATTACAACCACACTGGTTTATTAGAAAGTTTCATTCTATATCATTAGTAGGTCAGAAAAATCGATGGAGAGAGGAGGTGACACATCGAGCTTGTAGTCGTACATTCAGCATGCATATGGAGAATATGGTAAGTACATTTTATTTAAATATTGTATATATCTATAAATGTAAACGGATTATTTTATATTCATAAAGGCAGTCACATAACCTGACATTAAAGTGTACGATGTTTATAGGAGGATGTACAATGATCCAACCACTAGAGAGATTAGAGGTTCTCACCAACATCAAATTTTGGTTAGTATAATTTTTTTGAGTTTTAAATTTAACTACAAATAATATTTTAATTATTTTAATTTAAAATTCCAATTGAAGGAGTCATATGTAGCCATGATGTTTCAGACACATGTTGGGAGTCAGGCTGAGACCGATGTTCTGACCAATGCCACTCCGATTTGATGAGGATTCATGGATGCAGGAGACCCAGTATGCCTGGGAGAAAGACCAAATTATTTGTATTGAATCTTTTTTGACCCCTGATAATCTTTAGGGATCCTCGGCGATGTCGACGTCAAGCTCGAGAGGAGCTCACAGAGTGTCATCATCATCTCATTCATAATATGAGGAGGCACTAATAGTTCAGAGCGAGCTTATAAAATCTATGCACAGGGAGCAGGAGTTGATTCTACAGTGGTAACAGTAATAGTAGGAAGAGTTCCTATGATAGTAGTAGCAACAACAGCAGGAGATGCAGGATGAGATGCTTTGATGGTGGCATTAACTAGAGTAGGATACAATAGAGTACATGCGACATTTGACTCGTAGTTTAGTGATGGATTTCCCTCCACTGTATCCGCCCTCTCCTCAGACGACCCTCCCCTTTAGTGATGTATTTATAATTTACAATGAAACATTTGAATGTATATTTTTATTAATATTAACTATTTAATGTTTTAAATAGTGTTTTTATATTGTCTCGAATATTATTGTTTTTATTATTTATGTAATTTTTTTTATTATATTTATTTATTAATTAATTAATATATTTTTATATTTTTATTAAATTTCTAATATTAATATTATTAGTTGATTAATAATTATAATATTATTATAATAATATTTAATTATTTTATAATTTATTTAATTTTATGAATATTTATATTATTATTTTCTTTATATTAATATTATATTATTATTATTCATATTATTTTATAAATAATTTTATTTTTCTAATATTAATATTAATATTTCATTTAAAATAATAATAAATTACAATTAATATTATTTTATTTTATTTATTTCTTCAATTTTTTGCAACGTGCCCGTCCCAAATACTAATTGGGATGGTCTGTCGCATAAGGGTTTATTTTTTGTATTTGCAAAGGTCTGTACCAAATAGTTAAAAATTGGGAAAACTATTTGTGTCGAGTGGCTGACCTGTAACAATACAGTTTTTTAAAAAATTGCTAAAACTTGATGTGACGGTGACACTACCCCTAGCTAATAACAACTTTTTGCGATGACCCATAAAAAAGGGTAAAATTTGTGATGCCCTTTTTTGAAATGGGCCATTTGTGACGGGACCCCATCACAAAAGATCATTAGTGATGGGAACCCGTCATAAATAGCCCTCCACAAAAATTCAATTTTCCAGTAGTTAATGAGACATAACTACGTGGAGGACCTTCACATTTATGACACAATGGGGAGGACTACCTTTATAGATTGATGTCTGACTACAGGGATAATTTCTTCATCCTATACTCTAGAGAGGACGATGAGGGAGGATGATAATAAGTGGATGTATTTCTTTCAAAAATGAGACATCACTACAAGGAGGACTTTTAAAATTTATTCCACAGTGGTAAGATCCACCATCATAGATTTATGTCTGAATATAGGGAGAATTTTGGTAGTATATACCTTTTGGATGACCATCAGGGTGGACAAAAGAAGGGGGGGGCATCTTACTGAAATGAGACATCACTATAAGGAGGACCTTCACAGTTGATGCCATAATGGCAAGGAATGCCATCATAGATTGATGTCCAACTATAGGGAGAATATATGTAGTGTATACCCTTAGGAGGAACGTCAGGGTAGACGAAGGAAAGTGGAGGGGATTCTTGATGAAATGAGACATCACTACAGGGAGGACCTTCATAATTGACGCCACAATGGAAATGACTACAATCATAACATGACGTTGAATTGTAGAGATAATTTCTACTATGTATACCTTAAAGAGAACCATTATGAAGGACAAGAGTAAGGGGAGGACCTTCTTGCTAAAAAGAGACGTCAGTATTGGGAGGAACATGAAATTTTGATGCCAAAAATGGCGAGGACTACCATCATTGCTTGATGTCTAACTATAGGGAGAATTTCTATAGCATATACCATGTAGAGAACCAGGTGGAGGACCTTCTTGTTGTTTGATCTTCTGGCCACATATAGGGATTCTGTGGTGTTCATAAGGAGATATGCTCTCATGATTGATCATTTATTTTTGACGACATATTCCTTTTTGGTTCATGCTTGGGGGAGGACCTTTATAGCTACTCGTAATAATTTTGTGGGGGGGGGGGAGTTCAAAAATACTACTTCCTCCTCCATAATTGGGTAACAGATTGGTAGGATCCATATCCACCAAAGAAAAGTGTTTTATGGAATTAATAATTCCATCTTCCAATAGAACTGTTTCATTAGTTTTCAATTCATATTCTAGACTCCTTTGGCATGATTTAGTTTTGGGGGCTCTTTTATGGGTGATTGGGGATGCTTACTATGGGTGAAGACCTTGACATACAGGTTCCTGCGGGAGTGGTTCCCATAGTGCTATAGGTATATTACGATGAGAATCTTTAGTTTTGGCAGTGATATATGCTTACTGTGGAGTGACCACTATGGTAGACCGGTGTCCCCTATTGGAAACATGTTTTTGTGCCTGATCCAATTGTAATTTTATCGTTGGATATTTTCAATGACCCTCCTTGATAGGATCACAGATACATGTCTTCTCACAATTGACCACCCAATTTTTTCGATTAGTCATCCAACATGGGGAGGTGGGGTTGGGGCCCAAATGCTTTCTATTACCATAACCATGATTATATCTTGAAAATTCTAGAGCATATAGTTATGAATTCATTCTGATCATATTTTACTATAAGGATGTGTTGAGATAAGTATTTGGATGGAATGGGAATATATTACCATTCTGATATTGGAGAAGAGATATGTGCCTTCTCCATTCCTCCATTTTCTACTAATAGGTACTGATAGTTCTCAAATGTGGGGGAAGTGGAAGAAGACTGCACTTTGTTTATTACTGGGATATTCTAGATGATTTATTTGGGTTCTGTTGTATTTGTCTAACAAGATTGATATGAAGAAGAGAGAATCTGAATCTACTTATTGGGTGCCATTTAGTTTTTTTTGACAGGCTTGGAATGCATCCGCTAGGATTTAACTCTTCCTATATTTGATAGCCACCATAATTGAATGGTGTTATTCATATTCATTGGTATGGATATTCACCTACATGTATTTTTTCATATAATTTTGATGATCTCCATGATATTTATAAAGAAGAATTTTTGTATTCTCCTAGATGATTACATCCCTATTGGGATGATGGGATTCTTGTGCGTTATAAAGGATTCTAATCTGCTTATAGCTTACCATCCTATTTGGATGGTGGGATTGGTATGTATTAGCATGAATTTTCATCTGCTCATAGCTTATTTTTATCATATTTATATAATTAGATTAATATTTGTTGGCATGAGTTTTCATTTTCCTATAATTTCCCATCTTACTGGCGTGGTGGGTTTGGTGAGAATTAGCGATAAGTAGTGATTTCTCATAATTTTCCATCCTATTTCCATGGTGAGATTTATCAATGGGAGAAATAATTAAGTATTCCTATTGTGTGTTTCCATATTTTCACTAAGGATTTATTCCATAGTAATGAGGTGATGACCTATTACAGATAGTTTGTCCATCATGCATAGTGGGCTGCCCAGGGGACATGGGCCAGTTTTCCATTAAAAGGGGCCCTCTAGGGGATATCATCCTCAGGGAAGGGATACTAAACCACATGGAATTAAAGGTGATAATTTTAAGAAGGGAATCTTGACCAGGACTCCTATGCTGCATGGATTAAATCATTGGTTTCGACTTCATCCGCCTTTCTAAGGTAAGGGATGAACTATATGAGGTTATTTATTAATGGTTGCCATTATTATATAGTTAGGTGATTCTTTGGCCATTTATGGATAATATTCTAGTATTAAGCCATTTGGTTGGTTGATCTGGAGTTTATCATTATCTAGGGGATGGGAGTTGTTTTGATGTTGGGATCGAACCCATATGACGAGCGTCCTATGTATGCTCAAGATATTAATCAGAACCCACATAGTTTTGTGTAGCTTTACTAGACACATCACCTTTTAAGGCCATGTAACAAGGATCCAACCATGTTTTTTAATGTCATATGGTAAGTATGTCACATTGAAACGTGCCCAGTGAAGGATAGTGTGGAACTTATGCTAGCATTGCCTGAGGTTCCCAGAAAATATGTGGTCTCCTTGGTGGATATGAATCTACTAATAATGTGTCTCAGAGAAAATAAAGGTGATTTTGGTGTTTAGTTTTGACCTTATGGATGCTTCATATATATCCAAGTTAGTTGAGAATCAAATCTCTTGTAGTCAGTAAGACTGGGGCCCACACCTTTGAGGAGACCCATTAATGGGGTGCATTATTGTGGCTTATTCATGGGATTTTCACACTTATATTGATGTAGGTGGGAGATTACATTTTGGAGATACCCATTTTAGAGTAATTGTTGGGGATTACTCATGGGATTTATCCATTAGGTGCTACTTCATTGGGAATATAGACCTTTGAATGTTGAAATATTGTTTCAGGTCTTATACCATATAGGAGGCCCATTTATGGTTTGGGATATTCTTGATATCATAATATTCACTAACCTATAATCCCACACGAGTCTTGCTCAGTGTGATAAACAATAGGAAATAGTTGAATTGATGATCACACAATCTTACCTTATCCACTGATGGATGGTATTAGAGCCCAAAGGGAGAGAGAAAGGGGTTTTGAGATTTCCAATTTCCCCTTTTGTTTTCATATATTGGATATTGACATTTTGATACCAATTTTAATACATCATGGGTGGAGGTGAAGAGGAGAAAAGGTTCCACCTTATGAAAGAAAATATTGGGGCTTAACTCATGAGGAGTTCCCTAAAATTAGTATGGAGAAAGAAAAGAATATTCAACACATTCCCTCATCAAAGTGAAAGGATAGTAGTTACGCTCAATCCCCATAATTGGGAGGTTCATGTGACTAACCCAAGGTTATAAGAAAGGATACCATGAGAATGTAAAAATGAAAATATTTTAAGGGCGCAACTTACTGCAAAGGTTACTTACGCGACACCACTTACCATGGGTATATAAACACAAAAGGGTACATAGATTTCCAGATGATCTCCTCACACATTTCTAGTGGCTTTAGAAGGTTATTTATCCCGATTCCAGTAGATTGGTTCACAGAGGGACCCACACGAGGGATGGTGACATAATAAAACAGAATGTCTTGAGACGAATAGTAGAATACACTTGGATACCCCTGTCCACATAGAATATTCAAACACATAATGAGGTTCACTCCATAGAGAATATAACTATTCAAGAAATGGGATTGTCTATGTACCATTTTGGTATGTATAATTGAGTTTATAGTAATTAGTATTTCACTTGGTGGGGCCAGATTGTGCCCATGTAGCATTTCTCTACACGGTGTCAAGCCCCTCCTGCATATCATTTTTCTACATGGTTCAGAGTTATGCTCGAAAAGAACTTTGTTATGTGGTATGACTTTGTAAAAATGGGACATCCTTTGTGTACAATGGAGGATGTTTTCTAAAGAGGTATTTGGGTTCACTGTCCATGAGATGAATTTTATTTATTCCTTAATGCTTTGTAGTGGTATTTACATGCAGGGAATCTTCAAGGGAATCTGGTTTACACGGTGCCTTGATATATTCTACTCAGTTACTCGGTCTCTTCGTATTCTTAGATGAGTCTCTTTTATCCTTTTTCTATCCTTTTATCCCCCTTGGAGTCAATTTATAGTCGAGTGGAGGGAATAGATACCACCATCATGGGTCATTTGCGGTTTGTCAAGAATAATCATTTTCGCTATCCCATTAAGGACCTAGTGAGAGTTGGGGTGGGGATTTGAGGATACCAAAATCCCATCCTATCCTTGAAAACAACCTATGTTCTTTTGAATATTCGAGAGATACAACCACTCATCATAAACAATTTGGTTTATATAAAGAGTTCATTCGTGGGAGTTGAAATCACCACCTCTTCCCACAAACGTCTTTACTTTGTAGGCACCATCAGTTCCACCACTTTCTATGAATCATGTCCATTTGAGGGTGATTCAAAGATCAGCATAACACTATGAAGATCGTGTGTACGTGGGGATTTTTTATTTATCTACACACCCATTTGAACATTTTCTTAGATATTCTTTTTAGAGTACAATTCCACCCTTTTTTAAAAATTTTCAAAATATGAAAATCATGTTTGTAGATATTTTAGGACAAAAAAAAGTTGAATGAAGGAATAGAAGAGTTGTAGTGTGATGACTTTATTAAAATTTTTCTTAAAAAGTGTTTCCCTCAAACTCTTTGTACAAAGATAGAGAGATCATTCATAGGGTTCAAGAAAAAGGAAGTTGAAATTGTCATGGATTATGAATCAAACATCCTAAGAATTTCAAGATACACCTTGATTTTTATTATAAAAAATCATATAAAATTATATTGATTATATACTTGTTTAAAACCATACCTTCTTAATTTTTTTAACTATTTTTTACTTTGGGAGTTATGAAGAAGTGGTCTGATGTGCACTCAAAGTAGATATGATATTCAAAGAATGATTCTTGGATTATAGAGTTAATAAGAGGAGAATAGATTTTCATACTGGTAAGTCAAATGAAAAAGGAGGAAATAGGATCCAACCACCTATGTGTCAAAAATGTGGCAAGAAACATCATGAGAATTTCCTCAAATGATGGGAAAATAATTCAAGTATGTGAGAGAAATCTACAAAGCTCATGAATCTCAGAGAGACCTGAATAATCCAACCTAGATGAGGGAGTAAATGAGATATCTAACCATTATTCAGTGATTCATCTTTATGGATGAAGGGGACTATGAAATACAATGTACTAAACATCAACAAAATGAGGGTAATCAGTATCAAAAACCCACACGACCAAAGAAGTAGTGGGAATATTATGCCATCACTACTACTGAAGTAGAGAATTAAAATGAAGTTGTATATGGTAAACTTCTTATTCACTTAAAAATGGAGAAAGTATTATTTTATTATGGATCTACACATTCCTTTATATATTTCATGTTTTAAAGAACTATTTAATTGAATCTTTGAATCATTGAAGTAGAGATATTTGTAAAAACAAATAGTGGTGTGATCATTCTGACCTAAGTGTTTGAATCTTATCGAATTAGTGTATGTGGAAATATTCTAATAGAGAAACATGTATTACATCACATGGTAAATTTCAATAATATATTGAGAATTTATTGGCTCTCATTATATAGAGAAAACATCAACTTTTTGGGAAAGAAAATATATTTTCATATTTTGAACCATCCCATGCTTCAATAAAATTTCATGGAAGATCAAGAATATCATTTGGAAAGTCCATCAATGATGTGGGTATTGATACAATCTATAGAATAATATCTGGCTCAAATGGTTGAATTTAAGGAAATAATCTATCTTGAGAAAATTCTCATTGTGAGAAAATACACTAATGTATTTACCGAATATTTACCTATACTTTCCCTAGATCTTGTGGTAGAGTTCTAAATATAATTTATCCCTAGATACATTGATATATCAAAATTTCTATACATGATGCACCCTATGAAACTAGAGGATTTAAAAAAGTAGATATAAGAGAATTTGGATAATCAATTCATATTATCTAGTGCATCGCCTTGTGGTGAGCTGGTGTTTTCCATTAAGAAAAATGAGGATAAATGGAAGTGTGTATCAATTACCAGAATCTTAATAAGACCACCCTAATTAAAAAGTAACATCTTCCATGTATTTATGAATTGTTTGATCAAGTTTTACGATCTAAAAACTTCTCAATGGTTTATCTTCATTCTCAATACCAACAACTAAAGGTAAAGTAGGTAGATATTTAGAATTCTACTTTCCATACAACGTATATACCTTACGAGTTTCTAATGATGTCCTTAGTACTTACTATTTCCCCTAAAATCTTTTGGTGTTTGATGAACAGATTCCTTAGTAGTAACCTTGAAAAAATTGTGGTAGTGTTTTTCTATTATATTCTCATATACTCAAAGATAAAGTGAGAATATGATGAACATATAAGGATTTTTTTTGGTTATATTAAGTAAGGATAAATTTTATTCCATGTTTAGAAAGTATGAATTATAGATGTAGAAAGTAAAATTCTTAAGAGACGTGATCATAAGTGATGGAATTTATATAGACCCTTCCAAAACAAGGGAAATTAAGGAATGAACTAGCCCCACTTGTGTCAAAGAAATCCACACTTTTCATGTATTATCAGGGTACAACCAACATTTTCTAAGAAGTTTATCACAATTTTATAGCATAATAACTTTTTTAACAAGGAAATATGTAAAGTGAATTAAAAATAATCTTAATAAAATTACAAACGACTAGGATTATGAATTTCATGCATATTTTATTTTTTAGATATGGATCATATTCTTCATTTTCATGTGGATCAAGAAGAATAGGTTTAATAGGTTAATCCAGTTTATCATTTTTGGGTTGATCTATTATTGGAGAATGAGATATGGAGGAGATAATTGTGTGCTTTCCAATAGAAGGCCTTTGAAAAGAATGAATATAGAGTTTCAAATGTGGAGACAGAGAGCTCGCTAGAGGATCTAGATATCACTTTCAGTTTGATTCAACCCCCAATGGGATACTGGGAACCTATGGTTGCAAGTCAGACGTGGGGTGATGTTCATTAGTGGTGGACACTGTAACTGTGTGAGTTGAAGGAGACATATATTTATGGCCAAAATTTTAGAATGTGTTTCGGGTATAGTTACTTCCATCGAATATTATGTAAGTTAAGAGGATGGAGCTTCATTATATTTAAAAGGATATAATGTCATTCAAAGTGTTAGTAATCAAGTTCTTAGTCCTTATATGTTTTTTCCCAGTCCTTTTTTTAGATGAGGAGTATCAAGAGAGTCATCCTAGGGAGGCACTCTATCCTTCTATCCAGAATGTAGTTAATCCCTTTATGTTTTCAACATATTTAGTGGTTCTAAATAAGGTGGATGTGATCAAGAAGATTCACTCACAAGGAGGTTTACTATGATAGGGGACCCAGTAGGGTTTCACATGGGGAAATTTTATTAGTGGTAGGTATCAATCATCAAGAAATTTGAGGTTTTAACTACCGGGGAGTCAACATCAGTAGCTTACTTTCCATTCTTCTTGGTCAAATGGTTTCCATTAATTCCCTCGGGGATTTGTTCCAATGTCTTTTAGTTTTGGGGTTCAAATAAATTTCCATGACTATTTACAAATGGTTCCATATGTTCAGTTTTGTGGTGGTGGATAAGTTCAACACTAACCTCATCAATAGTTACTAGTGAGGCCATTCTTGCAGTAGGGGTAGCAAGGGAAGCAACTGTAGCATACTTAAGCTCCACCAATGGGAGATGTTTCTAAAAGAATCCAAACATATTATTTTACTCATGTTCAGTGACGACAACTTGAGCATGTTCATGAAGTTGGTAATCATCAGATAGGCATTGAAGCTATGTGAGGTCATTTTCTTGCAGTAAAGGTAGACATTTCATAGGGGACATATATTTTCAGAGTTTAGATTCATTTATTATTTATCCTTTTTCTACCCTATTTTATTTATGTTCTTTGAAATACTTTGTTTCACACACTTTACCCATGATTTGAAACTAGTTACAGATGGGAATTCGATACCCTAGTGTTGAATATTCCATTTATAAGATAGACCAACTTCTTTAACGTATATCAGGGATGTAGAATTATTATGGGGCCACATCGGTACCATGATAAAATATTCTTGATATTGATTTATTTATACAATAGAATCCTTAGAATCTAATAGTTGTATTACGTATGTTCTATTATCGACTACATTATAAGGAGAGTCGTGTTCTCAAATGGGGAAGGGCAGTGTGTGGTTTTCACTAGCGCGTATGAATTTTAGGTGGGGGTATCCATTGATAGCCCCTTATTTCATTTATAGATGAGTTGATGATGGAATAAATGGATGTAGGGATAGTGGATCTACCTTTGGTAATTGGGGAGGTTATGGATGTTTTTACCAAGGAGTTTGTGATACTACTACCATGACATAATATCAAGTTATGGATAAACTTGTAGCATGGTTATTCTATGATTTTGATGGATCCTTATCAGATAGAACCTTATGATCTTTAGGAGTTGAGGATTTCTATATATGATCTGGTGTAAAAGGGTTTTATTCAACCTAGTGTGCCAAAACAGGGTTCTACAATGTTGTTCACCAAGAAGGTTGATTGTATTCTGAGGTTGTGTATAGAATACCAGAGGTCTAATTAGGGAACAATCTAGAACTATTACCCTATTACATGGATAGATAACATTTTCAACCAGTTGAGAGGGGAGAGTTAGTTTCCAAAGATCAATCTACGATCTGGGTATCACTAGTTGAGGGTGAAAAAGGTTGATATCCCAATGTCTAACCAAAGATTCATGTATAGGAACATTAATTTTGTAGTCATTCCATTCGATGTTACAAATTCACAAGACAATTAAATTCATATTGCATGAAATCCTGGACCAGTTTATCATCATATTCACCGATGATATCTTGATCTACTCAAAATCTGGGGAGGAGAATGTTGATCATCTCAAAATTGTCTTTATGTTTCTTCAACACCACTATAATTATGTGAATTTTACCAAGTCTATGTTTTGGAAATGATATGTGAATTTCCTTGTGAACTTTTAATATCACCTGGGTGTGTCAGTACACCTGTCGAAGGTCGACATAGTTGTTTCTTGGGAAGTACCCCATAATGAAGAAAAGGTTCACAATTTTTTAGTCTTTTAGGATATTATGAGATGATTTTTCCTGATTTATATCATGTCATAGCCTCATTAATAGAATTTAACATGAATTAAAAGGATTTTGTGTGGATTGATCAGTTATTGGAAGCATTTAGTTACATGAAGTTGACATTTTTCATTTCACCAGTGCTTTAGTTTCTCGAGGATAGGGTGATATTTGATGTGTTTTTTGATTGTTAAAGTCTGGGTTTGGGATTTTTTTGATTGATAAGATGGCAATAATATCTTATTGGTTTTGTTTGTACGAATTTTGTGGTAGAACTACCTCATGAATCAATGCTTTTGTGGTCTTCATGGATCATATGATATTGATGTATATCTTTTCTTAGTGTAATCAGATTTTTTCGCAGAGAATATGGCTGATGTTTCCCCTAGATTATGATTTTTTAATCTCATATATATTGGGAAAATATAATTTTGGGGATTCAACTTGGAGTAGGAAGTCAGGGAAGGATGTTTTTCAGTAGTCCGAGGATGTAGGGAGAGTAATGATTGAGTTGGAAGCCTTACACTTAGGTGTAAGGGTGGATGATAGAATAAGCTTAGTGTTTCAGATGATGATGAAGTCTCCTCTAATGTTTCATTTAGAAGAGTCTTAGTTGGGATACTCAAAGTTAGAGGTGATGCATGATCATGATGGCTATGTTGATACTCTAGAGGTATGGTTAGAGGATGCTTGGAACTAGATGTTTTTTCATGGGAGGTTTCGTCTTCCATCAGTGATTCATGAGGGAGTTCATTATGGGCTTCACAGCTCACCTTTGGAGGTACACCCAGAAGATTCCAAGATGTATCATGGATGGAGGGTGAAGTTATTGGGGCCTAGTATAAAATAGGTAGTGTCCATGCTTGTGGAAACGTGATTGTTATTCCATAAGGTAAAGGAAAAAAATCATGTTCCTAGATGCTTTTTGTAGAATATAGATATTCCTAAGTAGAAATGGGATGAAATATGAATGGATTTCATCATAAAGTTGTCCAGAGTCCAGTGAGGTTGTGTTTTTACCTGGGTGATCATGGATCGGTTGATGAAATTGGATGACTTCTTAGTGATCATGGAGTTCAGAACAACAGATGCTTTGGATAAGAGGTATGTGGATGAGGTAATGCAGTTTCATGGAGTTATGAGGTCCATTATGTTAGACTGGAATGAATATTTTTCCTTATGGGTCTTATGGGGATTAAAACATGATTTTGTAACATAGTTATGCCTCAAAATTAAATTCCACCCTCAGATAAATGGGAATAGAGAGTGGACTATTCAGACACTATAGAGCATGTTGCAGGTACATGTCCGGGAATTTGGGGGATCTTGGTTCTGAAAACTACTTTTGGTTGAGTTTTCACATTATAATAGCTATAAATACTCCATTGGAAAGGATCCATTTATGTATTTTTATGGGAGACCATATTATTCTCGGTTGTTATTAATGTAGGTTGGGAAGACATCAGTTCTTAGACCAATGCAGTGTAGAGAACAATAGAGAAGGTTCATCCTGTTCATTAGTGGATGATAGTAGCACAAGAATAAACAAATTATTATACAAATCAGAGGAGGAGGCCCTTGGAGTTCAAGGTTGAGGACCATGTGTTATTAAAGTTTTCTCCTCGATGAGGTATGTGGATGTATGACAATGGGAGTATGATTTATCCTAGGTCTGTTGGGACTTTGAGGTGTCTGGGATAGTTGGTTTGGTGGTTTATCTGATTGAATTTACACTATGGTAGGAGATGATCCATGAATACATAAAAATATCATATACTCATCAATAACTTCTTGATGGATCCAATGTAATTTACTAGGGATAATTAGATATTAAGGATGGAACAATGTTTGTGGAGCCACCAGTAGAGATCCAAAATCAGAAAGAGAAGGTGCTACGGGGATGAAGAATTTCTATCGTTTCTGTGTTGTAGAGGAATGGCTTACTAGAGGGGTATAATTTGGAGAAAGATACACAGATGTGTTCCTAGTACATGGAGTTGTTTTGATGTTTTTATTTTCACTATTTTTTTTTGTGATGCAATGTTTGGATCTGTATGTATTATGAGATGATTTTTTATCTATTTTGTAATGTAAGATGTTTATTAATGTTTTGACATATGAAAATGAGAGTACCAGATTCCTAATCAAGATGAATTAACTATGATGATGTTAAAACCATGTGGGTAATTTAGTGACTCTAAGAGAATATAGTACCTTGACATGGAGGATGAAATCCTATGATTCATGTGCCCGAAGTGTTGTGAATATTTTTTACAACGATTTTTGGTTTGGGATGCATGGATATTGAGATGGTTGTGTGGTTTTGTGAGAGTAGGAAGTGTGTGGTAATGTGGTATTGAGGTTGGGTGATATGTTTTAGGTCTTTTGGTTTCACGTGTTTGGATGGTGGTTTAGTTTGAGGTATGACGGGATATTTGTGAGGTATCTGATGAGGTGGTTGTCCAGAACCCTTTACTTATGGGATTTTTTTGGGATTTTAAATGGTGATAATCACTTGAGATGTATCTGATGTAGTAATTTGATCCTTCCAAGTCTATTACTATTTCAGTTTCAGTGGTTGGAGGAGTTTTTGATGGGGGATGAAGTAGCAACAGAGCTGCTAAAGGGACTAGAAGACTTTAAAATGTATTAGATGATGTGTAATAGTGGTTCAAAGCTTGTGTAGATGACTGATTCATAGATTGTATAGAGAAACGGGGTATCTCATAAAATGGTTACACAATGTGTAAGAGTTATTACCAACGTGTAATAATTCAGGTCTTAAAAATCCTTCAAGGAGATGTGTTTTTTTTAGTGGGACTAAAATCCCAACATTTACATTATGTGTAGGGAATAAAAACCATGTAAGTATACTATAAAACAAAATTTTAAATTATCTAGTGATTTAGGTTATTTATCAAACCCAATAGCGGAGCTTTCCTCTCTCATCCTAGGAAACCCGCAGCTGAGTCCCTTATAGTTTTAAGATTTCTTTCCACAGGGATTGGTTCCTGGATTCTCTTCTTCAATCAATGGTTATTTCTCCTTTAATTTTCATATGTTTCATTACATTATTCATTGTATTTTCACTATGGTGATGAGGTTTAGTTTGTGTTTTGTATTTTGGATGTGTTTTGATGGTCTTTGGGTGTGGGGTAAGTTTATCTGTATAAAATCCCGCATTTCTATTTACTTGGTATTACGAGGAATGGGTTTAATTTTTTTATCTATGGGAGATGGTTATATTTACTTTATTAATGGTAAATAATTTGGTCAATTAAAATTGAATTGTAAAGGGGTTTGATTCAAATTCCTTTACAGATTTGATATTATTGTGATATTGTGATTATATAGGCTTGATGCTGCACTTGAAATTTTGGCCTTTGGAGGATTTTTTTTCACTGGATGATATGTGCTGTGATTGATACATTTTTGTGATTTTTGTGATATCAACCTAAAATGGGATTTTTCTAGCCACATAAATTTTGATAGAAAAGTAGTTTCCCCAAGATCACGGTTTATGTGAAAAGACCCCTAAAATAAATTGAAATGTGATAAAATATACTTTGTTAATATGTAAAATGATCTTGATGTGTTGGGACTCATGGTTGTTCTTGTGGGATTATGATGTTTTGTAAGGGAATGTGGGGTTGATGGTTTTTTTCTTTGTGATTTTGGGGCATCATGATGGTTTTTTTGGTATGTTTTTTTTGGTGGTGAGATGATTTTTCAATACTTGGTTTGGGGGGGGGGTGATATTTTTTTTGGATGTGATTTTGGGGCAGAAAGGTGGTGGTTTATTGGCTAGGATTTTGGGGTGGAGAGGCGGTTCTTGTTTTTCTATGATTTTGGGGTGGGGAGGTTGGAGTTGCTTGGCCATGCTTTTGGGTAGGTGAGGTAATGGTTTCTTTGTACTAGATTCTCTGGTAGTGGTGGAATAAATGATTATTTTAATAATTATTGAATGGAATGGGTTGGTCTGGTTAATGGGTTGGAAATGGTCGATGGATAATTAAATGGTGGGATTTCTTATAAAACATGGTTCATAATAAATAATCAATGTAACGAGATGATTAAATGAAATTGGATGGAAACTTATATGTGGAAAGGGGATTCTGGAATGGTCATATGAATTTTGGTATGGAAGAAAATGTGATGATATTATGATTTGGTTAGTGATTGGTTGAGAACCCGTAGGTTGGGTTTTTGTGTGGATATATGTATATACTTTTATATTGATTGTGCTTTCTATACACACCCACCCACATCGAGAACTATGTGTCGACCACTATATAGTCATATAGGGGGTGTTTTTTCTTGTCATCTAGTGAAGATGATGGATGGATGGGTAACCACCCTTTCACACTCTCTCTTCTAGGTGAGGTATGTATTTTATAGGCTGGTATGACTTAATGTTTATTAGTTAATTACACGGTTGTTGTGAGGGCCTTGTTTTTTCGGGAAAGATGTGATATGACTGTGCTTGTGGGGTTATGGCCTAGGTGTTCTTGTTTGAGAAATGGCATGAAAATTCTTATGCGGTGGCTTCTAGTTGGTTTCGTTCATGGATGGAGGAGGAAATGGAGTTTAGGCCCTACATGTTCATGTTACCCTACCCCCTTGGTTATAGTTGTGAATGTGTTGTGGATTAGGTGTTTTTAGGTGATACATGATGTGGCCATGATGGTGGGGTAGGGAGCCTAGGTGTCTGAGGGAATGATGTGGTGTGAACATTCTTGTGGCGTGGTGTTGTATAAAGAAGATATGAGAGTGCCAAGATGTATGAATTTTATTGTGTGAGAGAGGAATACTAGTGGGAAATTGGTGTAGGTTATCTATATCAATGAGACCTATGTTATATTATTCTTCTCCCCATTAATTATTTGGTGAATGTTCCTGGGTGAGGAAGGGATCGGTTAGTATATCTTTATAGGTGTAATTTAAATCTCTTGTTTAATAATGGGTTCATTAGTATGATTCTTACACATGTACATAAGAGAGTTGGTTTTTCTACTGAGTATACAAGTATAATCACCCTATGTACATAAAATTTTTTTAGGTTTCTGGGTGGATTACATGGGTTGTGTGAGACATTAATGGATCAAAACATGGATAACTACTGTGTCACCACTTTATATTTTCTTTTGGGTATTTACATTGGTTACTTTTGTCTTTGTCAGTTTTATTTATACACGCATGTGAGATGGTTTTGGTTTCTTTTCATATTATATCTTTGAGTATTTTGGGGATGATTTATTTATCTCCCAATCCTATATTTTTATAGAGGGTAATTCCACCCATTTCATGATACTTTTGTAACATTAATGGTATTTTCACACTCAGGGTAAATTAGAGGCATGACTCGAGGGTCATTAGTTTCCCCCCTCTTTGCAATATATTTGGAGGGAGCTTGTCATGACATTACACATCCATAAACTTACTCTTAATTTTTATTAAAGACTATTATGTTTAAAATTTTATGAAGGAAAATACTCTTACATGTTGTCATATGATGCTTATATTTCGAAATTCAGTATGGAAATAATATTTAAATAGTAAATAATGACTCATATGCATAAAAAAATGAACCATAAATGTACATATATGACTCCTATATTTTGAAAATATAGAAAAAATATTTAATATAAGATTTATTTATAAAAGGGAGATCAATACATAAGTATCATTCTAGACTTTTCAAAAAATGTAAACTAAAAATAAATATTCAGATTAAACATAGAAATTATAGATACATGTTTCACTAATGAAAATCCTAGCATAAATTAACACCATCCCCTCATAAATCTATAAACCTACAAAACTAATAATAAACATCCCTTGGACTCCCACTACATATAATAAACAACCAAGGGAGAGTTTGATAATTTTTAGGCACTGAATTGGATTCCATTTTTCATATAGTGGACTAAACCCAATCATTTTTATGTTACTAGGGGTGTACTTTAAATCCCTAAGTGGATGAAACCACCTTAACACATTATAAATAACCTAAATCAATCTATGATCTAAACGTCTAACCCACAATCTATGATCCAAAGTGGAGAAAAT
Organism: Viscum album; assembly: GCA_963277665.1. Lineage (NCBI taxonomy): Eukaryota > Viridiplantae > Streptophyta > Magnoliopsida > Santalales > Viscaceae > Viscum > Viscum album. The sequence goes on along the minus strand of OY728133.1, from coordinate 1,156,905,407 downwards.
ATCCTTAAACTATCTTCACCATAATGTGAATAGCCTTTGATGTCTATAAGGATTAAACCATTATAATCTACATTGAAATATTCTCAAAATCAACCACTCATATATACAAAACCAGAATATGACTGAGAAATGTCAAAGTACACCATAACTATCCCTGTACATGGAATGTCTAGTGCGGTATGCGATGTGCAAGGATCTCAGGAAAGGTTATTCATGTACTTCCACAATTCAACTCATGTAATATCTACATATAGAACATTTACAATAGGGTACACAATGTATACAGATAATAGGTATAATATTTAATATGATGTATGATTAATTAATTCCAATGTTTCCATTAAATGGAGTACACTAGGTTTCATGAAGTACATGGCATGTAGTGTACTATACAATAGTCTCTATAGAATAATTAGGATGTATGTACATGAGGGCTCTAGGTGTGTACAATATTTACATGTTAAGATTCCCGAATTGATATAAATGTTGTGTATAATTATATTTTACATCTTGTGGGTCCATATCGTAGGCTTTTCATGTATGTGGGTACATGTTGATGTACATGATCTAGGTAGTTACACAGTGTGACCCATTTTTTCATGGTGTATAACATTTAAAATGTCACATTCAATAAATCCATGTTACACAATAAGTCTTGTGTCATGTGTTTCAGAGATACATGTTGTTTGGAAATAAATACAATAAAAAAACATGGGTGGATAGGTACACTATGGGTGATTAGAGGCTATACACTATGTAGTTGTAAAATTCAAAGAAATTCAATAACTTAAAATATGAAATGAAAATGCCACTATCTCCGCTGTCACCACCTATTACTCAATTTATGTCCCACAGCATCACCATAGAATACTTCAACACAAATTCTTGGGGTGATTTTTGGCAGACCATTAATGTTCAATCAGTCATCGTCCAACCTTTCATTAAACTAAAATTGAAACATGTTGCATCATCACTATCATTTTGCAAAACCCATTTGTCTCTGATTTTCCTCAATCGTAGAATAAAAGAAATATAATCATACACAAGCATAATGAATGAGAGTGTAAATTTTTAGATAGTGGTATTTTATGGAATAACCAACCACTGAAGGTTGGGATCCCATTCATTTTCAACAAATAACACGATTATGATACAAGGCTAAAATTTCTGTTTGTGATGGAAAATCATTCAACATAAAATGGATAAATGATCAATGTTTTATCTCTTAAAGATATATTGTTTCATAGAATTAATTAAATCGATGATGAATATCATTCGTCAGATTCAACGACATGATTAAACATAGTTATTGTAATAATAAAAAAATAATACCTCAATAAAATTATTAAAGAACATAGATACTTCGCCTCAATTTTCAAGAAATTATAGGAATAAATAATTTAATTTATTATCTTTTAATTATAGTGAAAAAATTATATAACCAATATATAAAATAATTTTCTTTTATGTGAGGATAATTTAATTTAATTCAAATATTTAATTTTTTGTCCTTAGTTATTTATTATTTTGTGTTTTAAAAATTCATTAAATAATCAGAGTTTCACAATAAAATGTTAGGGATAAAAAAATAATTTTTATTGTGCATTAATTGAGAGAAAGTGAAAATTTAATAATTTTTTGATTACTACTTTTATCTCAAAAAATGTTATTCATCAAAGGATTTCTTTTAAAAGAAGGTAATCTAAGATTTTATGAAAAAAACGCAAAATAACAACAAGTATTACAATCATAGTGATTCATTGAAGATCGATGACCAAAAAACAACCCTAAACTATCAATATTTTCTCTTATGCATTGAATAACAAGAAAAAAAAGCAAAATGATTTTTTATCTATTTTGAAAGGAGAGGAAGAGAAGTGAATATATAGATTCACTAAAATATTCTATCACTAAAAGATTTGTGGGGAGAACTATTATGAGTGGTAAGGAAATTTTGTTATAATAAATCCACTTAAATTCCATAATAAATACCTATATAAAACCTACCATTTATGACAAAAAATAATCTCCCATAGAATCCTAAATAAGCTAAAAATACTATGTCTAGATACATCTATAGAAAAACATCATCACCAAGGAATATTGATGCCACAGCAGTGCACCGTGACCATGCTAATTCTACCACACTACTTCATAAATGATAATATTAACTTTCTACATTAGGATATATAAGTAATTATTGACCTATGGATTACCACCCAATCATAGAATTAGTAGAAAACCTATAAAAGAACCATGCTATTGAAACAACCATGATGCTGTTATTTTTATTTGGGAATTAGTTGAAAATTTATCATATATTTTCATGCTAGAGACTGTAAATAATTTAGACGATGTTTTATTTACTTTCAAATTTTTACATTTATAAAATTAAATAAACCAACTTTACAACCCCATCTAAAAATATCAATTATGATTTTCAGAAGCATTATTCGTAAAATAAAATCCACCAAATAGAGATTCTAATCTCTCACTCACGAGTTATATATATATATATATATATAACAAATAATAAATATCCCATAAAATTCAACTTTCTCATAATTTCACTAAAATTCTTCTTAAGAATAAATAATGCATTCTGAGTTCAATGAAACCATTCAAAAAAAATTAAGGTCATCTGTTAGGGTAATTTTTTACCCTTTTTAAGGGACCCAACCTATAAAAATCCAAAATAAATTGACCAAGCTTATGAAAAATATACATATTCATTTATTAAAGATGTATTAAAGAACCAATACTTATTTAAAAACCAAATAATGTTTATTTTATACATTTGATGTCATTTATTACAGATCATTGGAGTGTGTGGATAAATAATGAAAAATAGTGGAAGAGGAAAGACTGTATAATGATTGTGTGTACATTATAGTTATAATGATAAAAAAATAATTATTCAAATGATATTAATGAGTTTCATGTTTTTTGTAAGAATATCATAGTCTGAGATAGATTTTTATATTGACTAAGGAGGATACCCTGTTGAGACATACATCATTTTCCATGACTCACTTCTAGCACAAAAGTTTCAATAAGTATAATATACCACCTGGATTTCACACCTCCAGAATATCGTACCATTGGAATGAAAAATTTAAAAAGTTTGAGACACTATTAGTGGACACACCTTCAAGATGTCATGCTTCGAGAACAAAAATTTGGATATGTACAAGAAACCATTAGATGAGGCACCACTAATATCATACCACAAAAACCAAATTTCATCCAAGTCTAAGACACCGTCATACCTCACACTGCCATACCAGACTCCACTAGTTGAGGCACCACCAGTAAATTGAAAAGTTTGTTAGGTATAAGATAACGATAGTGTTATACCACCAGTATCATACCAATAACATCATACTGCCAGAGTGAGACACCTTCAGACCCTGTTACACCTCTAATATAATACACCACTACTATTTTTTAATAATTTTTTTTAAATCAAATTATTCCAACAGATGTATTTATTAATGTTTATTACATTTACTATTTTAATTACTATATCTTAAATGTTAGACAAAGATCATTTAAGAGTGTGTCAACATGTGCAGTATGCGAAAACAAATGATCAAGATATTTTTCATGGTACAGTTTATAAAAAAGTGAAATATACTCCCTCAAAAAAACAAGGCATGAGAAGAGATGCATTAGTGGATGATGTTGAACAAAATCAAGGTGAAAGCTCAAACTTTCAGAATATACATAAAGATGAACCTACTAAAAAAATTTGATACATAAGTTTAACTGCACCATTACATCAAGTGAATTCCTTCAGTAAAAGAACAAGAGTCTACACCACTATTTTTTCCTAATGTTTTTAAAATAAATTGACTCGATATTCACAACAGAATCAAATAAAGAGTCAAAAGATACATTTTATCAGATCTATCACTTATAAAATATACTCTTATAGATTATTCAGTTCTTTTTCTATTTATTATTTTTGATCAGTGCATGTTCATACTCTATTTTATCACACGCACACTATCTCCAATGCTAAAATAAAGGATACTCAATATCTTCTCATCATATTTTCATTGTTTTTTGTTTCTATCATGCAAAATTGTGTTATAGGTCCTTATGTGTCTTGTTTTATTTTCTTTCTCTTATAAATAACTATGGAATAGTTGTGTGTAACCTAGATAGATATAAGGAATTGTAAAAACCAATCTCGGTTGTGTATTGATTTGTTTATTTTATATAATATTCTTTATGGCGAGTGATCACCAGGTGAAATGAACTATGTATTGAATTAAGGCTGAACCTCTTGAACAAATTCTTCCGCTCTGTGATTTAATTTTTTATTATTTTATTTTCACTTTACAATTGATTTTTTTACAATTTTATCTTAATTTATGTTCATATAGGATTTTAATCGAGTAAAATAATTTCAAAAGAACCAATAATATTATATATTATTCATCCAAGACCAATTCAATCTTTAGAAAGATTAAGATCTTTATTAGTCTACATATTTTGATAAACTAGGCTATTTTAAAATATTTTGGGGATTTAAAAATAATCCATTTTTGGGGTAAAATATTATTTGGTAATAAATTCATCCCCCTCTTGATATAATAACTTTGAAAAATATTTCCTATCAAAAGAATTATCTCTTATGTTATAATGTTTTCTAGCCCTTTGTAACCACTATATTAGTTGTAAATTAGAGATCTCAAATTAACTTCATTTATAAATTTAGTTCCTTAAATGGTAATATTCAAGAAATATCTACTACCAATAGACCTCCCTTTTTCAATGGAAGAAATTATTCTCAATGGATGATAAAAATCAAATTCATATAGAGAGCATGGGTTTTGTTATTTGGTATGATATAGAAAATGAATATATAATACCAGCTACTTCTAGAAATACATTTAATGATACTACATCGATTGATTACAATAATAACTTTAATGCTATGAATACACTTTACACTGAATTATGAGGTGAATAAATTAATATAATTCTTACATGAAAAACAACTTTTGAAATTTTGGACCCTCTGTCTATTTCCATTGAGGGAACATCCAATGTTAAAGATATGAGGCTTAATAAATATACTATTAAGTATATTAATTTTAAAATGAAGATAGATGAACCCATCTATGACTTGTATCTTAGGTTTAAATATGTTGTCAACATAATGATACCTCTTGGAAAACCAGTATCTGACAAGGATAAAATTGTGTGATTACTCAGATTCCTACTAGACAGATAGACAGACATGTTGGTTTCAATAAGAGAATCTTATGAAATAAGTAAATTTCCTATGAAAGAGTTTATTAGAAATATTATGATGTATGAAGAATAATTAAAGTTAAATCAATAAGAATATGAGGAGTTAAAAGGAAATTTATTAGATTGAAATACTACCCCAACTATACAAAAAAGGACAAAGAGAGAGAGAGATAGAACAAAATTCCAGTTCCTATGATAGTGAATCACCTCCTGATAGTGATGAGGTGACGTATCACCAGGAAAGAATAGTTAGTTAGTTCTATGCGAAGAAGAAGTTATTCAAAAAGTAAAATTATGAAGGAAAGTATGAAAATAAATGAAATTAGAAGAATTATTTGAAAAAGGATGATGGCCCTAAAGAAGTTGTATAATATGAATGTAAAGATGGTCACATAAAATCTTACTGTACAAGGATAAAGTACAAAAATAAGTATGAGGACAAATACAAGAGATACATAAAGGAAATGAAGAAAACCTAATGTTCTTATGAGGATATCTCAAGTGACTCCGATTTTTGACCTGAAGAAAACCCATATAGAGTCAATATGGGGTTTATGACTAAAGTCAGTGAGTTATGATCTTTACAACCACCTCTAGTATATTTTATATGCACGTGTTTGATAAATCTAGCATCAAACAACATGATGATAATAATATGTAAAATTCTAAATTGTTTGAATATTTTAGTATGCTAGAGGATGCAATTGTGGAGTTAAAGGATAATTATAAAAATATTAAATGTCAACAATATCTAACTATAAATAAAAAGTCCAAACTATCAATCCAAAAAGAAAAAAAGATCAATTTCTCCAATAAACACTAAACTCAAACTATTAAATGAGTAACTTAAGAAATATTTATAAAAATTAAAAAATGGTAGATAAAAAATTTCAAAAATCACGGGGAAAAAAGTCTCTCCCTAACATGTTACTAAATTTGATATGGTCTACGACATAGAATAATATCTAAAACCATTTTGTTCCAAAATTCAGACCTTAAATATATAATGTTAATAATTTATCTAAAGGGACTAACAATGATTTTATTTCAAAAAGACTACAATCTGTTTATAGGATACCGCAAAGAAAATTGTGGGTTCCCAAATATTTGATAACTAACATATCTGGGCACAATAATAATTGAGTACCAAAATAATTTATTTTCTAAATTTTATTTATATTAAAAATGATCGAAGTCCTCTTATAGAGGTCCATGATACTTGGATAGTGGATATTCAAGTCATACGGTAGGAGATTATTCATGCGTAAGAGCCTCATAATGGTTTATGGTATACATGTCACCTTTGGTGATAATGCGAAAGTAAATATCATCGTTATAGAACATATTTGTAATAAAAACTTTGTCTTAATTTCAAAAGAGTTATATGTTGATGATTTAAATTATAATTTGCTTAGAATTTTTCAGTTGTGTAGTGATGGTTTTTTATTTTATGTTTCAAAAATAATTCTTGTATTTTTTTTATTCTAAAACTTATTTAATAATTTAATAAATTTTTAAATGAAAATGTCTATCCTTTAGATTTAAATTCATTGGTTTCTCAAAAATTTTCTTGCTTATGTTACTTTTCTCAAAGAATATAGGCTTTGACATAGGAGACTAGGACACTACAACATTTACCTACTTAGGAAGATAACTGAGAAATAGTGAGTTAAGGATCTACCATAGCTTGAGTTCCCAAATGATAAAGTCTATAACCCTTATCAAAAATGTAAAAACACAATGTTACTTTTAAATTAAAGAATTTAATGTCTACTTCTCAACTGATCAAGTTGGTTCACATGGATTTGTTTAGACCATCTAGGACTTCATGTCTTAATGGGAAGCAATATATTTATTTTATTCTAGATGATTTTTCTAGGTATACTTGGGTATATTTTATAGCTCACAAAACAGATGTATGTTCTTAATTTTTAATGTATGCTAAATCTATGGAAATATAAGTGTACTTTAGATTATGTCCCTAAGGAGTGATCATGGTTGTGAGTTTGAAAATCATGACTTTGAATCATTTTTCTCACAAAATGGATACACTCATAACATCACTACTCCTAGGACACCCAAGAAAAATGGAATTATTGAAAGAAGAAATAGATACTTATAAGGCATAACCCTAAATATACCAATTGAGTATGACCTACATATCAATTTTTAGGTAGAAGCTGTCAACAAAACCTACGACATCATAAATAGAGTTTTAATTAGACATATCATTAAGAAGACCCTCAATAAGCTGTGAAAAAATAGGAATATTGTTTTAATTAATTTATTATTTTTGGTTGAAAAGTTTTTATTCTTAAAACTAAGGGTAATCTTGAGAAATCTTCCTCCAAAAGCGATGAACAAATTTTCATTGGTTATTCTATATCTTGGAAAGCCTATAGAGTTTTCAATAAGAAGACTAAAACTGTGGAAGAATTAGAAAATTTCAAATTTGATGAAACTAATACACATGATCTTAAGTCCTCCTTATAAAATCTAGAGAGTGATTTATCCTCTATAAAATTATATTCCAAACCATTATATTCTGATGCCAAATAAGCAGAAAAATAATCTAGCTTTAAAAAACATCTAGTACTTCTAGAACCTGAAAATGAAAATCAAGAAGTGACGAGTCTATATTTATTGTAGAGATATTAGAACCATTAAGTATCATTGTTTATATTAGGTTGTGAGTGACCTAAATAGAGGAACAAAAACTAGAGGTTCTATAAGAAATCTGGTTGAAAATCTAGCTTTCTTATCTTAATTAGGACCTAGGATCACCACACGAATCTATTAATGATGAATTTGGGGTAATAGAAATGCATGAAAAATTAAATTAGTGTGAGAGAAACAAAGTGTTAGGAAATGTAGATAGAACCAAATAATTTTGGCTATTAGAACTAAGTGGGTGTTTAATAATAAAGTTAATGGGTCAGCCACTATAGTTAGAAACAAGTATAGACTTTTTGCACAAGTTTACAATCAAGAGAAGGAATTGAGAACAAGGAAACCATTCCACCAGTAGCTAGATGGGAGTCCATAAGAATCCTAATAGCTTATGCATCACATTTATATTTCAAGCTTCATAAAATGGATGCCAAGAGTGCTTAATTAAATGGTTTTATAGTTAAGTATGTAGTTGTTGAAATATTCCTAGTTCTCAAAAACCACATTTTCAAAATCATGTTTTTAAATTAACTAATGATTTATTTTATTTAAAACAAGATCATAGATATTGGTATGATCAATATATAAATTTTCTAATTTCAAAATTATTTTCAAAAGGAATAAATAATGATACTCATTTCATAAAATTAATTTCAAACGATTTACTAGTAGTAGAAATATATTTTGATGATATTATTTTCATATCTTCAAAAAATAATTTATGTACTAATTTTTCAAAAATTATGAATAATGAATTACAAATAAGATTAATGGTTGAACTCAAATTCATTCTTGGATTTCATTTTTTTAAAATCCAAGAAATTACTTTCTTAAACCAAATTAAATACCAAACTACCTTTTGAAATGTTTAAATTTGGATTACAATAAATGTATTGATACTCTTATGAGTACCACATGTAAGTTGGATCTTTATGAAGCTGAAAACATAGTTGATCAAACCAATTATAAAGGTATGATTGGAAGTCTTCTCTAATTTATTTCTAGCTGACCAGATATTATGTTTAGTTTGTATGTGTGCTCATTTTAAATCAAACCCAAAATGGGAACTCCTTGTTTCTATTAAAATAATTTCCAAATACCTGAATTATACTACCAATTTAGTATTTTTTTACCCTATAGGAAAAACATTTGATTTATTAAGTCATTACGATGTTGATTTCGGTGGATACAAGTTAGATAGAAAAAGAACCTCTCAAACATGTCACATTTAGGCATGTCTCTTGTTTCATGGTGTAGTAAAATGAAAAATTATATTACAGTATCCACTACTAAAGCTATGTATATAGCTTCAAGAATTTTTTGTACGCAAATTTTTTGGATGAAACATACTTTTCTAAACTGTGGATATCAATTTAGACATGTCCCCATAAATGTTGGAAACAAAAGTTCTATTTACAATTCTTTGAATCCTATTTCACATTATAGGATAAAGAACATTGATATAAGACATCAATTTTTAAGAGATATTTTTCAAAAATGATATATCACACTTTAATTTATTTAAAAATTACATCAGTTAGTTGATATATTTTCTAAGCCTTTGGATTTTTTAGAGATTGAATTATATCAACCATGATTTAGGAATGATAAATTTTATCAAAGTTTAATCTTCTATGACTTACCGTTGTAGTTAAAATACTACTAAAATGACCTTCCATTGGCATAACATAATGTTAGCTTATCAAACTGTTGTCTTGTAACACCATTGGTTTTTCATACCATCTCTATGTCTTGAAGATACTTTTTAGTCATGCACAAAATTTTCTGTTTCTCAAAATTATGAACCACCGTTTTATTTCTTCCAGTTTATGTTATCTCTATAACCCAATGTGTATTTTTCCTCGGATTTAAATTTTGATTTCAACAATTAATTCAATTTTTGAAAACCTAATATTACAAATGATATTAAAGTGTCATATGTATATTCTCAATATACATTGAGCCCTATGCGATACACCAATATCTTTCTCTAATGATCCTAGTGAAACGATTTACCTTCCATTTTTCAAACCATCTCCTCTCTCAACCAAGCTTTCTTAACAGATATAAATGTCAAAAGTGAACTCTGATTTTGAGCCTTCTCCTTCTATATTAAGACCCTCAAATAAGTAGAAGAAAGAACTCAATATTCATGTTCTAGTAGATCCGGTAAATCTGGATCTTGATAAAAGGATAGGGTACCAAAAAAGGATGTTAAATCAAAGTGGATGCTATCGAGTAAGTCTCCAGTACTCAATGTTATTCAAAATCAAGGATGGTTAGAGTGATTTTATTAAAATAAAATGACTTTATACCATAATATGGTCCATTATTTTTATCATCATGTATAATTTTAATTTGATTAAGATGGTAATGATTGGATTAAAAGTCTCATGAAAGGAAAATTATTATGTTTTTATTCAAGAAAATGCGATAAATATTTAGGTGTGCCTCATGATGGAATCTATGATGACCACCGAAGTAGGGTTATTGTATCCAATTACTTGTCCATATTTGAGGATTCCCTTACTGTGCTGACATGATATGTAATAACCAAGAGGCCCGTGGCCTCAGAGTTGGATGGAGAATATAGGATACTTTTCAAGTTTGGGTAGAACATGCTTTTCCAAAGGATGGGTGAATTCACTAAACTAAGGTACCCAGATGTGTGTCTTTTTTATTTTATGATAGGATTCCATGAGATAAATATTTTTAGAAATATCATGGTTCATATGTGTGATATTACCAAGCCATCGTCATGATCTAATTCTTTAATATACCCAAAGATCATTTCTGCCATGTTAGAGGCCATGGTCCTAGCACATGCTAATGAAGCATCAGTTACAGATTGTGGTGGTTTATATATTATATTTACTACTTATTCAAGAATGGAATTTAATTGGAACCCTTGGAAAAGACAGTGGGTTGGAGATTATGAGATGTGTTATGATGATTATAATTTGGTTGATCATCCAACCAGACCAAAGGATGAATTTGATGCCAGATTGGGTCATGATGAAGTGGTTGAATACTTTTATGAAGATAAGGAAGAAGTTATTGTTTAAAAATAGGAAAATTAACCATCTATGATTGTAGGGAGTGAACTTAATTTTTCTCAAAAATCTTCTCACATTATGTTCGGAGTTCCTAGTCCACCTAGGAGGTTACCAAAAAGATAAAATTTAGATTAATGTGATGAAGAAGAGATTGAGGTCTGAGGGGAGGAGTAGTATAATAATTTGAAATCCTTTGATGATGATGATGATGATAATGGGGAGGAATAAAAATAATTATAATATGATTATGTAAGTGAATATGGTGAAGATCAAGACTCTGAAGAAAATGGTGATAGTGGAGAAATGAAAATAAAGGATGTAGAGATTCCTCCAAATCCTTGAGATGCATTTGTTGAGGGGGAGAAATCCCAATCTATTGAAATTTTTCCCTGAAGCTCCTCCTATTGATGAAGTTGAGGCATGTTCCTTTTACACTAGTCAAATTTTTTTAGAATCTACACTTGTGGAACCATTAGGTGTGATATATGATATAGAAAAACAAGTTGCTGAAGAAGAGAAAAATTGACTATTTAGGAAGAATTTGGATATTAATGGATAGTTGATTGAAATGTTTATAAGCCTTATGTAGATGAGAATGTGGATGTTCAGATGCAAGATGTTCTTATATCTGGTACACAGTTAGAGGCTAAGTCTTCTAGTGCTACTGTATAGAGCTAAAATTATCAAATGATAAAACAAATCACTACATTCACTGTATAGTCTATATCTGAATAGAGTTCAGATGTAATTAGATGTGTTGATATAGTAGTGGTTACTCCTCATAGTGTGGAACATCCTACCACTGCATCTTTCTATGATGTTGATTTATATGGATGGGTTGATCCCATTTTTGATGAATGGGATAAATTTAGTAAAATACCTTAAAAGATAGGTAGTCTTGAGGTTCATATTGAAGGAGATCTTTAGGTATCATTTATAGCTCATTTAGATTTTGATGGTCTATTGGAAAAGATTGTTTATGTTAGAACTCCATTGCCTGAAACTACTCCTATAAAAGTTTCTTTTCTAGTTTATGTAGTCAATAAAGTTGAATTGGGTGATTTTGGTAAGATGTTGATGTCTACTATTTATTTTAATTTGAATAATAAACCTCCTCAATAGAATTTCATCTATTATAATGATGAAAGATACATATTTGAGTTGGTTATTCAACATATCAGGATGAAAATGAACAATCATGTTTTTGAGGTAGATATTGGGAATAAATGAATTAGATGTGAGTTCGATTATATCAAGGCAATGATTGAGGACATGAAGTCACCCTTTGTTACTAGAATGTATGCTATAATTATAATTCACGAGGATACATATTCAGATACTTCTATTTCTCCTCCTCCTACTCCTCCTGTGTTTGTGTTGATCAGTTAAGGAAATATTTCATAGAAAAATTTACAACTTCCTCCAATGGCCACTCTAGTAGAGAACCTATGATTACTTTTGAAATTATGAGTATGCTTTAGAAATGAATTGATCATGATCATATTATGATCAGGAAGTATTTAAAAGATATGAATGATGTCAGAGATAATATTACTAAGGCCATTAAGTACTATCTCCCATAGATTTACACAAATCATGAAATGTATAAAAATTTCATATTATTGGTAGATAATTTATGAATGAATCTTAGGACTCAGGATTTTAGGGAAATAGTTAGATATATCAAATTTATGACCTCAATGTTGAATAGTTTATGGAAGGGAAATATTATTTTTTTAGTGCGATGGAAAGGGGTGGCCAAATAACAATGGATTTTATCAATATCATGAAGCCATTTCTTTATGTTCATGTCCAAGTAGTGGTTTCCCCGAATGATGTTCCCATTAATCCTCAGTTGTCTCTTAGATCAGGCATTTCTCAGGACCCTTTATCTTCTTTTCATGTTCAATTCCATCTTTTTCCAATTTCTCGTGCTCATGATTTGAGATAATTATGACATGAAGTAATTGTGGAAGACCATCCTCAGACTATGTTTGGACTCTCTTCTAGTGTTCCATCTATTTTACCATGGCCTAATCCTACTACCTCAGATAAAGATTAAGAAAAATCCAAGACTAAGGGAAAATAATCCATGGAACCCTTGGAAAAATCACGACCCTTGGTTCTTTTGGTATAGAAATTTGTTTATAGGACTTGGGGTGTACTAAATAATTGATAATGATCTTGAATGAGTTTTTATTTATATTTTTCTTAAAATAGTATTTCATCATTATTATTATAATGATTTTAGTTACCTTTTTGATAATCCCAAAAGGATGAGATTTATTACGACATATTGAAAACTCTAATTGAATTTTTGGTTTATTATAGAATCGTTTATGAGTAGTATTTTATTTTAAATTTTTTTAATGATACTTACCTTTGATACTTACTCTATTCTTATTTTTATTTGATACCATATGCACTTAATGGGATTTTTATTTTTTTATTTATATTTACTTGTTAATTATGTTTAAATATTTGAAATACTTTTGATGAACTATTTTTACATTTATAATATTCTTTGTTGTCATGATTTGTGATCATAAAAAAGTGGGATATTATTGACTAATAGTATTAATGATAAATACACCATGATTATAATTATCCTTTTATGGTTCATGTTTCATTTAAGCATATAATATTTTGAGTTAGGTTCTAAAATTGAATATAGAAAAGACACTATTGAGAAAGACACCGTTTTCCATGAATCCATGCCAGCAAAAAAATACTTCTAATTATAAGATACCACAAGGATTTCACACTACACAAATATCATAACTTTGGACCAAAAAATTTAAAAAGTCTAAGACACCATCATTCGACACATTGTCAGAATGTCATTCCACCAGAACTCAAATTTTTTTAAGTATGAGACACCGTCAGATGAGGAACTGCTAGTATCAAACCGCTAACATAGAATTTCATCATAGTATAAGTCACTGTCATACCTCACCCTTCCAGACCAGACACCGCTAGTTGAGATGCCTGCAACACTGTGAAAATTCTGATAAGCCTAAGATATCGCTAGTGTCACACCACTAGTACCATACCGCCTGTATTAAACTGTTAGGGTGAGACACCGTCATACATTCAAACACCTCTAGTCTTAAACACAACCACTATTTCTACTTATCTTTTTGAATCGAATTATTATAATTTATATATTTATTAAACACAAATAAATATAATATTTTATCTATTTTCTCTTAGATTTTTGATATAGAGAGTTGAAGATAGTTCCAGAATGTTTGTTACGAGGAAGCAACTGATCTAGATATTCTTCATGCTATAGTTGATAAAAAAGTGTATCATACTCCCTCATAAAAACTAGTCCTGAAAAGGATATGAAAAAGTGGATGAACTAGACTAATAGAAAGATGAAATCCCATACTCTATTAACAAACATATAACTGAACTTACTGAAAACATTCATCTAAGAAGGTAAAATTAACCATTAAATCTAGTGAATTCAATTAGTCAATGAAATCGAGTATGTGACTCTATGTTTTCTTTATGTTTTTCAAAATAAATAGACTCAAGCTTCATTTCATAATAAAATCAAGTGTTACAAGCTACATTAAATTAGACCAAGAGTTTATAAACTATACTCTTATAGACTACTCAGTTCAATTTTTATTTGTTATTTTTGTGTAGTGTGCATGAATACTCTTTTTTATCAAACACACACTGTCTCCTATTCTAAACTGTTGGATACTTGATATATTGTCATAATCTATTATTTGTTTGTTTCTCAAATTAATTATAGTGATAGAGGTCTCTGTATGGCTTGTTTCAATTTCGTTCTCTAATGAATAACTAGGGAAGATCCCATGTGTGGCATGGAAAATAATAAATTATTATAAAACATCATCTAGGTTCTAGATTAGCTTGTTTATTTTATATAAATTTCTTAGTGGTTGGTGATCACCAAGTGGAGAGGACTGAGTCATGACTTGATACTGGACCTATTGTATTCATTATTTCCACCATGTGCTTTAATTTTGTTTTACTTTATTTTTACCTTAAACCATAAAATTGTTTTATCTATAAAAAATTTATATACATTGATAGTTTATCTTAATTTGTGTTAATATATGATTTTAATCAAGTAAATTGATTTAAAAGGATCCAACAATATTATATATTATTCATTTGAGATATAATCATCATTATTGAAATCATAATATAGATTAATATTTATATATAATACTTATTTTTAAAAACTAGACTGGTATAAATTTTTTGGGTGATTTTAAAATAATCCATTTTGGGAGAAATTTTTATTGGGTACTCAATTAACTACCTCTGAAGATACTCAATCCAACAAACAGATCAATATGATAGAATTAATATGTAGGAGACTCTAGTTAATTTTCACTTCCTTTTTAATTAATACATAATTTTATTTATATTATATACGATAAAATCATGATATTTGAATAAAAAACTATAATTGAACATGGAATTATTTGGGTTTGTTTTTTTTACATTCATTTAGTTCCTCATTAAAGTTTTTAGGTGAAATGAATGATTTGGATAGATGATTTTTTTAATCAGAATCAATGGATAAATCAAAAGAAATAAATTAATGTATCCATGAATCATAATGATTGAATCATTATAATTGAAATTATAATTAATTTTAAAATATAATTACCTTAATTTGGGAAATACCATTTATCAAAATTTCCATCATTGCTCTTATTTCATTATTGTTTCATCAAGAATACAAGTGAGGATTCACATAAATGTTTTCCACACATGATTTATTAAAATTTGAATGATGTTATTCATATTCTAGGTGTTGTAATAGATGAATAATTATTTTTTATTGTTTACTATCATTCACAAAATTGAATTTATTATTCTCTATTTTGGTTATTATGGGAGGAATGTAAAATTTCCTTCAGGGTGTTATAGAATTTCAGAGAATGAATCATTAGGTCAAACAAATATCTTAATGAAAATTGATATATTTTAATAAATTCACTAAAGGTTATTTAATGAATATTGAACAAAGTTTCTAGTCATATTTTTTATTTTATGTAAAACCCAATTATAAATAGTAATAATAATAATATAATTATATCCCATGTCATAAATTTATTTTAATATCATTTATTATATTTTATATTTATTTATTTATATGATATTAAATATATAATTTTCATCAGAACATTAAACTCGATTGATTTCTCACATATAAATTATCAAACCTTGAATAAAATATGTTAATTTAATAAAATAAAAAAAAGTCCACATTTACTACAGTTGTAAATATATAATTATATTTAATATTAATTTAACATGAATAAACATTTAATTAATTATATTTATGAAACTAAATAATAAACAAATATTATATTCATTACCTTGTGAATAATTTTGACAAGGGATAAAATTCAACACATTTATTTTAAATTCTAATATCTCATTCTGGAATTCATATGGCCATATTTATCTTGAATAAACAATCTTCCACAAGATAGGAATAAATTTATTCATTAACATAAATTCAACATAATTTAATGAGATTTAAGATACAATTAGTGTATTAACCATTATGATAGTTCTTTATTAGGAAAGACAAACTAAACTAATGTTCAATAGTAGCAGCTAACAATATTTAAATACATCCATTTAGAAAGAATTTTTTGTGGATTCAATCTTTCTGAGTGAGCTCCCTTGAGTATTATACTCATCATCCTCCTACACATAGGGTTTCCTCCCCAGGGTGATCGAGTGTCAACTTCTAACCCTTATTTATTTCTTCTATTTTTTCCATTGATTTTTCTTCTTCTCAGTGTTGTTTTTAGTTTATTATTAGGTTCTACATTTTTAATGGGACTCTCTTCATTAGATACCTAGATTATTTGTGCAATTCTTCAATGGAAAGGTGACCTTATCCTAGCCTATCGTACTATATTCCCTCAATTATCCTCATAGGGTTTTTCTTTTCCATGATTTCCTTCTCTAGGATTATGATAACTACTTTTGTATCTTCAATTTAGAACCCTGATTGATCTTCCGATCAGATCTATAGTGCCAATTTTTTTTCCCTATTCAACCTTATTCATGGTGGTTTGGTATGTGCTAGTGGTTTACAGTTAGTGCTCACTACTAAGGCCCTGGTCTGGTTCATCCCCATCTATTTTTCTCTCCTTGGGTTTTTGTTAATAGGTTTATTTCTTTCATCCTCGATGCCGATGCAATTGATTGGTGATAATGGGTTTTCTCATTGAAAATGGTGTTTTGTTTTATTTGGTTATATTCATGATGGATGGATTTGTTTTTTCAGTCATCCTGTAAAATGTGTCTCACTATTGTGACATTTTTCTACCCAACTCCATCATAGCTTCAAATTCCAATGCTTCAATCCAAGTTAGTCAGGTATCAAAGTTTAGAAGGATGCTTTGGGAGGTGTTGTTCGTGTGGAAAACAACATTATAAGTGGCACTCTATTGTGTAATTTTTATCCTTTGAATCTTTGTGTGATGTTCCCTTCAATGGTGAAAAAACAATTTTCTCGGGTGGTGGTGTTATATTCCTTGATGATGGTTTTTTCTTAATTTATTATTGTTTCTCTAGGTCAGTTCAATTCTCGAGGATGTTGTGAAAGTGGAAATGTTCATTGTATTCTAGTCATTAAATTCAATGTTTCTTCCTTGTGAGTGATTTTTTAGTTTGTTCATCAATGAGGGTGCTGATGTTATTTGGTGTTTAGTTGTGTGTTTTTTTGGTGAATATAATAATGGTTATTGATGAGGTTGATGGATTATGGTTGTTGCTCCTCTCCAATGATCTAGTATAATGAGGGGTTAAATTTGTGTCTGGGTATATGTCATGAGGTAGGGCCTGGACTGAGGATGTGATGATGCTACCATTTCTATTTTGAATTTCCAAATTTGAATATTGAATTTTGAATATACCATTTGAATTTTGAATTTTCAAATTTGAATATTGAATTTTGAATAGAGTTTTTGTTGTGTATTCTTGGTAGTGAATAGTTTTTTTAGTTTCCCACTGAACTAGAAAGTTTTTTATCAAAAAAATAAAAAAATTATTGAGGTTGAGAAATAATTTATTTGAGGAAATAAAACAAATCTTCCAATGAATTATACTATGTAATATAATCAATTTATAAAATGATATCTTAGCACACAAGTTTCGTACATGTGATATCACACTATATTCTTGATTTATCTTTATTTTAATTTCCAAAATAAACATGGCTATAAAATATTATGTCTATATATATTTTTTAGGATGATCTATTGCAATAAAAGGGATAGAAATATCTTTATCCATGAATTTGGATAGGGAAAAAAAATCCTTTCTTGAATTATTTTATAAAATCTATATGACATACAATACACCCATTGTATGTTATCATTCTATAAGTATATTTCATCATGTTTTTCATCCGTAAATTTAATTAGATGATTCACGAGACACATTAATAATGATCTCAAGTGCAAGGAAAAATACATAGATGCATACACAGACACATTGATAGAAATATCTTATTACACAACCAATAGTTGGAATTCTGGTTAGATTGGTTTTCCACACGACCACCCTTACTAGAGATCACCAAGTGTAAAATTCATGAGAATAATTTTCAATTCCATGATCCCAAAATACCTGGTAGTCAGGATTCATATATATTCTATAAAATAAATATAACCAGACCTCATGAAATATATATTTATGAATATTTTTAGAACATCTCCAGGTTATCATTATACTTGGAACAACTATAACCATTTTATGAAATTAATATTATAAATACATTATCACATTTTTGATATAAAAGAACCAAAATTTTATGGTAAAATATATTTATTATTTTAATTGAAATAACAGATTCACCTCGTTCAAGGGAACTAACTCCAATAGGTTCCCACTTACACTAAGTCAAACTTCTAACATTTCTAAATTATTATGTCTCAGATGATATTCATTATTCGACTAAGGTATGGCTATAGCCAATGGGGCTGTCAAATTTATCCTTATGGATATACTACCGAATGTAACTTCGTCTTATTTAATAAATACTTTTTGGAGAGATGATATACCCTTGTTTATACCTTATGTTCTCTATCATAAACTTTCTATATTTTCAAGTACCATGATCATAAAATTATAATGATATATATTGTGAATATACTATAATTTCTTTTCCAATTCATCGATTTAGAGAAAATCATTGTGTATTTTAATTATTGTTTAGAATAATTAGAAGACACGACATGTTTATTATTTATAAACATGGATACCATTATCGATAATAATATTATCTTAAACATTTCATTTTCTTTACTATGAAACCATTTTAAATTGATATTTCAGGAAGAGTTGTTTTATACCATATTGATAACTAATTTTCGTTATTCTACACATACAAGGTATGTGTCCCTTATACTTTCCCAAGTACTATGGGGTATTTCTTACCACTATCTTACGAATCTCTCTTTGTTTAATTTGATATTTTCCCAATATTCTTCATTAATAAGTTGTATCAAATCTGATTATATATCATGAAATATTTGTAAGATCTAATTATGCAAGGCTATGAAGTTATACTGTTCATTTTATTCTCATAACATGTCTAAACACATCATGTTGTAGATATTTATACCATGTGATGAAGGAAAAAATTCACTCTTAAATTGTTATATCTTGTATTTTTCTCTATTTTGTCAATTTGTTTTCTATAAATTGATATAATAAACATTATATATCATTCCCAACCACTCTTGGTCTCTATAACATGGGTCACTACCTTAAGTAATTCATTATAGATATAATTTTTAATGTATTCATTACTGAATGTTAGAAAAATAATTTTTTTTATTTATATGTTATCAATACATTTCACTTGTAATACTATAGCCCTACCACTAACCTCTTCTAGACAGTTTAAATATATCAACCACATGATTTAATGGATACATTAATCTTGAAATGGATCATTATAGAAAATATATATCTATAGATAAATATTGGCATCTATTAAGAACAAAAAATTTTATAAAAAAATGTTATACCATTCTTAATAAAAACATCTGTAATAATATAAATTCCAAAATTGATAGCTTTATAAAGTTATGATAATTGTGTTTATTAAAAAATAACACATATAAAAATTATATTTTATTTATATATATCTTCATAGTCCTTTTATTGGATTTCATTATTTTTTTAGTATATGTAATAAATTGAAGACATATTTTAAAAAAGGGTGAGATAGAGGCATAGAAAGGGTAGATATAACTGGTAAGGAACATGATACATGAATCAATATAGTACATACATGAGAATAGTCATGATCATCGAATCATAATCATTGGGTCATCATTATAACTTCGATGAAATCATTTGAAGGAATATTAAAGGTGGATCATGTGTAATAATGAATCATCATGAAAATGTTTGTAAATACCGCACATATAATTTGAACTAATCTATTATTATTTTCACATATAATATATGTGTAAATTGATTACTATATCATGTTAAAAAATTTACTTCATGTTAAAAAAAATAATCCCATGTGATATATTGATTTACTCAATGCATTGGAGGGTTATAAAATTTTGATCCTACACGTGCCATCATAATATAATCATATTCATGAATGTAACATACAAAGATAATATATATCTATCCTAGAAATGAAATAAAATTATGAGAAATGAATGAATTTTTTAGTACACAAGATTGATTTATCGCAATTAAGCATATTATCCTTGAAACTATTATACAACATTCATTATTTTACATTATAGTATAATAGAAAGAGTTTTATTTCATAAATATATTTTAAATTTATATTTTTTAAATTTGATGTTTAATTTTGATAAATATACATCATTTTTGATTCTAAAGATTGAAATTATCTCATGAGTTTATTTATTTATTTTTTAAAAAAGTTTACTTTCAAAGAATTGATCTTTTAAGTTTTGTTTATTTTAACTAAGTAAATTAAATTTATAAATGTTAAATCATAACTATAATATAATTTTTAAACATATAAAAATATATATTAACACTTATTTAATCAAGTTTAATGGTGGTTAAAGGATTAAATTTAAAGGATTAAAATGATACAATCACATTTTATAAGTCATTTTTATATTTTGATGTTAATCCTACATGTCTCACAAACATTTATTTACCTAAATCATCTAATTCTTTTGTGATTATGTCCACATACTTCACCTAAATTAAGTTTCTAGGTAAATGTACCTCATTTTCAACTATAAGAGGAGCTCAATTACACCCATTCTCCCTTATCTCTCTAATCAAAATCGATTGGAAATGAAATCACACTAATTTTCCATATAATTTTATTTTCAATGATAAATGTTATTATGGTTCATTTATATATTTTTTCATATAATAAATAATATATGAACATTACTTTTTTTATAATAAATTCATTTACAATTATAATGCTCAAACATTCCCATAATAATAAAATATCTGAATTTTTTTTAGTGTAATGAGAGCATGGTCTTCTAGTTATGACATACTTATATGAACACAAAGAAGATGATATAATCTCTAGAATAGATTCACCTAGGAGAAATAATTCTGAAAAAACTTGGTTGAGTATTAAAAATACCATCACTCGATTTAGAACTAGTGGTACTAACTGCACATGAGGTTTGACAATCTCGAGAGGTATTATTTGGATGTCTAAAGATCTATTTTCAAACCATAATAAAGGATTATTTCCTATTTATTTCCATATACTATGAAATTTATCATAAATAATTTGTTGTTATCATTCCACTGATATGGTTTATTTTATGACATTGTGAATGTATTATTATTTCCATATTGATTATGGTATATTCACTTAGATACCCATATTGTTCCATTGGATGGAGAAATATTAAAATTATTTATATAAATATTTTTATATTGAAAAATATTGATTACTTATCCATGATTCATGTATGAGGATACCTAGGAAATATTATGCTATATATTATCTACCGATTGTTTTTATATGAAGGATGCATTGGTCTTATTTTATTATAGGAGGTGATAAAAATTATATTTTCCCTCAATCAATCGATAGGTCTCTGGAGACAAACTAATATGGGTAATTGAGTGTACGACTTGCCTATTTCTTTTACGATTTCTTGTGATGAGGTTGTGATAGTAAAATTAATATTTGTTTCATAATTAGTTTAATCAATATGATTCAAATTGTTTTTTTCCATTTGATTTTATATTTTTATTTTTATTTAAGGATTTATTTCAAGATCATGAGATTTATATTATCCATGAAATTACTTATTGAATAAATAATTCTAATAGATATATTTCTTATATATTTTTTATATTATTTATTTCAAGCTTATATATAAAATTTTACACAATATGATTACCATTATAGAGTATATGAGCTTAGCTTTTTATAATTTCTTCCATTTTCTTATAAAAGTAGATAAGAATTATGGATTTTTAAGGAGAAATAATAAAATTTCATGCTTTTAGTTGATGCAACATAAGAATTCAAAATATTCTAATGTTTATCAATTTATCCATTTCGGAAAATTGATAAATTATTTGATCCTCAGTTTTGTGATCTATGTAATCTATACCATTGTAATTAAATTATTATTGGATCTAGGGTACTAGAGTCCAGGTGTTATATTTGGTATTAATGTGAGGATTATTAAAAATAAAATGAACTAGATTTATAAGAAAACAATTAGATAGCATTACCACATGAAAAACCCTTAGTATATTACAAATATATTCCTAGATTACATGAAATTAATTTATAATAAATTCAAAATATTTAAATATATTTAATTAAAATTCATAATTTTAGTCACAAAGTATTTAAGTATACATAATTATTTTAGAAAAGGATCCTAATTGACTATGAAAATACCATTAATTAGTGTAGATACTTCGTTTCCAAATAAATTAATGATGTTGATTCTGTAGTTTAGAAGATTATGAATATATCAGGGAAATTAACTCATGTTATGATAAATAAAATTTTCTAAATAGAACAATATAATTCACCTAATCATGGTGTATCAACATTGGACGTCTTAATGTTACTACATCCTCCAACTTTCAATGTGACTATCAACCCTATAATTGCTGTGGAATGGACCATGTATTTAGAAAATATATTCTATTTTTTGATATATAGTTAAAGGGAAATAGTTATGATGGATATGAAAAAATATTGGGATATTTTAATAAATTTTTTTATATAATTCAAAATAATAAGAATTTTGAATATATAGATATATTGGATTAGAATGATTTTAAAGTGATATTCCTAGAGATTTATTTTCCTCATAAAAGAAAGCTAACATGAAAGGAAATTCATAAATTTATTGAAAAAGGATAAAGAATCTATTACTGAGCAGCCGACTAACTTTATAAGGTTAAATTTTTTTTATGGACAATATAAATAAAATATAATTTCAAGTCCGAGGACTTATTTTTTGAATTAAATCCATGCCATAGAATGTAATTAGTTTCTCAATAATTTGCATATTATGATGAGATTATAATAAGTTCCATCAATAAAGAGATGTATTTCACCAAATCATTACATTTAAAAGGAAATTAAGAGATAAAAAGGGTGGTAAGAACAATATCAAAAATAATTTGGTAAAGGAGATTAAGGGAGTAGTGGAATTACCATCATAAAATTACTTTGGGGGGAAAAACCACATGTGTTTCTTAAAGGGAACAATTTTTTTCTACAAGTGTAGATATACAATCCATGAAGATCATAAGTTAAGGGAAAAGAAGAGTCAAAAATTATAATGCTTCAATTTCAAGGATATTGGTTAAGTTCCAAAAAATTTTCGTTATCATCAAGGGAATCCACCTCATAAGAATCACAAGGATCAAAGATGTGCTGATTATTTCACCACAAAAGAATTAAAGGTCCCAAGTGATGTCATAATAGGTACTTTGATTATAAACTCAATGTTAGATAATATATTATTTAATTATAAATCCATGTAATCATTCATTTCATACATATTCTATAAGATCATTGAATCATACTCCAATTCATTAATTAATCAGCTGTTAGGGAAAATTCATAGTGGAATTTGTATCGAAATAATAACATATTAGGCTTTCTATATTAAAAAGAATTGATTTTTCATAGTTGAAAACCTAATTTTTAAACCAATGGAAGACTATGAAATAATCCATGGTGTGGATAATATATCAAAGTATAATAAAAGAGCATAGTATCATGATATGAATTTTATAAAATTTTAGGTTGGAATAAAATTACGTGTTTTTAAATAAGGGACTTCATTTCATGTTTTTTGTTTGGAACGACCTCCAGTAGATTATCTTAATGAAATAATGGGATAATATTAATCAATAAATGATAATTTTATTCTTTTAATATTTAGTTATCCATTATGAGGGAATATGTTGATTAATATTCTAAGTAACTACGTTTATATTCACCTGATTAGGAGGTCTAACTCTATATTAATCACATACTTGTTTGAAACCCATATATAATATAACACCCCATGATTTAAGTATGTATTTTACTTTAAATAAATTATATATTGAATATCTTAAAATAAACACAATACCAAACCTAAATGAGTAATAATATATTTAAAAAAAATTAGAAAAAAGAAAAACAATAATAAATCAAGATACATAAATTGTAAATTTTTATTTTTTAGGTGAAATTTAACTATTAGAAAACAAATAAATAATGTTATCTCATTAAAATCACTTAATGCTAAAAGTGGTATTTTTTAAAGAAATATTTTTCATTTATTATTCAATTTAATAAATTAAAAACTTTTAAAATCCATCAATTTTTTAAATAATAAAATAAAGATCATTTAGTTATAAATTGATATGAAATAAGATTAAGATCACTTGTTGTTTTAAATGGACATTTAAACATAGAAGTAGTTTTCATTATATTTAATATTTTTTTAAAAGATAAATGTTCAAAATTTATAATTAGTATTATAAAAAATGAAATTAATTTTCCAATTCATAATTTCAAAATTCTATTAGGGTTATTTTTTAGATTTTTTTTCAAAATGAATGATTTTTAAGTGAACATAAAAAAATACTATTTTTACAAATATATTCTCTTTTAAAACATAATTGTTATATAATAATGTATTGAAATATATAAAACATTTTTTTAAATAAATATTTATTTAATATGTAAAATAAATCATTTAAAAATATTTGGATTAATTTATAAACCTATATTTAAGAGTTTAAAATTATGTGATTTTTTATTAAAACAAAAGAACATGTTTTGATCCTTTTTATTTAATTTAGTAATT
Organism: Viscum album; assembly: GCA_963277665.1. NCBI lineage: Eukaryota > Viridiplantae > Streptophyta > Magnoliopsida > Santalales > Viscaceae > Viscum > Viscum album. Next base: position 1,156,880,074 of record OY728133.1, on the reverse strand, counting down.
AAAATATTATATTTGGTTTCTAATTATACATAAAGGCATGTAGAAATATTTTTTTTATTAATAACCCAAAAAATTTAATGAAAATCATTTATACACACAATTTTTTGTAATATCCCGTGTTAAAAAAAAGAAACACTACATTAAATGTCAAACAAGATACACCACATCAAGAATAAACAAACAAATAAAAATTATTATTTAAATGTGATAGTCATCACCTAGAAATTTTAATGGTGGTAATTAATGATATTAACGAAATTATGAAAATATAGTTTACCCATGTTTATAAAAATAATTATTTGGTTACTAATAAATTATAAATTAAAATAAAATCCAATTGAATATAAAGGATGTGTTTTTATAAAAAAACTATTTTATACCCACAAGGAAATATTTAAATAAATTAAATTAATAAATATTAGAAATTTATATTAATGAAATTTATATATTATATATTAAATCAATTTTTATTTAAATTCAACTTATATGTTTGATAGGAATAAGATAAGAATAAATATTTTTTAAGTATAAATGATTTTTTTTCTAAAAGGAGAATATTTCACCATTTGATGGTGCGTATGTTTTAAATATTAATTTTAAAAGTTTTGTAAATATTGTTTTTGAAAATAAAATTCCTTATTTAATAAGTAATATCATATTTTTTGGGGTAAAAGTATTGTATTTTTTGGAGAAGATTCTTTTTGGATGAATAATGAAAAATAATGAAATTTAATTGGAAACTACTTTTTCGTATATGTTATTTTATATTCTAAATTATTTTTAATGTACAATTAGTGAAATTACATGTAAATAAATCCAATTTTGTTCATTTAAATATCTTTTATATTGAAATTTGGTATAAAAAAAGTTCAATGTTTTGAACTTTTCACCTTAAAAACAAGACTTTTCAATTTGAAAGCACGATAAATTTTAAATATATTTTTTCCAGTTATGTGTGAAAATTTGTTAAAATTAATTAAATATTTGGAATCATAAGGTCTACACTTGGTTTTATAGTAAATTTAATTTTTTAGGTATAAAAAACTTACCTTGGTAAAAATTTAATCTACTGCGGTATATTTAAAAAATGAAACCAGTTAAAGTTAAAAAGGGTAAAGGCTTCACATATCTAAAAAATACAACATTTAATGGTTGGTTGAGGTATTTATAGTCCTTAAAAAACCACCAAATCATTTATTAACAATAATATTCATTGAAATTTTTGGAATGCCTATGTCGTTTGCTTTAAATATAAAATAATCATTATTGTAATCACTAGAACCCACCTCTACTCAAGTGTAAAAACAACCCATCATCACCCCATTATAACATAAAAGCCTTACAGATCCTCAAATTCTACCCAATACTCTCATCCTACCTTTCCCCATATCTTAGTGTTTTTATCCCCCCAAAATACTAAATCCAAGGTCCTCAAGGGTCTCTCAATTTGGTTATATTCAAGAGGTAAGTTATTCAAAGTACTTCTCATGATTTATTTTCTTATTCTATTTTATCATCACCCCTTTACCCATAATAGAACACTACTAAAAAATAATGTACATAGTTGAGTTTTATTTTTCTAAATGAACATATCATATCCATTTAATTTATCATCAAATATTATTCAATGGAATTAAACAATTGTCCAAATTTTTTTGGTTTACCGTCTCCATGAATAATGATTTTTCATTTCCATTACCACTTTAATGGAAGGTCATAAAATTGTAATTATGGTTAAATAATATTTAAATATTTTTATTAATACATATTTTATGTTCTGGGACTAATATAAACAAATAATATTAAATAATAAGGAGCTAGATCTTGATATTCAAAAAAACATCCAAAATAATATAAACAATTATCATTATTGTATTTTCTGATGAATAATACTCATTTAAGAAATGAAAATGATATACGGTGCCATTAATAATTTTTGAATATCATTAATAAAATTTAATTATTGTTTTGGAGCAATATTACCATTATTTAAGAACATCCATAATTATAATCATGAGAACCAATCATGAAACCATGAAACGAACGCACCTGAAAACAAATTAAAATCATAAAATATTAGTAATGAAAGGGTAATATGATATTATAGAAGAATAATATAAGGTATTATAAATATTATTATAGTTCATGAATTAGTTTATAACATTATTTAGACCTTTATACAAGAGGTTAAGTATTTACCACCAAAGAGATGTGTGAGGTAAAGGATTTCATAATCCAATTTCGATTATTTTGGTTAAAATTATACATATTGATTATTTGATGATAAGATAATGTGTGAATTGAATTTTTAATATATTATCTTGTATTTAAAATTTTTTTAAGTGTATTTATAGTGAATAAACATATTTTATTGATTCTATTAATGCCAATTTCATCGAAATGATATTTATAAGAGGATTTATTTTTAAAATTATCATATTAATGTTCCCTTAAATCTCTATTTTATTCCATCTTTGTGTTTTCTAAAATGGATTCAATTTTTTTTTAATTTTTTTTTATCATTTTTTATTTAATTTTAACTCATGTTATATTTTTTTGCATAATCATTTGATATTATTCTTTTTAGCGGTTTCTATAAGTTGATCTTCGTCACTCTTCCAACAAAAATACGAAATGAATGTTTTTTAATTATAAAAAACTAATAGATTTTCCCTTATTTATGATCGCTTAATGATTTTATGATTCTTTTATAAATTTTCATGTTTATTTTGAAAGGAAATAGTTTTTTATGATGTTTGAACTATTTTTATTTTAAAAGTCATTTAAAAAAAGAAAGGCTACTTTGTTATACAAAATATATATTCCTATTAATATTAAATTGTTTTTATAATGGTTTAAGATTAAAATCATATAAATGTTTATTTCTTCTTAAGGTCCTTGATAATTAAAAATGGCGTGGCATAGATAGTGCTAGGAAATCCAATTTTAGCTTAACTTGGAGTTATCATGACCTATCATAGTGGGGCCCGTACCGTGACTCCCCAAGTCCACCTCTAATTGGCCAAGGGATGGTGACTAGAAATGAGTAGGCCTATTACTAACATGGGAGGTATTTTCTAAGTACATGTACACATGCACACATATCCAACCCAAAAAATGCTGAAATGTATAAACCACTATGGGACAAAATGCTTGCATACAACAAAACACAAGCAATAGAGTACAATGGAAAGTAAAGTACAGAAAGTAAACTGGTCCAAAAGACGATCCCTCCAAAATAACGAGTCTGAAAATAAAAAGTTTCAACCTATAATTAAGAAATATGTAGTGGGTACACAGCTCATAGATGTAGGAAGTCTTCGGTCTATAAGGAAGCTAATAAACCATGGTTTGGTCATGGTCTGCCCTTGACTCCATCAAAAGGCTGGTCGTCTCCACAAGTCACGACACCTGTCGGTAAAGCCCATGCCGGGGTGAGTATAACAATACTTTATAGAGGACCCCGAAACCACAAATCAATACAAAACTTAAAGGAACAGTCAACCCGATATAGAATTTGTCTAAAAATAATATAACAAGAGAAACACATATAGATATACTCGAAACCCAGAACTGTAGTCTAGAGGTAAGTCACATTGACCACATTTCCATGCTAGGTATCCAATTTGAAGATTCCATGAAGAACTCATTTGGTAGAACTCACTCCACGAGTCTCATACCTCTGATTAAATCCATCTGAGAATTACATTCGTTGGGAAGTGTAACGAGAGGTTTACATGCACTGATAGGTCTGAAGAGAGAATGAATACTCTCATTCTGGGAGAACTCACTAATGAGTGGGGAAAAATCATTATACACGGATGGGGATCAGTTCCAAGGCCTTGGTGTATACCACAACTCATCTGGAATCACAAGATAATTATAAGATCAATGACCCAAAAGATTGGTAATATCGATACTAGACTCTACATAGGTCTAAGAGTGGGTTGAGGATCTCATTCCAAGCCTCTCGAAGAGATTCGGACAATATCCAGAAAGTCCAACTGAAGGGATCATAATCCTATGGATGGGAAAAATACTTGACCTTTTGGGGAATGAAGGAGGGGTATTAACCCAGAAAAACATCTCCAAAGTATGGTGGACATGTAGATCAATCAACGTAGAAGAAAGTACATGGCGCGTAATAAGGTCACACTTTATGTCCCTTGACTTTAGGTACTACCCATGTGCAGCAACCCAAGTCAAAAGACATGTCATGTAAAAAGCACATTCACATGGTGTAATGACATTCACACATTGTGTCCAATTATTTAGGGTCTGCTCCATGTATGCTGGCCATGTTCCCATACCTGAATTCAATCCATGTATGCCAAACTATGTAATAGTATAGAGAGTAACCCTCATAATCGACCTGATAAGGCTGTACAGTGGAGTATATTCCATGTACTCCTCCCTGTGACTGTGTGTTGTTCAAGATACACACCGAGTCCCACATAGGGACTCACAATCCATGATATAGGGGTCACATTCCATGTCATTTCTTCCTGTAGCGTGGAACCCTAGCCACCACTAAACTTCTCCCACAAACTGTCTTCATTAGGATACATGCTATGTTCATCACGATTTTCAAGAAATCACTCTCGTTTTTCCCATGCCTTGGTTGACCTTAAATACATTAATCCAGCTATTCAATCTCCTCGAAACAGAAGATACTCGGTCTTTCCATTTAGTTAATTCTGTTTTGATATGTTTTGGGTATCCGATCATCTCAAAAAACATGTTTCGATCATCCGTGCGAGGAACTAACGATTAATGATTTCTTCTATTGTGTGTCAATTCGTCATCCTCCAGCATCGTCGCACCACTAATGGATCATCATGATATTTGATCTACAATTTGGTATCTTTGTATTGTGAAACAGTGTAAAGACCCGTAAATTTCAAGGAATGTTTTTTCTTAATTTTCATTGGAATTTTACAAGAGCACAGTTTCTGACGGCTCCTGATTCTGAGGCCCGGTGTGCCCGGAATCATTTTCCGAAGTTTGGCTCAGGTACGTTCAGTGAACAGACGAGCGTTTTTTTTTTAACTTTTGAATCGGTGCCCGGAATCGAATTTTGAGGGCACCGATGAAATCGCAGCGCCGGTATTCGCTTAGAAACGCCTCTTCTGGAGTTGCGTTTGCTCGGGTGTGGTTTTTAATTTTCGGGCATAAAGTTAAGAAATAAAATAATTTTGCAACAAATTTATTTTATTTCACTTAAGCCACTTGGAAGCCACTTGAAGCCACTTAAAGGCGGCTTGAACTGAGTTGAACTGGATAGGATGCTATCCAGAAATATCCTACCCCCTTGGTAGGATATTTGTGAGGTGGGGCCCGCACGAGCCTCGCCGTTTCTTTCCGCTAAGAAACACACCCGTGAAAACCCGTCTTAATGATGTCAACCGACGCGTTTTCTAAATTCTTAACACACCATTAAATGGGCTGTTTCTTTCGTGAATTAAATGAGCTGTTTCTTTCGTGAATTAAAAGGCCTGTTTCTTTCGTTGAATTAATTCAACGAATTAATTCAATTGTTTCTTAACCTGTTTTCGTGTGTTGGCATGTTAATAGAATAAGACCTACCCAAAATCTTTTGAAATGATTTGAGAGGATCCCTGTTTCTTCAGCTCCCTCGCGAAGAACGCGAAGAACGCGAAGAACGCGAAGAACGCTGAACCCGGAAATCGACGACGCCTTTGTCCGAGACGTTCTTCCGATCTCCGATCTCCGATCTCCGATCACCGACCATTTGGGGTGAGTGATTTTGGATTTCCACTCAAGGTTCTTTTCTTTGGGTTTAAACACAGATTTAATTAATTATAATTTAAATCAGTTGTTCTTGGTACATTGAGCTCGCCGACTCAACGCCGGATTCCGCGACGACGCGACGCCTCCCCGCGACGACGCAACGATCCCTCTCTTCCGCGACGATCTTATCCGCGAAGAACGCCCGCGCACGACGATCATCAAGGTAGAGGTTTCATTATGGGAATTACCCCTTTTAAATTAATTCCCGTCTATGTTTCTTAATGAAATTAAAGAACTGTTTTTGTGAACAATTTTTAATCTTATTAAAAATTGTTGTTTCCTGTGTGGAATAATTTTCTCTCGGTTGTTTATCTCTAACGCGGAGGGTGTGGGAAAAACGAACACGGACCGACGACCCTCCGCCATTCTTCATTTTGTGCGAATTTGACGGTCGACGATGGAACGTGCCGCAGCGGACGTTTGACGATCCCGCAGTAAAGAACGGATCCCGAGAGGAGCAACGACGCAGACGGGAAGGAAAACGGGGCACCGGAGCGACGCCGGCGGCGCCCCGGCGCGCCGCCGGACGAGCCCGCCGCGGCTTCAGCCGCGGCGGCAGCGGTTGACGGACCCGCGGCCGCGCGGGTCCGGTTCGTCCAAGCGGAACGCGGCTCAGCCGCGTCCGCGGTTCGCCAGCGCGGCCCACGCGGGCCGCGACATTCCTCAGGCCGCGGGTCAACGCCCGCGGCAACTGGCGCTCGGCCGCCCGGCCGGGCCGAGCCAGGCCGGTCCGACCGGCCGGGCTGCGCCCCGGCCGGGCCGGACCGGTCCAACCGGGTCGGACCCGGGTCGGTTCGACCCGGTTCGGGCCGACCCAGGGGGGGTCCGGCCGGGTCGGCCCGGGCCCGTACCCCCCTTCTTCGGACGTTTTTGTTCGAACGCCCGTAACATGAGCTTCGTGCCTCCAAACGACTCGCCGTCAGCTGCAACGCGATCCTTGGATCGAGACGGTCGTTTCGGTATATCGCACTCAAGGTTTCATAATACTTTGAGTTCGGCCAGGTTGGTTTGTACACGAGACCAACCGGGCCCTCGGAGCGGAAACGCTCATATCTTGAGTTACGGACATCTGATTGACGTGCCGTCAGCTATGTTGAATTCCTCTAAGTGAGACGGATCTTTTGGAATACTCCGCCCGAGGTTTGGACGCAGGTGGAGTGCGGTCGGGTTGGTTTTGCCTTAAAAACCAACCAGGCCCCTGGGACGAAAATGCCAATATCTCTCAGACCGGGCGTCCGATTGACGCGCCGTCTGCGACGTTGAGTTCCTGTTGACGATACGGAAATTTTGGATACATCAACTTTGGACTTCGTGTCAGTTGATGTATCAGCCTCTCGGCTCGTGGAGCGGACCCTCCCGAATGAGCTTGCTGTGTGCGGGAACCCTAGTACTGGCTGCGACTGCTACTTCGACAGCGACGACCGTGCAGAGATCCTCAGTGGACTGCGGCGACGACTGTGTAGAGATCCTCCGTGGACTCCGACGACGACCGTGCAGAGATCCTCAGTGGACTGCGGCGACGACTGTGCAGAGATCCTCAGCGGACTGCGACGACTCCTGCACTCAGTGATCCTACGTGGATCAGTGCTTCAGGTCCTGCGTGGGCCCGGTCCTGTGTGGGCCCGATGCAGTGTGGGTCCGATCCTGCGTGGGTCAGCGCTCAGCTATTCTGTGTGAGCCATGGCCTACAGGTCCTTCGTGGGCCCGGTCCTGTGTGGGCCCGATCCTATGTGGGTCTGATCCTGTGTGGGTCATCTCTCAGCGGTTCTGTGTGAGCCAACTCCTACAGGTCCTGCGTGGGCCCGATCCTGTGTGGGTCACTGCAAGGTTAGTACCTATCGATCCTTCGTGGGTCCGACGACTTAGATGGTTCAATGATCATCTTTATCGTCATCCGGAGAAGTATACCCGTGTGAGCTGAATCTTGTGTTACTCTCCTTTGTGGATTGTGTTGAGCTATCCTGTGTGGATTTACTGTTTACTCTCCTTAGTGGATTGTGTTGTTCTATCCTGCGTGGGTATGCGTTTTACTTTCCTGTGTGGACTGGGTTGTGCTAGGGCTCGGACGTTGGAGACGATCGTGGAATTGATGACTTAGGTATATGTATGGGCATATACCTAAGCCGTGTCAGATGTTACTTCGTGATTGTATCTCTCCTTCGCGTCTTATCCTTTGTGGATTTCGGGAGACCTTCGGGGGTCTCGGGGTCCCTACTGAGTAGCTTATACTCACCCCTGCACGGGCTATGCCCACACTTCGTGGTGTTGGTTGCAGAAGGCGGACAACGCTGATCGTGGAGGAGGCGTGTGGAGCAGGATAGTACCTGGAGGTGGACCACTAGGTGGGACGTACTCGGAGCGGTTAGGTGGACCCGAGGAGCAGTGGAGGCTATCTGTACCCACCCTTCAGGTGGGACTTCCAGAGGACGGCTCGACGCTGCAATTTTTCCTTTCAGTTGCTGTTTTTCCCTTTTAGTTGTACTTTACAGTTGGGATTGTATTTCCGGCCCCTTTTAATTTCAGCACATCTTGTACAGTTTTTACTTAGTGTTTACTTTTCCGCTTGCTTACTCTGTGGTTCTTGTTTATTTTTCAAAGGCAATGCCTTCCCTTTTTGTTGGGATTTACGCCTTGGTGCTAGTCGCCAGCCCCTGGCCTATGGAAGGTGGGCTTGGGGTAGTCACGGCACGGGCCCCGAGGACGGGTCGTGACAAATTGGTATCAGATGCGGTCGGTTCTACCGCAGACTCTGATCTTTATTCTATGTGAAGCAATAGTGTTTAGCGTATTGAGTGTGGTTATCAGTCCAGGGAGTCCAGTGTTGGTGCGGTGGCCAACGTATCCATACACCATGACCCTGACTTCTGATTTCCGACTTAATGCACGAAAACATTGATTTCATGTGTGTTTCAAGTTTTCTTTGTGATTACTTGTGTCAGCTCACCGGGTATACTGTTCTGACCGTGGCATACTTGTTTCCTTTTCAGGATGGCACGACGACAGCAGCCAGCTAGGGTTCCTAGAGTAGGGCCCGACGACAGCCCGCCGAGCGACGAGGCCTCGGTACATGGGCCCGTTGACAGCAGAGGCACCGGCGGTACCTTTACCCGCCGATCCCCCGATGCTTCCAGCACTGGCAGCTGACGACGCACGATGCCTTGGAGCTCTGCACGAGTTACAGCGCTAGCGACCACCCAGGTTCCGTGGGGAGTCGGACCCCCAGGCAGCCGAGGACTGGCTGGAGGCGGTCGTCTGAGTTTTCAGGCAAGTGAGGACGCCAGCAGACCTCATGGTGATCCTCGCGGCGAGCCTACTGCACGCAGCAGCCAGACGCTCGTGGAGCCTGATGCTCTAGGTACACGATGAGGGCACCCTCATCTGGACGGACATTGGGAGCCTCTTCTGCTCAGAGTTCGTCCCGGCCACCCTCCGAGCGGTGCGCATCCAGGAGCTTCTTCAGCTGCGGCAGGGCAGCTTGACGGTCGCTCAGTACGCGGCGAGGTTCACCGACCTTTCTCGGTACTCGACAGACATGGTACGGGACCCCTTCTTCCGGGCCCGGACCTTCGAGCAGGGATTGAGACACGAGATCAGGGCATCGCTGATCTCCCTTAGCATCCCGACCCAGGCAGGAGTACTGGAGTGAGCCCTCCTGATCGAGAGCTTCCTGGCTGAGTCCACAGCGAGACCTGCCGCAGGGTGGCAGATAGCGGAGTCTTCGGCAGCTGGTAGCCGGCAGATGACTCAGGGTTCCAGGCGGACCAGACCTTCCGGCAGACGACCCCGGGACACTGGCTCGGCAGTGCGAGGCACACAGCGCGGAGCCAGCCTTCCGAGAGGCAGTCAGTGCTACGAGTGCGGCGGGTAGGGCCACATGGCTCATGACTGCCCGACCCGTCATACCGAGGGGCAGCAGACGGTGGAGGGACCACCCAGGCAGAGGCAGAGGGTCGACCGTGGCAGTCCGCAGGGAGGAGTCGGACGAGGCAGAGGAGCTGGCCGAGCAGTAGGTGGTTGTTCGACGCTTTGAGGCTCTGCCACCACCACCACCAGGAGGCCCGCCCCGACCACAGGGAGCTAGCGGGCAGAGACAGGCTCAGCTCCAGGAAGCGGAGGCCTACGACCACGGTGCTCCAGAGATGATTCGAGGTACGATCTGTGTCTATTCCACCCTTGCTGCAGTTCTGATAGACACAGGAGCAAGTCACTCTTTCATAGCCACTGCCCTTGTTCGGAGCTCGGAGATTCCGACAGAGTCGTTGGCTCGATCCTTACGGCTAGAGACTCCTATGGGAGCAGACTCGACGATTACGCACTGGTGCCAGCAGTGTGAGATTACTCTAGTAGGCGAGAGCTTCGACTGGGATCTTCTTGTAGCAGCATCGAGGCCTTACGACGTCATCTTGGGAATGGATTGGTTATCTACGGTCCATGCTCAGATTGACTGCATTAGGCGCAAGGTGCGATGTGTGCGCACCGACGGGAGCAGGTTCACCTTCACCGGTGAGAAGGGAGCCTTAGCAGCATAGGATGGACTCACGCAGAGGAGAGGTCAGCCCATCACTCATCAGTTGGCTAGCCTCATCCTGGGATCAGTTGACGTGCGGAGTCCCAGTTTTCCTGCAGTGGTGGATCAGTACGCGGACGTCTTTCCCGACGACGTTCCAGGACTACCTCCTCGTAGAGAGGTAGACTTTTATATTGACATGTACCCCGGGACAACCCCGATATCCACTCCAGCATATCGGATGGCCCCCGCTGAGCTTCGAGAGCTGCGGGTACAGTTGGAGGACTTGCAGGGCATGGGGTTCATCCGACCTAGTGTTTCACCCTGGGCTTCCCCGATTTTGTTCGCCAAGAAGGCGGACGGGAGCTTGCGACTGTGTGTCGATTGTCGTCACCTGAATCAGGTGATAGTGAGGAACAAGTATCCGCTACCCAGGATTGATGACCTCTTCAACCAGCTCAAGGGGGCACGGTGGTTCTCGAAGATAGACCTCAGGTCAGGCTATCATCAGCTCAGAGTTCGAGACGAGGATGTGCAGAAAAAGGCCTTCAGGTGTCGGTATGACCACTATGAGTTCTTGGTTATGCCTTTCGGCGTGACCAACGCTCCAGCAGTGTTCATGAGCCTCATGAACAGGATCTTCCAGCCATACCTCGATCGATTTGTCGTGGTCTTCATCGATGACATTTTGGTGTACTCAACGACGGAGGAGGAGCACACCTACCATATGCGTGTTGTACTAGACACACTCCGAGAGCACCAGCTTTATGGAAAGCTCTCGAAGTTTCAGTTCTGGTTACGTGAGGTCCACTTCTTGGGGAACGCCATTTCTGAGGCGGGAGTTGCAGTGGATCCCGCGAAGATCGAGGCAGTGCTAGCTTGGGAGCCACCCAAGAGTGTGACAGAGGTGCGGAGTTTCTTGGTCCTAGCCGGATACTATCGGAGATTTGTGCCGGACTTCTCCAGAGTTGCGGCCCCACTCTCAGCGTTGACGAAGAAGGGGAAACCCTTCGTGTGGTCAGACAGATGTCAGCAGAGCTTCCAGGTGCTGAGGTAGAGGTTGACCAGCGCACCTATCTTGAGGTTGCCTGAGGAGGGAGTTGGATACGTAGTCTACTGCGATGCATCAAAGACAGGACTCGGGTGTGTCCTGATGCAGGAGCGGGCCGTGATTGCCTACGGATCACGTCAGTTGAGGCCTCATGAGCAGAACTACGCTACCCATGACTTAGAGTTGGCCGCAGTGGTCTTCGCCCTGAAGACATGGCAACACTATCTGATGGGCGAGCGCTTCACAGTCTTTTCTGACCACCAGAGTCTCAGGTACATCTTCTCTCAGAAGGACCTGAACCTGAGACAGTGGCGGTGGCTCGAGTTCCTCCATGACTATGACTTTGAGATAGTCTATACTCCTGGGAAGGGGAAAGTGGTGGCTGATACCCTCAGTAGGAGGACGGGCATCCAGTTACTTGAGGAGGCGGCAGAGCAGCTAGCCTCTTTGCAGATATCCTTCGTGGATAGAGACGGAGCAGCCTTCCTTCAGTCTCTCACAGTCTCTCCTCCACTTATTCAGCGGGTCAGAGAGGCACAACGTGGGGACGTCGACTGTGAGACACGGCGTGCACATATATCCTTGGGACAGGCACCTGATGGTTTCTCCCTTGGATCAGAGCACGATGTCCTTTTCAGAGGACGTACCTTGGTACCAGTCACCTTACAAGAGAAGGTGCTGAGAGAGTTTCACACTTATCCTTTGGCGGTACATCCTGGAGTAGCGAAGATGTACCAGGATCTCAGACGACAACACTGGTGGCCGGGCATGAAGAAGGCTGTGGCAGAGTTCGTTTCACGGTGCCTCACCTGCCAGCAGGTGAAGGCAGAGCATCAGGTACCAGCAGGTTTGGTACAACCTTTGGAAGTCCCGGAGTGGAAGTGGGACGAGATATCTATGGACTTCGTCACTGGACTTCCACGCACTTCCAGAGGTCACGATTCCATTTGGGTGATTGTTGACCGACTCACCAAGTCGGCACACTTCTTACCCATCCGAGAGCAGGGCTCATTGGGGAGCTTGGGGCGTCTCTACGTTCAGGAGATTGTACGACTTCACGGTGTGACATCTACTATCATCTCCGATCGGGACGCTCGTTTTACTTCCCGGCTTTGGAAGGGGTTGCAGGAGGCGTTCGGGACGCGACTACGTCTGAGCACCGCCTTTCACCCTCCGACGGATGGTCAGACGGAGAGGACCATTCAGACTCTCGAGGACATGCTCCGCGCATGTGTCCTCGACTTTGGTCGCAGCTGGGAGGACCACCTACCCTTGGTAGAGTTTGCGTACAACAATATCTACCACTCCACCATCGGGATGGCACCCTACGAGGCGTTGTACGGCAGGCCTTGCAGATCTCCTTGGTGCTGGAAAGACCCTGGAGAGTCAGCACTTATGGGACCGGAGATGGTCCGGGCCACGACAGAGAAGGTCCAGGTCATCCAGGAGCGGATGAGGACCGCACAGAGCCGGCAGAAGTCATATGCTGACAGGAGGCGGAGGCCACTAGAGTTCGAGGATGGCGACCACGTCTTCTTGCGGGTCTCACCTCGACGTGGTTTGAGGAGATTTGGCCGAGGCGGAAAGTTGTCTCCACGCTTCACCGGACCCTTCCAGGTCCTCAATAGGGTTGGCGAGGTGGCTTATCGTCTGGCTCTGCCACCTCAGTTGCACCGGGTGCACGACGTCTTCCACGTATCCCAGCTGAGGAGATACGTGCACGACCCGACACACATCATCGACTATGGGGAGCTAGACGTGGATGATGGGGCGACTTTTACGGAGGTCCCAGTGGAGATAGAGGATCGACAGGAGTGGGTCCTACGTGGGCGATCGATCCCTCTTGGGCGCTTCAGATGGCAGCACGGGAACCTCCAGGAGAGCACTTGGGAGCAGGAGGCTCAGATGCGTGCTCAGTACCCACATTTGTTCCCCTAGTTTTTGATGTATCTTTACGAGGACGTAAAGTCCTGAGGTGAGAGTAATGTAAAGACCCGTAAATTTCAAGGAAATTTTTTTCTTAATTTTCTTTGGAATTTTACAAGAGCGCAGTTTCTGACGGCACCTGATTCCGAGGCCGGGTGTGCCCGGAATCATTTTCGGAAGTTTGGCTCGGGTACGTTTAGTGAACGGACGAGCGGGTTTTTTTAACTTTTGAACCGGTGCCCGGAATCGAATTCTGAGGGCACCGATGAAATCGCAGCGCCGGTATTCGCTTAGAAACGCCTCTTCCGGAGTTGCGTTTGCTCGGGTGTGGTTTTTAATTTTCAGGCTTAAAGTTAAGAAATAAAATAATTTTGCGACAACTTTATTTTATTTCACTTAAGCCACTTGGAAGCCACTTGAAGCCACTTAAAGGCGGCTTGAACGGAGTTGAACTGGATAGGATGCTATCCAGAAATATCCTACCCCCTTGGTAAGATATTTGTGAGGTGGGGCCCGCACGAGCCCCGCCGTTTCTTTCCGCTAAGAAACGCACCCGTGAAAACCCGTCTTAATGAAGTCAACCGACGCATTTTCTAAATTCTTAACAGACCATTAAATGGGTTGTTTCTTTCGTGAATTAAATGGGCTGTTTCTTTCGTGAATTAAAAGGCCTGTTTCTTTCGTTGAATTAATTCAACGAATTAATTCAATCGTTTCTTAACCTGTTTTCGTGTGTTGGCATGTTAATAAAATAAGACCAACCCAAAATCTTTTGAAAAGATTTGACAGGATCCCTGTTTCTTCAGCTCCCTCGCGAAGAACGCGAAGAACGCGAAGAACGCCGAACCTGGAAATCGACGACGCCTTCGTCCGAGACGTTCTTCCGATCTCCGATCTCCGATCTCCGATCACCGACCATTTGGGGTGGGTGATTTCGGATTTGCACTCAAGGTTCTTTTCTTTGGGTTTAAACACAGATTTAATTAATTATAATTTAAATCTGTTGTTCTTGGTACGTTGAGCTTGCCGACTCAACGCCGGATTCCGCGACGACGCGACGCCTCCCCGCGACGACGCGTCTATCCCTCTCTTCCGCGACGATCTTATCCGCGAAGAACGCCCGCGCGCGACGATCATCAAGGTAGGGATTTCATTATGGGAATTACCCCTTTTAAATTAATTCCCGTCTATGTTTCTTAAAGAAATTAAAGAACCATTTTTGTGAACAATTTTTAATCTTATTAAAAATTGTTGTTTCCTATGTGGAATAATTTTCTCCCGGTTGTTTATCTCTAACGCGGAGGGTGCGAGCAAAACGAACACGGCCCGACGACCCTCCACCATTCTTCGTTTTGTGCAAATTTGACGGTCGATGATGGAACGTGCCGCAGCGGACGTTTGACGATCCCGCAGTAAAGAACGGATCCCGGGGGGAGCAACAGTGCAGACGGGAAGGAAAACGGGCCACCGGAGCGACGCCGGCGGCCCGTGGAAGTTGCCGGCGGCGCCCGGGCGCGCCGCCGGAAGAGCCCGCCGCGGCTGAAGCCGCGGCGGCAGCGGCCGACGGACCCGCATCCGCATGGGTCCGGTTCGTCCAGGCGGGACGCGGCACAGCCGCGTCCGCGGTTCTCCAGCGCGGCCCACGTGGGCCGCGACTTTCCTCAGGCCGCGGGTCAACGCCCGCGGCACCTGGCGCTCGGCCGCTCGGCCGAGCCAAGCCAGGCCGGTCTGACCGGCCGGGCCGCGTCCTGGCTGGGCCGGACCCGGGGCGGGTCGACCCAGGGGGGGTCGGGCCGGGTCGGCCCGGGCCCATACACCCCTTCTTCGGACGTTTTCATTCAAACGCCCGTAACTTGAGCTTCGTGCCTCCAAACGACTTGCCGTCAGCGGAAACACGATCCTTGGATCGAGACGGTCCTTTTGGTATATTGCACTCATGGATTCGGAATACTTTGAGTTCAGCCGGGTTGGTTCGTACACGAGACCAACCGGGCCCTCGGAGCGGAAACACTCATATCTTGAGCTACAGACGTCCGATTGACGTGCCGTCAGCTTTGTTGAATTCCTCTAAGTGAGACGAATCTTTTGGCAAACTCCGCCCGAGGTTTGGACGCAGGTGGAGTGCGGTCGGGTTGGTTTTTCCTTAAAAACCAACCGGGCCCCTAGGACGAAAATGCCAATATCTCTCAGACTGGGCGTCCGATTGACGCGCCGTCTGCGACGTTGAGTTCCTGTTGACGATACGGAACTTTTGGATACATCAACTTCGGACTTCGTGTCAGTTGATGTATCAGCCTCTCGGCTCGTGGAGCGGACCCTCCCGAACGAGCTTGCTGTGTGCGGGAACCCTAGTGCTGGCTGCGACTTCTACTTAGACAGCGACGACCGTGCAGAGATCCTCAGTGGACTGCGGCGACGACTGTGCAGAGATCATCCGTGGACTCCGACGACGACCGTGCAGAGATCCTCAGTGGACTGCGGCGACGACTGTGCAGAGATCCTCAGCAGACTGCGACGACTCCTGCACTCAGTGATCCTACGTGGATCAGTGCTTCAGGTCCTGCGTGGGCCCGGTCCTGTGTGGGCCCGATCCTGTGTGGGTCCGATCCTGCGTGGGTCTGCGCTCAGCGGTTCTGTGTGAGCCAGCGCCTACAGGTCCTACGTGGGCCCAGTCCTGTGTGGGCCCGATCCTGTGTGGGTCCGATCCTGTGTGGGTCATCTCTCAGTGGTTCTGCGTGAGCCAACTCCTACAGGTCCTGCATGGCCCCAATCCTGTGTGGGTCACTGCAAGGTTAGTACCTATCGATCCTTCGTGGGTCCGACGACTTAGATGGTTCAATGATCATCTTTATCGTCATCCGAAGAAGTATACCTGTGTGAGCTGAATCTTGTGTTACTCTCCTTTGTGGATTGTGTTGAGCTATCCTGTGTGGATTTACTGTTTACTCTCCTTTGTGGATTGTGTTGTTCTATCCTGCGTGGGTATGCGTTTTGCTTTCCTGTGTGGACTGGGTTGTGCTAGGGCTCGGACGTTGGAGCCGATCGGGGAATTGATGACTTAGGTATATGTATGGGCATATACCTAAGCCATGTCAGATGTTACTTAGTGATTGTATCTCTCCTTCGCGTCTTATCCTTTGTGGATTTCGGGAGACCTTCGGGGGTCTCGGGGTCCCTACTGAGTAGCTTATACTCACCCCTGGACGGGCTATGCCCACACTTCGTGGTGTTGGTTGCAGACGACGGACATCGCTGATCGTGGAGGAGGCGTGCGGAGCAGGACAGTACCTGGAGGTGGACCACTGGGCGGGACGTACTCGGAGCGGTTAGGTGGACCTGAGGAGCAGTGGAGGCTATCTGTACCCACCCTTCAGGTGGGACTTCCAGAGGACGGCTCGACGCTGCAGTTTTTCCTTTCAGTTGCTGTTTTTCCCTTTCAGTTTTACTTTACAGTTGGGCTTGTATTTCCGGCCCCTTTTACTTTCAGCACAACTTGTACAGTTTTTACTTAGTGTTTACTTTTCCGCTTGCTTACTCTGTGGTGCTTGTTTACTTTTCAAAGGCAATTCCTTCCCTTTTTGTTGGGATTTACGCCTTGGTGCTAGTTGCCAGCCCCTAGCCTATGGAAGGCGGGAATGGGGTAGTCGCGGCACGGGCCCCGAGGACGGGTCGTGACAAATAGACACACAATGATTTTTTGTTCATAACCCTACGAAGAACGTGTAGAACACATGGTCCAAAAGGGAGAATAATTCAAAATAGAAAAAACGAGGAATGAACCCCATCCATCGTTCATCATGGAGTTCATTTTATCTCGTTAGAGGGATCAAATAGAAAATATAAAAATATAATTCAAATAAATTATGTATCAGTTCCCCAAAATATACCTGATAGAAGACCCACCCACAAGAACGAACAGTCCGTGGGTCAACCTATTCATGGGTTGATACGTGTTCATTATTAAATCAAATAATGGGGAAAATGTAATCAAAATAAGAGTCCCTACTATGGGTTAGGATCTGTCACTGATGAAGAGGGGTTGTGCTGGCATCATTGATGAGATCTGCTAACTCCATTGGAGCCATGACTCATGAACAATCGATCCATTGTAGTTTGTTGTCGAGAATTTTTTCCAAGGGGCCTACTAACCATGCCTCCAGAGAATTTCAGGGTTATG
Source organism: Viscum album (assembly GCA_963277665.1). Lineage (NCBI taxonomy): Eukaryota > Viridiplantae > Streptophyta > Magnoliopsida > Santalales > Viscaceae > Viscum > Viscum album. The sequence continues at coordinate 1,156,862,602 of OY728133.1, read as the reverse complement.
AGGCTAAAGCTAAAGATTATTATTAACGGATTATTTAAAATATCCAATCACTGCATTGTGTAAATGTAAATAAAATAAATAATTTAATTCATTTTATTTCTTTAAATGTCCAAAAACTGTCTTCTACAGCCGACTCGTGCTGGTCAACGTTAGGCGCTACCTAAGGTGAAGTCTTTTCTCTTAACACAAAAATTCCCCCAAATTTATGATATAGGAACCCATTTAGAATTTATTTCACCTTTTCAAGAAAACTTCTAGTGATTGCTATATAAATGTTTAATTTATTTCAAACATTTATTCCTGGTACTTTTAACCTCATAATCGCACATCATCCCAATGCCTCGTCTCATAAAAATTCAACATAATATTTAATAAACCAGTATAAAAATAATTTTTTTCATTAGTTTTTAGATTTTTAACATCGGTTTTGAGGTGATTTCTTTGTGAGCGACATTAAAAATATGATTCTTAACATCGATTATGAAATATACCACACTCAAAATGGGTTTTTTACGCTTTTTAAAATAGTTTTTTAAAAAACTAACATGAAATACCATCTAGAAACGACGTTAAAAATATATTTTTATGTTGGTTTTTAAAAACTGAGGTAAAACTTATTGATCATCTTGTAGATAATTTCATAATATTTGATTTGATAGGTCGTAGAGCTCAAACGGAGTCACAGATCAAAAGTAAAGACCATTAAAAGTTTGATATATTTTTATTTAGGAAGGATCAATTATGCCAAACATGGCTTTATCTTCGAAGGAATTATAGAATCTAAAGGATTATTTGCAGTTTTACCCTGATATGAATTGTTATTCATCATTAAAATAAAATAATAATCATTAAATGGTATATAAATTTAGAAAACTACTCATAATAAAAATATAAATCATGGAAAGGTAATTACAAATACCTAGACGAGATCACAAAAAGAAGAAATAGTGGATTCACATGGGAGATCAAACCAGTCAAGTTGGTAGAAAAAATACATTTGAAGAAAATGATCATTAAATGATATATTAATTATGAAATCTTATCATAAAAAATATCAATCACTGATTAATAATTACAAATACCTTAATGAGGTTGTGGAAAGAGGAAATAATTGATTCTTGTAAAATATCAAATTAGCTGAGTCAGGAGAATGATAATGGTTTAAATAAATAATTGTTCAATTATGATATTTGTATAATGAAAACTTATAATTGAGATAATAAAATAAAATGTGGTGTGAAAAATTTTAGGAGGAGAATGGAAATTTCAATGGCGCGAAGTTAAAAAATTGAAATTCTGCGTTGGTGGGATATTAAAATTATCTTTCACATCAATTTTATGTTTACCATTATGAAAATATATTAAACATTTCAGTAATTTCTTACCTTGTTTATATATTAATTAACATGAAAAATCATTTTTCATGACTTTATAACTTCTGTTATTAAATAACCGGTGTGAAAAATTGACTTTTAATGTTAGTTATTTAATAACCAGCAATAAAAATTATTTTTCACAGTAGTTATTACATAAACGATGTGAAAAGTGTTTAAAAAAATGTAGTTTATTTCCCAAGATTCTATTTGACAAGTCTTGAAGCCCACATGGAGTTACATATCAAAATTTATTGCCATCAGAAGTTGGCCTCCCCTAAGACTTTGTTTTGAGATGATCAACTTCCGATGAAACTATCTATTGATTCGTAACTTCGTTTGAGCTTTCAGACGTATCAAATAAATTATTGGGAAAAGAAATACATGTTTTTAAAATATTTTCACATCAGTTATTTAATAACCGACATGATAAATTCTTTTTAACATCAATTTTTATATAACCGATGTGAAAAAGTCTGGAATATTGATTTTTAGCATTGGTTCTTGTATAACCAATGTGAAAAATCAACGAAAATTTTAATATCTTTTCATTTTGGTTATCATAAAATGGATGAGAAAGATAATTTTAATATCCCACCAATGTTGAATTTACATTTTTTTACATCACAACATCAAAATTTCCAATTTACACTTAAAATTTTTAATACAATGTTTTCTTTTATCATCTCAATTATATGTTTTCATTATAAAAATTTCATAATTTAATGATCATTTATTTCAACCATCATCATTCCCCCAACTTGGCTCATTTTATCTTCAACATGAATCAAGTATTTCTTCTTTTCGTAATCTCGTGAAGGTATTTATAATTATTTAGCCTTGATTTATGTTTTTCATGGATAGGTTTTTTAATTAATATACCATTTAATGATCATTTCTTTCAACCATCATCGTTCCACCGACTCATCTTGTTTGATCTTCTATATAAATCCACTATTTATTTTTTTCGTTATCTCGTCAAGATATTTTTTATTATCTTTCTATGATTTCTATTTTTGTGAGTAGTTTTCTTAATTGATATACCATTTAATGATTCTTCTTTTATTATAATGATGAATAGAACTTCATATTTTTTATGAGTAGTTTTATTAATTGATATTCCATTTATTATCTCACCATCTAGAACCTTGTGATTATCCTTCACCTGCTGAAATATAAGGCATCAAGAAACAAACTATGCTACTCCCTTATTCATACATGTCCACCAAAACTAATGCTGGATGACCCGGTATATTTTTGAAACTGAAAGATGTACTATTGAGGGGGATGTGTGAGACTTCCTCAGAACCTCCTCCCATAATTCCACTGGCACAAATGCGCATCCTATAAAAATAAATATGTTTTTCCCACCTTGGTAATATCAATAAAGAGTATTTCATGTGGATAACAGAGCATGAAAATTCTCACAGTTGATATCCCATAGTTGTGTCTCCCTAACTCGCTACAAGAGTCGTGGGGGGTAACGACCATCGACTAGAGATAAGATGCATCTTCCCTAACTATTTAAGATAACTATTGTGTGGAAAACTATTTGGAAGCCTCATTCAACACCTATGAACTAAATCTCGGATTGATAGCATTAGCTACTACATTCCCCTTTCCAGGAGTATAGATGATCTCAAAGTCGTACTCTTGGAGGAACTCCAACCATCACCTCTACCTCAGAATCAGATACTTTTGTGAGAAGTTCAACTTGAGGATCTTGTGGTCAGAGTAGATAATAAAACATTCGCCCATTATGTAGTGTGGTCACATCTTCAATGAAAAAACTACCTCTTCCAATTCAAGATAATGGGTCACATTGTTCTGCTCATGTGGAATTAGTTGGTATGATCCATAAGAAATCACTTCATGTCTCTGCATCTGGACACAACCAAACATGGTCCCTGATGTGTTATATAAAACAACGTACTTGACATCCTCTACTGGGAATCTCAAGATCGGTGTGCGAGTGAAACTCTACCTCAACTGCTAGAATGCATACTGGTACTTATCCATCCACATGAAAGGTTCCCCCTTCCAGGTCAAGGCTATAATCAGTTCTAAAATCTGGGAGTAATTAGGTATGAATCCCCAGTAGTGTCCTGGAAACCCAAAGAAGATCTGCACCTCTATCTCACTCTGAGGTGGCTCCCACGCCAACACCACCTCATCCTTGACTGGGTCCACTACTACTCTATTTGCTAAGAAGTAATTTCCCAGAAATTGGACCTCCATTATCCAAAACTAGGACTTTGAGAGATTCCCATAAATCCAGTACTCTCAGAGTATGTCTAGAACCATCCACAAGTGTCTCATGGGCTTCTCCTCTGACGCCGAGTACACTAGTTTATAGTTGACGAATACCACTATGAACTGGTAAAAGTAAGACTTGAAGATCCAGTTCATAAGCTCCATGTACACATCAGGGGTGTTTTTCACAACAAAAGGAATCACCAAGTACTCGTAGTGACTATAGAGGCATCTAAAAGATGTCTTCGATATATTCACATGTCGTACTCAAAACTGATAGTAACCTGATCGAAGTTCAACCTTTGAAAACCATCAAACCCCTATCAGTTCATCAAAGAGGTTGTATATCCTTGGTAATGGATACTTTTTCTTCAATGTTACATAGTTCAGGCACTGATAATCCATGAACTACCTCAGAACTCCCATCCACCATCTATGAGAAAAAGTAGGTCCTCCCAAGGTGAAACAATGGGTCTTACGAATCCCTTAATCTAAAAGTACTCCATCCACACCCTCAACTCAAGAAGATCTATGGGAGCAATCTGATATGCCAGTGAGTATATCAGTGTCATCCTGAGGTGTAAGTTGATTCATAAGTCTATTTCATTATAGGGAGTAAATATAGTAATATATTCTGGAAATACTTATTCATACTCCACCACTAATTATGGAACCGAAAGCACACAATGTATGCTTCTCCAGAGATAATGCATTCCAACTCATGAGTAATCGGTTGCACCAACTTAAGAAAGATCCCATTATATGATGCTTGGGTATTCTTTTCACCAACAAATGAAAACCCCATTCCATCACTTCATACATACTAAACTCTTCACCTAAATAATTAAATGTGGACATGGGCGAAAGACAACAAATCCATACTGAGAAAGATGTCATAAGGCCTCAACACTACCACCAAGAGGATCCAACTAGAACTCTCTCCTACAAGGGTAAGGTCACATTGTCTTCAAAGATGTGTGTTCATCAATTCAACTCTTGTTTGTGTCTCTATGTGTCTGGGTCGAGTGAACAGCTCCACTAGAATCTCAAGGTTTCTCAAAATACATATAGTGAAGAAATACTGATTTGAACCTGTGTCTATAAGTATGATATATAAGTTAGAAAAAACACAGATCATACCTCAGATCATCCATAGAGTCCCCTGTTTATATGCCTTGACCTAATGTAACTACCCCTGCCCCTGTCATCCACCTCCATGAGCCTGGTGCATACCTCATAGTGGAGGGGGTGGAAGTAGGTCAAAGTGTATGCCACCTCTTACATGTCTCCCTACTCCTCTTCCACATCTACAACATGGTAGGTCTTCCTTCTTTACTCTTTGAATCTACCTCAGTGGTCCATATTCTTCCACTCTGTCAGCAGTTTGACAGTTTGGGAAATCTCTAGTGATATGTCCACTGTTGTCGCACGAGTAACATAACCTCTTTCTAGGGTGACTGGATCCATCCTGAGAGCCCTGGACCATAGACCCCATGTGTTGGATACTCCTATGATTTATCCCATAACCTGATCTCTATGCCTAACGTCAACTCCCTTCTATCGAGGTATCTTCACCTCTCTACCTACTACTGACTGCCACTGGATGTCTTTACTCATCCCATAATCTCTCGACCACCAGATCTTTCTCGATAACTCCTGCATTAATCTAAATCATAGAGGAATGATACTAGCTCATATGTCCTATCGTAGTCCTTCGCCAGAGTTCTGATCTCTAATGTACTAATCCATAACCCTATCCATCGAGTACCTGGCGAGGTTGGTGAACCTTGATAAATAGTCATTCAAAGTTAAACTGCCCTACGGGAGCTGAAAAAGCTCCTAGATATGCACATCTTTTAACGCAACTGAAAAGAACTCCTCCCTAAAGAGTTTCTCAAACTCCATCCATGAAGGAGTCTTCTCGTTGTGAGTCTGTATGGTCAAAATCTACATTAATCCTTCCAAACACCGAAGAATGATCACTCCAAGGATCAACATAAAATCAGGAGGTTTCCTCACTAGAGAAAAAACTATGGTCACTACCTCATGATAGTTTTCATCTGTATGAGGGTCGGGTTCACCTTGGAACATGAGGGGTCTCTATATATGAAACTCAATGAGCATGCTCACACTATACTCCTCATCTACTGGTACTATAGGTACCACATGCTACTCTAATGGTGGTGGTATAAGAAGTGGACCACCTAGAGGTATCACATGGGGAAATGGTCCCTGAATCGAAGCATTGTCACTAAAGGGGTCATCATGATGACCGAGCTAAAAAATCCTAGAGGGTATGTGTCACAAAAGAATCTTGTAAGGAAATAAGATATACCATGAACGAATATTATATTTAGACATCTTATAGTAAAGGATGTGGAAAACAAAACCCATTCTAATATGATACACCTGCCATTTTTTTGATTCCCTAAAACTAGATTTCTCATGTACTAAATTGAAAAAACTGGTTATCAGAGACCTGGTGAATGGATACATCGACCACCTGTACAAACACTAATGTCCTTGGCCTGAAAGAGGATATCAAAAAACTTAACACTATTTCCCCAAAATAATATCACTGAGTATTGGTCCTATGGTAGAACTGATTGCTTCTGATACCTCTCTATCACGAACTGTCCTAGTGGGCTCATGTCGTGACTCCCTGAGCCTACCTCCAATAAGCCAGGGATGGTGACTAGAACTGTGTAGACATATCAATAATATGGGAGGCATTTACTAAGTATCTACACACAAGAACACATTCCCAAGCCCATAAATTCTAAAATGTAAAAACCCTTAAGGAACAAAATTCATGAATAAAACTAAATCCAACCAACAGAGTACAACATGAAGTATTGTGTAGAAAGTAAACTGGCCCAAAATAAAATCCTACCAAAAGAGTGTTTGTAAACTAAAATGTACAACCTGTAAGAAAGAAATAGGCACTAGGACTGTTGCTCGTAGTCATAGGAACACCTTGGACTGTAAAGAAGCTCACAAAGTTCAGTCCGGTTGTGGTCTTCCCTATACTCCATCAAAAAGCCACATGTCTTCTCTAGACATGACACACGTGAGAAAATATCATATAGGGTGATTATAAGAGTCCTCAGTAGAGGAAAGCAAAAACCACAAGGAAATTAAAAAAGTAAAGGTACAGTTGGCTCTACACAATATATTTCTCAAAAACATATAACAAGAGAAACACATTTAGATATACCAAAACCCAGACCCATAGTGTAGAGGAAAATCACAACGACTGCATACCCATGATGAGGATTTAGTTCGAAGATTCTATGAAGCACTTGTCCAGTAGAACTCACTCCATGAGTTCGATAGCACTACTAAAAACTGTTCGAGAAGTATATTCATTGGGAAGTGTCACGAGTTAGATAGATGCATTGAAAGATATTAAGAGTGAACAGATACACTCATTCTGGGGGAACTCACTCCAGAGTGAGGAAAGATCATGATTCAAATATGGGTATCACCATGAGGGCCTTATCATATACCATGAATCATCTAGATTCACCAAATAAGTAGAGGATCATCATATTATGGGATTGGTCACATTATACGTGACTACCTAGGGCCTTGAATTGGTAGAAGATCTTTCTCCAGACCTCTTAGAGGGATTCTAACTCTATCCCAAAGTCATACTGAAGGGATCATAATCTTATTGAAGGAAACAATAACAGAACTTTGGGAGAATGAAAAAAATCATAACTAACCCAAAAGAAACATTTCCATTTTATGGTGGGCATGGAGATTAATACATGTAGAAGAAATCAAACGGTGTGTGGAAAGGTCACACGCTATGTCTCGTGACTTTAGGTATTATCTGTGTACAGCGACTCCAGTCAAAAGATATATCTTGTAAAAAGTGTATACAAAAAATCTTGTGATGTTCATATGCTGTGTACTGTTTTCTGAGGTCTGGTCTATGGACGCCGACTATATACCAGTACATGACTTCAACCTATGTATGCCAACCTGTGTACTAGTATATAGGGTAACTCACGTAACCGGCCTGATCTAGACGTGTAGGTGAGTACATGCCGTGTAGTCCACCACATGTCTATGTATCATTAGAGATACACACCTAGTCCCACATTGGGATCCACATGCCATGTGACAGGTTCACATGTCATGTCATTGGTTACTGTTGTACGGAACCTTAGATTTGGCTGAACTAGTCCTACACGCTGTGTTCTTCGGGAAACACACCGTGTTCATCACGATTTTATGTAAATCTATGTTCTTCCTCTCATGCCTTGGTTGGACTTAGATCCATCTATCTGATAGTTCAATGTCCTCAAAACTGAATTTACTTGGTCATCCATTCATGGGAACTCCAGTTCAGTAGGTTTCATGAATTCGATCAGCTCCAAAAACACATTTCGATCATCCGTGCAATGAACGGTCGAAGAACGATTTCTTCCAATCTATATTGATTCATCGTCTACCATCATCATCACAACTCCACATGGTTTTCAAGACGTCAGATTTCATGTTCAGAATCATTTCATTTCAAAACAAAAATGCAATGATATGTTGTTCATAACCCTATGAAGAACGCAATGAATGCGAGGTCAAAAGGGAGAAAAAAATCTTAATATAAAAGAGGAGGAATGAAACCCAGCCATCGTTCGTCATGATTTTGATCTACTCAAGTAAGAATAATCAAACACAACAAATCCAAATGTAAATCCAATAAAACATGGATCAATTCCCCAAAATAAACCAGAGAAAAGACCATACCTCAATAACGAATGATTCGGGAGTAAACATGTTCGTTAGTTGCTCTGGATTCATCGTAAAATCAATGAACATGGAAAAACGAAATCAAAACATAAACACCAACCTCAGGTTAGGATCGATCAGTGATGAAGATGGGTTGTGATTACGTCATCGACAAGATACTCTAACTCTGTTGGTTCTGCGATTCACAAATGGTCGATTCATCTACATTCATTGTAGAGAGGTTTCTACAAGGGGACTCATTTTAAGGCCTCCAGATATTTTTAGGGTTATGTTGACAACACTGAAGATTCTTCTTAACAACTTATTTAAAACATCCAGTCACTGTGTTGAATCAAGGTAAATAAAATATATATTTTTATTCATTTTATTTCCTTTATTGTCCAAAAACTAACTTCTAAAGATGACCCATGCCGGTTGATGTTAGTCCCCCTCTAAGGTAAAGTCACTGCTTCGAAATCAACAGTGCGTAATGATATCTAATATGGTCACTTGTTTAAAAGTTATTCCATTTTTTCTAGAAAACCACTGACACACACTATTTAAAAGTTTAATTTATTTCATACATTTATTCTGGGAACTCCAAGCCTCAAAAACACACACCATCACAAAGACTTGTCTTATAAATATAATATTTAATGACAATACACAAAAAATATGAGACATTACAGGAGTAGCCCAGATAGTGCCAAAAAATCCCATTATAGCTTAACATGGTGTTGCCCAAATAGAAATAGAAAATCCCATTATAGCATAACATGGGGTGGAAAAAATAGCACTTAGTAAACCCATTATTGATTTACATGTGGTGGAAATGATAACACTAGGTAAGCCCTTTGTAGATTATACTAGGGTGGCCCAGATTTCACTAGGTAAGCCCATAACATCTTGTTAAAGGGTTATATGTTTAATGATGTACCAATTTACCTAATTATATTTTAAATTACTTATAATTGTATTTCATGAAAAATAATTGATTTTCAAATGGTGAGATACTGATATTTTTGAAAAAACTATTCCCTTTTTTGTATAAAAGGGATATTTTTTTGAAAAATGTTTTTATATATTTTCATTGGACTAACATTTTCAATTCCTTTATATAACATATTGATATTTATTTCATATCCCATGTTTTAAAAGGTTTTTCATATGATTTATTTGATACTAGAGATAAGGGTGAGAACAAGGGGAAGAATCTAGAGATTTTATACAAAAAGAAAATAAGATTTATTTTAAAAGGGTTTCCTTTTGTGAAAAAATTTGGATACTGAATAAAAAAGTACACTTTCAATTTATGGGTTCAATTTTTAATATTTTCCCTCATTATATAAAACCCTAAACTAAAAAGGTCATTTGGAATAAAACAAATTTAATTCTATTTGAAAATAAATAAAATATATATTGTTTGTGGCCAGGTCCTTACATTTGGTATTAGAGTAGGAGTTAAAAAACTTTGATGATTAGGATGTTTCATTTTCTGGTTTTCTTATGAGATATAGATATAATCATAGGTTTAAAAGTTTAACTATAAAATTATTTTCAAGGACTTATAAAATCCTTTAGTTTTTTAAAGTGATGAATTTGATGGAAATAAATTATATTTTTGGAGATAATATTTAGAATAGTAATTTTTATGTATAAACAATTTGAGGGTTAATGTATCATATATTTTCCATGGGTATCATCTTTAAGAGGGACATTTTACTTTTAACATGTCATAATTCATTTCATGTTTTAATTATTATTGTTTCTATAGATTCATGATTTTTTGATATGATGGAAGGACATAGATATGGAAGAACTTTCAGAACTCTCTCAGATGATTTGAGCATCACTGTTATTGTGAAATATTTTTCAATTTTTTTAACATATTCATGACTATTAAAACCACCTACAAGAAGTGGATTGAGTTATCTAACATCTATCATTTTATAAATGAAATTTTTTGGGTCACGGTATCTTTTTTTAATTAAAGATCTCAACTTGAATAACTATTTAAAAAAGTGAAATACTAGAAGTGGAGTGAACATCTACCTTTTTGATGTTTTAAAACATGTTGAATGGTGAAGGGATTATCAAGGATATCCTCAAATATAGATTCAATGTATCAATTGTTTTATTATCCATAATTTATCAAAAGACGAATAGATTGATATTAGTGAGTCATGATATTATAATGTACATCTTTGATTATTGAAACAAAGTATTAAAAATAACATGATGAATAATTGTTAATGATTTAAGAAGGATAGTGAGTGAATAATGTTTTTATGTATTGAGTTTTCAAATTTATGACACTATGGTATTTTACAAATATTATGGTAATCATGGAATTCCTAAGGATTTTTCTATGGTATGATTTGTTTTTATAAATTTGAAAAAGTATGTTTTATTTAATCAATACCATTAAAAATTGGTAAAAAGGTGATAATTTTTAAGTTAATAGTTACCCTTAATTTTAAATGAAAATGTTTATTTGAAGAAAAATTCCTTTACATTTGATGAAAATATGGTTAAAGGAATTTGTACTATTTTTGGTTTTCATGATCTCTAAATTTGATGTAATTACAGGTTCTTAATTTATGGGATAGAAAATTAATGGATTGAGATAAATATTAAGGTTAAAATATATTTAGGTTATTTTTAAGGAGTTTTTGAGAATTTTATATGGATTATATTAATAATGTTTTATAAAAATACCCAAAGGATGAGTAATCCAACAAGTTTACATGGATTAAACCCACAACTAAAGAGTGACAAGGGTGTATCGCTTACCACTTGCCTAAATGAAGTCTTAGTTAATATCAATTTGTCTTTTTTAGTTAAAAAATATAATGGATGAATAGAAAAGTTGATTTTGAAAAGAATTTTTTTATCTAATAGATATCCATGGGATTTGAATATTATTTGGTGATTAATTGATTTATGTTATTTCGGAAGATGTTTTCTATTATGGGAACCCTATATGATCAAGGTAAATGAAAAACTAATTGATTTTATTTGAGAAATAAAGGATGGATTATTTTTTGAAAGAATATACTCTTTATTGTGGAATTATGGTGATTCTAGAAATGTTTAGCTTAATTAGTGATTATGAGATTTATAAACATAAATTTTTGGGATAAGACACTAAGATTAATTGATATTATTTTGATAGGAAAATGATAAATTTATCTTTGAAGAATATGTGATAAAATCCTTATAAATTTATGCATTTCAATCTCTACCAAGAATATTTTAATGAATTTTTAGGAAATTTATTTAACGAATGCCCATTGTTTAACTTCAGGTATTAATGTTTATGTTTTCGGATTAATGTAGTTTTTTCATCATATAATGGTTTATTATTTTTAGGGAACTATATAATATTGTACCGACCATTTTTTTTGGTTAATTACTAAATATAAAATATTTTAATAGTTATACAATTTTTGATTTTTTGATTTATTGGTGTTGATTCTTATACTTCAGTTAATAGAATTCATCATGAATACTCATCATTTAGAAAGATGGTGAGATTGTGGTGGGAATTGATTAAAGGATGAAATTTTACATAGAAATTATGAATGTTTCCTTATGTATTTATTCTTGGTAGTATAATAACTCTCTAATTTGAGAAAAATTATTTTAGAAATAAATACGTTTTCAATTTACTTTTATCAATGACATTTCAACCAATCAAATATTTATAGTATTATGATGGTTAATAATCCTATCAGAACATCCTATATCGCACTATATCAGTCCTTGAGAGTTAGTTTTATCTTCCATGACCATATTTACCTACTTGGAAACCGAGTATGTATTATATTAGGTGACCTTCATAATTTCATTTATGAAGTTTCAAGTGGATGTTTTATTGACCCTTTTCTTCGATGTGGGATTTCAACAAAGGTGTATTAACAAAATTCAAACTTCTAGGTTTTTTTATATCAAGCTAAAATTGAAAGAAATAAATTTATTAATGGGTAGGGGGGATAATGTAAAACCTTGAGTTAAAAAAATAAACAATGTTCAATTTCAAATAAGACACACCACATCAAGCATATTCGAATGACTAAATATTATTATTTAAATGCAATTGTTATCACCTAGCTGTTGTAATAGAAATAATGAATGATATTATCAAAATTATGAAAAAATAGTCTATTAATGTTTATAAAATTAATTATTTAATTAAAAATTAATTATAAATGAAAATAAAAACCATTTGAATATAAAGGATGTGTTTTTATAAAAAACTATTTTATTCCCATAATAAAATTTAATATTAAAATTTAAATTAATTACTATTTGTTAAGGATAATAATGAAAATTTTATGATATTTATTCTATCAATGATTTTTAATTCTTACAATATGTTTTTTAGGCATAAGATAACAATAAATCCTCATCTAGTAAAAAAACTATATTATTCTCTAAGAAAATTTATCAATCTTTTGATGGATCACCAAATTTAAATATAAATTTTAAGTATTTAATAAATTTTATAGGAAAAATAAACATAAAATTTTAAATAGTAAAATAAAAATTATCTTATTGTGAAATTTTGATGTTTTTTGAAGAAGATTTTTTAATGAATAGTGAAAAAATATTCAGTTTTAATTGGGAAACAGTTTTTAAAAAAAATTATTTATGTAATAAAATTATATTTTAAATTAGTTTTAATGTATAATTACTCTATTTAACCACCAATAAAACCAATTTAGGTCATTTTAATCAATTCCACATTAAAAAAGGATGTAAAAACATTTCAATGTTGTGAATTTCTCACTTTAAAAACCCATTTTTTATTTGGTTTGATGGATTGTTTTTTAATATAATTTTCCAATTATGTGAATTGAATTAGGTAAAATCAATTCCATATTTGGAATAATAAGGTATAAATTATGTTGTATGGTCAGTTTTATTTTTTATGTAAACAATTGTTACTGTGGTAAAAAATTATTTACAGGGATATAGTAAAATAATGAAATGGGTTATAGTTAAAAAGTGTAAAGGATTAACGTACCTAAAAATTACAAAATTTAATGGCTCGTTGAGATATTTATCAATATGGAACATCATAATAAACATTAATTAATAATATAATTCAAGGAAATTAATTCCACCTCAATGTGGATGACATTAAATATAACATAATCATTATTTTAATCACTTAGAACCCCTCACCTCAAGTATAAATTCAACCCCTCACCACCCCATTTCAAGTAACAAGCCTACTAGATCAAAAAAACTATATCCAAACCTCTTTATATAACTATCCTCACATCCAAGTGCTTTTGGTATCACCAAAATACAGAATCCATGGTTCTCAATGGTCTCTCAAGGATATGATATTTAGGAGGAAATTTTCTCAAAGTACCTCTCTTAATTTATTTTATAGTTCTATTTTATCCTAAACTACATCAACCATAAAAAAATATACCAATAAAAAGTCATGTAAATAATACAATGTTACATTTCTAATGGAATATATCATATCCATTTAATTTACCATATCCTCTTATTAAAAAAACACAACTATTGTCCAAATTATGTGAGTTTACATTATTCGTGAATACTGAATTTGTTTTCAATTACCACCTTTATGGATTATCATGAAATTTTAATTTCAGAGAAATAATATTGAAATAAGTTTATTATAACATATTTCATGTTCTGTAAATAATATAAACAAATAATATTAAATAATATGGAACTCTTTTGCGATGTTCAAAACAAACCAGCCAAAATATTCCCAAAATTTATCATTAACAATTAATCTAATGAATCATCCTCATATAAGATATAAAAATAATATATGGGAACATTAATAATTTTGGAAGATCATTAAAAAAATTCATTACACTTCTGGTGTTGTATTCTTATTTTACAAGAACATCTATAATTATAATTATGAGAACTGATCACAAAACCATGAAAAAAACACGCCCAAAAATAATAGAAATTATAATATACTATAAATTAAATGGTAATAATATGTTATAAAATCACAATATAAGGTATTATAAATATGAATATAGTTACTTGATGATTTTATTCCATTATATAATCCTTTATTCAGGAGGATAAACTACACTCCATTAAATAGAAGCATGAGGTAAGGGATTTAATAACATAATTTCCATTCATTGGGTCAAAATTATAATTATTTACTACGTGATGATAAGAATCTATGTGAAATGAATTTGGAATAAATTATATTATATTTAAATTTGTTTTTTTACATTTATAGTGGATACACATATTCTCTTCATTTTATTAATGCCATTTTTTTTGAAATAGAATTTACAAGAGACATTATTTTAAAAATTGTCTACATAATATTTCCTTAAAACTCTATTTTATTTCATATTTATATTTTCTAAAATGGATTAATTTTTTTAAAATTCTGTAATGATTTTTTAAATCATTTTAAATCATGTTTTATTTTTTTACAATTTTTTTTTGAAATTATTCATTTTTTTATTTTTCTAAAAGTGGTTCTTTGTAACCTTTTCAATGAGAATACAAATGGATATTTTAAATTATATTTAATCAGAGTATTATTAATTCCATATTATGATTTATATATTTATGTTAATTTGAAAATTTTCATGGTTATTTTTAATGGAAAATTTTTCTTTATGATTTGCATAGTTTTTTGATTTTAAATTTAATTTTTAAAAAAGAACAAGTAATTTGATATCTGAAAGATATTTTTCTTTGAATTTCAAATATTTTCCAAAATTATATACTATTAAAATAATAATAAAAATTATTCATTAAATGGAACTTGAGAATTAAATGTGGGGTAGACCAAATAACATAAAAAAATACCATTATAGCTTTACATGGGGTGTCCTAGATAGTGTCAAGAAATCCCATTATATCATAGCTTGGGGTGTCCTAGATAACACTGAGAAATCCCTTTAGAGATCAACATGGATTGGACCAGCATCTTTGAGAAAGTGTGTTAATGTTTAACATGGGGTTTCCTTGATAACATTAGGTAATCCAATTATATATTAACATGGGGGGGGCTCCGATTACACTGGGTAAGCCCATAATAGCTTTTAAAAGTGTGAGATGATTAATGATGTCCCATGCTACGTATATATATTTTAAATTACTGTTAATGATTTCTCATAAAAATCCAATATTTTTCAAAAGGTAAAATATCAGTTTTTTTGAAAAGATTATTCGTTTCCTAATAAAAATGTATGTTTTTATTTATTTTTACTAGAACACCGTTTTCCATTTTTTATGCCACTTATTGATATTTTGTGATAATCCCATGTTTTAATTTGTTGATCCAGTTTCTTAAGCTGTAATAGTGACCAAGATAATAAAAATTGGAAAAATATAAATATTTTACATGAAGAGTAGATGAGTTTTATTTTAAAAGGGTTTCCGTTGGCGAAAAAATAAATATTTAGTATTAGAATCCACTTGTAATTTATAGGATTAAACATTACGATTTGACCTAATTCTATAAAAATCTAAAAAAAAGATCTTTTGAAATGAAATAACTATAATTATAGTTTAAAATAACTATAATAAATATTTTTTGTTTATGAACCCATAATGTTTGTGTATAAATCCATTTTTCTACTTAATAAGTCATTTTAATAAAAAACTTTTTTTGTTTTGTTTTTAAAATTTATTTTAATGTTAATTTTTACAAAAAATAATAACTGAATTTTAAAAAATTGATTCCATATTTTTTATTTATAATATTGAATTTATTTAATAAGTCCCATTTCATTTTTATTCATAATGAATAGTTATAATAAAAAATGTTTTCACCACATTATGTGTTAAGAGATTAAATGAGGGGTTAAACTATGTGATATGCTTTCAAATATCACTATGAAATGAATAAATATTTCTATTTAAGTGTATATTTACCTTAAATTCTTATACATTAGAATTTGTTTTCTACTTTTGTAAACTTTACCATGAAAATTACATTATATTATTTTAATGTTATGGGAATTTATAAGTCTGTCACTCCCCTCACATATAATATTCACCTCCTCTCCTCACTTATATAAACTCCCAATGATCCCTTAACATGACCAAGATCAACCAAAATATCATATGAAAACCCTTATACAAAAAATATATGTTTTTCTCCAAAAAATAATAAAAAAATAATCCTTAATCTCTTTTTCAAAGGATATTATCCAAGTAAGAGGTATATCTTTTTTCCAAGAATTTTTATTTTTATTTCTTCTTATACCTCTAAATAATAATCTATAACCATATTAAAAAAATAAAGTAAATATTATGACTACAATTAAGTTTTTTTATCTAAGATTTCTTACCATTTTCTACATCTTATCCATCTAATGGATAATGAAAATCTTGCTCATGCATATGTGTGGACCACTTTCTCCAGGAAGTGTTTTAATTCATTTCTCAAAACCGCCCCACATGGATGACTATATATATATATATATATTTAATTATAGGATATATTTTTTATTTATGAAATAATTATGGTGATATAAAAATAAAATATTATCTAATTTATTTTCATCCAATCTGACAGACAAAAGATATATCACATGTGTGAACATCCAGACTACTATCTCCATGGAGCGATGCAATTCATTTTTCATCCCCGCATCACATTGATAGTAATATATATATATATATGTTTAATTAATTAATAAATATGATATTTTAGAATTAATTATATTTATTTAATGATATATAATTATGTAACTTATTTTAATTCTTTTTGTTGAAAAATTAAAACGCCACCCATATATATGTGGAGACTACTGTCCCTATGAAGAAAGTATTTCATTTTTCATGGCCTCCATAAATGGATGAATATTAAAAATTATTTATTTTATAAATAATATATATTTATTTATATCATTATTATCATTATTATGATGATGAAACCAAGACCATGGGTTTGTACCAAAACAACGAAATTAAAACATGAATGAGAAACTGAATAATTAACACTAAAAAAATAAATTTTAATAAATAATTACCATTTAATGGGTAAAATTAAGTAATATATAATTTATATCCTTCAATATATATAACTATATATTATATATATATTAATAATAAATATAATTTTATTATATAAGAGTATAGAACCCGTCTGACCAACATGAATCCCAAGTAAGGGTTTATATTTCTCTCTCACATTAAACTAGGAAGATTTTTTATTGAATATATTTTTTTAATTATGTAATATTTATCAATTAGGTCCCATATTTTTCTATATATATCTATTCGTACTTTTTGAAATTATTTTTTCCATTTTATCTTTCTTTGGTTCTTAAAACCAATGAAAGAATTCCTTAAAGAAAACCAGAGCTTATTTCTCGTTTTCATCGAGAATATTTTGCCTCCATATACAAATTATTTATTTTTATTCTTGAATATTATTTTAAATATTTAAATTTTTTCTGAAGGAATATGTATAGATAATTTTACATTCTTTTGGAAATTTTAAAAGGAATCTTCCAAACTGTTTTCATATAAGTTATTTTTGACTTTCTTTAGAAAAATTGTGAAAATAATTTTTTTAAGATTTTCTACAAGAAACGATTTTCTCATTATCTAGTAGATTTAAAATTATTTATTTTCCCTTATATGTTTTTATGTTTTTCCAAACTAATATATTTTGAATTAATCTGGGATTTTTTTTCATATTTATATGAAAAGAAAATGATATTATTTTAGTAAAACTTTTTGATTAAAGATTTCATGCCCCTTTTGTATATTTTTATCTTCCAGTACACTTTTTTAACTTAGTAATGGTTTATTTTCAAGATTCTATTATAGTATATTATTTTAAAAATATATTTCTAGAATAATAATTAACAACTTATGAAATGATTTTTGGAAGTTATTTATAACTATATTTTTACAACAAAGTTATCAAAATTAAAGGATATATTTCCTTGTTTGCAAATAAATTACCTGATGCCTTTATAAAGGTGTTTTTCATCTATTTTAACATCCATTAATGTAACTTATGATTAAATTATACCTTGAAACTTATTTCTAAAAATTTATTCTGATGAAATTGTAAAATTTTTTAGCTATTAAAAGTAATTACCTTATGTATGCTAGTTTTAAAATATATATGTTTATTGATTACTATGGTATATTAATTATGAATTGTATTTGTATTCATTTATTTAATATGTTAAAATAATTTCCCTTATTAATTGATGGGTATGGATTGACATTAGGTATCCCCTAGAAGAAATGATAGTTCTCAAGAGAAAAACATGCTAGTGTATTTTCGAAATAACATACCAATTTTTTCCTGATAAGATGGAATGAATCCTTGATGGTTAGATGATGATGTAAAACATTATAAATTCTATCACAATAAAACTAGTTATTATTGTCATATTATTATTTTTTGTTTCTATGTAATCCATGGATATATTTTTCATTTATGATATTAGTTATATAGAACAATTGATTATTATTTATCTCTTCGACATTGTTCATGCCTTCTTTATTTTGTAATAAATTCTGTTATACGATTTCCCTTACTAAGATTCTGATATCACCCCTTTATTTTGTTTTCCATTCACCATGGTACAATGAAGGGATTCTTGAATTATTTAAAAGAGGAATATCTATGTATTCCAAATGTTTTTATGATGTGTTTTAATGTTTCCTATTTATTATAAAGATAATGTATGTATCTAGTCTCATATTACTTCTAAAATATTCAGTTCCATGGGTTGTAATATCTTTTATATTTTACCAATATAGCATAATAAAAATGAGATATAAGAAACTCAAGTTCAGGATATTATATTTCACATCAGATAATATTTAGTATGACCTTTGAGATCTATATTTAAAGAAAATATATATAGAAAATAAATAAGACAAAACCTTATAATTATGAATATCTTTTATCCATATATTTTATCTTGATTTTATATATCAATATTCATAATTTTATGAGTTGTTTAGGTATATTTTATATTTTAATTTTTTTTCTATTAAATAAATGGAAACTTAGTCAAACCCCATAATCTATTTAGGTATTTACCTTGAAATAATATCTATAATAATATAGTTGGAGATAATTATATTGTAAATATATTGGGGTAAGTTATGATTAATAATTCATTTCATATATGGGGAAACACATATTTTCACAAAACAATACTATGATGGTAGACCAATTTTTCAAATTCAAACCAATATAATTTAATAGAAAACGAATTAATCATATATAGATAATGAAACACATCCCACTAAAATATATGTCAATATTTTGGGATATAACAAAATGGAAAATGTTATTCTGTAAGTGTATTTTTTAAATAAAAATACCAATCAATATCATTTATTGATTCCAAATATTTATGAGGTTGATAAAATAGAAGGTATGAAAATAGAGACTTTTAGTGATAAATAATTTGATAAATAAATTCCTCATATTAAATGAGTTCATTTGGAATAGTAATTTTTAAATTTGTGATAATGGGAAGAGGAAAATATTATTAATTATAATGCTATGATTATAATATTAGAAAGGTATTCTATTGAATATACATGTAATTTATAAATTAGTATTGTTTTTTTACTTTAATGGGATAAATACATGCCTTATAAGTGTGTTACTGACTTAAAAGGTTTCGAAATATGATGACATGTTATATAGTGACCCCAAGGACAAAAGGAATTTATCCAAGTTTTAAATTTTAAAGTAAGGTAATAGAAAAAGGGAACAATTGATCTCTATGTAATGGGAAATGATGAAAATGGTAAAAATGGAAGAGTACAATTTATAACATGTAATAATTTCGTATTAAAACAACTTGTTTTTTTTGAATTAAAGAGAGTTATATTAATGTTTTTGGATAAATGTCATCAAGATTATTAATTCAAAAACAAGAACCAATGATTAAAATATGAGTAGATTTGAAGATACTCTTATGAGTGTCCCAAGAATCAAGGTAATTTACCAAAGAAAAGTCCAAGGGGGAAATTTAAAGCTTATGAAATCCCTATAGCATAGGTAGAAGTCTGTAATGATGCAATTCCAAGAACTCTAATAATAAACTCAATTTTATCTAATTATTTATTTGATTCCAAAACTATATTCTCTTATATATCTTGCATGTTTATTGAGAACATTAAAACATTATCTAACAATATTTATGGATTTTTCAATTAATATACCTAATTGGAATCTTGATATTGTAAGAATATATCATGTAGTATTTATTATGATGAACTGTAATTCCATAGTTTCAAACATGGTTGTTATAAATATGATTAACACCTACTTAATCTTGATTTTGGAGTTTTAATTTATTTTTAGGATTATTTAATTATTATATGCAATATAAATTAATTTTTGTTTAATTGGTTGAATTGCTTACAATAAATTATTTGAATGTTAGTGTTTGATTGAAATTAATTTACTCACACTTAGAATTTTTTAGTCAGGGGATTATGAATGGAGTAATATCCTATCATCATTTTATTGATCATATGATCGAGTAAGATTTTTTTTCATAATTTGGGAATAAAAAATTTATACCAATTATTCCTTATTTAGAATATTAAATGGAAACCATATCGAAACATAATTAAAGGATAAAATTATCCACATATAATGAAAGTAAATAAAGAAAATTCCATGACTCCTTGGTAATAAAGTTCTTAAAAAACAAACAATATGTATATAAATTTATAAATTCTTAGGTGGGAAATATTTCTTTGGTATCAATGTAAGTCTCTTAAAACATGTTCAGAAGTATGCATCTTATAATGGCACCTACATGATTTTAGAAATATTTAATTAATAAATACTAAGATTCATAGTAGTAACATAGAAATTAATTATCAATGTAATATATATATATATAAAAGATTATATACATGTCAATATATAATTATTATGTGGAAAAATTGTGAAGATGCAATTTATATAAGGTGGAGAATATGACACTTTAATATTTTAGTACATATTTCACTTTAAATAAATACTCTATCGAATAGATTAAAATATAAAAAACATATAACATAATCAATTCCTAACATATCAAAATAATATTATGAAATATAAATAAATTAATCAATTACGATAGTTTCATTGTATTATTTTTTACTAATTAAATTTAATGACCAGAAAATAAAAAATTACTCTAATATGTATATAATCATTTAATGCTAAATGGGGTATTTTTCGAAACAATATTTTTCAAGTTCTTTTCATTTTAATAAATTAATCACTTGTCAAATAATTCAATGTATGAAATAAAGAACAATACTCAATTAATTTTAAATTCTTATAAAATAAGATTAAGAATAGTTGATGTTTAAAAATATCATTTTCAATAAGAATTGTTCTTATATATATTTAAATTTTCAATTTAAATTTAAATTAAAAAACTTTATAATTTTAATTTAATTAAATGAACTTCATTTTTAAATAAATAATGTTAAAGGTAGCATAAGATGAATTTGTGGGATTTTTGTAAAAATGATGATTATTTTGTGAATATTGAAAATACGATTTTTTAAAATATTAGCACTTTTAAAGAATTAGATGTTATTAGAGAATTTTTCATAGAACATATATATATATTTAAAAATTCAAATCATTCATTTAAAAATATTATTTAAAATTTAGAATCATATTTTTAACAATTTAAAACATAAGTGATGTTTTATTTTAATAAATGCGATATTTGTGATAATTTTATTTGATAAAATAGTTACAAAGTTACCGTTTATTTTTAACTAACTTAAATGTTGCATAAATATAATTTGTTTCATTTATAATCCAATTAATGTCTTTAAAATAAATTCTATATGTGATTTTTTTATAAATTCATTTTTATGATTAAAAGACATCATTCTAGAAGAAAATTTGTCATTTTATTTTTCATACTTATATTAATATTGTTTTTTCCATATCTATGACTTTAGACATATAAAATGGATTAAATTTTTTAATTATAATATTTAATATTTATAATAATATTAATTTCATTTTTTATATAGTGAATAGTTACCAGGGTATAAATATTGTCACCATGGTAAGGGCAAAAAGGGTTAACAGTGATGTTAAAATAAGTGATATGACTTAAAATATAACTAAAATTAATGATAATTTTACTTTTTATTATATTCATCCCTTAAATTATTCTATATTTCAATTTTTTTCAATTTGGTACCATTTTATATTGAAAATGACATTGTATTATTTCATAGTTAAGGGTTTTTACAAGGGTGTCACTCCACTTTATTATAAAAGAGAGACTTTCCTCCCCACATCTACACACACCCAAAGATCCCATATATTGACAAAGATATTCCCAAATACCCTCAAAATGACATTATAAAAGACATATATATTTTTGTTTCACAAATAGGTCTATTCAAGAGTCATTATGGTGTTTTCAAAAAGAATAATGTCAAAGGAATAGATATAATTTCATACCATGATTTTCTATGTTTATTGATTGTTAAACCTACATATAATCTTTTATAACTATAATAACATAATTAAATCAGTATATTTACTATAATTTGATATTTTTATATTAATGAACAAACCATTTTCTATCTTATTTACATCTAATGGAAAAAAGAAAATGTCGCTCAA
The DNA here is from genome assembly GCA_963277665.1 of Viscum album. Taxonomy (NCBI): domain Eukaryota; kingdom Viridiplantae; phylum Streptophyta; class Magnoliopsida; order Santalales; family Viscaceae; genus Viscum; species Viscum album. The sequence goes on along the minus strand of OY728133.1, from coordinate 1,156,839,604 downwards.
TGTCGCTCATGTGTACGTACATACTATCACATCCATGAGGCGATGTAATTTATTTTTGATCATCACCTTGTTGTATAAGGCCCCGACCTGAAACCTTACTTAATATTGAATAAAATTAATAATTCACATTGAGGATCTTTTCAGGTTTAGAGTTTTAGAGAATTAGGATATAACTATTACATCTCAAAATATTACAAAGTAGTCACTTATACTGAATTTCCATAAAATAAAAATGCTTAAAAAGAAACATTTATAGTTCCATGTATTAGATAACATGACGTTCCCTTGATACCATCCTTGAACCTATTCCACATTAAGTCCTGTGAAAAACATTTCAAAAAAACATGGGGTGAGCATAAAAAGCTCAGCAAGGGATACATAAATAATGAAAACTATTAGTTTTTCAAAACAACAATTAAACCATGTATACTTTATCAAAGTAATACCTTTCACCTTTAAGAAGTAGTAAAAAATATTCACGGAAAAAATATCATTACTTACCCTTTTGTAACCAAAGGATTACAATAAAACCCATATAAAGAACACATAACATATAAAGGTAACTTGGGACATAAACATACTTAAATTGAATAACCATACCGTCAAATTCCACACATACTTAATGGAATAGCCATACGGCCGACTTCCATACCTAATGCATTGGAGGTTATCATGTTACCACCCATCCTGGTATTCATGGCACCACCCGTCATATGGTTTATCACGTAACCACCCGTCAAATGTCCAAGTACCATTATAAAATCATAAGACATAAAACAAACATAATGGAAAGAAAAAAATTCCACACTTTGATCACAATATATCACTCAAATATATTGACATAACAAATCCATTATAAAAACCATTTTCAATATTAAAATACATAAAAGAGTATATGATATTTATTTCATTTTAAAAACATCACGGCTTGTTGAGGAAGCCAAAGACCAAATAATACTCGCGGCAGCGGAAAAGGTCGTTGTCACCGCGTACCTTAAAAGAAACATTCCTTTTTGTTGTTTAGTAAAACGCTTCGTAGAAAAATATTCCTTTTGTATAAAAGTAAAAGTCAAAGGGGTTTATACACCGTATAAAAGATATTTGTGTATAAAACAAAATATGCCTCAATGAAAGGAGATTGAGACGAAGTCCCATACAATGTCGGTATCCTTAGATTAAGGATAAATCAATTACATGATTATGTGTGACAAATACGAATACACAAAATATAAGTGGATATTAAGTGTAAAAAAATCAGAGGTCATTCACACACAATCATGGAAAAAAAAACCAATGACATAGATATTTAACTCAATGAAATGAGATTGAGTTATGATTTCCGATACAAGTCCGTCTAAATGACATAAGAATTTATCTATGAGATGATTATGTGTAGAAATAGTATATCCACACAATGGTTTGTGGAAACTACGACATAGAGATTCCACACATAATCTTGGAATAATAAAATCAATAATTAGAGGTTTAACCAAAAGAATTGAAAGTTGGTTAAGAAGTTCCCTTACAGAAATTCGACAGCCTAACGACGTCACTTCAAAACTCATAAAATGAGTTTATGAGAGATAAAAAGGGTATCTCATCACTTGGACATAAAATTTATATTAATAAGTATATATAAGAACATATCCCAACATAATAGTATGTGAATTAAAAGACACAACAAAATAAGTCTTTTAAAAAGAAGAGGGTGAAAGGTTCGCTTACCGACTTGGGTAACTTTTGAAACGTACACCCCATTGAAGAAGGGTCATAAAATGAATATGTAAGTACCCATAAATGAAATTATATTACAAAAGAGTATAATAATGGTAAGTACATATACCACTCAAAGGAAATGGTGGCAAATGTAGCATAAATCTCACGGGAATAAAAGTGAGATGAAAAATCTCATATGAAAACTCGGCATCCTAACGACGCCACTTAAAACTTCCAAAAATGGATTGATGAGATATCATAGAGTATCTCATAATATTAAAATAAAATGTTCAGAAAAATTTATATAAAATATCATCCCCCATAATAACAAATAGGAACTTAAAAAAGTGTCATAAATGAGAGTACTTAAAAAAATAGAGAGGTTAGATCTCTTACGAAAATTCGGTAGCCTAACAGCGCCACTCAAAACCTCCATAATGGATTGATGAGAGAAAATAGAGTCTCTCACCATATGAAAATAAAACCTACAGTATGAGTAATATAAAAGAACATCCCAATCATAATAAATATGATCTTAAAAGGAATGACATAAAAGAGTGTACTTAAAAAGAAAGAGAGGAGTAGGATCCCTTACCTCGGGTCCGACTTGACTCGATCGTTCTTTAACGTCCTGAATAATAAACTTGAGTTGATTTCTACATGCTTAAGAACCTTTTTCAAGTTCATTATTCCTCATATTTAACTTATTGCCATGTTATAAACATTATATAATCATTTAAGTTAATAATGTTTGTTTTGTCGATATTTGGTTCTTAAGTCGAAAGTGGACTTCTTACAATTACATGTTGTTCATGTGGTCAAAGGTTCATTATATCCAGAATTATATTCATGATATGGATATCATATATATCATATATATCCAGAATATACATGTATTTATAATATTACATAATCATTTAGAGGTATGAAATGAAATGCATCGTTCATGGAGACGGTAAGCCGTACGTACGCATGAACGCTACTTTCATTTCTATGTCATATTAATGGAATTAAAACTAAATGCGAGGTATGTATATTTTAATTCCATAATTATATTTATCATTTATATGTAAAATAAATCATATATAATAACTTTAAATCCATCCTTCATGCATCCCACATATGGCATTAACGAATCAAATCACTTTGAGGGGTGGTAGTCCGCACTTCCTAAAACGAAATTATCGTGTTTACCCACAATGGAAAACATAATGGTATTCCACAAAAGAATAATACATAAGCTTAAGTAAAAAATAAACATATCATATATCATATATAAATATAGTGACATCTTAATGGCCACCTTTGAAGGTGTTATATGAGTGTTGAACAATCATCATTTCGTGAGGCAGAAATTCTCCATCCACAGAAACAGTATGTTCCGTAACCATTAGATGTAGGTGTGTGTAAGTTTAGCTCTAATACTTCTTATAAAAACATCCTAGTATATTGAATATACTGTATTTTTTACAAAAGAAATGAATAAAAAGAGTTTTGGGGGTTGGAGAAGAAAAATAAAACAAAAGGACTCAAGTGAAGACATTACCTTATAATATGGTAACTCCCTTTGGTTGGAGCTCAAAGGCTTCTTGGGAAGACTTCTGCCCAATTTGAGGCTTCAAGGAGTTAGAGAGGTATGTGGAGAGACAAAATGGGAAGGGTTTGGCCAAGCCAAAGGCTTTTGATGTGTGGGTATTGAGGTAGAGGTGGGGGCCTTTTATAAGGGGAGAGGAGGGGCACTCTTGGAAAGTAAAGAAATGTTACTTTATTTTAGAATGATTTTCAGATTTTAATGGTCCCACATTGATGTGTTTCGAGGATACGGTGATAAGGGTTTGAAATCCACCCATCCAACAGGTTTTGAACATGTGTAGGTCTTAGATTTTACATTATCATTCCAATTTATTTAAATCGTTAAATAATGAGGTCATCGCTGCATCATCATGATGTCATCAATACTTTAATATATTTAATGTCTAAAAATTATAAAAAAAATATCATGATGTAGGAAATATTTTTATATTTCTAATTAATATATATAGTCAAAAATATGACTTGTATAACCCCATGTAAAAATTGTTTTAGTAAAACATCTCATGTTTGTGTCATTTTTACTTTAACATTAAATAAAATGGTATTTATGTCATTTTCAAACCAAAGTGGCTCAATGGGGTACCCAAGTTGACCCATGGATTTTTTTGGTCGGCCATGACTCATCCAATGAGGTTAGGACAATAGTCTAAGTCATTTCATTTTATTAAAACATTATTCTTACCTTAAACTACACTAATTACCTCTAATCGCGATTAAAAACTTAATAAGTTACTATTCACCAAAAAATTATTTTAATCCCATTGAAACACATTTTACTTCTTAATTACAACCATTTATGTCATATTTTTTAAATTCAAAACACCAATATGGAAAAATTTCATTTAAATGGAAATTCAGTTTTTATAAGTACCACTTAGTGGTTTCACTATTCATCAAAAATTGAAGTTTTTCCAAAAATTTCCAAAAATTCACTCTAAGTTATATTTGATATTCCAAATCAAAAAATGATGTTTATTTTAAAAAATTCAAAACATATAAGTTCAATTAATTAATTTAATAATTAATTCCCGCTGTCAAAACAAATAGCGTGTTTTTATGAAACAAAACGTATCAAAAGATTAACACTAGTTTAAGTCCGGTTTCAAAATGAAATTAATTCCAACGACCACTATTGGATTAAATGGTAAAAATATATTATAATTTCACATTAAAAACAATTAAAAAGATAATATATTCATATAAGTAAATTATATTAAAAAGTGGTTTTGAATTAAAATACAACATTTTTCACTATTCATTAAAAATTGAACTTTTTTGGAAAAATACCAAAAATATACACAAAGTAAATTTTGATGCCTCGATTTTAAAAAAGAATTTTATTTTGTCAAATATAACACATAAAATTTTAAAAAAGTGGATTTAAAAAAGGTTTGCCATCAAAAGGCGGTTAATCGACCTTTTAAAGAATATTATAATGTTTACACTTAAAATTGGATTCATTCACATTTTTAATCCTATAAAATTTATTGTAAAAAGTAAAAATATTTTACAAACATATATAATCATTTTTTAGTTAGTTCTACTAATTCCCTCAATCACAATAGCTAGGCGTTAACTACCATTTAAAATAATATTAGTTTATTATTAGAGTGCAACGTAAGATTCCAAGAAACTCGTTGTTACGTGTTGGGTACGCCATCGAGCATAGCGTCACCTTTAAAGTTATATTAATATTTTATTCCCCAATATGGATAAATGTGAAAATTTCATACTCTTTATTTACCTGGGGTGTTACATCCTTCCTCTCTTTTGGGAATTGAGTCCTCGCAATTTTAAAATTGGGCTTAGAAACTTCATTGAAAATCCCACATCAGATCAAGAATTAGTAAAACAATCACTTAAAAATAAAGAAAGAGAAGTACAAAGGTTACCCGAGTTAACCCATATTAGGATTCCAAGTATGAAAATATGGATATAGATGAAAAACCAAAGGGTCATGTTCTGATGGAGAGTGATAGTAAACATGTCTAGGATAAAGTTAACCATAAGAAAATCACAAACTTGTGATGGGTTAAACGGTATTCGATTCCCCAGTAGGAAAATTTAATAGACAACATTTTTGTTTTAAGTTACTCTTCATTGAGGAATTTATTTTTGAGCTTAACTAAATCATAATGAAACATACTTACTTGTCACGTAGACTTTCAACTTTTACTAGATTCCTTAATCAAACTCATATTTTCTCCGAAAGGCGAGTATTTAGGAAGACTTGTTCGCATTATGAGTACTATAATCAACTACTTGAGAATCACCTAATCCACAAAAGAGAACTATATATTTCCCATGTCTTTAGACAAAATCAAAAACCAAAATTGTTAGTATGAGATCAGATAATCCACAAAAGTATAATCCTTTATAAAAATAAAATCTATTCTTAATCTCCAAAATTTATCAAAAAAAACCAAAGTTTAACGAAGACCATTTGATAAACTGTTGTCCATAAAATTCTTCAAAGTAAACCAAACTAGGATTGAAATCCAAATATTTGAAGGATTTAGTCACACAGTCTTCCATGTTAAATCGTAACATTTAGCTCCAAACAACATCAGTTGATCATAATGTCTCGTATTGAAAAGTAATTAACCTAATCTCATATCCTCCATGATAGGCTAATAATTTCCATAGACAACCAAAGATAAACTTACTCTTGATTCCTAAAATCATCTAACTAAAAATAATTAGTCAAAATAACTAGGGACTTCACATAGTCCAGTTGTAGGTGATAAATACCAGTCGCACTTTGGTTGTGGGTTCGATTCCCGCAGCTTTGTCCGATGCGACGGGTTGTCACACAGTCTGTGTGTTGTCCTTTTTCGAAAACTATATAATTATTAAAACATTCCCCAAAATGTGATAAAATCTTAAAAAATAATCATAACATATTTTAACCTCAATTTTATCTCATGCCTTTCATTTTCTATCTTAACATATAATAACCCATAATTACCTCAAAACTAAGGATCATATAAACCCTAATGGTTACCTTTAAAATTATTACCTGAACTTCCACATCGATTGGTCATCTCGTACATGATGCACTACAGAACATACCAAGGTACAAGTGGTTGATCATGACTCCTGGATAGTTGGTTTAGAACAACCATGAGTTTCCTCATTGAATCCCCCATTTCATCCAGTCTCTTAATCCGAGAACCACCACAGTTTCCTGCAAACCTATTGTCACTTTGGTGCCTGCTAGATCCATCCATTAACTAAAAACAGAAATTTCAGTGTGAGTATATCAACAAAACCATCATGTACTAATGAGGAAGATAAAAAGTAAGATATACTTACTCATTCACTTTATCTAAAACTAGGACTCTTTATGAAATCCTAACCATTATGGTACTGTCACTTATGCCTAGAAAATACCCTAACCTCTAAAGTTATCTAAACTGACCTCTGATACCAACTATAAGGCACCGACCTTAAACCTTACTTAATATTGAATTAAATGAATAATTCACATTGAGAATCTTTTCAGGTTTAGAGTTTTAGAGAATTAGGACATAACTATTACATCTCAAAAGATTACAAAGTAGTCACTTCTACTAAATTTCCATAAAATAAAAATGCTTAAAAAGAAACATGTCTAGTTCCATGTATTGATAACATGACATTACCTTGATCCCATACTTGACCCTATTCCACATTATGTCCTGTGAAAAACATTTCAAAAAAACTTTGGGTGAGCATAAAAAGCTCAGTAAGGGATACACAAAGAATGAAAACTGTTAGTTTTTCAAAACAACAAGTAAACCATGTATACTTTATCAATGTAATACCTTTCACCTTTAGGAAGTAGTAAAAACTCTTCACTGAAAAAAATATCATTACTTACCCTTTTGTAATCAAATGATTACCATAAAACCCATATAAAGAACACATAACATATAAATGTAACTTGGGACATAAACATACTTAAATGGAATAACCATACGGTCGATTTCCACACATACTTAATGGAATACCCATACGGACGAATTCCATACCCAATTCATTGGAGGTTATAACGTAACCACCCATCCTTGTATTCATGGAACCACCCGTCATATGGTTTATCACATAACCACCCGTCAAATGTCCAAGTACCATTATAAAATCATAAGACATAAAACAAACATAATGGAAAGAAAACATTTCCACACTTTGATCACAATATATCACTCAAATATATTGACATAAGAAATCCTTATAAAAACAATTTTCAATACCAAAATACATAAAAGAGTATATGTTATTTATTTCATTTTAAAAACATCACGGCCTGTTGAGGAATCCAAAGACCAAATAACACTCACGGCGGCGGAAAAGGTCGTTGTCACCGTGTACGTTAAAAGAAACATTCCTTTTTGTTGTTTAGTAAAACAATTCATAGAAAAAGATTCCTTTTTTATAAAAGAAAAAGTCAAAGGGGTTTATACACCGTATAAAAGATAGTTGTGTATAAAATGAAATATGCCTCAATGAAAGGAGATTGAGAGGAAGTCTCATACAAAGTCGGTATCCTTAGATTAAGGATAAATAAATTACATGATTATGTGTGAAAAATAATAATACACAAAATATAAGTGGATATTAAGTGTAAAACAATCAGAGGACATTCACACATAATGATGGAAAAACAAAACCAATGACAGAGATATTTAACTCAATGAAATGAGATTGAGTTATGATTTCCGATACAAGTCCATCTAAATGACATAAGAATTTATCAATGAGCTGATTATGTGTAGAAATAGTATATCCAGACCAAGGTTTTTGGGAACTACAACATAGAGATTCCACACATAATCTTGGCAGAATAAAATCATGAATTAGAGGTTTAACCCAAAGAAATGAAAGTGGGTTAAGAAGTTCCCTTACAGAAATTCGACAGCCAAATGACGTCACTTCAAAACTCATAAAATGAGTTGATGAGAGATAAAAAGGGTATCTCATCACTTGGACATAAAATTTATATTAATAAGGATATAGAAGAACATATCCCAACATAATAGTATGTGATTTAAAATACATAACAAAATAAGTTTTTTAAAAAGAGGACGGTGAAAGGTTCCCTTACCGACTTGGGTAACTTTCAGAACATACACCCCATTGAAGAAGGGTCATACAATGAATATGTAAGTACCCATAAATGAAATTATATTACAAAAAGATTATAATAATGGGATGTACATACACCACTAAAAGGAAATGGTGGCAAATGTAGCGTAAATCTCACGAGAATAAAAGTGAGATGAAAAATCCCATACGAAAACTCGACAGCCTAACGACGCCACTTAAAACTTCCAAAAATGTATTGATGAGATCAAGTAGAGTATCTCATCATATTAAAATAAAATGTACAGAAAGAGGAATATAAAATAACATCCCCCATAATAACAAATAGGAGCTTAAAAAGTGACATAAATTAGAGTACTTAAAAAAAGAGAGAGGTTAGATCTCTTACAAAAATTCGGCAGCCTAACAGCGCCACTCAAAACATTAAAAATGGATTGATGAGATAAAATAGGGTCTCTCACCATATAAACATAAAAGGTAAATTAGGAGTAATATAAAAGAAAATCCCAATAATAATAAAGATTATCTTAAAAGGAATGACATAAAAGAGTGTACTTAAAAAGAAAGAGAGGTGTAGGATCCCTTACCTCGGGTCCGACTTGACTCGATCGTTCTTTAACGTCCTGAATAATAAATTTGAGTTAATTTCTACTTGCTTAAGAACATTTTTCAAGTATATTATCCCTTTTATATCACTTATTTCCATGTTCTAAACATTATTTAATCATTTAAGTTAATAATGTTTATTTTATCGATATTTGGTTCTTAAGTCGAAAGTGGACTTCTTACAATTACATGTTGTTCATGTGGTCAAAGGTTCATTATATCCAGAATGATATTCTTGATTTGGATATCATATATATCATATATATACAGAATATACATGTATTTATAATATTACATAATCATTTAGAGGTATGAAATGAAATGCACCGTTCATGGAGACAGTAAGCCGTACGTACGCATGAACGCTACTTTCATTTCTATGTCATATTAATTAAATTAAAACTAAATGAGAGGTATGTATATTTTAATTACAGAATTATATTCATCATTTATATTTAACATAAATCATATATAATAACTTTAAATCCATCCTTTATACATCTCACATATGGCATTAACGAATCAAATCACTTTGAGGGGGCGGTAGTCCGCACTTCCAAAAATGAAATTATTGTGTTTACCCACAATGGAAACCATAAAGGTATACCACAAAAAAAAATATAGAAGCTTAAGTAAAACATAAACATATCATATATCATATATAAATATAGTTCCATCTTAATGTCCAACTTTAAAGGTGTTATATGAGTGTTGAACAATCATCTTTTCGTGAGGTAGAAATTCGCCATCCACAGAAACAGTATGTTCTTTAACCATTAGATGTAGGTGTGTGTAAGTTTAGGTCGAAATATTCTTATAAAAACATCCTATTATATTGAAGATACTGGCCTTGTTACAAAATAAATGAATAAAAAGAGTTTTGGGGGTTGGAGAAGCAAAATAAAACAAAAGGTCTCAAGTGAAGACATTACCATACAATAGGGTAACTCCATTTGGTTTGAGCTCAAAGGCTTCCTTGGGAAGACTTCTGCCCAATGTGTGGCTTCAAGGAGTTATAGAGAGATGTGGAGAGACAAAATGGGAAGGTGTTGGCCGAGCAAAAGGCTTTGGAAGTGTGGGTAAGGAGGTAGAGGTGGGGGCCTTTTAAAAGAGGAGAGGAGGGGCATTCTTGGAAAGTAAAGAAATGTTACTTTATTTTACAATGAGTTTCGGATTTTAATGGTCCCACATTGATGAGTTTTGAGGATAAGGTGATAAGGGTTCTAAATACACCGATCCAATAGGTTTTGGACATGTGTAGGTCTTAGATTTTACATTATCTTTCCATTTTATTTATATCGTTAAATAATGAGGTCATCGCTGCATCATAATGATGTCATAAATAATTTAATATATTTAATGTCCAAAAATTATAAAAAAACTATCATGATGTAGGAAATATTTTTATATTTCTAATGAATATTTATAGTCAAAAGTATGACTTGTATAACCCCATGTAAATATTGTTTTAGTAAAACATCTCATGTTTGTGTCATTTTTACATTAACATTAAATAAAAAGGTATTTATGTCATTTTCAACCAAAGTGGCTCCATGGGGTCCCAAAGTTGACCCATGGATTGTCTTGGTCGGCCATGACTCATCCAATGAGGGTAGGACATGTGTCTAGGTAATTTCATTTTATTAAAACATTATTCTTACCTTAAACTACACTAATTGCCTCTAATCGTGATTAAAATCTTAATAAGTTACTATTCACCAAAAAATTATTTTAATCCCATTGAACCACATTTTACATCTTAATGACAACCATGTATGTCGGATTTTTGAAATTCAAAACACAATGATGGAAAAATTTCATTTAAACGGAAAATCCGTTTTTATAAGTACCACTTAGTGGTTTCACTATTCATAAAAAATTGAAGTTTTTCACAAAATTACCAATAACTCACCCTAAGCTATATTTGATATTACAAATTCAAAAATGATGTTTATTTTACAAAATTCAAAACATATAAGTTGCATTAATTAATTTAATAATTAATTCCCACTGTCAAAACAAATAGCGTGTTTTTATGAAACAAAATGTATCAAAAGATTGACACTAGTTTATGTCCGGTTTCAAAGTGAAATTAATTACAACGACCACTATTGGATTAAATGGTAAAAAAATATTATAATTTAAATTTAAAACCAATTCAAAAGATAATCAAATCATATAAATAAATTATATTAAAATGCGGTTTTGAATTAAAATACAACATTTTTCACTATTCATTAAAAATTGAACTTTTTCGGAAAAATACTAAAAATTTACACAAAGTAAATTTTGATGTCTCGATTCTAAAGAAGAATTTTATTTTGTCAAATATAACATTTACAATTGTCAAAAAGTGGATTTAAAAGAGGTTCTCCATCAAAAGGCAGTTAATCGACCTTTTAAAGAATATTAGAATGTTTAGGCTTAAAATTGGATTCATTCACATTTTTAATCCCCTAACATTTATTGTAAAAAGTAAAAATATTTGACAAACATATATAATAATTTTTTAGTTAGTTATATTCATTCCTGACATCACAACATCTAGGCATTAACTACCATTTAAAATAATATTAGTTTATTATTAGAGTGCAACGTAAGATTCCCAAGAAACTCGTTGTTACGTGTTGGGTACGCCATCGAGAATAGCATCCCCTTTAAAGATATATTAATATTTTATTCACCAATATGGATAAATGTGAAAATTTCAAACTCTTTATTTACCTTGGGTGCTACATGTTAAGTCAATAATGTTTCCTTATGAATTTTACATTCCTTCATATTTGGTGAGATTGTTGAGTCAATAAAGTTTCTTTATGACTTTACCATTTATTCATGTTTTCAAAATCACAAACACCTTATCTTAAGGAAAATTTCATTTTACCCTATGTTTTAATTTTATAATGAAAATTACCTTCCCTAAGTAAATTTATCATTACCATGTTTTTCATTGATCATTTTATCTAAGTAAAAAATTCAGTTTCATATACAAAACCTCGGAATCATATATATACTTAGATATAAAGCATTCTATTTTTAAGATACAAATTCAGGTTCTGAACTCCTTGATTTTAGACTCTGAACTCTTCTAAGTTCTGATTCCGAGTTCTCTGAATTCAGACTCTGAACTCTTATGAGTTCTGACTCCGAGTTCTCTGAATTCAAACTCCGAACTTGTCCAAGTTCTGACTCTAAGTTCTTTAAATTCTGACTCCGAACTCTTCTGATTTCTGGTTCTGAGTTTTCTAAATTCAGAATTCAAAATCTTATGAGTTCTAACTCTGAGTTCTTTGAATTTAAAATCCGAAATCATACGAGTTCTGACTCAGAGTACTTTGAATTCAGGATCTAAACTCTTCTGAGTTCAGGTTTTGAATTCTTATGAATTCACAATTCGAACTTCCTTAAAAATTCAGACTCTGAATTTTATATAATTCTAACTCCAAATTATTCTGATAAACATAATCCGAATATCCATGTTTTATAGATTCCAAATTGTTTTTGGGTAGACTTAAAACTTTTATCTTTTCTTACACTTCAAAAAATTAATTTGTTGAAGCAATCATATTTTTTCCTACACATGCTTTGGTTATAAAACAATGTCATGCATTCATTTACTAACTATCCTTTGTTTGAGTGACACGTGTACATGTCCCTCTAAAATTCAAGGAAAAATATATAAGGCCCCAGCCTTAAAACCTTACTTAATCTTGAGTTATTACAAGATTACACATTGAGGATCTTTTCAGGTTTAGAGTTTTAGAGAATTAGATCCTGAAACTTGCATTACATTCCACATTTAAACAAAGTGGTTACATAAAAGACAATATTCATTCTTCCCATCAATGGGAACCTATTTAAAATAAAACATGGATTCTTTCTTGACACATCCTTGACACTATCTTCACATCATGTACCTTTCCCTTGACCTGTGAAAAACATTTCAGAAACTTGGGATGAGCATAAAAAGCTCAGTAAGGGTTATAAAAAATGTGGAGAGGAAACATGAGTTCATATATATATATGAGAATTAAATCATACTTTACCCATAAAACATAGGCACTTTAACATACCTCATCAAACCATGAACAAATAATAGAAACATAAGACATAAAGGTAACTTGAGGCATTCATAACCTTCTTACGTAGGGAGTAACCCTCTTGGTTACGTTTGGAATACCCATCACAGTATATTCCCTAAATCTCTTCGGAGAAACCTTAACGTTTCACTCCTTCGCGTTACCCAATGCATTGGAGAGCTATATCGGGCTCACCCGCCCTTCGTTTATCACGGAACCACCCGTTTTCATAACAATACCCAAGAACCATAACATAAATGTATCACATAAAACATGCATAAAGGAAACATAACATTTACACATTTCAATCACAATATAACTTTTTAGTATATTGAAATAATGAATCCATTCAAAAAGAAACCATTTCCAAAACCATTTAAAACATTTAATAAAGAGATTTTTGAATCAAAGTGTCCCATACCACCTTGAAGCTTAAAATTTTAAACCATTAATATCCATATAAATAAATCCTTAAAACCATTTTGAAAACATGGATATTAATAATAACAAATAATTAAAACATTTGAAACGATATTTTGGTTAAAGGGGTTTTACCAAACTTAGAGACACTTGAATACAATAATTGAGGAATAACATTTAGTCGGAACTTTATAATATCATGAGAATAAATGGATTCATGATATAATACTCCAAAGGTGAGTATATACACCATATAAGAGTGAATTGGTGCATAACAACAATGAACTCTCAATAGAAATGTCAAATGTGATGAAATCCCTTATAAAAAAGGTATCCTTAAATTAAGGACAAATCAATCTCAAAAATATGTGTGACAAATATAAGTACACCCAATATAAGTGGATATTAAGTGTAAAACAATAAAAGGTCATTCACACATATTCAATGGATGACATATTCAATGACTACATGTTGAACCCAAAGAAATCGAAATTGGGTTAAAAAGTCCCCTTGACAGCCTAACGACATCACATCAAAATGAGTTGATGAGAGATAAAATGTGTATCTCATCACTTTGACATAAAATTTACATCAATAAGGATGTATGAGAACATATCCCAACAAAAAAATATGTAAATTAAAACACCCAATAAAAGAAGTCTTTTAAAAAAGAGGAGGGTGAAAGGTTCCCTTACCGACTTGGGTATCTTTCAAAACATACACCCCATGAAAGAAAGACAATAGGTCATTGATGTAAATACTCATAAAATAAATTATATTACACAAAGAGTAGAATAATGGGCAGTACATACACCACTCATTGGAATTTGTGGAAAATGTAGCATAAATCTCACGGGAATAAGAGTGAGATGAAAAAATCCCTTACGAAAACTCGGCAGCCTAACGACGCCACATAAAACTTCCGAATATGGATTGATGAGATAAAATAGAGTATCCCATAATATTACAATATAATTTACAGCAAGTGGAATATAAAATAAAATCCCCCAACATTGGAAGGAGGAGTTTAAAAGAAGTGACATAAAGGAGAGTACTTAAAAAGAAAGAGAGAGGTTAGATCTCTTACGAATGTTCGGCAGCCTAACGGCGCCACTCAAAACTTCTAAAATGGATTGATGAGAGAGAATAGGGTCTCTCATCACATGAAAATAAAAATTACAGTAAATGTAATATAAAATAACATCCCAATCATAAGAAATATGAGCTTAAAATAGATGACATAAAAGAGTGTACTTAAAAAGAAAGAGAGGAGTAGGATCCCTTACCTCGGGTCTGACTTGACTCGATCGTTCTTTAATCTCCTGAATAATAAACTTGAGTTAATTTCTAATTCCTTAAGAACCTTTTTCAAGTTAATTATTACTTTTATACCACTGATTACCATGTCATAAACATTATGTAATCATTTAAGTTAATAATATTTGTTTTGCCGATATTTGGTTCTTAAGTCGAAAGTGGACTTCTTACAATTACATGTTGTTCGTGTGGCCAAATGTTTATTATATCCAGAATTGTATTCATTATGTAGATATCATATATGTCATATATATCCAGTAAATTCATGCATTTATAACATTACATAATCATTTAGAGGTAAGAAATGAAATGCACCGTTCATGGAGACGGTAAGCCGTACGTACGCATGAACGCTACTTTCATTTCTATTTCGTATTTTATAGAATGGAATAATAATGATATAAAGGTATATTATAATTCCAGTAAAATATCATATATAATATCATATTTCCATCCTTTATACATCCCACAAATGGTATTTAACGAATCAAATCACTTTGAGGGGGTGGTAGTCCGCACTTCCTTAAATGAAGATATCACGTTTACCCATAATGGAAACCATAAAGGTATGCCCAAAATGAAAAAAACAGAAGCTTAAGGAAAACATAAAAATATTTTATATCATATATAAAAATAGTGACATCATAATGGCCACCTTTGAAGATGTTAAATGAGTATTGAACAATCATCGTTTCGGGAGGCAGAATTTCACCATCCACGGAAACCGTATGTTCTTTAACCATTTGATGTAGTTGTGTGAGAGTGTAGCTCGAATAAATCTTATAACAAAATACTAGTATATTGAAGATACTGGTTTTGTTACAAAAGAAGTAAATAAAAACAGTTTAGGGGGGTTGGAGAAGCAAAATAAAACAAATGAGCATGAGAGAAAGAATTACCTTTAAAAGTGTAACTCCTTTTGATTTGAGCCTAAAGGCTTCCTTTGAAAGGATTATGCCCAAAGGGAATCCTCTAGGATGAGGAGAGAGATTTGGAGAGAGTAAATGGGCAGGGGGTGGCAGAGTCAAGGGCTTGAGGAGTGTGTGAAATGAGGTAGAGGTGGGGGCCTTTTATAAGAGGAGAGGAGGGGCACTTTTGGAAAGTAAGAAATATTACTTTATTTGAAACTGTGTTTCGGTTTTAAAAGGTCCCACATTGATATAATTCGTGGATAAGGTTATAAGGCTTAGAAATCCACTCATCCAATATGTTTTGGACATGTGTAGTTCATAGATTTTACATTATCTTTCCATTTTATTTAAATCGTCAAATAATGATGTCATCACTGCATCATTATTATGTCATAAATAATTTAATTTATTTAATGTCTTAAAATTATAAAAATATACTATGATGTAGGAAATATTTTTATATTTCCAATTACTATTTATAATCAAAATTTGGACTTGTCTAACCCTACTTAAAAACTGTTTTAGTAAAACAACTCATGTTTGTGTCAATTTAATTTTAACATTAAAAAAATATATATTATTGTCATTTTCCAACTAAAGTGGCTCCATGGGGTCCCCAAGTTGGCCCATGCCTTTTCTGGGTCGTCCATGACTCACCCAATAGGTGTAGGAAAAGTTTCATGGTGTTTTCACATTCTTATAATATCATTTTTACCTTAAACTACACTAATTACCACTAATCGCGATTAAAAACTTAATAAGTTACTATTCACCAAAAAATTATTTTTATCCCATTGAACCACATTTTACTTCTTAATGACAACCATGTATGTCCGATTTTTGAAAATCAAAACACAATGATGGAAAAATTTCATTTAAACGGAAAATCAGTTTTTATAAGTACCACTTAGTGGTTTCACTATTCATCAAAAATTGAAGTTTTTCAGAAAAATCCCAAAAATTCACCCTAAGCTATATTTGATATTCTGAATTCAAAAATGAAGTCCGTTTTACAAAATTCAAAAAATATAAGTCACATTAATTAATTTAATAATTAATTCCCGCTGTCATGAGAAATAGCGTGTTTTTATGAAACAAGAAGTATCAAAAGATTGACACTAGTTTAAGTCCGATTCCAAAGTGAAATTAATTCCAACGACCACTATTGGATTTAATGGTAAAAATATTTTCTAATTTCAATTTAAAACCAATTAAAAATATAATCTAATCATATAAATAAATTAGATTAAAAATAGGTTTTGAATTAAAATACAACATTTTACACTATTCATTAAAAATGAACTTTATCGGAAAAATACCAAAAAAATACACAAAGTAAAATTTGATGTACCGATTCTTAATAAGAGTTTTATTTGTTCCAAAATAATGTTTAAGAGTGAGCAAAACTATATTTAATGAAAATTCTCCATTAAAAGGTGATAAGTGAACCTTTAGTGAAAACTAGGGAATATACGCCTAAAATTGTAATCTTTCCGTATTTTAAGTCTTTAGCTTTTATTGGATAAATGTAAAAACATTTAAAAAAACATATATAATAATATTTTAGTTATTTCTATCCATTCCCGCCAATACAATGGCTACATGTTAACTACCATTTGAAATAATATTATTTTATTATTAGAGTGCAACGTAAGATTCCCAAGAAACTCGTTGTTGCGTGTTGGGTACGCCATCGAGTATAGCGTCCCCTTTAAAGTCATATTAATATTTTATTCAAAAATATGGATAAATATGAAAATTTCATATTCATTATTTACCTGGGGTGTTACATCCTTCCCCCCTTTTGGGAATTGCGTCCTCGCAATTTTAAAATTGCGCTTGGAAACATCCTTGAAAGTCCCACATCGGAGAAGAGTAGGTAAAACAATCACATTAAAATAAAGAAAGATAAGTACAAAGGTCACCCGAGTTAACCCATACTAGGATTCCAAGTATAAAAATATGGACATGGAGGAAAAAAAGGGTCTTGTTCTGATGGAGAGTGATAGAAAACATGTTTAGGAGAAAGTTAACCACGAGAAAATCACAAACTTGTGATGGGTTAAACGGTATTCGATTCCCCAGTAGGAAAAGTTAATAGACAACATTTTTGTTTTAAGTTACTTTTTATTGAGGAATTTATTCATAAGGAAGCATAATCACTTATCATGTTGACTTTCAACTTTTACTAGATTCCTTAGTCAAACTCATATTTTTTCCAAAAGACGAGTATTTAGGGAGACTTGTTCGCATTAAGAGTACTATAATCAACTTCTAGAGAATCAACTAATCCCCAAAAGATAACTATATACATCCCATGTTTTTAGGCTTTAACCAAAACCAAAACCAAAAAGGTTAGTACAAGATCAGATAATCGAGAAAAGGATAACCCCTTATAAAAAGAAAATCTATTCTTAATCTCCAAAATTTGTCCAACAAAACCCAAATTTCAACGAGGACCATCTGATAAACAATTTGTCCATAAAATTCTTCAAAGTAAACCAATATAAGATTGAAACCCAAATATTTGAAGGATTTAGTCACATGGTCTTCCAAGTTAAATCGTAACATTTATCTCCAAACAACATTAGTCGCTCCTAAAGTCTCGCATTGAAAAGTAATTATCCTAATCACATATCCTCCAAAATCAACTTACTCTTAATTCATAAAATCATATAACTAAAAAGAATCAGTCAAACTAACCAGGGACTTCACTTAGTCCAGTGGTAGGCGATAAATACCAGTCGCACTTTGGTTGTGGGTTCGATTCTCGCAGCTTTGTCCGACGCGACGGGTTGTCACACGGTCTGCGTGTTGTCCTTTTTCCAAAACTATATAATTCTTAAAACATTGCCCAAAATGAGATAAAATCTTAAAAGATGATCATAACATATTTTAACCTCAAGTTTATCTCATGCCTTTCATTTTCCAGCATATCATATAATAACCCATAATTACCTCAAAAGTAAGGATCATATAAACTCTAATGGTTACCTTTATAATTATTACCTGAACTTCCAAATCGATTGGCCATCTTGTACATGATGCATTAAAGATAATACCAAGGTTCAAGTGGTTGATCAGGACTCCTTGATAGGTGGTTTAGAACAACCACGAGTTTCCTCATTGAATCCCCCATTTTATCTAGTATCTTAATCATAGAACCACCACAGTTCCCTTCAACCCTCTTGTCTCTTTGGTGCCTGCTAGATCCATCCATTCACTAAGAACAGAAATGTCAGTGTGAGTATATCAAAAAAAACCATCATGTACTAATGAGGAAGGTAAACACTAAGATACACTTACTCATTCACTTTATCTAAAACTAGGACTCTTTCTGAAATCCTAACCGTTATGGTAATGTCACTTATGCATAGAGGATACCCTAACCTCTAAAGTTATCTAAACCGACCTTTGATACCAACTATAAGGCCCCAGCCTTAAAACCTTACTTAATCTTGAGTTATTACAAGATTACACATTGAGGATCTTTTCAGGTTTAGAGTTTTAGAGAATTAGATCCTGAAACTTGCATTACATTCCACATTTAAACAAAGTGGTTACATAAAAGACAATATTCAATCTTCCCATCAATGGGAACCTATTTAAAATAAAACACAGATTCTTTCTTGACACATCCTTGACACTATCTTCACATCATGTACCTTTCCCTTGACCTGTGAAAAACATTTCAAAAACTTGGGATGAGCATAAAAATCTCAGTAAGGGTTATAAAAAATATGGAGAGGAAACATGAGTTCATATATATATGAGAATGAAATCATACTTTACCCATAAAACATAGGCACTTTAACATACCTCATCAAACCATGAACAAATTATAGAAACATAAGACATAAAGGTAACTTGAGGCATTCATAACATTCTTACGTAGGGAGTAACCCTCTTGGTTACGTTTGGAATACCCATCACAGTATATTCCCTAAATCTCTTCGGAGAAACCTTAACGTTTCACTCCTTCGCGTTACCCAATGCATTGGAGAGCTATATCGGGCTCACCCGCCCTTCGTTTATCACGGAACCACCCGTTTTCATAACAATTCCCAAGAACCATAACATAAATGTATCACATAAAACATGCATAAAGGAAACATAACATTTACACATTTCAATCATAATATAACATTTTAGTATATTGAAATAATGAATCCATTCAAAAAGAAACCATTTCCAAAACCATTTAAAACATTTAATAAAGAGATTTTTGAATCAAAGTGTCCCATACCACCTTGAAGCTTAAAATTTTAAACCATTGATATCCATATAAATAAATCCTTAAAACCATTTTGAAAACATGGATATTAATAAGAACAAATAATTAAAACATTTGAAACGATATTTTGGTTAAAGGGGTTTTACCAAACTTAGAGACACTTGAATACAATAATTAAGGAATAACATTTAGTCGGAACTTTATAATATCATGAGAATAAATGGATTCATGATATAATACTCCAAAGGACAGTATATACACCATATATGAGTGAATTGGTGCATAACAACAATGAACTCTCAATAGAAATGTCAAATGTGATGAAATCCCTTATAAAAAAGGTATCCTTAAATTAAGGACAAATCAATCACAAAAATATGTGTGAAAAATATAAGTACACCCAATATAAGTGGATATTAAGTGTAAAACAATAAAAGGTCATTCACACATATTCAATGGATGACATATTCAATGACTACATGTTGAACCCAAAGAAATCGAAATTGGGTTAAAAAGTTCCTTTGACAGCCTAACGGCATCACATCAAAATGAGTTGATGAGAGATAAAACGTGTATCTCATCACTTGGACATAAAATTTACATCAATAAGGATGTATGAGAACATATCCCAACATAAAAATATGTAAATTAAAAGACCCAATAAAAGAATTCTTTTAAAAAAGAGGAGGGTGAAAGGTTCCCTTACCGACTTGGGTATCTTTCAAAACATACACCCCATGAAAGAAAGACAATAGGTCATTGATGTAAATACTCATAAAATAAAGTATATTACACAAAGAGTAGAATAATGGGCAGTACATAAACCACTCAATGGAATTTGTGGCAAATGTAGCATAAATCTCACGGGAATAAGAGTGAGATGAAAAAATCCCTTACGAAAACTCGGCAGCCTAACGGCGCCACATAAAACTTCCGAATATGGATTGATGAGATCAAATAGAGTATCCCATCATATTAAAATATAATTTACAGCAAGTGGAATGTAAAAGAAAATCCCCCAACATTGCAAGTAGGAGTTTAAAAGAAGTGACAGAAAGGAGAGTACTTAAAAAGAAAGAGAGAGGTTAGATCTCTTACGAAAGTTCGGCAGCCTAACGGCGCCACTCAAAATTTCCAAAATGGATTGATGAGAGAGAATAGGGTCTCTCATCACATGAACATAAAAATTACAGTAAATGTAATATAAAATAACATCCCAATCATAAGAAATATGAGCATAAAATATATGACATAAAAGAGTGTACTTAAAAAGAAAGAGAGGAGTAGGATCCCTTACCTCGGGTCTGACTTGACTCGATCGTTCTTTAATATCCTGAATAATAAACTTGAGTTAATTTCTAATTCCTTGAGAACATTTTTAAAGTTCATTATTACTTTTATACCACTTATTACCATGTCATAAACATTATGTAATCATTTAAGTTAATAATATTTGTTTTGCCGATATTTGGTTCTTAAGTCGAAAGTGGACTTCTTACAATTACATGTTGTTCATGTGGCCAAATGTATATTATATCCAGAATTGTATTCATTATGTAGATATCATATATGTCATATATATCCAGTACATGCATGCATTTATAACATTACATAATCATTTAGAGGTAAGAAATGAAATGCACCGTTCATGGAGACGGTAAGCCGTACGTTCGCATGAACGCTACTTTCATTTCTATTTCGTATTTTATAGAATGGAATAATAATTATATAAAGGTATATTATAATTACAGTATAATATCATATATAATATCATATTTCCATCCTTTATAAATCCCACATATGGTATTTAACGAATCAAATCACTTTGAGGGGGCGGTAGTCCGCACTTCCTTAAATTAAGATATCGCGTTTAGCCATAATGGAAACCATAAAGGTATTCCCAAAATGAAAAAAACAGAAGCTTAAGGAAAACATAAACATATTATATATCATATATAAAAATAGTGACATCATAATGGCCACCTTTGAAGGTGTTAAATGAGTATTGAACAATCATCGTTTCGGGAGGCAGAATTTCACCATCCACGGAAACTGTATGTTCTTTAACCATTTGATGTAGTTGTGTGAGAGTGTAGCTCGAATAAATCTTATAAAAACATCCTAGTATATTGAAGATACTGGTTTTGTTACAAAATAAGTAAATAAAAAGAGTTTAGGGGGGTTGGAGAAGCAAAATAAAACAAATGAGCATGAGAGAAAGAATTACCTTTAAAAGTGTAACTCCTTTTGATTTGAGCCTAAAGGCTTCCTTTGAAAGGATTCTGCCCAAAGGGAATCCTCTAGGAGGAGGAGAGGGATGTGGAGAGAGTAAATGGGCAGCGGTTGACCGAGACAAGGGCTGGAGGAGTGTGTGAAATGAGGTATAGGTGGGGGCCTTTTATAAGAGGAGAGGAGGGGCACTTTTGGAAAGTAAGAAATATTACTTTATTTGAAACTGTGTTTCAGTTTTAAAAGGTCCCACATTGATATAATTCGTGGATAAGGTTATAGGGCTTCGAAATCCACTCATCCAACAAGTTTTGGACAGGTGTAGTTCATAGATTTGACATTATCTTTCCATTTTATTTAAATCGTCAAATAATGATGTCATCACTGCATCATTATTATGTCATAAATAATTTAATTTATTTAATGTCTTAAAATTATAAAAAAATACTATGATGTAGGAAATATTTTTATCTTTCCAATGACTATTTATAATCAAAATTTGGATTGTGTAACCCTACATAAAAACTATTTTAGTAAAACAACTCATGTTTGTGTCAATTTAATTTTAACATTAAATAAAAATATATTATTGTCATTTTCCAACTAAAGTGGCTCCATGGGGTCCCCAAGTTGGCCCATGTCTTTTCTTGGTCGGCCATGACTCACCCAATAGGTGTAGGAAATGTTTCATGGTGTTGTAACATTCTTATAATATCATTTTTACCTTAAACTACACTAATTACCACTAATCGCGATTAAAAACTTAATAAGTTACTATTCACCAAAAAATTATTTTTATCCCATTGAACCACATTTTACTTCTTAATGACAACCATGTATGTCGGATTTTTGAAAATCAAAACACAATGATGGCAAAATTTCATTTAAACGGAAAATCAGTTTTTATAAGTACCACTTAGTGGTTTCACTATTCCTCAAAAATTGAAGTTTTTCAGAAAAATCCCAAAAATTCACCCTAAGCTATTTTTGATATTCTGAATTCAAAAATGAAGTCCGTTTTACAAAATTCAAAACATATAAGTCACATTAATTAATTTAATAATTAATTCCCGCTGTCATGACAAATAGCGTGTTATTATGAAACAAGAAGTATCAAAATATTGACACTAGTTTAAGTCCGATTCCAAAGTGAAATTAATTCCAACGACCACTATTGGATTTAATGGTAAAAATATTTTCTAATTTCACTTTAAAACCAATTCAAAATAAAATCTAATCATATAAATAAATTATATTAAAAAGAGGTTTTGAATTAAAATACAACATTTTACACTATTCATTAAAAATGAACTTTATCGGAAAAATACCAAAAAATTACACAAAGTAAAATTTGATGTACCGATTATTAATAAGAGTTTTATTTGTTCCAAAATAATGTTTAAGAGTGAACAAAACTATATTTAATGACAGTTCTCCATTACAAGGCGATAAGTGAACCTTTAGTGAAAACTAGGGCATATACGCCTAAAATTGTATTCATTCCGTATTTTAAGCCTTTAGCTTTTATTGGATAAATGTAAAAACATTTAAAAAAACATATATAATAATATTTTAGTTATTTCTATCCATTCCCGCCAATACAATGGCTACATGTTAACTACCATTTGAAATAATATTATTTTATTATTAGAGTGCAACGTAAGATTCCCAAGAAACTCGTTGTTGCGTGTTGGGTACGCCATCGAGTATAGCGTCCCCTTTAAAGTCATATTAATATTTTATTCACAAATATGGATAAATATGAAAATTTCATATTCATTATTTACCTGGGGTGTTACAAAATATGTCCATCGGAGGAGGGAGCTAACCATTGAGACTATTCCTATAAATATGAGCTCATTCGAAAGAGCTCAAAACTTTTGAGAACACAAGTTGATCAATCTATAGATTACATGGTGATGAAGTGATTTCTAGAGAGAGAGACTTTATGGCTTTGTGCGTACTGAACATTTATTTCAGAAATGATTCATGCAACTCCGAATGTTGCTGATTACATTCGAGGGCCTCTAGGGGTAGGAAGATAGTGGTTCCAACAACCTTAAAACTCGTGGACTTTCCTACTGAGGAAGACAGAGGTGCCGACTACCTTGAAGTTGAGGGCTTTCGGGGGTATAAAGACATACTCTGATCATTATATCGAGGGATTACCCTAGTGTGGGTAAGACAGACTTTCATAAATGTATAAATCAAGGGACCTTTATCCATGGCTGTTGCATAACCTTCTCTTTGGGATAAAATATTCATTACTTGTTACTTGTTTGTTTCATGTTTTCTGCTACATTTTGTTTGTTAAGGAAAGTATAACTATCTTATACTTCATTAAATTTTTACACTCTGATATAGTGAGATTCTACATGCTTTAAGGTAAAATCATTATCTTTGTAAACTTTTTTTAAGTTTCATTTTCGGATTCACTTTTCCAGAATTGCATTCTCGAAATCACATTTCCAGAATCAAGCAAAGTTTGTGGAACTAGAGGTTTTTCTAATTTACATTGTTTAACCTTGTTTAAAAATAAAATGCTTTTTCACCAACTTTAAAAGTTCCGAAATAATTTTTAAAGTATACAATTTACCCCTTATAGTATATTGAGCATCATCATTAGATACTAAAATCAGTATCTTCATTCGTTATTTCGATCCTACACGCCTCATATTGATGGTTGTATATATGTTTTTAATGATTTTTTTATATTTATGAAATTATTATTATTTTTTAAAGATATAATATTACATAATTTCCTTCCCTCCCATCCATTTGAAAATTGAAATGTCTCCCGTGTCTACGTACATAATACTACCCTCATGAAGCAATGTAATTCCTTTTTGATAACCTCCGAAAATATAATGTTATATATATGTAATTAGTTATTAGATTGTATATTCATGATATAATTGTTTTTATTTAAACATAAATTATTTTATACTTTATTTTAATTCCATCTATAGAAAAATAAAAACACCACCCATGTATATTCGTGTTCCACCACATTCATGAATGATGTATTTTACTTTCCATAATATCTTACATAAATGATTTTTAAAGTGTACTTAATTTATAAATAAGATATATATGAAATAATTGAAATTATTTCAATTATTAAACTAAGAAAAAGGTGTAAGGACCAAAACCATGAAACAAAAACCAGTATGAAAAAAATAACCATTAAGATGAATATAATTGGTTTTAAATTTTTTAATTAAATGGGTAAAATGAAGTTATGATTAAATGATATCAATAATGGTAAATATAAAAACCAGTATTATACTTATGAATTATAATTATTTTTCATATTGGAGTTTTAATCACATCTCACTAAAGAGGAATCCAAGGTAAGGGGTTATGTTTCAATCCCAATTTCAATTGGGAATATTTATTCTTGAATATACATTGTGGAAATTATATGAACTTTTTATATTAAACCACATCTACATTTTTTTAATTTTTTTTAGTACTATGGTTTAAATTATATCTTTCCATTGTTTATCTTTTTTGGTCTCAAACCCATGAAAATTATTTTTATGAAAATCCAATAATATTTTTCCTTTTCAATGGGGGATAAGTATCCTACATATCTATATAATTTATTTTTCTTCAAGTATATTATTTAATATACATAAATTATTTCCATTTTTTATATTTCTAATATATTTAATTTATTTTAAAAACATTAATTGGAATCTACTTAATGTTTTCCATAAAATCTATTCTTTTACATTCTTTATAAAATCGTGACAAATTCTATTTTTTACAGTTTCCACATGAATGGATTTTACTATTTTCATGACCATTCCAACTAATTTATCTTCTTTTATCCATTTTAAAATTTTCTAAATTAACTTCATTTTTCAATTATTTTTGTAGGTTTTCATTTTCATATTAAAATTATATGACATTATTTTGTTAAATATTTTGAAAATAGATTTCATTCCACTTATCTAAATTTTTATTTTCCAATCCACGTGTTTTTACTTAAATATGGTTAATTTTTTATATTCCTGTATTATAATTTTATTTAAAGATATATTTTAAAATTTTCCTTATAACCTTATGAAATGATATTTAGAATCTATTTATAACATCGTTTTACAATAAATTTACCCGAAGAAAGTTACAATTCTAATTATTTTCAAATAAATCACATAATGTATTTTAAAATTTATTTTTAATCCATGTAAAAATATTTTAATTCTTATTATAATTCTATTATTCCATAAACCATATTTTTTGGACGTATTATCATCATGTTTTTCCATTTATTAACTAAGGAAAACATTGATAATTTACATAATAGTATCCTAATATTGATGATTATTAATTTCTATGTAATTCTATTTATATATTATATTTTTATTCTCTTATTTAATATGATGAATGAATTTGACCTAGTTATTTAATGGGCAGGGTCCAATATTACACATCCCATCAATTCAACAACTGTTCTCAAGTGAAAAATTGGCCTGGGTAATTGAGTGTATGAATTAATTGCTTTTGTAGGATGTTTTGGCATGAAACCTTCATATTACGATTATGCCTTATAAAATTATGTATTATTTCGATATAAAACTATTTATTATCTTCCATGTGATTATTTATGTTTGTATATCATCTAAGGATATATTTATCTTTTATGATATTAGTCAAAACATTTTTTTTAGTATTTTAAGAAAAATAACTTTTATGGGTCATGTAAAAAGACATAAAATTTTTGGGAACAACAAGAACCATGGATTAAACCCCATAGTCCTAGAGAATTTATTATTAAAAAATAAAGTACACTAGAAAAGATATCAAGGGGTTACAATTTCGAAATGTGGCACAAAAAAATATCATAAAAAACATAACATCATTCAACAAACACATTGTTTTATGTCTATTGCACCTTTGGGAACCACCATAACCTCTTGGGTTCTTGCCTTTATTCTACTTCTTAGTATCCTTCCAAGTGTAATAATTATAATCCATTCTTGATTAACCATCTTCCTCATCACGAGGTTCAAAATATTGACCTCCAGTGACCTTGAATGTCTTGTTACCTATGGAATGTCCTTAAAATAGAATTGGAAAAAACTTACAAATTCATCATGGATGACATCCCTACTATTAGATATATTTAAAATTTAAATTTATTTTTTCTAGGTCAACAATCTACAGGGAATGTGGAACCCTATTTGGTTTTCTGCTTCCTTACTGGTGTACAAATAGTAACAAGATCACTCTCTACATCCTCAAGTGCAGCATTTTTACTTTTATTTCTTCCCTTTACTGTTGGTGAGTTCTCATTAGAAGAATTAATATAAATATTTTGACTTGTAAATTTGGGTTGGTTACTTTCCAATATAACATCCTTTTCCCCTATCTCCTTACATGATGTGTTAATTGAGGCCTCACCCTGGAGAGGGAGTGCAATAGAGGGTTGAAAGATGGGTTTATTGTGGATAGACAATTGAAATCCATCATCATCTAGTGAAATGTTTTCCCCTTGATTTGAATACGTTGGTCTATAACCTAATTTACATTATTTTTATCCCCATCAATTCTCTAACTGACTAAATTAAATGTCATATCATCCACCACGACATCAACCAAATAAATTATAGTCTTTTCATTTTCGCTAGCACAATTCTATATATTCAGATGAATTGAATCACTAGATCCATGTCTAGGAGGGGATTCTATACCCCCTCAGGGTACTTCTCTATTAAATATATCTCATAAGACTATGAAACATCCTTCTTATTTTTGAGATTCTTATAAATTATAATTATTTAGGTTTTCAATGAAAAAAATTCAATATTGAGAACCACATTTACACTAAACAAGAGCTGATCCCCATGTAAGACAATATGAACCCCTTCAACATCACTGCCAATATACTAAATATAATTGATCACACTCATATATCCTCATTTTAAATGAGACACATATTTAAATGATGGTGTATGGTCCAAATAGTGAAAATCACAGGGATTCCTTTTATGAGTGTCAAGAGATGAATGACTTGAATTACCTGAAGCAACTACATGAGAAAAATAAGGGGGAATTAAAAAAAATGGACAATTTTATGTGATTCATTCCTCTATACACCTACTCTTCCCTCTATTTTATTGGTATCAAAGGAATATTTTTTGAAAATATGACCTTCTGTAGGTTCCCATCTATCATTTATATGTCAAAAAACCATAGAACCCATTAGATCACCCCCATTAGTAAGCTTCATAACTTCCCTATTTTATTTAACAACACTAATATCTACTAGATATTTAAATTTTCAATTCTAAAAAATATTCCCATTCTTTTTAAAATTTTAGATCTTTAGGCCCATTATGCATCTTTCTATAAAATTCCCATTCTGAAAAGTTTTAAAAAATGGCTATGTGTTCATATTATATTAAGAGATTAAACTTGAATCAGTAGCCACCTATTTTTTAAAACATTGGAGGAAAAAAATCCACATAAATGAGAATTTTTTTCATAATTCAAATACTAGGAAATATTCATATCCCTTTCAAATTTTAATAGAAGGGATGGATCTATGGGGCTGTGCATAAATTAAAAATTAATCAATTCCATTACTATAAAGTGCATATATAATTTTCCTTTTATTGATGAAATATGTTTTTATCTTACAGGGTATCAATAATTCATGACAATTGATCACAATTGTGGTTATCATCAATTATAATTCAATAATGATAGTTTTAAAAAGGTATAATTTCACTCTAGGTATGATTATTATGTCTTCACAAGTTTTTCAATTAGGCTGAAAATTCACCATATGTGTTCATAGATTTAATGAATTGAGTATTCATAAATTATCTATATATATTTTTATTTTATTTTATTATATATTCATATATTCTAATATATATTAATATCATGAAAAAAATTTATGAGTCATCCTATATACTCTATGAAAAAAATAATATATTTTAAAAATTATATATGTTTGTGTTTTAGCATAAAAAATTTTATTTTCTTGTACATTTTGTCTCTAATGATAGAATATTCATTAACCCCCAAAAAAATGTTTTTAATGAATGGTATAATAAAATGAATATAATTTAAGTACAATATTTCCTTTTCTATGTAAGTTATTATTTTTTATTTTTTGAAAATATTTCTTTATTACATATTCCCTTAACAAAGTTAACATATAAAAGGGTCAAATTCACATGTTCAATGGAGAATGAAGAAAAATTTGAGAAACTAAAGCAGAGATTGATCATATAACTATTATTAACCATACATTTGGTAAAGGGAGGATTTCTTATATATAGTGATGTATCAAAGAAAGGATTAAGGTGTCTCCTTCTGTAAAATGATAGAGGTATTACTTATGTATATTGATAATTGATGATCCATTAGAAAAATTATACAACCAATGATCTAGATTTTGAATATATAATATTTATAATGAAAATTTGAAGGAATTATATTCATGGTGTGCGGATATTTATAAATAGTATATGTGTATCAAAAATACCAAATATGAATATGGAATTTATGGATGAATCTCATAGATCCAACTTCACTATTCACCATGGTAGCAACAAGATGTCTTGGGATCTATGACAGTACTTATTGTGAAAAAATCTGAATTGATAACTTTCTAACTATGCGTTAATATTGAGGGTATTACAATATGTAAATGTTGATAGAAAACTCCCGAAGGGTGTAATGAAAAACTAAATTATACCAATTTTTAAGTGTGAAAATAACATAATTGAAATTTTTAGAAGACTTTCAAATAAATATTAGAATAATAATGAAATTTATGTCATTGTGGACTAACTAACTAAGACTAAACAATTCCTATAAATAATGTTGAACCTATCTCTTAAACATCTTGCATGAACCTATATAAATGAAGTTATGAGGACTGATGGTGCACCTCCATTGATTTTAATTGATTATGAAACTCATTCCACATATAAATTTTGGACCAGTCCTTGAAATTATTTGAAAACAGTAACATAACTGAATAATTGTTATAATTATCAAAAGAAATGGGGACTCTAAGAGAACTTTTCATACATTATAGGATACATTGCGGTCAGGCTCGCATGACTTCCACGGAACATTGGAGCTATACCAACATCTGGTGAAATTTTAATAAAATAATTGACTCTATTAATGTATAAAAATGAATCATTATGAATCCTTATATGTGAAAATATTTTTTTCTCCAACCTTCCTGGATGAGGTTGGGTATATGAAGCAAGTTGGTCTAGAACTATTTGAGGATACAACTAAGAAGGTAAAAGTTATGCATAATCAAATCAATGTTTCCAAGAGTATGAAAAATTTATAATGATAATAATATGAATTAATTTTAATTCCATGTATTTTATAATGTCATCTTAAAATTATTACAATTTAAGTAGGCCACAAGTTTTGTTATGAAGGGTAAGATAAGTCCGATGTATAGCAGGTATTTTGGAATTTTAGAGAGAGTAATAGTTCTGGGTTATAGTTTGGTAATGAATCCAAACCCATCTTATATTAATTAGAATTTACATGTTTTATTACCAAGGAAGTAAATTCAAAAATTAATAGACATACTCAACAAAGAGGAAATAGATTGGGAGTTGGAATGTCTAATAATAAAGATCTGATAAATATTCTTTATACTAGATAGAAAGAATATAAAAATTAGACAATAAATTTGTTGAAATTACACCAGAGGATTAAATGTTATAGAACTAAATGTGGGAACATGAATGAAAAATGATACAAAACTTCCCATAATTTTTATCATCTAAGATATATAAAACAATTCAAAGATGCAATTATTTTAGAAATGGGATTAATCTATAAAAGGTAAAAACTATATCCCCAAAACTATTTCACATTACATATTATATTAAGTTATAGTGTAACTGAATGATATTAAATTAATAAATACATTTATGAGATAAATTTTTAATCTTTATAACATAAATTTGATAAAACAGACATCATTTTGGATTCTAAATATTGAAAATAGATTAAAGTGAATTTTGGTGTTTTTTTATAAGAAGGAATATTTTTAATGAATTGTTTTTGAAGTGTTATGTATCATATATAAGTAAATATATTTTTTAAATATTCAGTTAAAAATATAGTATAAGGTTTAAATATATATTAAAATATATTAACACCCTTTTAAATATTAATTTATAGGTCATAATAATGAAGATAATTAATGTAAAAAATATGTTTTTCCAAAAAAATAGACTTCTTTATATATCTTATGTTTTAAATTAATTAATATTTTTGTATAATTTAGAAATTTAATTAGGTTAAATGGAATTAAAATATTAAATTTTACATCTAAACATGGTTATATGAGTCATCCTGTAAAGCATTCTCAACAGAAGGCTGGCGGTTCATCTTCCCCAATGGGTCTCTAAAAACCAACAGGGTTTTATCAGAGGGAGACCTACTCAATCTTACATTTACATGGTACATGAGTTAGTGGGGGATATCAACATAAAGTCTCCTAGATCCAATGTGGTGATTATAGTGGACATGCATAAAGCCTATGATAAAATGGAATGGAGATCTATCATTAAAGTGTTGGGGAATATGGGATTTTCTAGAGGGGATGTGGACTTACTGTTTAGAATATTCAGCTCTCCCTATTGGGCTATTTATTTCAAGATAAGGCAATGCGGGTTTTCCAAGCCCAACTGTGGGCTGTGACAGGGAGAAACCCTCTCTCCTAGTCTCTTTAGTTTGGGGGAGGATGTCCTTAGTAGATATATTCAGGGGAATGTTCTTAGTTTAAGCCTTCATCCTTACCATGGTAGAGCCAATACCAATGGTATTTAACATATTTTTTTATTCTAATGACATGATATTTTTCATTAATGGTAACATGCCTACCATTTGAAAAATTTAATAGGGTAATGGAAACTTACTACAAGTGAAGTGGTCGGGCCATCAATAGAGACAAAAGAATCATGTTTCTCTCAAAATGGTGTCCAGGAAATAGGGTGAAAAAGATTACAGATGCACTGGGAATGCAGAAAATGTATTTTCCTATGGAATATTTAGGATCCCCTATTGTGCCATAAAGGGTTCAGATTCACCACTTTGATGGGCTAGGTGGGAAAATTACAACCCATATTACAAACTTGAAGAATCGATTATTGTCTTTTGGGGGGGAAAATCATGTTGGTTAATTGTGTCTTGTCCTCAATCCCCACGCACATTATTTCAATGCTTAATGTTCCAAATATGGTTCTGAAAAACATTGAAAAGATGTTGACATGCTTCATAATGGACTCACACAATGAAGGCAGACATCACTGGACTTCATGGGACATGATGCCTAGGGAGATTTCTGATGGTGGTATTAATATATGAAGTGTCAAAGGGGAAATTCTAGGCATGATAGCTAATCATGAATGGGATTTACAGTAAAATACATCACTGTGGGAAAGATTTATTAGTAATTGGTTTGTAAAACAAATGGACAGTGGCAGAGGGACTCCATTGCGACTCTGGATCATGATTTCTAAACATTTACCAGTGCTCCACATGAATTCCAAGTGGCCTGTGGGTTGTTAGAAAATTAATTTCTAGAAGGAGAACTGGGTTGGATCACCGTTGGGGTTCCCAGGCTGTTCTTTCCTGATGATCTCATTTTCTCAGGAAAGAAAAGTCATGCCATTTATTCTGGCCATCCTCACAGAAGACCAGCTGAATGTGTTTGATGACATTACCTTGAATGAGGAACTAGACAAGATCATATTTACAGAGTCAGCTTTGGGTTCCTTCTCTGCTAAGGGGTACCACTCGGTGTCTTCAGCCCATGGTATTCCCGACGAATAGGGCGGAATGGTTTGGTGTAGTGACCTTCCGAAAAAATAAAATTTTCTTATTTAGCCTCTTCTAAACAATGCTATTCCAACTGATGAATAGGTGAGGAAAAGAGGGATATCTTTGGCATCTAAATGCCTTTGTTGCATTAATTCAATGGAGGAATAGATCGATCATTTATTCTTTACCAGTGACTGGGCAGCTACATTCTGGAGATACCTGGGCAAGGCTTACGGGTGGGGAAATCGGGCAACTACACTTGCCACATTTCTTCAACATTGGTTCTCGGGTTCTGAAAATAATGCTTCAGAGAATAAGGCGAGGGTAGTGTTTCTTGTTGTGGGCTATTGGAACATCTGGAATACCTAAAACCAAAGTCATCATGGGGGGAACGTCCTGCTCACTCCTTTCCATGATGGTTAGAACCAAGTGAATCGGGGTCGAATTGGTTTCTCTAATCAAAGGATGGGAGGTATTCCTACGCTGAGAGTTTTCATGGAAGGTAATTCTGCTTCTTTAATGTTAGAGGATGCAAACAGGTAGGGCAGATGGGTGAAATGGAATCCTCTGAGTAGTGGAGTGAAACTCAATGTGGACGGGTCATGTGTGTCTGGTTTTATGAGGGGTGGGGGGAGTGGTTTGTGATCCCCAAGGATCATTGAATTAAGTCTTCACTGATGGCTTTGGAGTGTGAGATTCCCTCATGGATAAGCTTCTAGGATGCTGAAGGGTATTGATATTTGTCATTAAAACAATATTAAGTTAGAGTTGGTCGAAACCAACTCGACTATTATCCATGGTTCGCTGCAGGGGAAGTTCCAAATCCTGTATACCATTGTCTATATCATTCATAAGTGCAAACGTTTGTTGGACCCATAGGTGATTCTTAGTCACACTTGGGATGAGGAGAACATGGTGGATGAATTCCTTGTTTTAGGAATTACTAATGGTGATCGGAATTTTTTTTTCTAGGCTGGGGTCTCTTCCACAGGCATGTGGTAATTTTTTAGGGCAGATGCATTGGGTCAATAGTACTTTAAACGTCCTAAGTTTTGTTCAATGTAGGGCTATTCCCACCATGAAATAATAAGAAAAAGTTAATGTTGGATGAATTATCCAAAAAATAAAGGTAAATTGAAGTGGATCCAAATTTTGAATATCAAATTAACACAAAACCTTATAAAAGACCTTTTTAAGTATGATTATGCTGTTAGATATGAGAAGCTTATGAATATATTAGTGCAGTTAACATAGGTCAAGATATATGACCTTGCCTGCATGGAGAAACATGATGCACTTTTTCATATTGTGACAACATTCGATAACATCATTTGACAACAACCTCAATATTTTTATGGCCCCATTAACAAATTATAGACCCTAAAATAGATCAATTAATCATAAAAGATTATCATTTCTTTGAGATTTAGTGAAATATACTATGTTATCATGGTTTTATATTGACTGAGGGTAGATCCCGATCAATGGTTGTATTTGGTTGACAACACCAAGAATGTGGAAGAGATAAAAAGCATGGAATTGATTTTTTTTGAAGAGATATTCTCATAGAACTATTTTTTCCACTAGAAAAAATTTGACATGGAAAGTAAATGTATAAATTTATGACCAAAGGGATAGGAAGATGTTTTTGAATATGAGTACAACATTATATGTTTAGGAACACATTCTATGGATTATATACACAGAACTAAAATAAATATTGATTGATTACTTAATGGATTAAGACAAAGTATTATAAAGGTAATTAGTCTCTCAATTATTTTAATATTATAAGGAGATTTTGATAAGAGATATCAATAATGAGTAGGATTTCCCCTTATATTTTAATTTAAAATGGAATCAAGAGAGGAAATGAGTGTATGAGTACAATTTTGAAAAAAATTATAAAATGAGAAGAAGAGAAGATAGAATTCCCATAATTCAATAAACGGTGGAAGAATCACATTAGTGTTGGATTGAAGGGAATTTGTGTTTATTACTTGTGTGGAGATAATGGTGATCAATCTCTAGAGTGTAATGTAAATAGAGAATACAAAAATCCCAATAGTTTAATTGTAATGATATGAGGAAGTACACAAATCAAAACACCATGTAACAAGGTAGTTGACCCAATAACAATCCAATGGAGAAAGGCCAAACCTATTATATAATAATAGAATAAGTCGAGTGATATCATATCAATTACTTTGATCATAATATGAAATTTAAATAATAAATTATTTTATTCTAGATCTATACACTCATTCATATATTTCATGTTCTCTAAGAACATTAAATCAAACTTTGATTCTTTAAAGAAGTATTTTTAAGTCAAAATCATAGTGGAAATCATATTCAAACAAAAGTACATTGTTCTGTCTCTATTAAAATTAATGTATGACCCTCAGTAAAAAATAGATTTTTATATGAATGGTAAACTATGACATAATTTTTATAATGGATTGTATCTCAATGTGTAATGTAAGAATTTAATATTAGGAGATTAGATTAAAATTACTAAGGCATGATTAGAATCTAATGTTTTAAAAAGAGGAACTTAATTTCCTCATCTGTTTGGGGAAATACATCTAATGTCCCATATTGATTAAATTATTATGGAATGTGAATCAATTAATGAGAATGATATCCTAAAAATTGAGAATAAATGCATTTTAAGGTATCATATTAATGAATTTTCCAAGAACTTATTTTATATCCACCTGATCATGATGTATAATTCATTATTGATCATAACTTGGATGAAAACAACATATCTAAGCTTCCCTATAGAATGAAATTGGTGGATTTAGTGGAATTAAATAAACTACTCCTAGATTTGTGTGATAAAAGATTTACATTCCCTAGTGCCTCACTGTAGGGTGCATCGGCATTTTTTGCGTGAAAAAGAAGTATATATATATGTGGTTGGGTGTCGATTATAGTGAAATTAATTCCATTAATATATATTACATGTAACCTTTACCTCACTTTCAAGATATGTTTTATCTGCTTTAAGGGGATTAATAATTCTCAAATATTGAACTCTATTCGGTTTATCATTAATTAGCATTCAATAAGGATGATATAAAAAAGGTGGACATTGAAAAAATGTATACCCATTAGGAGTTCACATTAACTCTAATTGGGGTAAATAACGCAAAATTGATGTTAATATAATTTATGAATATAGTATTCAAGGATTATCTTGAATTTTTTGTGTGGTTTTGGTTGATTATATATTGATATAATCTTAGATTTATGAAGAGGATGGATACCATTTATGAATCATCCTTGAAACCCTGAGAAGAATGGTGATAAGTAATAAATTCAGTAAATGTGTATTTTGACGTTAACAATTTTATTTTTATTGACATATTTTGTCTAATGATGAAGTATCCGTTGACCTTGAAATGTTATTGTCTGTTAAAGAATAGATCATTCTAGTGAATATAACCAAAAAATATAAATTAATTGGATTATTAAGTTTGTATATTTTTTTTCAAAAACATTATATGATTAAGTAATATGTTTTCCATACTGATATTTAATGCTTTTAAATTCACATGGTTTAAGGAATGTGAGAAAATATTTTAGGAACTAAAGTCGAGATTGATTAATTCAATAGTGTTTGCCTAATCATCAAAAAAAGTGGGATGTTTTATATACAATGATGCATCAAGTGAAAGACTAGGTGTGTCCTAAAAGTTTTAAAAATATATTTTTTTGAAAGTGTTAGAAATGTGACAATAGGGTTGGATAGAATTACTCAAGGACTACTACTGTGGAATACACTACCACCCTAAAAGGAAAATAATGGAAGAAGATAGTTTTATTAGGAAGTATCATGGAGTTTTATCTATGATTAAGATGGAATAGGATCCCATATTCATATATTTAATGAAGTTAGATATTTAAATTATTAAGGAGATGAGAATATCATTCATTATCCATGAAATTTCTAAACCATCTTTACTAATGAAGTTAAAAAATTATAAAAAGGATGACAAGGGAGTACATAAGAAGAATAAAGACATAAAATATGGGATATTTATAGACATCATATAAGAATATGGTTTATTGATTTTTTAAATGAGACTATATGTAGTATCAAAATCAGTGTTAAAGAGAAAATTTTTAGATGAATATCATATCTAATATTGTAAGTACACCTCGGTATTATCAAGAGGTATAGGGATCTAAGGTATCAAATTTGGTGAGAAATATTGAAGTGGAAATTTCAATCCACAAGCTAGGATTCCTAGAATTCCAAGATGTAAATATTTAGATAAAAATCCCAAGGGGTCTAATGGAACCACTCCCTATAATGATTTGAAAGTGGGACATTATTAGAGTAGATTTCTTTACAAGACAACCTATGTCATCTATGGCAAATTAGTCATTTTTATTTTTTTCATATCGTCTCACCAATTCTAAACAATTATGAGTAATATGGTTGGATATAACCCATGAACATATTACACGACTCTATGTCAATAAATTTTAGAGTCTTCATGGAATACCCCAATCATTTTTTTATAATCACGAACCTTATTTCACATATACATTTTTGATGAGTAATCAAAATATTTTGAACAAAAAATAATCTTGATCAACTCTTACTATCCTCAACAAAATGGGATGTTTGAGAGAACTATACAAAAAGTATAGGATATGATGATGTCCAACTAACATGACTTAGAAAGAAAAATGGGACTATTACCAACCTATTATGGAAATACTATAGAATAATAGATTCCCTTTGATTAAAAAAATGGATCCTTATGAGGAGTTTTATTGGAAAAATATTTTACTCAAATGTATTGTGATGATTATTGGGAAATGAGACTAGTCGGTTGAAAAATCAATGTGGAGAAGGTTTATAAGGTACATGATATCTATAATCCTTTCAAGTATGCTATTAGTAGGAAAAAAACTATATTGAAAATTGGATTAATAATTCATAAACGCAATTTTATGACAATCTATTCTTGAATATATGACCATAGAATATCATTATAAGTTACAATAATAAGGGTAATATAATTCCTATTTAAATTATGACTATTAAAAATATAAAAAAAAAGGAGTTGTGGGTTACTATTTGGATATGACTAATAATATTTGAAAAATGAATGATATACTTCAGGTTTTATTATTAATTATGTACATGCTAAACCCAGTGCAAGGAGTCGCCACTGTAGAAATATAGTTGGAAACAAAATTATCTTATAATTAAGAGTCTTTATATATTATTGACACTAAGGATAAATTAATAAGAAATCAGATAACTCAAATTGTGAATGTTCTTTAGATGAGTCACAAGTTAGAGGAAGAAATTTTG
Organism: Viscum album; assembly: GCA_963277665.1. Taxonomy (NCBI): domain Eukaryota; kingdom Viridiplantae; phylum Streptophyta; class Magnoliopsida; order Santalales; family Viscaceae; genus Viscum; species Viscum album. The sequence continues at coordinate 1,156,801,243 of OY728133.1, read as the reverse complement.
GAACCAAAATAAGAAATGATGAAGAAATGCCCATATTTTTTATAAGATAACATATATTAAAATTTTTGAGGAAGAAATTATTTTATAGAGGGGAGAATATAAGACCTGAGATTATTCTGTAACATGTAAATAATATATCTTTAAAACTACTGTAGAATGAATTTTTATTACCGTATAATATATTAGAAGTAGTTTTTTTATAAATATATTTAAAATTAATACTTTTAATTTATAATTTTTTTGATAAAATTAACATCAATTTGGATTATAAAGATTGAAATTATATTAATGTGAACTTTTAGTATATGTTAAAAAAAGGATTATTTTCTTGAATTTTTCTTTTAATTTTTGAGTATTCAGCATAAATAAAATATATTTATATATTTTATATGATGGATCTAGTATAATTTTTAAATTTTTTAAAAAATATTTACACCATTTTAATTTTTTATTGATAAAAAATTAGAAAATATGTGGATTGTATAAAAATACATTTGTATAAAATTTTTATTTCCATATTATTATTTAATTTTCATGTAATATTTTAATATATTATCAAATTGAATTAGATTAAATAAATTAAAAATATTTAATCATAATTTCAAAATTTTGTAGTCTAGGTCGTATTTTATTTTTAATGAATGGATAATTATCGTTGTAAATATTTAATCTTGGTTAATGGGGGAAAAAGAGGAAGCTAAAGTTGAATTTCAATTATTAGATTAAAATAAAAGAAACCTTTATAAGTCAGTTTTAGGTCATAAATTAAATACATCATGTCTCAAAAACATATATTTACCTAACTCACTGAACTCCCTTGTCATTCCATATACATTGTTCACCCAACATTAGTTTCTATGGAAATGACCGTCATTTTCACTTATAAATGGATCTCACTTTCCAATTCTATCTCATCCATCTACACTTGAAAGATATTGTTGATGAATTAAATCTTAATTTCAATGATGTTTAAATAGTTATGTGGAATTATTTTCAATCTTTAAGAAGATATCTTGTAAGTAAGGATTTACCATAATTATATTTCCATTACTGTTTCATTTAATTTTTTATAATATAGTTTTAAATTATTTTTCTTATGATTATATGTTATTTATTCCATAGTATTATCATCAAATATGATGTATTATGAATTATATATTTCTTATTACCTCTCATTGTATCCCATAACAAAATCATTACAATACAGATGTTTGGGTTCCTAACCTCTTCTCTACCATTATTTTTTCAATCATTCCTTTCCCCACTATTTTTATGTGAAAAATTATTATGCTTAATTAATATAAATTCCTTATAATATCATCATTTATCCATATATATTACCTCTTTTTATACCAGATTCATAATTCATTATAATTCTTAAATGCTCATGTAGCTGTATAATATACTAAAATTTTGGTAAAGTCAAGGGAGGGTGGTTTCCGAGAAATGAAATAACATTCTAGAAACAAAAAAGTGGATGAAGGTTATAAAATAGATGAACCTAGGGATAAAAACTCTTAAAAATATTAGTCTATCATTAACTCAACATTTACCCAATGCACATCTAGTTGGCCAATCTGCACACCTGGTTTGATACTCCCAGAGGGTATTTTTTTAATAATCTCAAACTACTTTAATAACATAGAGAAGTAGTATTTCTTTATAAACCAATAAACAATGGAATTATTCTTAACTACTTTATTTTTATTATTCCTTTGATAAATAGTATATCTATAACATTATAAATATCCTATTGTTTCCATGTTTATTTTCATAGATTCATATGGATATCCATATTGTTCCACTGAATGGGAAAATATTGAACATCCACATATCAATGTTCATATACTGTAAAATATATATTACTTATCCATTTTTTATGTTTGAGGTTCCTTAAATAATATTATAATATGAATTTTTTATCATTTCCATTGATAAGATGGATGTATTTAACATTTTATGTGATTAATGGAGATATAAATTATAAATAACTTGAATGAATTGGTAGGTCTCATAAGAAAAACTTGTTTTTTAAATTTTGTATATAACATACCAATTTATGTCTAATGTATTGGCACGAGGCTTTGATAGTATGATTATGATTTATGAAATTATTCATTCCATCACCATTAAATAAGTTATTGTTTTCTATATGAGTATTAATATTATATTTTTAGGATTTTATTTATATTAATCTCATGAGATTAGTTATTTTTTCTAGTTAGTTTTTACTTGATAAATTATCTTCGAATATAAATTTTTTAGGGATTTTTTATGTTATTGATTCTATTCTTATGCATGAATGCTTCCACAGTATGCTACCCCTTATAGAGTATCTCAACACAACACTTTATATATTATTTTCATTTACCTAGTAAAGGAATAATAATGATACCTATGAATTATAGATTATTAATGAGAATTAATAAATTTTCATGCATTCTGATTATGAATGTTATATTTTTAATGTGTTGCAATGTTCATAAATATACTGATTTTACTAAGGCTTATAAACCGCCACATACTCAGTATTGTGATCTGTATAATCTAAACCATTATAAAAAAAAATAACTACAAGAACTTGTGTATTTGTGTAAAAACCCGATATTTTAAAATAATAATATTTTTTTCGATAATTTATGTGAATGGAACCCTGATCTTAAACAACCCAAAAAATATAATTCATTAAATTTAATCTCTATGATAGCTTGCAGATCCTGAGACCTCATGTTGAAATGAAAAATAATAAAGTATATAATTTCAACCTCGTTGTTTAATTGAGTTGTATAAATAGTACTAATAAAATTATGAAAATTTTTGTTACTTATTTATTATAAATAAAATTAGAATCTTTTAAAAGAAATGAATAAATTTTATCTAAAAAACTATATTTTTTTTAAAAAAGATGTAATAATCGTGATTTTCATATATAATTTAGAATCAGTTTTTACAAATTATAGAAAACTTATTTAATAAAATGAAATTAATTTTTTTTAAATAATATAAAAAATTATATTAGGGTTATCCTTTGTTATTTTGTTTGAAAAGTTTTATTTTTTATGAATTGTGAGAAATACTAAACTTTAATTGAAAACTCACTTTTCTTTTAAATTAATTATAATGATAAATTATATTTTTATTTGGTTTTAAATTAAAATTATATAAATTTTATACAAATTAATATAATTTATTTTTGTGGATTAAATTTCATCTTTAATTTTTATATAAAAACGTTGTAAACTATTGAACATTTTATCTTTAAAAACCCTCTTTCTCACCACATATACGAGATTAATTTTAATTTTTTTCTATTTATATAAATTAAATTTTTAGAAATGGTTTCCATAATAAGAATAAGTATAATTTATAATTTATAATAAGTTAGACTTAACTTTTGACCAAAAATTAATAATAAAAAAATTTAAAATTAATTACCAAAGGATAAAAATGGATTTACTAAGGTGTTAAACTATGAATATAATTGTACAAAATTTCCTATCTACTTGTTAAGAAAATAATTTCTATAAATATTTCTACCTTACACATTTAGGTTCTATAATTTTCTTATATTTTAGGCTTTTGGCTTGATAAAAATTGGTTATTTTTGAATCTTTTAAAAAATCCAATAAATTGTGCTACACACCTCACTTATAAATGAAAACCCACTGTCCTCTAATTTTCAAACATTAAAACCTTTTTGGTTAGGAAAATGACTTACAAAATAACTTCCGAAATAATCTAAACTCATCCAATAAGACTTTTTATGAATAAATGTAACCCTAGAAAGCTTTGGTGAAAGCTTGAGGAGGATACCTAATAAAGAGGTTATGTTCTACAACGTGTGTCATTATTTTATTTTTACCCCTACTTCATAAAATATTAGTAAATTATTAATATAAGTATATAAAATATAAAAAGAAATTTTTATAATAAGTTAATTACCTTAATCCATCCTCTCTTCCATCATATTGGTTACGAAATCATTGTACATGTGTTTGGTAGAAAACCACCTCACGAATTGATGTGATTCCTTTTCCATTACCACCATTCCCGATTGGGTATAATAATGGATCTAAGGAATATATTATATTTATAAAATAATTATTAATATATATTAATTATATAATGTAAACATTTATACATTTATTCTACAGGGGATACGATAACATCGCTTGTGTGTATACCAAACTACCGGCTCACACAGTGATGTGATTAATTTTTCAATATCATTTTACACAAAAGGTGATAATGAAAATGTTAATTAATTCAAGTAACATAAATTATATAATAATTATATTAATTACATATTTATAATTTATAAAACATAATATATCATTTTTTCTTCTACGCTAAAATATGAAAACATCGCTCGTGTACGTGTAGACTACCGCCATAACAGATCAAAGTGACTCTATTTTCATCATGAAAAAACAACAATGATATATATATATAAAGAAATAATATGATATTTATGATATTATTATAATTATATAAGGATAATATATTACTTACATCATTTCCATGATGATAATGGAAAAATGAAAACATTACTGATGCGTATATATGACCTCCCCTCTCCATGATCATAACATACTTCATCATTCAAAGACATATTTTACAATTGGATTTAAAATTATAATAGATGTAAAAACTTTATAAAAATTTCATGATTATTATTATAGTGATGATTGATCTATTTAATACAAAAAATAAAGTTATCATTAATTAAAAAACACGCATGATAAAAAAAGGAAATTAATACCCGAAAAAATGAAAATAATCAATGATTATTAATGAAACACTGATAAGATGATATAAAATGATCAAATATTATTTAATAAATTTTATTAGGGTTCTAAAATAAGGTAATATCATATTTTAATCCATTATACATTATATTAATGGATTTTTAACCAAAAGTCAGCGCCATGTAATGGATTTTATCTCAAATTTATTTCATTAATGAGTATTGTAATGTTATGTACCTAATTTCTTTTATATGGTGTATATAATTACCCTCTGACAAGTAGTATCTTAAATAATTCATTATCCATGTTATTTTATTATTTTAATTTATTTATTTTTTCTACCTGGATTTGAATTAAAAGTCCCTAAGAGGGAAAGAATTTCATATCATAATTTCTTTCCATTTGGTTATTTTACTCCTTCATTGTCATTGATATCCAAATATTGTGTGTGAAATGAATTTTGAATATCTATTGTCTTATATAAAATTATATTATGTCCATTTATATTTTATACAGACAATAAATTTATTGGTAAATTCTCACTTCAATGTAATCCTCTCTATAATTGTTTATTTCACAATTGTATTTCGATCAGGATTATTTATATATGAATTTACATTGAAGGGAATAATTTGGCCATTGTTTGATAAAATATTAAATATTGTTATCATATTCCAATTAATGATACTTTCAAGTAATAGTTATATTTTTCTATTCTTTTTTACATAAACTGATTTTTCTCAAATCCTACTTTATTTATCTCCTCGGTAAAAAATCTGTTTTCATCTAAAACCATGTTAAAAAAATGATTCAAATATTATTTTTTGAAATTTTAAAAATGATTTAAGAAATAACTTTTTACTCATTTATTCTTTTTTTTTAATATTATTTAAAATAACCTTCATTCCATTTTCAAAACAACACCTATTAGGATTTTACCAAAAAAGTAAAAGGAGTATTTGTCTTAACATGAATGGCATGAACATAATTTCCAGACATCATGAGAAATAAAATTTTTTGAAGATTATTTTCATATTTCAAAGATTATTTTCAAACAAATATATTTTCAAAATGTTTTGTGAACATTTATTTTCAAAAATTGACTATCAAAATGAAATAGATATTTTCATAAAGAATGTTTTTTAATGTCATTTTACAATATTTATATTCATCAATTGAAATGTCCCTTTATTATTACTCTAATGGGTATTTTTTGTGTTGAAATGCACTTTTTAATAATCTGGATGTTTTATGAATATATTGAATAATCATAGTATTTACTTTCTCTTACAAGATTCATTTTTCTAGTCATTAACATTTGCCTCAAAATTTTTACTTTCATGTGATCATTGGAAATTAATGTTTCTATAAATATCTATATTAATTTTCATAGATATACTTATTAATAAATCCATATATCATTTTTGTATATTATGTTATAAATTTTATGTCTTTTTTTAATTGTGTAAATATTGATAAATTTGTATTCATAAATGAATATAGATATTTCATGGTAATGAACATTTTTTATGAATCAAATTGTTTATTTGATATATGAGGAATTATTTTGACATGAAATAAATGTGTGAGGTATGATTATAGATATACCCTTGATGCATAAATTTCCTATTGAGATGAATCAATTGGCCATCCTTATTTAAATAGGTTTATACCAATTAATTTTAAAGTATCATGAGGGAAGATCTTGACAGTCGAGGTATCATGTTCCAGGGAAATGTGCTATTCATTAATCCAGAATTTCTTTTATCAGTAATTTATCTATTATTATCCATGATATTCTCTCTATGATATTTTCTATGTACACATTTCATTGTTCATTTATTAATTGAATACCAGGTTCTTTTCAGTAACTTACCTTTTCATATGGATTTTAGCTTATCTTATTATCGATGTGATTTTTCCATGATATTTTATATTGATGAATTCCATTCTTAGTTTACTAATTTTAAAAAACATGTGTTTATAATTTTACCTTTCCAGGTTTATTATTTTTATTAATTGAAGACAGATTCTACCATACTTAACCCTTACAGATCATTTGAGATCTCCCATACTTGGTTTCCTTCCCAAAGAATTGTAATATGATTGATATGCAAGGATATCCTAGAGAGAATAATGTTATTCAAAATAAATTGTTTTAATTTTGGTTCACAAGTGTAATATGGGAATAATGAATCTATATAGTTTACCAAAAATACTATAACATTTGGTCTTTCGGGATGCAATTTCTTGTTGCTTATGAAATGTATTAAATATGTCACCTACTTCGGGATATTGGTGTAAGGGTCGCTACAAATGTAGTCAAGGAGTTATAACGGGTATCAATGAGTATTTTAGTAGAAAAAATAGAAACTGAATTTAATATAACATAATTTGAGAATATTACCCTATAAAAACAGTTAGGATATTATAGAAATATTTATAGATCATATGACATGAATTTTAGTAAATTCATAAAAATTATATTCTATGATTCATAGTTAATTGTTTTATTAATGAACTACTAAATTAGATACCATTATTTAAAAGTGGGGCTTAATTGAAGGGAAAAAAACATTGGCCACCCCTTTAATCAATGTAGTTATTGATAATTGAACCACAACATTTTTTTTAGAGTTAGTGCTGAGAATATTATGAATATATTTGGTAATTTATCTTAGGTTTTGTTAAAAAACCATACTCATACAGTACAAACTAATTCAACTCATCATGACATACCAACATTGGATCACTTCATGAGGTGGAAACCTATTGCCTTCTATGGGACATAAGACCCATTTTTGGTGAGGAATAAATGATGTATTTAGAAAAGGTAATCCTTTGTTTGGGGTTTAGTAAATGTGAGATGCTTTTCATGGTTTTATACTGACTTAAGGGAGTTAATTACGAATTGTGGTTTTGATTCAAAGTACCAAAATTGATGAGGATACCCAAGGGTATGGCTTTAGTGTAGTAATTGTAGAATTTACTTTAGAGGAATTGCTTATTTACTGTATTTGACATGTTTGGCATGGCCCAGTTACCTGTTTGGCCTGAGGGCATTGTTGTGATTAGCATGTGGGCACTACACTATTTAGCATATGGGATGTAGTTATTTCATCCTGAGGGAAACTTCATCTATGCCTGTGGGCAGCTGACTCTGTGCCTGTGGGCGACACTACCTACACCTGAGGGAAAACTCTATTATTCCTAAGGGCAAATTCTTGTGTCGGATACTCGTTACCTGAGGGTAGGAGTTTAAATGTATGAGGAAACTCATTGTTTACATAGAAATTCACTGTGGTGATTTCTTATATAAAATGGATTAAACGAATAATTAAATGGGAATTTAACTGTTAAGTTAGTTACTTTGTAGTACTGCTTACTTTATTTCATTTTACCATTGCACACTATTATTTCATGTTAGCACTTAGTTGGGTACGAGCCTTTGGTGGGTGCCTACTGAGATATTTTTCTCACACCCTGTTAGGGTCATGCTTTTCGGTCCAAACAGATTACATTGCTACAGGTTTAGATAGGGGAAAGAGTCCTTATACAGGTACTTAACTGTTGCAGAGGAGTAGGTGGGCATGGGACCGAGCCTTGGCTAGCGATCCCACTACCAGCAGTTTTTCTTGTTTTGTTGTACTCTATATTTTTTTGTACTGTATCGATGTGTAACATGTTCTGGCTATTTTCATAGAACTTGAGACATGTAACATCACTATATATATACTATTGATTATTTCAGTGGTGTATGGTTTACTTCTTCCGCTGTTTGTTGTATGTTTTATTTAAATTCCGCTACGCTACACTTTGACAAATGAGGGCATAGTTTCCCCACTATCAGACCTGGGCCCTCACTGCTAGTTGGCAGCCTCTGTCATTTGGGGAAATGCGCTTGAGGTCACGTGGCGAACCAGGTTCGGGGAACCCTTTGAGTGGCACCCGGAACCGGGACATTACAAAGTGGTATTAGAGGCGTTCTTTTCGTTGAATTACTATTTGGAGCTGTAGTCAAAGATAGGACGAATGGTAGTTGGTAATAAGATGTGCCCGGGCGTAGCTAACCCGTGTACAGGGAAAATCCAGTCTACCTCGTATTTTGCAATTATTTTGATTTTGCAAATTTTACAGTTGATTTGATTTCAATGTTTGGTGACACACTTTGAGATTGTACAATTTATATTTTATCTATGGGTTCTATTTAGTTGCAACCCGATGAGATGAGGGTATGCCGTCTCATGCATCATATAGGCACATGCTAGATATCACATTCCATGCATAGTTTCCATGCCATGTAGGTGCATTATAATTCACATGTTGTTGTGATTGTTGTTGTGCTAGAAAATCATGCTGTTGTGATAACTGCTCTAATATAATACCTTCTATTTGATAGGGTAATTTTATGTGAGCTTGTTTAGGGAATGGATGCCAGACTTTGGTTTTTGGGTAGTATTGGCCCCCATTGACCGGAATTTGGTGGATCATTGACTGTTTATTGGTTATAATACATATGAGATGTCAAACTTTGATTCGTGGGGAGTATGGGACCCCATGGGTCGGTATTTGACACTTAGGTGTTGTTTTTCGGTGTTTTCTGGGTTCCGGGGATGTTTCTGAGGCATACTATCTGGAAACCCAGTATACACACCGTGTAGTATTTTTATACACACCATGTATGTTCTTCTATTCGGGAAGAAGAATAATCTTTTTGAGTACACGCTGTGTACCCTGAGTACATGCCGTGTGGTCTCTTCCCATGTCACAAACCGTGTTGGCGGCGACACGAGGAAGGGAAGAGCTTTGAGTGAACACGCCGTGTAGCTTTAGTACACGCCATGTAGTGTTGACCCAGGGTCCGGCCATGTAACTAACAACACGAGTCGGTGAACTCCTATACAAAACATGCCGTGTCAATGATGAACACGCCGTGTAGTGTGACCTAGGGACTCGACCGTGCAACGAACAACACGATCCGGTGTCACCTCTCATTGAACACGTCGTGTGCCTGTGGGACATGCCGTGTGTTCTTTTCCGAGGACAGACCGTGTGGAGTTAGCCATGTGGTTGGGAAATGGGGTGTTGTACACGCTATTTACCGGTGTAACACGCTGTGTAGTGTTAAGCTGAGTAGTCGGCCATGTCATATACGACATAGACAGCTGGAAAATAACACCATACACACCGTCTAGATTATTTTCACGCCGTGTAGTTTTTGTTGAACGAAAGCCGTGTGGCTTAGCCATGTGTAAGGACCCAGGAAGGGGAAGGGAAGTCAAGTACACGCCGTGTAGACAGTATACACGCTGTGTAGTCTTGTTTTACAAATTCTTAAATGCCTTCTTCCTCTTGTTCCTTTGGTGGTTCCTTCATTTTCAGTCATTGATAAATCTTGAATCTAAGGCGTTCCTTTATCCTTGTAGTGTCATGCTGCCTAGATGACCGCGCGTTGTTTGACATGAGAGCGTAAATGACTATACTCCAGAGATAGTGGGCCATGAGCTACCAGTGGATTCTCCAGTAGAGCCAGATGCGGTGCCAACTGTTATACTGGACATAGGCGCAGAGGCGCAGTTCTGTGAAGGCTTTATACGGTTCATGAAGACCTTTCAGGGAGCACCGCAAGCTGCCACATCTATGGCTGAGCTGAAGCGTATCTTCCAAAAGCATCATCTGCCTACGTTTTCAGGGGATGGCAGACCATAGGCTTCAGATTCTTGGCTAGGATTGATGCAGAATATTTTGGAGCATCTTGAGACGCCTCCTGGGCGGAGGGTCAAGCTCACGACTTACATGCTGCGTGATTCTGCCAAGAGGTGGTGGGAGGTTACCACCCAGTCAGAGAACCATAGATACATGGCATGGGATGATTTTCAGGTAGTCTTTTATGACTTCTTGATTCTCAAGACGCTGAGGGTAGATATATCTCAAGGGTTCATGAATCTGTAGTAGGGCGCTATGTCGGTGATAGACTATTCTGGTTGTTTTACGGAGCATCAGTATTTGGCACCCGTGCTGGTGGGTGATGAGACACTGAGAGCCAAACGTTTTGAGGATGGTATTCATTATGAAATCTGAGCACTGGTGAATGTTTTCAGGCTGCCTACTGTACACATGATTGTGAACCAGTCGTTGATTACAGAGAGGAACCTGTGGGAATCGAGTGGTGTGGGCCAGGGCGGTTCAGCACCAGTTACTGGTATTATTTCTGTTGGCAAGAGGAAGAGACAAATAGAATTCTCTCAGGGAGGCAGTACCAGTCAGAAGAATGCTTCAGGTGGAGAGGTTGTTTGCTACCAGTGTGGTAGAGAGGGGCACAAGAGGCCAGAGTGTCCACGTGACCCAGTGGAGTGCCGAGCTTGGAGCAAGATGGGTCATCTGCAGTGCTTTTGCAGGGTGTTTCCACCAGAGGCTAGTGAGAGGCGTTCTGTGCAGACTCCATGTGCGGGAGCAGGACCAGTGGCTTCTTACCAGTCAGGGAACTGGAATGCGTTAGGGCGTGCAGGCAGAGATGGTGTTCGTGGCCGCGGTAGCCAGACCCCATGATCGTAGAGGTAGTAGGGTGGGACAGCTCAGGGAAGCCAGACTGTGTCGCAAAACCGCGACACTGGGTAGGCATATGCAGTGCAACAGACCCAGTAGAAGCAGGATCCCAAACCTTCTACAGTCAGATGTAATAATCTACTAGCTTCTGTCCTATCTTCAGTGCTATTTGATACGGGTGCTACACATAGTTTCATATCTGTACCTGTTATGGAAATCCTTGGGCTTGGTGTTTCTTCTTATTCGGATATCATGACGCTAGACACTCCATTGGGGACTATGACGGCTGGTGTGCATCAGTGTAAATAGTGCCCCTTGAGGTTGGAGGGTGTCACTTACTTTGGGACCTCTATGTCTTGGATATGATTAGCTATGATGTCATTCTCAGGATAGACTGGTTGGTTCCGTTTCGAGCCTTTGTAGACTGCTATCATCACAGGGTGAGTTTCACGTCACTAGAGGGTGGAGAGTTTCTATACAAGGGAGAATGGGATGTTCAGGAGAGTCGAGCTGGACTAGAGTATCATGGGAGAGGTGGAGTCACAGCCCAGATAGCGAGCTTATATCTGGATGATCAGGGGACTTGTCAGATGGATTTATCTCCAGTTGTTGATCATTTCAGGGATGTCTTCCAAGAAGACTTTTTAGGTCTACCTCCAGTGAGATAATTGGATTTTTCTATCGAGCTTGTGCCAGGAGTATCATCGGTGTCTATTCCTCCTTATAAGATGGCCACGCCTAAGTTATAGGAGATCAAGAGGCAGTTAGAGGAGTTACAAGTAAAGGGATTTATCCAACCCAGTACTTCTCCTAGGGGTTCTCCGGTCCTTCTTGCGAAGAAGGAGGACGGTACCCTTATACATTGCATGGATTATCGGAAGCTGAACCAGTTTACGGTTAAGAACCGATATCCCTTGCCAAGGATTGATGATCTGTTTGATTACCTTCATGGAGCACAAGTGTTCTCAGAGATTGACTTGAGATCCAGATATCTTCAGCAGCGCGTGAGACTATCATATATACCGCTTAAAACTTTTCAAAGATGATATAGTCTGTACGAGTACTTGGTTATGCCGTTCGGACTCACAAATGCGCCAACAGTTTTCATGGCTCTGATGAATCATTTGTTCCATCCGTATTTGATTATTTTGTGGTATTATTCGTGGATGACATCTTTGTGTACTCTCACACTAGACACGATCATGCCACCCATATTGAGTTCGTATTGAGTATACTGAGGGAGCATTAGCTATATGCTAAGCTCTTGAGGTGCCACTTTTGGATGGACCAGATTCACTTCCTGGGTCATATCATCTTAGAGGCAGGAGTTACAGTAGACCTAGAGAAGGTGAGAGCAGTAGTTTCATGGGAGCAGCCTAAGATCGTGTTTGAGATATGGAGTTTCTTAGGGCTGGCTGGTTACTAAAGATGCTTCATACATGACTTCTCCCGCTTAGCAGCACCATTAATAGGTCTCACTAAGAAGGGTGTGAAGTTCATTTGGTGAGAATCTTGCGAGACAACTTTTCAGTACCAGAAGGGAAGGTTGACATCAGCATCGATCCTGATACTCCCAGACCAGGGGGAGAGCTATACAGTTTACTATGATGCATCAGGGATTGGGTTGGGAGTAGTTTTGATGTAAGGCGACTGCATTGTTGCGTACGGGTCTCGACAGTTGAGGCCACATGAGTGGAATTACCCGATGCATGATCTCGAGTTGGCCACAATTGTGCATGCGTTGCGCTGTTGGAGACATTATCTGTTGGGAGAGCATTTTGTGTTTTTAACTAACCACAAAAGCCTCATGTATATCATTACTCAGCATGGCCTGAATCTGAGGCAGAGTTAGTGGGTTGAGTACCTACATTCCTTCGATTTTGAGATTGCCTATACACTTGGTAAATGTAATGTTGTAGCCGATGCACTGAGCAGGAAGACTCAGATACTGGTGGTGCAGGAGGCCAGTAGTGAGTGGGAGCCCATGGCATTGTTCTCTGAGATGCATCTAGAGGTGCACAATAGTCAGGGGAAGACATATCTTTCCTCGTTAGCTGTGATTTATACCCTCCTAGATAGTGTTAGGATGAGGCAGCTATCGGATCTAGAAGGCCTAGTTCTACAGGATTCGGTGGCATGTGAGGACCCTCCTCCTGGTTGGACGATCGACGGTGATGAGGTTTTTCATTTCTATGGATGAGTGTGGGTTCCTGGTAATATACGAGAGGAGCTGATGCGGGAGTTTCATGCTCTATCTTGGGCAGTTCATCTCGGGGTTACCAAGATGTACCTTGACTTGTGGCGTCAGTACTAGTGGCTAGGTATGAAGAGAGATGTAGCTGGTTTTGTTACGAGGTGTTCCACCTGTCAGCAGGTGAAGGCGGGGCATCAGAGACCAGTTGGGCTGTTATAGCAGTTACCCATTCCAGAGTGTAAATGGGATGTTGTCGCGATGGATTTCCTGACGGGGTTGCCGATGTCACCTCATGGCAATGACGCCGTGTGGGTTGTTGTGGACAGACTCACGAAGGTATCTCACTTTTTTCCGATGAAGGAGACATTTGGAGTAGACGAGCTCGGAAGGCTGTATATCTGAGATATCTTATGTCTTCATGGGGTACCTAGTTCTATCATTTCAGATAGGGGTTCCTGCTTTACCTCTCATTTCTGGCAGACTTTTCAGAGGGCACTGGGTACATGGGTGCTTCTAAGCACAACATACCACCCCTATACAGATGGGTAGTGAGAGCGTAAAATGTAGGTACTAGAGGACATGCTGCGCGCATGCATCCTAGACTTTGGGGGCTCTTGGGAGAAGCATATACCATTAGTCGAGTTATCCTAATAAACTAGTTTTCATGCAACTATTAAGATGACACCATACGAGGCCTTATATGGTAGGCCTTGCCGATCACCTTTGTGCTGGTTAGAGGCAGGTGAGGCAGCTTTACTGGGAAAATATCTCGTGCAGGAGACATCTTTGGAGGTCCAGTTGATTCGGAAGTGGATGGATACCACACAGTCTCGTTAGAAGTCTTATGTTGATTGCTACAGAAAACCTTTGGAGTTCATGGTTGGGGATCAGGTTTTCTTGCATGATTCACTGAGGCTGGGACAAAAGTGGATCAAGGGACATGGTATGCTTTAACCGAGGTATGTGGGGCCATTAGAGATTCTGAAGAGAGTTGGGCTGGTTGCCTATCAGTTGCAGTTACCGCAACGGTACCAAGCCATGCACGACGTCTTCCACCTGTCTTAGTTGCGTCACTATCATTCAGACCTGTCTCACGTCTTTCAGCCTGATGAGGTTGAGCTAGAGGAAGATGCGTCCTTTGAGGAGCATACAATTCGAATCGTTGAAAGGATCATGAAGGTTCTCTAAAGCTGGTTAGTTCCTCTCGTATGGGAGCTATCGAAGCATGGGATAGTGCAGGACGAGACCTGGGAGCGGGAGGCCGACATACATGCTTAGTGGCCAGATCTGTTCTGAGCTTTATCTTCACCTCCCTAGGAATGGAAATTCGGGGACGAATTGCTATAAGGGGGGAAGTTTGTAAGAACTAGGTTCTTTTTTTTGATGTACAAGCTTCTTCTTTTTACTTTTCCTTAAGTGTTTTTGAGAAAATATGGAAAATGGGGAAAAATCCTAAATTTTGGGACTACACGCCATGTACTTGTCCACACACCATGTACTTTTGGCCATGTGGGATGGGTACACGGGGCATGTAGCCATGTCTGCGATGAGGGGTGTAGGAACTGACTACACGTCATGTAGTGGTACCTTACATGATGTGTAGTCAGTAGGCATGCCTAAACAGTAAGGTGGTGGAGTAGCTACCAGCTAGGTGATAGTACATGCCGTGTACTCTGGAGTACATGCCGTTTACTCATGTTGATGGATGAACAATGTGGTAGTGCCGCCAGAGGAAAAGTTAAATAAAGTAAGTACACGTCGTGTACTCAGAAATACACGCCGTGTAATTTGTTTTTTCGGCTTAAAACAGGCAATAGCCTCGTCATTTGGGAGAGGAAAAATTTGAGCCGTTTTGGAGCCAAGGAAGACAACCAAACTTTTGAAGATCCATCGGGTGTTCGTCTGGAATCCGTTTCGGCTTTGGAAGATCTCGTTGGAACCGCACGGGTAAGCCCTTTCTCCTCTTTGACCCGATCTTACCAATTCTTTCCCAAGGTAAATTAATTTACATTTGAATGGGTTTTGTTCTTAGTTAGATCTACACCGTTCTTGGGAGTTTCTGGAGTCGGTGTTCTGGTATATCATTCGTTGGCGTATAAGGTAGGTGTCTTGGTGTAAATTTCCAACATTCGTGCGTTTTTGTGTGTTTTTGTGCCACGAACCCATGTTGGGGTGTCGTGTGGCTAAGGCTGTTGCTATATTTAATTCCGATAATTGCATAGGAGATTAAATTGGGATAATAAAATGCTTTTTGGAATCGTTGCTTGGATATGGAACCACCCTGGGGGGGGGGGTGTTCCACTGTTTAGCTGTTTGGCTAGGATACCCAAGGGTATGCCTTCAGTGTAGTAATTGTAGAATTTCGTTGAAAGGAATTTCTTATTTACTGCATTTGAAATGTTGTGCATCGCCCGGTTACCTATTTATCCTGAAGGAATTGTTGTGATTAGCCTGTGGGCACTGCACTATATAGCCTGTGGGCTATAGTTATTTCCGCCTGGGGGAAACTTCTTCCATGCCTGTGGGCAGCTGACTCTGTGCCTGTGGGCGACACTACCTACACCTGAGGGAAAACGCTTTTATTCCTGAGGGGAGATTCTTGTGTTGGATACTCGTTACCCCAGGGTAGGAGTTTACGTGTATGAGGACACTAGTTGTTTACTTAGAAATTCACTGTGGTGATTTCTTATATAATATGGATTAAACGAATAATTAAATGGAAATTTAACTATTATGTTTGTTACTTTGTAGTACTTATTACTTTATTTAATTTTACCACTGCACACTATTGTTGCATGTTAGCACGTAGTTGGGCACGGTCCTTTGGTGGGTTCCTACTGAGATATTTCTCTCACACCCTTCTTGGGTCATGCTTTTTGGCCCAAACAGATTACGTTGTTGCAGTTGTAGATAGGGGAAAGAGTCCCTATAATGGTACTTGACTGTTGCTGAGGAGTAAGTGGGCATGGGACCGAGCCTAGCCTCGCGATACCACTGCCAGCTATTTTTCTTGTTTTGCTGTACTCTGTATTTTGTTGTACTGTATCGATGTATAACATGTTCTGGCTGTTTTCTTAGAACATGAGACATGTAGCATCACTATATATATACTGTTGATTATTTCAATTGTGTATGGTTTACTGCTTCTGCCGTTTTTTTATGTTTTATTTAAATTCCAATGCGCTACACTTTGAAAAATGTGGGAATAGATTCCCCATTATCAGACTTGGGACCTCACTGCTAGTCGGCAACCTCTGACATTTGGGGAAATGCGCTTGAGGTCACATGGTGAACCGAGTTCGGGGAACCCGTTGAGTGGCACCCGGAACTGGGACATTACAAAATGAGATCATATAGATGATGATTCAACAATACCCAAAACTACATAGTAATTTCATTGTGCTGCAATGACATATGGATGAAATTCTATGGATATATAGTAGAGCTATCACGTAAGTCTGAGATTATACTATTTCCATCTCAAATAGAACACTATAACATTTTTATATTGGTGTCACCTAGTCATGTCTACTATAGTTTGGTGGGTATTAAATTCCATTAGATGTCAACTGAACATTATATATATGATTGAGATATATGAATTAGACACTAAGATACAAGTAAAAAATACTTTTTCAAAATATAATATGGTAATATGAGAATTATGATTCTAAAATAAAAATTGAAATATACACCATAGGTCCTATTGAATGGAATGATAGTTTCCTACATGTGTGAAGATAAAGTCCATCAAACTTACAAGTGAAAGGATAATAAAGAATCCCAAAAATTAAAATTTAGTAATTCCCAAGTTATTGGGAACTATTCAAATTAGTTCCCCATGTGTCAAGATAATCCACTTCATAATTTGGTAATGGATTAATGAAAAGACTATTTAATCATAATAAAATATGTAAAGTTACTATTTTATGTCATAGATGGAACTTTTATCACAAAATAATAATTAGATTTTACATTGTTTGATCCTAGATATAGCCATTTATTCATATCATTCACATTTTTTAAGAGCATAAAATCATTCCCTAACAAATTGTGGAATTAGTAATCATTTAAAATTGAGAGTGGAAGTATGATAATAATAGTATTATATCAGCATGTCTTTATAAAAAATGAATTAAAGTTACTTATTTGAAAACCTAATTTTCATAAAAATGGTTGAATATAAAATAATCCTTTGTATCAATTGGATTCAAAATTATAATAAAATAAATTTGATTCATGTGAAGGATATTATAATATTTGAGGCCAGAATATAATCCCATGTTTTTAATGGAATGGGTTCATTTCTTATGTCATTTTTGGATGAACCTCAACTGCCTCATGCTAATGAAATTATTGGTGAAGAAGAATCAACAAATTAGAATGATATCCTTAGAAATGAGGATTTATCCATTATAAGGTATTATATTGATTTATTTACCAAGTAAATACATAAATATACACTTTATTTTGTGGTTTAATTATCTATTTATATCATACCATATGAAAAGAACATAAATAATCTTCCCTATATAAATACTTTGGTGATATTTGTGGAAATAAAGAATCAACTACAAGTATTGCGTGATAAGGGATTCATATAACCTAGTGTTTCACCCATGGATGTAATTATCTTATTTTTGAAAAAGGATGGAACAATGAGGATATGAGTTTGTTATAGAAAAATTAATTCAATTATTATAAATATTTTGTATTCTTTATCTCTCATTGATGATTTGTTTGATTTTCTGTAAGGGTTTAAATACTTCTAAAAGACCGATATACATCTTGTTTGTCACCAATTAAAATTCAAGAATGTTTATATAAAAAATATATATTTTCATAGAAGGTATTGGAATTATAAGTTAATAGTAACTCAATTTGGGTTAACTATTCCACCCTCAATGCACATGGATTAAATTAACAGAGTAATCATGGATTATCAAGATATTTTTTTGAATTTCATTAATGATATATTGATATATTGTAAGTCATATAATAATCATGGAGACCAATTAAAAATCATCATTGACACTCTATGGAAGATGGTGATGTATGTTAAATTTACTAAGTATGAATTTTAAATTTAGAATTTCTATTTTGTTCGGCATGTTATCTATATGGATGAAATATTAATTGACCCTAAAAAGAAAAATGATTTCCATGAATGGAATATATCAAGGAATATTAGTAAAATATGTTGACTTCATAAGTTACCATTAGAGTTTTTAAAACAATTTACTTGATTATTTAATTTTTTAATCAAGTTCACCATTAATGGGGTGAAATTTACATGGAAGAATGAATGGGATGAAATATTTGAGGAACTACAGAGGATATTGATCAATGAACTAGTATTGAACATTCCATTAAAAAATGAAGGATTTTTGATATACAATGACGAATAAAATAAATGACCAGGTTTCTTTTATACAAAATTATAAATCTATTTCTTAGTAATCTATGATGTTAAAGAATCAACAGAAAAAATATCCATAACATGATCATATGTTTATAGATGTAATGGTTATAATATCATTATGTCGAAAAAATGGAAATATACAAAAATGAAAAACCTTTGAGGTATATATTGTCACACCTTGTCCTTTTTACCTTCTTATTTGGTTTATTTGTTGCTCATAATCCATGGTCTTGTGTTTCAGGGTGAATTTACATTTTTTTTTGAAATTTTAGAGTTTTGTTGCTGGGTGTGCGGTTATGTGCCTAGTTATTACCAACTGTGTTGAAATTAGGAAAGTGTCTGATTTTTTTGGAAGTGTTATTTTATATTGGGAGGTTATCTATTTTTTAATCATGTGGGAAAATAGTGGAGTTTCTCAAGAGAGTCTAGTGAGGGGTGCACAATTGGCACACAGATTGGTAAATTGTGCTGCCAAACCAACAGACCAATCAATGTGTTTAAAAATATTAAATTCATACTCCACCCCTATTAAAAATTACCTAAACCCCATTTAGTCTTCCTATTAAATTTAATTTCACAAATGATATCCATTTTCACACTTCCCTTGTGGCTCCCTCGCATTTTCCCACATCATTGATTTCATAATGGTTATCTTGAGGAAATGACTTCAACTATTTTCTCGTCCTTCCATTCCTTATTCAGTTCCCTTCCTTTAATATCATGTTAGATAGAATGAAATGATGGAGCAAAACTTAATCCTATTTCCCTTATGATGTTATGTTGTGTAGTGTTATATTTTGATCTTTCTCATTCATTAATCAAGTGTTTCATTATATCCATATACTATTAAGGTAATAATTTCCATGGTTTTATCTTTAACTAGAATTGTATATAATATTGAGTTTTAGAAAATCATTAATCCTTAAAAACATTAATGTTATTTATCTAATTACATTATTGGTTAGTTTTTATAAAAAAATAGTGTTTCCATTTTTTTAAAAAAATTATTGATGTCAAATTGCTAATTCATTCATTCCGAAGGGGTTTTTGATTATGATTTAAATTCCGTTGGAATTTATTGGGTGTTTTGAGTTGTTTTTATAAATTTTATTGTTTCAAAGTATTTATTTTAATATAATTGTTTTACAAAGTTTGACATTTTTTCATTCCATAGTTTAGTGGATTTGATGGTTTCAAATTTGGGTTTTCCCATTAGTTTCAAAGTGTTTTGAATAATGTGTCATTTAAAAACAATTTACATAATGGTATTTGAAGTTAAACTATTTATTTTTATAAAAAGGATCCTTTTGAACTCTGATAATATGGATTTCATTAAATGTTATCTTAAAATTGATTTTTAAAATATTCTTAAAAAATAAAATATATAACTTGATCTTATTGGATGATTAGAACATTATCAGTGATTTTCTCAATGAGAGACACCCACAATGGAAGACGTATTTTTTAATTTTATTATATTGTTTTTTCATTTATCCTTGTGGGTATTCACAATAGTGGGGTTAAGGGTTTGATATAAGGTGGTGATACTTTTTCAATGATTTATATATGATTATTATACCATTGAGTGTACTTCACCTACTATTTCTATTTTCACAGGGATCCTAGGAATCATAGTGAGGAATTGGGATTCAGTTACCGACTAGTCTGGATGGGGTGAACTACATTCTCTTTATTAAGGAATATTCATAGGATTTTGGGGAGTTCTATTGTTGTGGCATGGTGAGAGTAGTAAAGTGGTTATATTCTAAGAATGAATTGATAAGCTGGTGGTGTATTTCACCTGAGTATATCTATGGTTTCATCAAAAGATGTTTAGTATATTTATATTATTACATATCATTCATTTATTTACATTTATATTGTATTATTTAAATTCTAATAATATTTATTGCATATATCCTTTCGAGAAAAGTTTTTATAGATATAATTTTACATTATGCTTCTACATTACTTGTGCCATTTACTTTTTCTCTCCTTGATTAATTATTGTTTTGGTATCTTACTTATCATATTTGTTTTCTTTATGCTTTTATTTTTTTTGGTTCATGGATGTAGTTAAGGTCTATATTTCTTCATCATGACCCCTTTCATTATTTTTAAGGTATTGATGGAAAAAAGGGTTTGAAAAGGGTGTTTACAAAAGGATAATTTAATGCAAGATATTGAATGTTTCTCTAAAAATGTTTGGATCTTTATTAAAATGTGTTTTGAGGAAATATCAGAAGTTTTTATATACCATGTATAAATACTATTTTCTACATATAGGTATAACTAGTAGTAATGTATTTCTTTGAAAAAAGAAATGAGTTGACTCTCTGGTGATTATTTACTTGGCTATTCTGCTCCCACCCTATCCATTCCAGTTAGTGTTAGTTGAACAGTATTTTTATAGTTATAAATTTTATTTTCTAACTGATATTTGAATGTAATAGTTTGGATAACGTATGGTGAAACTGGGGTCACATAGAAAAAATGTTGGGAACTTGATTTTTCTTTGGCACCATTGATGAATCGACCATATCAATTTCATATATTTTGGATGTTTTTGTTTTAAATATATTGTTTTATAATAGTTTTGTGTTCTTATATAAATGTACTAATTTTAGAGTTGGTTGTGAATATTTATTCATTGTTATGCCTCATTTTTTTGTTTTTAAAATCAGAAACTATCTATTTTACTACATTTGGATCACTGATGTATGGAGTGGTCATGCCTGAATTTTAGGTTGAAGTAAAATAGTCCTTCATGTTTATTGGGTGAAATGATTCCCAATATCTGTATCTTGATTCTATTTTTCCTGTTATTATCCCATGGGAATACGTAATTCCCCCCATACTTTTCTATTTTCGCACTCAAGTTCTTGGATCTATGGCGGCTTGGTCTAGTTTATGAAAAAATTGTATCAAGGAACCGTTTGTTATTTTTTCATGTCTTCTATATTATCTTATGGAAAATGGTAATGCGAGATGTAACTGTGGGAGTTGTAAATAAAGCTCTTTATAATTTAAAACATTTATTTTCCATGGTATGTTGGAATCTGTGTCTTGAATTATGAGTTTTATTTATTTTTTTCACCTATTTTTTTATTCAGGGTGATTTTATTTTAACTTGTATAAAAGCATGTTAACTGAATTAATGGTATTCTATGTTTTGGGGGTAAAAACAGCGGATTAAATTGATGTACATGTTTAGGCCAAATGGTCTATAAAACAACATAGATATTATTTGTTAGGTTTCTATTTTCCTTCTAGTGATAGTTTCACGGTTGGCGCATTATCCAAAAAATTGTGTTTCTTAACCACGCACAACCAAAAGACCATTTAAAAGTTATTTTGTGGTGCTCCATTGCATCCAAATTTCCTCGAATAGTGTATAAATGTTTTTGTGGAATTATTTAAAATAGATTTCAATAGTATACTAGTGGTATTTGGATTGATTTAAAATAATTTTATATAATGAAATTAGAAGAACCTATGGTCAAGGACCTCATTGTATTTTCAATTGAAATGACTAAGAATGTATCCATACTGAGAAGTGGGGGGGGGGGTAGATCAGTGAAAATCAATTTAAAATTTCATTCACCAAAAAATAAATCTATACAACTTGTTACTGTTTTAAACCACCCAGCATTACAACTCTACCTCTCCCAAATTTTAAAATAATTTTGATAAAATCAATATACACAATTTATTCAAGGTTCAGTCCCAATGTGGCTATATATTCCTTGCTATATTCAGCATCCTTCAAGACAAAAATTTTAGACCAATATCTATCACTAATACATATATGGGTAGGGAAGGAATCACCCTTAATTAAAATTATGGTGGCAAGGTATCACCCCCAACATAATAATTCTTTTATATAAGATCATATAGTTTAGAAAAAGGTTGTTTCATTTTCAGATCCAAATAAATATAACAACATTGAAAGTATCTCATTATGAACTCCATATTGTTGATCACAAAATGGAATCGGTCTGTTCAATATACCTATGTATGATTCAACTTAGTTTGGAAAATGTATTTCCAATACATATCTGGGGTACTTCTTCTTATATTGAACATATTTCTAATGCATATATATCTAGTAAACCAATTTCATGATGACTATTTATGGTATACTTCTCCTTCAACCACGTAAATTATTGGTTGGAAACTAATAAATCTCTCTAAAAACCTCATAAAATTCATTAATTTTCTAGTAAAAGAACATAATGATCTTGTACAATTTTATATAAGAATATTTCATCCAAAAGTAATGTATGGAGAGAATTTTTAAAATTATAATTTCTAACTAAAAACAATTTTCATTTGACCTCTTTAATGAATCCAAATATTTGGTGTCGACATTCCTCATTAAAATTTCTTTAATTTTTTTTCAAAAATATCTTGAAATATTTATAATTGATCAGAAAGATTTATAAATTTTTAGATTCTATCGTAACATAATAAATATGTTTAGAGTGTATAAACAAGAAGTTTTTTTGGTAAACTTCATTTTTCCCTTTTTAGTGATCCTAAGTTATTTATAAATTCTATAATGTTTTAATTATCCCTATAATAAATTCATAATTATTCAAATACTGATATTTAATTTTTTTCATCTATTAGAACTTTTTAAACTTATATTTGGTGAAATTTAAAATATCATATCATACTCCATATGATTAGTCTTTGTAATGTTATTTATCTGATGATCACTATAAAAGAATTTACCAAGGTATTTATATTTCTCTATTTTTTGTTATTCAAAAAAAATTTCCAATAGAAATTAATTTATCAATATGGAACAAATTTAGATTTCTCCATCGGGTAAAACATCAAATATTAATCCATTTGAACTCTTATTCTACTTGTGTTACAATGTCTATCTCTAATCATTATGTGTCATACGGAACCATTCCCATAAATTTACAATTATCTTTCTGATCATTACCTATAACTTTAAGACTTCATATGTTGATCTTTGTATAATCAAAACCTAAAATTTTAAAGGAGACCTTTGTAAATATTCCATAACATGATATTTATACAAAAAAACTTTAAACAAACTCAACTAGAATCATTAGTATCATTATCATGTTTGGAAGTATTGAGGAACAAAAAAGTATCATCCAATTTAATATCCAAAACATCTGAAAATATTTTTCCGAAAAATTACTTTCATAAAAGATCTTCTACAAATAGTTCTATAAAAACATTATATATATTCAGTAGAATATCAAACACATCATTTTTCATTTAAGCTAAACGAAAAACCATCAGCAAAATCATATATTATTCAATCATTCCCATTATATTTGGTATCAACATTAAAGAAATTATTTTTGATACTCACCCTCAATAAAGAGCATTTTATCTACTAGATATATCCTAAAAACACACTATTAGATATGGTAATTTTTTTATATAAGTCACTCCCTTGGTGAAGAGTAATTTTTACAGAGCAGATAATGATATACATCTCTTAAAAGTTCTTATATTCCAAAAATGCAACATTTCTAAATTTTCCTACCACTTACTATGATAACAAAAACATTAAATTAAAAATAGATAACGTAAAAATTTATACTTCTTCTCACAATTTGTAAAATAATCCAATGAATCTCAGGGAAACCCAAGAACAATCTCAGGCCAATAGTGGAGGTTGAACATGTATCTTCCACCTCAATTACTCAAGTATTTCCCTTGGAATATCATTTGTTAAAACATTATCACTTAGATATTATTTTAAATATAATTGAAGCATTTAATATCTACCAAAAACTCTTTCCCTAAAACAATTATATTTAATGTCAATGTGGTTGGATCTAGAATATTGAACATTTTCTATAGTGGTTAATGTCACTTTTGTTATCACAAATAGTATTAAATGTTTATTTATCATTCAACCTCGAAAAATCAAGCTACACATTCATCAACATCATTTGAGTATGTGCATGACTTCCATAAAAATATTCATATTCAGTTGTACTTAATGTTACTAAACTATGTTTCATATTGTGGCAGAAAACACAACTCTCACCTAGAAACGTTTCCACCAAATGTTAGTTTTGGATCATCATTATCACCAAATCAATCAACATATTTTAATCCAATAATGTTAAACTTATTAGACATCTTATATTAAATAAAAATAATTCAATGATCCTCATATATATTTGAAAATTATCTTGGTTTCCATGAGGGGAGATTATTTTTTGTTTAGTTTTACATTTGCAATATTATATTACTATAAAAATAGATTCTTGATGAGATGTTTTATGATATATTAAAATTCCAATTAACATTCAAAATATATTCCAATTCACACTTTAACTAGTTTTTTATTTACTCATCGTTATATAATCACGAATTTGAGTTTATGAATACGTTAAATGTTCAATGAAAATCTTTTTTTATAATTACTTTCATTATTCAAGTGTGAAATAAAGATATAGCTTATGTTTTAGTGATTTTTATCCTAAATTATAAATTCACCTATCTAATAATATAGATCAGAAATTTATTTTTTATTACTTTTGAGTACTCTTTATGCATATGATCTTTATCACCTGTAATGATTAGTCCATCAATTTAAAGAATAAAAATTAATGTTTGGTAACCAGTTCCCTTTACATAAACCTTACTATAAATTTTTTTCTCTAGAAATTTTATTTTTTTAGAGGAAATTATAATGTATTGAGTACAAATGTTTGAGAGCATGATTCCTCACATAAAAGAATTTCTTTAAATTAAAACATTTTATTTCATTGATTTCAATGATGAATCCATCTTGTCAGTCAATATAAAATTATTCTTATACATCCCCATTTAAGAACAATGAATTAATTAAAAATAATGTAAAAACATTTGTTTCTTCAATGAGTAGAAATTTTAATGAACATTATGATAGTTTTGATTCTTGAAAGAGGGTAAAATGTCTCTTCTAAAATAACTTTTTAACATATTCAAACTCTTTATAAATGAGTCTAGATTTAATTATTGACACCTATCCCTTTTCATTCATTTTATTTTTCTAAAATACAAATTTAACTCCAATTAATTGTTTATCATATGGTTATCGAACAATTTATTATGTATCATTTTTCACAATGTGATAAAATAATTCATTCATATATTCCAACCATTATTTATATTTAACTAATTATAATATTGATGATGGGTTCATTTTAGAAATGAGTTTAATTTAATTATAAATTCTTAGTTCCCTTCTTTTCTAATACATAGATTCGATAATTTTAAATATGATTATTGGTTCTCCCTATTTTTTTTTATTTTTATAATATAGAGTTTTTACTCAAATTCTTCCCATCACTATAGAAATATAGTGTGTTTCTTATAACTAATATACACTTTCTTTATTTTTATCTTCAATTATCTTGGAATGTTATAAAATTCATTTCATTAAAAAATTGAAATGACTATTTCCTCTATCAATTTATTTCAATTAATTTCAATCACATTAACATAACATTATTCTTAATGTTTGTGTGTTTGTTTAATCCAAAACATTTAGCTTCTTACACTGCTCTTAGACCCCATGAAATCCCCTTGTTCATCACTTTCATAAAATCAACCTAAATTTTGTTATTGATATTTATCATGTTTGGACTTCTGAATACCTTGATGTATTTAACAACATGCCCCATTATTAGATTGAATTTCATAGGGAGTGACTTCTGGTTTTGGTATTAGAAAAAATAAATTTTGAATATGTATATCCATAAAATATGTATCCCTCTAAAATTACTTTTAGAGTTTATATTCAGACATCACAGCTCATCCATTTTCAAATAGACATATATTCTTCCTATCAACCAATCTATTTTGTTTTAATATGTATGGAGCACTATACTAATGTCTAATCTCATTACATCATAGATATGATTTAAATGAGTTACGTGTAACATCTTTTATACTGTATGTCCTCAATTTTATAATATAAACCCCTTATTCCTTCACAATGTCCTCCTAAAATAAATTATGCCTTTCCAAATTATATTATTTTTGGTTCATAATCATTAATGTATTCAACTATGTAAAATAGTTGACGAAGGTTATGAAATATAGATCACAATTGTTATAAAATCGTATAATGTTTCTATAAAGATTGTAGTGAAAAAGATTTAGAGGATTTGTAGACAAAATATGTACCTTCTAATGAATTTTTTACCATTATTCCATTCTCACATGTTTCAAAAATAATATCACTTTACTTATTAATTTGAGAAACATATCTCATATATTCTTTCTTCGATAGTTTTATTATATTTCTATAACCAATATGTCCATGTATCTTATACAATAATTCATTTTCATATCTCACACTGAAATATTAGATTTTTTAGATCTATAATTTGAATCAAATTACCACTTGTTCTATCTTTATTGCTAATAATAATCCTATATTTTGGGAAATGAATTATATAAGAATCAATTTTTAAGGTAAATTTATTTCCATTATCAAAATTTTTACAGAGAATTTGTATGTTAAGTTTATGTCTATTAACAAATAGAAAATATTTCGACTTACACTTTATTGATTCAATTTAATCTGTGGAAATCCATTCAAAGTTGATAAAATAGTAATTTTAGAATGTATCAATAAATTTATCATGTGATTTCATGTGTTTTAAGATTTCTGTATCTCCTCGACTGTTGGAGGAACGTCCATTGTTGAGAATCCAATACTTCCTCCTTTTACTAGATTTTAGAGAAAACTCAGCCAATAATTTTTTCTATTCACTCTTCCAATTACCAAGTTCCATTTATTCCATAAAGAGTGTAAATTATCCATGAATAATATCCATAAATTCTTTTCAATGATGACTGAATTGATCACACCTTCCCCATGATTCATCATTACATTCGTACGTATTCTCTATTTCAAATTATTTATCTTTTAAGAATTTATTGATAACATATTTATTCATCTTTAAGACTTTGAAACTTCCCTCCTCAAATTATCTAATCCTTCTAGTATTCCTCCTCCTTGAATCAAACTTTATCTAAGAAATTAACGAGTTAGATAAATAGGTATAAGATTTATGGCCAATAAAATTACAGTACCAACATTATCCATTAAATCTTTGCCTTCGATGGTAATAAGGATTTTTGTTGAATAATTATTGTTGAGGATTAACAAAGTTAATAAGAACCTTCTTCCATTATTTTGGAATATTAGTTCTCTTTATGAAACTAACATCCTTTGAATTATTATGAAGGAAATTAAATTTCTCACTATAATTTTTAATGAGTTAATTTGCTTCTGTTATTATTAAAAATTTATTGATAGTTAAAAATAAGTTTAGAACCATTTATATTATCTGGTAGAGTATTAATCCAGTGTTTTATAACTCGATTATCAATAAATTTAGAGGGATTAATTTTCAAATTTTTTACCTTACAGAAATCCTTATTCATTATTTTTAAATATTTTTTTGTCTTCAAGACATCATGATTGAGTCTTTCCAAATTATTCTCCCATCTTGTAATGTTTATCATCATTTAATTTTAATAAATTTTATTATAGAGATACTTTTAATTTAATGGATTTAATTTCCTTAATATACCTTTCTTCTATTTTAAGGAAATAATCTAATCCATATTTCTTAAAAACCAATCTGGTTTCCTTAATTAATTTCATGTTTTTCATGAGACATGATTGATGTTATGATCTAACAAAAAAAACTCTTCACATTTCATCATCCTGACATTATTAACTATTATAAGTTCTCTCATTTTTATAAACATGATCCATGAAGTTATTGATTTTTATAGATTATCTCTATTTTATGAATTAATTTAGGTTGTTTAATTATCATCTTCTTTATAAATGATGATCCATTTTCCTCTTCTGTCAAAATATCTTACCTTTATTCTCATATATTTTTTTTATTCTATAGATTTTTACCCCCCATTATTCTAAGTATTACTCATTTTTTAATCTTCTTAAAACTCACCCCTTTTTTATTTTGGGTGGTCTGAGGAAAAGTAGTTGATTTCAGAACACATAAAAAATTTATGAGAATTTTTTTCCATGTACTTCACTTTACTATTTCTAGGTTTCCTTGAAATAAAATCCATTAATAAAGAACAATTATAATCATCTAGTTATTGATATTTTTACATGGTGGAGCACTATTATTGTTTCCAAATTATTTTATTTCTCATTGCATGAAGATAAATTTAATGTTTTACCTTTTTCTTAAATAGTTGTTATTTCTTTATTTCATAGGCAATGAGAATTTATCAATGTTCATTTGGGTAAATAGTTTATTTATCAATGAAAACAAAAATTTTCAAAGAAAATTTATCTATGAAATTACTCATCAAATTTTGGACAATAGTTTAATCGAATAATGTTTCACCTAATGATTTGATTTTACAAACTATTTTTTACCCTTTTGAAATATTCATCAATAGTCTCTTCCTATTCTATTTTAAGATCATCAAATTTAGTTCTCTAATATTTGAAGTTTTTGTTCATTTATTCAACAGTTACCAATAAAACTTATTTGAAGTTTATACCATATCTAAGTATCCATTTATATCCCCTAACCGTTTTCAAATCTCATTCATAAAGGCACATATGAAAAATATTTTATTCCTTACCACCATCTTCCATATTTATCTTAACATCAAAATTAATTGGTGAATCCTTTTCTCTGGGGAGAAATCTGACATTTTCTTCATCCGAAATATCTAGTACAAGTGAAAAATTATGGTGTGTCATCTTATAATTCCATCCATAAAAGATATTACCCTGGAGTGTAAACAATCTTATACTATTAAAGGAATTTAAATTCTCCACTATTACAAAAATGGATAAATAACGACATCCTCACACCGATACCAATTAAAGTGATAAGAAATGTAGAACAATTGAGAATTTGGGGTTGAATCATATGTAATATTTTAATAATTTTCATCACATAGAAATAAACATCTTCAAATTGTTAGAGTTTCAATTTGACGAACACAGTAACTCAAAATCACATTGATTCGAATATGATGAAGATAAAATCAAGGTGAATATATTTTATAAGGTTTAGTCCCAAGGTAATAACCTACTATGTGTTATGTTCTAAATGAACCATGATATAAATTCTTATACTAAGAAGTATCATAGAAGAAGATTCATCTAGGGGAGAAATCACCCTTGACCAAAATTACGGTGGTAAGGAATCACCCATGACCCAAGTATGTTTTTATACTGGTTCATTTAGTTTTCAAAAAATTTACATTCTTTGATAGAGTAAATGCAATAATAAAAATTAGAAAGCATCACATTAGGAACTCCGAATGGTTCTTACTAGTTTGTCACTACTCAGTTCGATGAACCTATTTCCGAGGCACTGCATTCGAGTACATTTATTTCTAGAACCACTTTATGGTGCTTCTCTATCTTATGAACAAGTGTTTTATGACCACTTTTCGATAGAACTATTTTAGATAGAATATTTCTAGTAAAATTATCATTCAATAAAGAATATTATTTGTTTGAAACTCTAAATGTTCACTTATAAAAACTTCAGTACATTCATTCCATTTCTAGTTAAAAACCTCAATGAGCCTAAAACCCATTATATATATAATACTTCCTCTAAAAAATCCAGAAGGAATTGTGGGATCAAAATTCAAATTTTCAACTAAAATCTATTTTTGTGTTACATTTATTAATGAATCTGAAACATCCTAGGCAACTTTATTTTTATGAATTTTTTCAAAAAAAGGAATCCATAAGCATATTAAAATATTCCCTAAAAAATGGTTAGATTTATAATAGTTGAGAGTGCAACTCTATTTTATCAAGTTATTTAGACTACATGAACATGAAGGAAACCCAATATGGTAAACATTATTTTTCTCTATCAAGTGATCTTTGGTGGTTTCTCTATCTGATGACATCACAATTCTCAATATGATAATATATAAATTCTCTATTCAATATCATTTCTCTATATGGAACAAATTTTTAAAATTTAATCTGTTAAAATTTTAAATATACTTAAATTACTATATAAAATACTACTTCATAAATTTTTCCATCTGATTATCTTTATAATGTACTATATGATGGGATTATTCTTTCTCTATCCAATGAGCTTCAAAATCTTTGTCTAATATATTTAGATTTCCGTATTAAATATAACATTATCTCTCTTGTTCTACAAAAAAATCATAGATTTTTCCATTCAAAATATTATTCTACTAGAGTTCAAAAAGTATCTATTTGATCACTCGGTCTTCAATGGACTCATTCTATTAACATAAAAGTTCTATGTATGACCATTAGCTATAAATTAACCAAATCATATCATAAACACTGTACAACTACAAATCTAAAATGATAGCATTAAATTTTTACAATATTTTTATGTTTTAATTTTTTCAAATTTAATCTTTGAAAAAACTCTTCTAGAATCATGAATATATTGATGATGTTTCTAAGTATTAATGTACAATAATGAATCATCTAGATTAATATCCACATCTTCTGAAAAATTTTTGAGAAAAAATTTATTTAGGAAATAGTGGTAGCAAATAACATATATATATTTAATAGATGATCACAATAATATTTTTATATTGGCACCAAAGTCAGTACCATAAATTAACCATGGTTTCTTCATTAATTTTGATATTGATAGTTATTATAATTACTGTTTATTGAGCGATAATAATTGGAGCAGTGTTTATGAAATTGTAAAAAATGACTTGTGAATAAATACACATATTTTTCTTTTGTTAAATTTTTATAATATTTTTAACTAAAATTTGGGGGTTGGGATAATTTAAGAATGAAACATTTTTATTTAATTATTTGTTGAAATATTTTTGGTAATTATGGTGAATTGATTTTTTCGGAAGTTATTTTGAATTGTGATTTTTTTTAGATGTGTATGTATTTTTACAAATTGTTATTTATTGGGTTATATGAATTGTTTACACTTAAGGTATTTATCCTAGAGAGGTCTCAATAAATCTTGGGGGTATGAGTGTGAGTTTTCCATTTCATAAATCAATGCAGAATCATGATAGAGTTTTGGATCCATATCCATCATAATTTTTACATATATTCCATAGTTATTGATTTTCTCCAAAGGCAATGGAGTGGATAGAGAATGTTGATGACATTTTAAAATATATTGGAAATCCTAAATCATTTAGGGGGACAATTGTCTTGTGTTTTTTAAATTGTACTAGTTGAGATAAATGAGAGATTTTGGTTGTATCTGAGTTAGAAAAGTATATGAAATGAGATATCATGAAGAAAATGTTATCTCTATATATTCTCCAAAGGGATGTATGGTTTAATAGGGTGGAAAATATTATATGTATATTGTATGGTCAATGTTCGATGATGGAGTATATCAACCATTTCAATTAGTTAATACAGTATTCTTCTATGATAATGTCAGTGAATTTGTTGAATGATCATATGTTCATAAAATGGATTTTTTGGGATCTATATTTCAACGTTTATTCTTTAGGACTAATCTGATTCAAGGATTTGGTCGATGATGATTTTATAGAAGTGTGGTTTATATTGGGTTACGTATGGATGATGGTTTTCATATTTTATTTGGTGTGGGGGAAGGTTCCCCATCTAGTGAGGAACAAAAGATGGGTGAAAATATATTTAAATGTTCTTCTAATTATCATTCCTATTATTATGAATAGAAGATATCAAAAATTTGTTTTTAGTGTATTTAATTTAGGAATTCTAGTACCCTCTACCCAAGTAATCGAAAAAACTATCAACATAGAGGTTAGTTAGGACACCTACATATATTAAGTAAGTAAATAATTCACTAGTTTAATAAATTTCTGTTGTTCTCAGAATATTAATGGAGGATGCACATATAATGTTGATATATTTCTTCTCTTTCCCCTTCCATTTATCTCACCATTCATTTTGATATTATTTTGATATCAGAAATGTATATTTGGACTGTTCTGGTATTTTTATCATTTGGGATAATGAAATCATTTTCTTGGTAAAGTATAGACGTTCATTTGATTGTATTTTTTTTCTCGATTCTTCTTAGTTAGGAAATTATGTTAAACACCATTACATATCTCAATACACCATACTAAGTAGTATTTTAAATTGTTAATAGATCCAATATGGGTATTTAATACATGAAATTTACCTCATTGTGGATTGACTTTAGTTTTAAATTTAGAGATTTTTTTTATGATATTTAGTTGACTTAGTATAATCTGAAGATCACGTTATGGACACAATATTTGACCAATCTAGGTTTCTAAAAACATGAAAATTTATATTCTACTCCATCTGAAATAAATCCACCAAACCTGCTTTCTTTTTCTTATTAATATTAGGAATATGAGGGAGAGCCCTAGAAACCCCTCAATTGCTTCTCCATTAGATACATGTCCTCCCCTATTTTATTTCATTGTGTTTTCTAGAGGCATATCCTTTTTATTCTATTTTTATTCTTGTTATATTTTTTTTATTCTCCCATTATTCAAAATGATGTTGGACTATCCCAGGGGTTTTTTTAAAATAATAAATTTTGAATTGTTATGGTAGGGAGTAACATGTTCTCTTCGACTCTTATCCTTCTGTAATCAAGAGCTCCTCATATTTACACATGATTGAGGTAGGAGATTCATTATTTTTATATTTTCCTATAATTAAATATATTCTTGATACTCATAAAATGATTAGTATTTAAAATGTTGCAAGTTATGTATTTAATGGGATACATGGTTAGTTTTTAGAATTTCATGTTAAAATTTTAAATAAGGGTTGTAAACTCATAATGATTTGTCATGGTTATCAAGGGGTTATTGTTTGGGATTTCAACTCCATTGGAATTTATTTTGTTGTTTCATAGTTACTTTGATATTTATTGGTTATAAATTTGGTTTTTAATTTCTATAATTGGTAATAAATTTTGTGACAATCCAATTCCCCAGATTTAATGGATTTGATGGTTTTGAAGTGAGGTTTATCCCTCGGTTTTAAACTGTATTCAAGAATAAATGGTTTCAAAAGTGTTTCAATAAAGTTATTTTAAGGGAAATTATATTTTAAAAAAAAAGTAACAACTAGAACGATGAAAAAATTTTCCTTCAAAAATGTTTTCAATAATGTGACTTTCAAAATATGCTTCGAAAAATAGTTACTCTAGATAGAACATCAGGCCCAATTGGGAAAATTGAAATGACTTATTTTTATGAGATAGAACCCAAATGAAATCCCCATAATTTTATTTGATTATATTATTTCTTTCTATATCATTGTGTGTCTTTAAATTGGTTGGTGTAAGGTGGTGATATAAGGAGGCACTTATTTCTTTGGGATTGATATATGGTTGTTATACAATTTTTGTTACCTCACCTTATATTTATGTTTTCATGGGGATCCAATATGTATTATAAAGGTATTGAGAGGCCATTACTATCTTCTATAGATGAGACTTACTAGACCCCCTTGGTATAGCATGGTCTTAAGCATTTTGGGAGTTCCACTTATGGGGATAGTTATAAGAAACTAGTTGGTTATAGACTTGGAATGCATAAATTATCTGGTAGATAATTCCACCAGAGTACGTCTAGGGGTGCCTTTTAGGATGTTTATGTGTTTACCGGGACAAGTTATACATTATTTGTAACACCCCAAGATTTTATGAGAAATATTATTTTTAATTTCTTTGATGTATTGTGTAGTACGCTACACCATGATTAGTTGCGCTATACACAACACCGTATTAGCTTGTAGTATACACAAACACTATTCTTGGCTTGTGTTTCACGCAATATCGACCTTCCTCGATAGCTTGTGTTGGACGCAATACCGAGTTTCACTAAAAAATGATATATTATTTTAATATTATGAAGTAGCCGTTATGAATAGTATTAAATGAATTTTTAATTTTATAATATTATAATTTTTCTTACTCATTTTCTAGAATGAGATATGAAAACAAAATCACTTTTTTCGATAAAAGAAGTATTTTAAAAAAATGGAGTTTTACCACCTTTTGATGGCACACCCTTGTTAAATATAATTTTTGACAAGTTTATAAGTTCAAGTTTACAAAATAAACTTCTTATTTTGAATCATGATATAAAAATTTATATTGGATAAATTTCTGATACTTTTCTCATAACCTTCATATTTTGATGAATAGTAAAAATATGCTAAATTTTAATTAAAAACAACTTTTTTCATCGAATATAAATTATTTGGTTAGGTTATAATATTGAATTGTTTTAAAGTATAAAGAGAATATATTTTTACCATTTAATATAATTTAATTCATTAGCATTAATTTTACACTGAATTCATAGGTAAAAACATTTCAATCTTCTGCAATGTTTTAACTTTTAAAACCTGTTTTCTTAGCCAACGGGATAAATTTTAAATTAACTACTAAAACTTATGTGTTTTGAATTTTAAAAAAAGTATTAAATATTTGTATTCAATGGGTCCAAATGATGTTAATAGCTTACTTTTATTTTATTCATATTATGAATAGTAACTACGGTAAATTTTATTTACTACAGTTAAAGGTAAATCGGGTAATTAAGGGTAAAAATAAAATTATAAAATACCGTAACACCTTCCAAAATTATATTGGATGAATACAAGACAACCCATATTACCTAAGGGTCTATATAGATTCATTTAATGGACTTTTGACCATGAAAATTATGTAATTATTATTAAAACGGATGAAAGTGTCAACATGTCACTCTCTTATATCTTTTAAGTATAATAATTTTAATTTAGTAATAAACTTCATAAAAGCACGAATATAAATAGTCTCCAGAAAGATAATAAAATTATCTACATCATGAGAATTTATTTATAATTTTTAGGGATTAAATAATTTTTATTAATGGTGACACAATAGTGATGCTGAAATTGTTTATTTAGTGAAAAATCAATAATATAGTTCATGTTAATCTAATAGTGACCATAAAAGGCACAAAAAACTGAAGAAAACTTATTTTTCATGTACATGTAAACCATAATCATACTATGGTCGAATAGTTTACCATTTGGAGCCTTATAAAAGCGATTATGACACTTATATTGTTTTATTTTAAATGACGTCAAAGTTGTCACCTTCATAATTTAAAAAATACAATAATTTAAATGTTTTTATTTTAAGATGATAAATTATATTAAAAGTATTATTATAAAATTTAATAGATTTATATTCATCATATGATTTTAATTTTATTTTTTATGCAATAAATAAGTATATTAAATAATTATACAAAAATGTTGTAGTAATTATTTTATTAAGAGATATACCAAGTAAATAGTTTTACAAATATTAAAATAAATAATATATGAACAAATTAATGTTCCCCATTAATTGTTTTTGATTAACATGACATGTTTGTAATCTATTATATATTTTGTTTTGAACATATCATCTTTGGCTTTTTTAGTTAAATTCAAATAATGAAGAGTGTCAAAATTGACAGTATTGATATTTTATAAAAATAACATAATATTAAATTATTTGAAATTAAAAAAAATATTTGAAAACAAAAAATTGAACATAATATGGTCGAAAATTTAATAAATTATCCAATTATGAGAAATTAACAACATTTAAGTTTGTATTTATAACAATTTAATATCTAGAAATTTATTACCACAAATAAAAATAAATAGATTAAATAAAGATAAATCAAGTTGATAAGGTTTAAAATAAACTTAAAACATGTATAAATTCTATTGGTTGATGAGATTACAAACCTATCTCATTCCATATTCTAATTGAGAGGTTTTTAAGTGTGGTTTCATTTTATTATTAATTTATAATTTTTAGGTTTCCAAAAGTGCCCCTCTCCTCTCCTATATAAGGGGACCTCCTCCCTCTCCACTTTACACAAATTTGAGCCTTGAGGCTCGTCCAAACCCTGTAAATTTCACTTCTCCAATTCTATAGAAACCTACTATATGTCCTGGTATTCTTCAAAGTCCATATTTAGTGCCCTAAGAAGAGGTTAAGAGGAGGCGCGTCGAAGAAGAGGTAATCTCTTCTCCCGATTCTTTCAAGTTTCTCTCTTCTGAAACTTATTATTTTTTAGTCGTATCATTATAAAGTTATAACATAAGTATCACTAATATAATTATATGTTATTATAAATATTAAACAACCCCATTTCACCTTCTATCCATGCTAAAAAAATGAAATCACCGCGCGTGCGTACGTACGGAATATAGTCTCCACGTCGTGGTGTAATCTATTTTTCCACCACCACCTTACATGGATGGGTATAATGATGTAAAGAATAACTATATATGGTTATTATAACATCATACTGATTCTGAGATATTATATCATCCAACCGAATTCCATTTAAATAATTATGGGAACAATATCATCGCTTGTGTGTACGTACGGATTACCGTTTCCACGACGCGATGAGATTCATTCTCCATATTAACCATTCAAGAATGATTATAAAGTATATATAATGAATAATAATTATATACATGACATAATTATGTTACTGTATTTATGTATATATATTTATATGTCATCTACTTACTTTCATTCAACTCAATATGGAGTGGAAAACAATGTTCATGCAGACGTACGACCTACTGTCTCCATGAACGGTGTGTTTAATTTCATTTATCTATCTATTATATATATATATATACTAAATATATATGATATATAAATCATGTTTTACATTATGGAAGTAATTAAATCATGATATAAGTAATAATATAATAAAGAACAACAAGTCCAAACACGTATGACAAATGAAAAGAATATTACCCATAGAATTGCTTTAACAACGAATTGACAAATGAACGGGTAATATAAATACATAAGTGAACCATATATGACATCATAAATATTATTATGGATCTATTAAAAGTTAGTAATATGTTTATACCCACTATATAGGTGTCTCAGAAACATACAGAAGAAATTGTACATAATGTAAGGGATAATTTTCCAATGTCATTTTTATCCGAGATTGTTTTTACGTAAGTATTTACTGGGGTTATATTTTTCATCCATCTCCATAATTTTTTTTAATAAAGCGTTTATTATTATTAAATGTATGATTAATTCAATTATTACCCCTCGTTGACTTATACATTGTGTTATGGAAGGAATCTTTCTTTTATTTACCATACGAGGAACTTTTTGACTTTTTCGGTAAAAGTATGAGGAGAATGTTTTTTTAACTTATACAGAATGTACAGATTGTTACAGTTTCATAACGCCTAAATTTAATGAAGCTTACTCTACAAGAATTCATTATTATTTTCAACAAAAATATTTTCTTTTAAAATTGCATGGAATTTTGTGAAAAGAAAAAATATTTTGAAGAAGAAAGTATATTTTCTTCAAGAATTCATTTCAAGTGTTTTGTCAAAACTATTTTCCATCTAAGATGTCATTATTTTGTATGATTATGTTTCTAGTATAAATTATCTATTATTTACATGGTGTTATTCTTTTTATGATGAAATGATATCCATTTTTTTATATGTATTACGTTATGATGGGATGATGTTTATGAAACCCATTTTATTCATTAGGTTACGATGAATGATTTATGTTTATTTTGTGGAACAAGTAAGAATGATTTCATTATGAGAGGTGTGGGACCTATATCTCCCTCCAATGCATTGGGTAAATATTAATATTTCATGAGATAGATAAGGCTGGAATGATATGTTAATCCGGTTCAGTGATACAAGACTGGAACGAGGAGTGAACTTGATTTAGTAAGGGACTTTGTCCACTAAGATGGTCTTTCCAGCAATGCCTTGGATAATATGGAAATCATATCATGTGATTAATAGTCCTCCACAATTACACATTTTATTCCCATGCTATTTTATCATGATTGATTTCCCATTGTGATCTATGCCTTACATACTACCGTGTTTAATGTCATTGCTCAAGATATTGATCTTTGAACTTTATGTTCTTGATTTTAAGTTCAACTGTATGTGGGTTGTTTTATTTTCTCCATGCTTACCCTTAATGAGAATTTGAGGTCACCCTTTTTATGTTTTCTTTTCCATAGGATATAAAGAAAGGTTTTAGGTAAGAAAACCAAAGGGGAAGATGTTTATGGGATATGTTGAAGATCTTTCACCATGATTAGGAGATTATGTTCCGAGTTTCCAAAGTCACTAAACTAATACGGTCTTCGAGCGTCTGTTTTTGTAATGTATTAAGTATTTTGAAAAATTAATGTAATGTCTATGTAAATCGTATTTGGGTCTCTAAAGTTGGTATTAGAGTGAAGGATTAGTTAACCTTTGGAAACTAGGATTCGAAAACATTATATATTTAAGTAACTACCCCTTTATTATGTTGTTTTCCTAGTATGATTTTTACCTCTCACACTTTTCTTTTTGGGTTTTATAAAATGTCTAGAAACATGAAGATTCACAATAATGGAGGATATGATGGAAAATGTAATTATATTCTTCATAACCAACAAAATGAAATGGGATTTGGAAGTCTAATCATCGTTATTATGCCTAATTAGAAATCTCATAATATGACCAACAATCACAACTTTGGTAAGCTTCTCTACTCAGCTAATAAGAGAAAGATGGAGTTTCATGATTATCATAGAGGAAAGAATGTTCAATTTATCTCATGTAAGTCATGTGGGAAGAGGCATCAGGGAGAATGTTTCAAAGGAACTGGAAGATGCTTTGGGTGTGGAAAAGAAGGACACAAGGCTGGTAATTGCAAAGGAAAAGGTTCAGTTAACACCATGGACAAGGACAATGGTATTACTAAGACATCAACAATGATTAAATGTTTTAAATGTGGAACGTACAAGAATTATGAAAACCAATGCCCTAAGGGAACGTGTCATGAAGAGAATCATCATGGTCATATAGGTAGTATTTATATTGACAATTATTAA
Source organism: Viscum album (assembly GCA_963277665.1). Lineage (NCBI taxonomy): Eukaryota > Viridiplantae > Streptophyta > Magnoliopsida > Santalales > Viscaceae > Viscum > Viscum album. The sequence continues at coordinate 1,156,761,387 of OY728133.1, read as the reverse complement.
GAGACTAAAATGATATGTGAGATGAAAAAATTGTTGAAGCTCGATCAATGGTTTAAGAAGGTAGTAGAATGATTTATTTTTATCAAGAGTTATGTAAAGACCCGTAAATTTCAAGGAATTTTTTTTTCTTAATTTCCTTTGGAATTTTACAAGAGCGCAGTTTCTGACGACAGCTGATTCCGAGGCCCGGTGTGCCCGGAATCATTTTCCGAAGTTTGGCTCGGGTACGTTCAGTGAACGGACGAGCGGGTTTTTCTAACTTTTGAACCGGTGCCCGAAATTGAATTCTGAGGGCACCAATGAAATCGCAGTGCCGGTATTTGCTTAGAAACGCCTCTTCTGGAGTTGCGTTTTCTCGGGTGTGGTTTTTAATTTTCGGGCTTAAAGTTAAGAAATAAAATAAATCTTTCGACAACTTTATTTTATTTCACTTAAGCCACTTGGAAGCCACTTGAAACCTCTTAAAGACGGCTTAATCTGAGTTGAATCGGATATGATGCTATCCATAAATATCCTACCCCCTTGGTAGGATATTTGTGAGGTGGGGCCCGCATGAGCCATGCCATTTCTTTCTGCTAAGTAACGCACCCGCAAAAAACCCGTCATTATGAAGTCAATTGACGCGTTTTCTTAAATTCTTAACAGACCATTTAATTGGGCAGTTTATTTCATAAATTAAATGAGCTGTTTCTTTCGTTGAATTAATTCAACGAATTGATGGGTCGTTACTTACCCGTTTTCATTTGTTGGCATAATAATTAAATAAGACCAACCTATCTTTTGGATGATTACTCGTTGAGAGGAGTTCTTGATCCTTCAACCTCCTTCGCTAAGAACGCGAAGAACGCGAAGAACGTGAAGAACGTGAAGAACACGAAGAACGCAGAACTCGGGAATCGACGACGCAACGCCGTGATCCGCAACGCCGACATTCCCTTCCTGCAACGTTCTTCTGCGACATCTCTTCCTCCGTGATGGATCTTCGATCGGCTGCTTGAGGTAAGAGTCTCAGACTTTTTTTTAATATCCTTTGTGGTTATTTACCAAAACCCAGATTTAATTAATTAAATCAAATCTGTTGTTCTTGGTCCGTTGAGTTCACCGACTCAACGCCGGATTCCGCGACGAAGCGACGCCTTTCCGCGACGACGCGACGCCTTTCCGCGACGACGTGACGCCTTTCCGCGACGACGCGACGCCTTTCTGCAACGATGCGACAATCCTCTCCTTCCATGACGAACAATTCCACGAAGAACGTGCGTTCGAAGACGAATTCGAGGTAGGGATTTTATTTCTGGAATTTTCCCTTTTTCCCGTGTTATTTCCATTCAAGGATGTAGAACCCGGACATAAGAACAATTTTTATTTCCCTTAAAAATTGTTGAATTCATGTGTTGATATTATTTCTCCCGTTGTTTATCACTAACGCGGAGGGTGAGGGCCAAACGAACACGGCCCGACGACCCTCCGCCGTTCTTCGTTGTTATTCGGATTTGACAGGCGACGATGGAACGCGCCACAACGGAAGTTTGATGATTCCGCAGTGAAGAACGAATCCCGGGAGGGACAACGGCACAGACGGGAAGAAAAACGGGCCACCGGAGTGACTCCGGCGGCCCGCAGAAGCCGGCGGCGGTGCTCGCGGGATGCAGCTAAAGCCGATTCCGACGCCAGGGAGACACCCCGCGGTTGTCCCGCGGGTGTCACGTGGGGGCGGCGGCTCCCCCCGCGTCACTCGGGACGCGGCTTTCAGCCGCGTCCGGTTGTCTGGCCGACACCCCGCGGGTGCCGCGAGGGTGTCACGCGGGGCGGCAGCTCCCCCCGCGTCCGCCACGCGGCCGCTCGGCTGAGCCGAGCTGGACCGGCCCTGGCCGGGCCAGACCGGGTCGGACCGGGTTCGGCCGACCCAGGGTGGGGGGTCGGCCCGGGTCGGCCTGGGCCCAGACCCCCTGTCCACAGACCCTTTTCGTTCAAACGCTAGTAACTTGAGCTATGGGCCTCCAAACGACTCGCCGTCAGCGGTAACACGATCCTTGGATCGAGATGGTCGTTTTGGTATATCGCACTCAAGGTTTCAGAATACTTTGAGTTCGGCCGGGTTGGTTCGTACAAGAAACCAACTGGGCCCTCGGAGCGGAAACGCACACATCTTGAGCCACGGACGTCCGATTGACGTGCCATCAGCTTTGTTGAATTCCTCTTTGTGAGACGGATCTTTTGGCATACTCCACCCGAGGTTTGGATGGAGGTGTAGTACGGTCGGGTTGGTTTTGCCATAAAAACCAACCGGACCCCTGGGACGAAAAACCCAATAACTCTCAGACCGGGCGTCCGATTGACGCGCCGTCTGCGACGTTGAGTTCCTGTTGACGATACAGAACATTTGGATACATCAACTTCTGACTTTGTGTCAGTTGATGTGTCGGCCTCTCGGATCGTGGAGCGGACCCTCCCGAACGAGCTTGCTATGTGCGGGAACCCTAGTGTTGGCTGCGACTGCTACTTCGACAGCGACGACCGTGCAGAGATCCTCAGTGGACTGCAGTGATGACTGTGCAGAGATCCTCAGTGGACAGCAACGACGACTGTGCAGAGATCCTCCATGGACTCCGACGACGACCATGCAGAGATCCTCAGTGGACTGCGGCGACGAATGTGGAGAGATCCTCAGTGGACTGCGACGACTACTACACTCAGCGATCCTGCATGGATCAGTGCTACAGGTCCTGTGTGGGCCCGGTCCTATGTGGGCCCGATCCTGTGTAGGTACGATCCTATGTGGGTCTGCGCTCAGCGGTTCTATGTGAGCCAGCGCCTACAGGTCCTGTGTGGGCTCGATCCTGTGTGGGTCTTTGCGGGGGTTAATTATCTATTGATCCTTCGTTTGTCCTATGACTTAGATGGATCAGTGATCATCTTTATCATCATCTGAAAGTGTAAATCTGGCAAGGGCTAGGGGTAGTCACCTTTGAGTTAGGACATGAAGCCCATGACAGAGAATTTTCATAGTTGCAGGCGCTGTTGAAGTGCATCCGGGTCCACCTCCACCGAGAAACCACTATCCTCAAGTTTCTTGTAAAGGAGAGGATTCATTGATATGTCTTTACACAGGCCTGTATTCATGAGAGAATCTAAAAAAGAGACCCCTTGAGATCTACAGTGGAGTGAGAAATTGTGAAGCTTTTCATCAGGGGTATCCTCTTCATGCTTTTCTACCATAATACGTTGCGCAACAGGAGTCTGTGTCATCCATGGGTTTTTGAAGTGATGAGATTCGAACCTTCCCAGCAAGAGAAAATCCTCCAAGATATAGAATCGAGAGAATCGAGCCAGAGGGCATTAGGTGATCGATAATTTTAGAGAGAGATGGTCTCCCACCTCTCTAAAGTCCCATTTTTTCTGCTTTGGGACACAATTTAATTAGATACCGATGAATAGAAATTGAAATATTACATATGATAAAAAAATATACATAAATTTAAATATTTTACATGATTATTCCTTAAATCATTATGATTTCTATTTTTTTGAAATTTATTACCACATGTGAAGAAAATATCCTCCTTTCTATTTATCCCCTCATAATATTACGTTTCTTTAATGAATGTTTAAATGTAACATCTAAATTTAAAAATATAATTGGGATTTCAATATATTCCTTCACTTAATTCACTATAAGTATTGAAGAATGAAATTCTCACATATCTTCGTTATCACGACCCACCTTCTTCAAGATGAGAAAATGGAAAGCAAAGTCTGATTCCCTTCCATCTTCATGAAGATGGAGAGATAATGAACCCTAAGTCACTACATCAAAAGGACCTAAAGTGATGAATAGAACCAAGGATATAGAATCTCACAAAAAATGGAGGTCATTTCCATTTTAATAAAACAAGATCAAGAGATAAGACTGTAAAAATCCAAAACAACACCAAATTTTTTTATAAAGAACGCCAAAATCCATACCCTACATTGTTTAAACGTAAAATGTGAAAAAATAAGAACCAAATGCACTAATGAACATTACAAAATAAAGTGACTAAGAAACAACACATCAACTATCCAGTTGAAATATCTAGTAATGTCCAACACGGTCCTTAAATTCATTTTAGAAACCTAAAAACAATTTTACAAACATAAGGAGAGTATACAAGTATACCCAGTAATAAAAATGATTCCACCAATTCAAAAGTGAGGGAAACATACTAATTACCCCTTTGATAGAATAATAGAACCTCAACGCTACTACCAAGGAGTACTAACCTGCCTAACCTCACTAAGGTAGAGTCACCAAATAATGCATGTTAGTTAATGTAGTATTATAAGCACATCGACATTTTGGTTCCATGCACCAATTTCCCACTAGTTATTTTCTCATTCCTAATGACTAACATGTTGACCCTAACACACTTCCAAAATGCAGTCCCACAACTAAAAACATACCACAAACACCTGAGCCACAACCACACCACACATCCCACTCATAGACACATGGGCCACCAAAACCCTGCCTCTCACCCAATGACACTTGGGCCTCACACTGAAGACACTTGGGAAAAAAACGTGACCTGCACACACCTAGGACTCTCACCCACACATCAACCTACTCAAAGGATCTTGGGATATAGTGAAACTGACTCCATTACAACCTTCCCAGATACGCTTAAGGGGTAAGAAACGAGAAGAGGGTGAGAGGAAGAAAGTTAGTAGCCATCCATCCATCCTCCCACAAGGATGATGGGAACGACACCCCCCCTTAAATGGGGGGTTTTCAGCACATTGTTCTCAACAATGGTGGGGTGAGTATAGAAATCTCAAGGAACTACAATGTATACACATAATTAATAGAATAATCAGCCAAACTTATGGGTCCCCAAAACAAAAAACCACTCCACTAGTATTATTTTTTCTGCTACCCCTATATGCACAACCACACACACAGCCACTGTCAAAGCATAAACCATACCCCGTTTTCATCTAACCACTTTAAATTCATTAATTAAATAAAGGATTCACTCTAATTTATTCCATCACTAGCTGAGGAAATTACCAAGTACAACATCTAAAACCATTATAAGATTGTGAAGTGCCTGATTAACTAAACAAATAGCAACCCACTCACTTTTTTCTTCGATACTGACAACATTGAATAGGGGAAGAAGGGACTTGGTAAGGTATTTCCATTTTAATAACCTTCGATAGAAACAATAAAGAAAATCCAACTAGAAATCCCACGACACACCCCCATTATTCTAAGACACTCATCCAACCAATTTCAACTATTATTATTCAATGTTATTTCCACAATCATGCCCTTGTAAACAATTCCAACATCCCTTCTACATAATAAAACCACTCACGTCACACCTATAAGCATGAAATAATTACAAAATCGGGTACTGTAGCCCCTCTACCAAAACATTTTCATGATTTAGTCTCCCATTATAACACGTTCTTTGGACACAACATAAACCAAATGCAGTCCCAATACCTACAATTTTTTCAATTCCATAGTCAATCAATTTCTCAAACTAGGATACCGACACACCACATGTACCCCCCATAAACAGACACCACATTAACCAAGATTAAGGCATAGCCCAACCAAAAACACATACCACACCCTTTTCACATAACCAACTCCTCTTTCCATCATTGTACCCGTCAGAAGGTTACCAACAACAACATTACACAACCCCCATGAAGTACAAAACCTAACCAACCACATCACACAATGACACCATCAACCCGAGGATATTAAAATTAATAAAAAGATTTATTTAATTCCACATTAAATAAAGTAGGTGATCACATAACATGTTTGATCTTGGGGTATCTATTTATTAACCATATATATGTGACTAAAGAGATTTCACATTACTACCATTTAAAAAAGCACAAAAACAAAATATAACATCACCAATGTGCAAAAAAACACCACAAACGACCATAATTTTAAGAAGGCACACTTCTACAACAAACCATAAAAAGAAATAAAAATCGCAGATAAAATAAAAGATCACCATCAACCAACTTCAATTAATTACCCATTATCTTTTCATCATATTTTCATTGACATTATTTATTAATTATTTATGAAATTTATTCACCCATTATCCAGAAGGAATCATTTGTACACCCACCCCCCATGATACAGAAATAAATATATGTCTACGAATCCCTACCTGAAACAATAGGTGACCAAAACCCATTTTTTTCTCAAAAGTAGGGAATCAAACAACTATTTGGAAACACTATAAAAATTGAGTAGGAGGGGGATCTATCGGGAAATAATGACTTATTTTGAGGGAAAGTTTCAAGGTACACTAAGAGAAAAGAGAATATGGGACCTCGACTTTTTGAAAAATTTATATCCTATATCAACAAAAATAAATTGTTCCAAAAACCATTAAAATGGGATCATGGTCAATATCATAAAGTTTGAATATCTAAATGACCCCAGAGTGTTAGGATATTAAATATATACATAATATCCATTGAAATTCCCTTAAAATTCCAAAATAAGGATTTATACTGGATTTACAACAAATAAAATGTAATGGGGAAAAAACTAAAAAAACTCAGGAAATTAAAAATTTGGAAAAGGGTGAGACACCATTTGGTGTGCCACCATTTTGGTGTTCCACCATCGTGGTGCCACTATTACAGTGCCCCCAATTTAGTGTTCCTCCATTTGTGTTCCACCGTTACAGTGCCACCATTTCAGTGTGCTATTTTTATAGTGCCACCGTTTCTGTGTGCCACCATCATGGCACCAATGTTACAGTGCAACCATTTTGCTGTGCCACTATTATGGTGCCACCATTTTGGTGTGCCAATATCATGGTTCCACCATTAAGGAGCCACCATTTTGGTGAAACCCAATTTATGGAAAGCTCCCAAAATAAACCATGGAGACCATGAGAACACCACCAGCACTGGATTTTCATATTGGAATAGCCCAAAGATGTTCGGGTCATTACATCTGTTACCTCTCAAAATATTCTGATGCCCAATAATTTAAAACCAAACTCAAAAAAGGGGTCTGAACAACCACCCAATAAGATAACTCTTAGGTAAAAACTACCTTTTGTTGTTCGACAACTAGAGTGAAAACAAGAACATCCGAGAACACGTAATTGACATAAATATCCTAAATAATTGTATAAAAAGAAATACCCAATATCCCAAACAACCAAAAAAAAACAAAGGACACACTATCTAGACATATGGCTAAGGGAGATCCTTCCTCCATGTCAAGATACTATCCACATTGGGCAGAACTAAATAACCCTCACAGGTTCAATCGCATCCACCTTAATGCATCTTGTTTAGGTATAACGTCCTCCCCTCCTTACAATTAGGAGATTTCACACACATCAATAAACCTGGAAAAAACTCATCTCATAACAAATGAGGTAAAACATTACATCATAAAATGAAGCACCAAAGTAAAACAGAGAATAAAACGTAGAACAACTCAGGTTAATGGGAACAAATATATGTCTCTTACTCCCAAGTACTATACTTGAGGCCACCATACCTCCATAACACACAAACCAAAGGAATGATAAATCCATGAAGCACATTCTCCTCATAATCCTCGATTCTTACCGGTTTCTCCATAAAGGTCACATTGTCCTAGATATCCAACACTCCTGATTCATTGATGTGGTATTCATCATGTAGATACCAATAGAGCTAATATACATGGATGAAGTCATGAATCCTCTCCAACATTGGTGGAAACAACCGCTAATATTCCACCCTAGAAACTCATCCCAACACCTCGAAAGATCCTATGAACCAAGGAGAAAGATTTATCCCTCTGCCAAATGTCTACCTCCCACGTCGAGGGGAAACCCTTAAGAAAATATGGGCCCAAACATCGAACTACATGGGAATAATTCTAGGATCAACATAAAACTTCTATCAGTCTTGTGATGCCTTCATCCTATCACTGAAAAGCTGCTTCTTCACTGTCGAAATCTACACCACGCTCAGACCAAGAATAGTTGTCTCCCTAACATCCATCAAGAACAAGGGTGATCAACATTGACTCTTGTATAAAGATTGAAACGGATCCATACCAATGGAAGTATGAAAACTATTATTGTAAGAAAACTATACCAATAGAAAATGATGTACCCAAGTACAGAACGCATACCCACAACATTTCCTTCAACATCTGGATAATCCTCACTATCTTTCCATCCATATGAGGGTGGAATGAAGTGGTGATGCGTAACTAGGTTCCAAAGTCATACTGCAATCCACTTCAGACTTGCGACATAAAATGTGTGTTCCAATCTGAAAAAAATGATCTCAGAACTCAACATAGCCACACCACCTCATCCATATACCTCTGTGTTAAGGCATCTACTATGCTCAAATCCTTGATCACTAATAAGTGAAACTATTTCTTCAAATGATCCACTACTACCCAAAGAGCATAACATCCTCACTAATTCCTGGGTAATCCTGTGAAAAAATCAATCAAGATTTCGAACCACTTCGACTCAAGAATGTCTATGTTATGAAATAGACTGTAAAGAACATGGTTCTCACCCTTGAACTATTGACACATTAGGAATATTTATAGAAACTCGGCCACTAACCACTTCACCATGGGCCACCAAAACTATTCCCTCAAGCCAATATACATTTTAGAGACTCTAGGATGCACTGCCAGGGGGTGAGCTATAGAAATCACAGATAAATACCTCATACATTTCCACTGGGAAAATAACTTCCCATGGAACATCATGTGATTCTAACTATCCTCTGACCATCTGTATGTAGAATCAATCTGGATAGTACGATCATGAATTACATTATTCTCTGAGTCTCTCCTCTGATACTTCTCACCTAATGCACTATGGAATACTACACGATCATCTGAAATAGATAGCCTCTACCACTATCCTCTTTCGCATCTAGATGAAAATCAACCAAATCCTCTATGAACTTCCAAAAATATGGGGATTTTTGAACTACATCTTTATGTGAATTCTTTCTTATGGAATCGAACACTACGTTCCCTTTTCCTGAGGATTAATAGATATCAATGTCATAGTCCTAGAGAAACTACATCCACCTTCACTACTGCATGTCAAGGTTATAATGGGAGAATATATACCTCAAACTATAGTGATCTGTGAAGACCACAAAGCGCTATCTGATTAGGTAATTTCACAACAACTCTAGCGCAAATATGACCTCTATAAGATCTAGATCCCGGTTAGAATAGTTATGTTCATGTAGATTTAACTACCTAGGCCCATAAGAGATCACTTCCCATGACTGAATCATTACACATCCTATGCCAACATCGAAATCATCAGCAAGCACCTTGAATTTCGCCCCTTCCATTTGAAACCTATTAACTAGATCACTGAGAAGATTCCCCATCATGTAGATGAAATATTCTTGACACTGTTCACTCCACATGAAGGTAGGGTATTTTATAGTAAAATCGTTAAATAGAGCCACAACTCGAGAGATGTTGGGTACGAACCTCTAGTAATTTCCCCTAGACAATGGATGTTTGAAACCTCTACCATGTTCTTGGGTACATCCCAAGAAAAAAATTCCGGGTACTTTGACAAGTCCACTGCTATCCCTTGATGAGACACCACATGTCCACAGATGTGAGCCTCTTGTTTATTGAATTAGAAAAATTCCCATAGATCTGGTGGCTTCAAAGTACCTCTATGATATTACTTAGATGTTCAGTGTGCTCCTCATATAACCTTGAGTAAATCAGGAAGTCATAAATGAACACGCTGACAAGCTAGTCCAGAAAGTCACAGAAAGTAGTGTTCATGAGCCCCATAAACATGGTTGGTGAATTCATAATGCCGAACATCATGACCATAAACACGACGCTCATATACCTGCATGTAAAAGTAATCTTTTAGAGGTCACCCTCTTTCACATGAAATTGATGATATCCAAACTGCAGATCAATCTTGGATAACCAACCTACTCCCTTTAACTAGTAAAAAAGATTATACATTCCCATGAGAGGGTAATATTTTTGGACTGTAACCAGATTCAGTCTCTGGTAGTCTATGAACAGCCATTGGCAACCATCTACCTTCTTCGTGAAGAAGACTAGAGCACCCCATGATGACACACTCTGCAATACAAAACACTTCTTCATCAGTTCATCCACCTAAATCCTCAACTCATGAAACTCATAAGGCACCATCTGATAGGGTTCCATCGAAATCCAACAAGAACCATGTTTTAGATTTATTATGAACTCAAGAACACATCGAGGCGGTAGAGTCACAGCTTCGCTGAGGAAAACATTTAAGAACTTCCTAAAAACTCTCAGAACCTATATCATCATTGTGTCTACTGATCCCACTAATAACTTGGAAAAGAAGAGAAGAGGATCTACACACCGATTTCCCACATGGCATCTTCGCTCACCAACGAAAAATATAGTAATCATATATATCTAAAAACATGACTCTACTATGGAAGTATCCAATAATGTAATGGATAAAGAACAGCCAATCGACCCCAAGGATGACATCGTGTGGCTGCATCTGCAGTAATAGATGATCTATGTTAGACTGATGCGACCCCAATATCTGTCTACATCCATGAAAACATCAAATAGAATGGTCAAACATCTAATTGGCGTGCTCAAGACCAGGGGACAAAAAGTCTCTATATGTCTAGTCCCAAGGAATGGGAAATAATGTGTGTAACAAAGGAGTGAAAAGCTCCTGAATCAAAATAAGGACATGCAAGAGTACTAAATAAACAAATCAAACCTCAAACAACCTCCGACCCCACTAGAACTGCCTATTTGGTGGCATGAAACTTTACACGCATTGATCCTATACCCATGTACTATTAACTGCCTCCCCGACCATACCCTGGTCGAGGTCCCTAAGGTGCACCATGAGGTTGGAGACCTCCTACACCATCTTCCTCTCGTGGAGTTGGAGCCCACTACCCCTATTGGTGGAATGTTATGATTATAAATTGCTGCTGCTGATGCAGGAAATGTACCTTCCCACGCCACTATACTGATCATGAATTGGAAACTTTCTCTGAAGATTTAGATGGACTCTGATGTAAAATCACCTCAGTCCTAGGCCCATGGGGAAAGGGTGTGGACCAAGAGATCCAACTAGAACTGTTGAGGCCTACTTCCCGCTGGCTGAGACCGAGAAGGCCCTAACAACAGAGACCTAATGCTGACTACCTTCCCCTTTGACAAAATCTACTATCTCCCCAATCAGGGTACAACTCACATTGATTGAATCCTCTCACCTACTTCATCCTTCTTCTGAACTTATATGTATGTCGGTAGGGTAAAGGGAGTGAAAAAATAATGAATAGAAGGCCAGAGTTCCTCCTCCAATCATCTCACCCACGATCTCTTACCACTGATGAGATCCAGATCAATTCATAGGAGATCACTGAACTTGATCCCTAGTTCCCTCACCAACATAATCCCCTTCTAGAGGGCGAGAAGCTCTTACCTCTTCTCAACCTTCATCTTCAGGGAATGAAACTCTCCCCAAAACTCCTTTTCAAAGTCATCCCATGAGTCATCGGTCTCCTTGCTCTCCCTGGGGTAAAGTGTCCACCACTGACACACCACTCCCCACTTTTGCCTCATTTCCATTGGAACCCAGTACTATATCAGAGCATGAATCAAGGTAATGGTGATTGTGATCTCCTCAATCTAGACCATCCTCTCTAAGTAAAATATTCTTCCATCATACTTTCCTAGGGTCATCCACTGAAATCAGGAAGTGCCTTTTGACACAAGTCATATTCTTCTTCTAAATAAACCCTCTAGTGATCAACCTAGTCAGTCTACTGGGCCTCAAATACTCATACCACACCTGGGTGATGTCCAAGTGCCCTAGATGAAAAGGTAAACAAGATAATCATAAGCCCAGGTAGTATAAAACGTTTTCATTAATATTTATTTTAACTAATTATTTTAATTAAATCCCAAAAAATCCTAAGACACATAAGAAAACAAGTCATTATTATGCTGGTACCTTTCCAAATGTCTCTACCTCGGAATAAGTGTAGCCTCACTTGGTCGTTTAGTAGGTAAAAAGTCCGTGCATCGGATCACAAGAGCCCTAAAATCCTATTTCCTAGCCACTTCCCAGACCTATTTCACACACCAAGATTATCTAAAGCCATTTCCCTACTATCCCATGCAATCCTCACTATGCCTAACTCCAAACTTCATCTTATCTCTCAACTATCAGCCTCTAATATCATTCTTTCATGACCCGAATTCTTTAAGATGAGGAATGGTTCAAAAATGTGCTACACCCTTTATTATTTATGATGATTGAGATATAATGACCCCCATAGTCCCGCCTTTAATAGGCCCCAAAGTGGTGACTAGCACCAAGGGTATAGAATCTCACACAAAATGGAATCCATTACCATTTTTAATGAAACTTGATCAGACGATAATATGATTAAAATCTAAAAAACATAATACATTTATATAAAGGAAACCAAAATAAAACCCATGCATGATTTAAGCATAAACTATAAAAAAAGTACAACTAAAGAACCAAAGAATGTACGAACAGAAAATGAATAAGAAACAACACAAAAACTATCCCGATGTCCGAGCTAGCAAAGTACATCATGGTCCTCAAAGCCCTCTTGGAAAACTGGGAGTAGTTTTACAAATGTTGGGTGAGTATACAAGTATACCCAGTAGGTAAACTAAAACCACCCAACAACTAGTGGGGGAAACATACAAATTACCCAGTGAGATATCAATAGAACCTCAAAGCACCTACAAAGGAGTACTAACAAGACCAACCTCATCAAGGCACACTATCCAATTAATGCATGTCCATTAAATTTTTATTATAAGCACATCAACATTTAGTTACCCCCACCAATTTCCCACCGATTAACTGCTCATTCCTAATAGCTAATGTCTTGATGCTACCGCTCTTCCAAAATGTAGTCCCGCTACCACATCTTAAATGAATACACATGAGACACAATGAACCCAAACATCCCACCCATATACACTTGGGATACAAAAACCACACCCATCGCCCAAAGACACTTGGGCCTCATCTAAAATAATATTTTGAATAAAAGATGGCTTGAACACACCTAGGCCTCTCACCCACAACTCAACCTGCCTGAATGATCTTGGGATGTAGTTAACCTCAAGCCATTTCAACTTTCTTGGATATTATCGAGTGGTAAGAACCCGAAAAAGGGCGTGAGGAAGAAAGTTAGTAACCATCCATCCATCCTCCCACCAAGATGTTTGGAATTACACCCCCATGAAATGGGGGTGTTCAAAACATCATTCTCAATAGGGGTGGTGTTCATATTGGTTTCAAAAGAAACTAAAATTTATACATATAAGTAAGAAAACACTCATTCGAACCTACGTGTCCCCAAAACAAACAACCAACCCACCATAACAACATTTGCTGCTACCCCTATGTGTACAGCCACACAAATAGCCAATTCCAAGGCACAAACCCTAACACTTTTTTGTTTAACCACATTCCATTAATTAATTAATTAAGTGCTTCAATTCAATTTATTCCAGAATTACCGGGGAAACTACCAATCAAAACATCTGCAACTGGTCTTAGGAGGTGAAGGGATTGGTTACCTAAACACCCAACAACCAACTCACTTCATTATTTGGTACAACCAACATTGAAAAAGGAAAGAGGAACTGTGGTAAATAATTTACATTTTAACACACATACATTAAAATAATAGATAACAAAAATCCTAAAATCCCACTCCCCACCATTTTTCTTAGACACACGGACAGCAACTGCCAAATATCATTATTTAATGTCATCTCACCCAATCAAACCCTAGCAACCAAACCCAGAAGACCTGCTATAGAAAAACAGACCACTCAACAGACCAAAAAACTAGAACTCACAAAATAATCCCTAACTATAGCCCTATTGCCCAAACAATTTCCAGATTAATTCCCACTATATAACATGTTCTACGACCAATACATAAACCAAAGGTAGTCCCACTTCCTAAAAATGTATCCATTGCACAATAAATAAGTATCCCAAAAATAGATACAAAAAAACCACCCATAACACCCCATACACAAATCCCTCAAAACCACCTTTAAACAATAGCCTTGATCCACACAGATAACACACCCTCCACACATAGCACTACTGAAAAATTGGGCTATATCCACGGTCAAAAATCATGGCTATAGTGGTCAAAACCGTGGATATAACCTATAGCCACGGTTCCAGCTATCCGTGGCACCTATTGGAGTGTCTATAGATAAAAGTCATACCCACAGTTTTATTGGGCTATAGCCACAGTTTTAAACCGTGGCTATAGCCTTATTTCCATGGTTTCACTAAACTGTGGCTATAACCCCATATCTGTACACCGTGGCAGTTGGGCTATATCCACAGTTGTCCCCCGTGGAAATAGGGTTATAGCCACAATTTATAACTGTGGCTATAGCGTAATAAAACCATGGCTATAGCCCAAAATTAGTTTTCGCCCATCAAGATTTGATCTCTATACCTTATCTATGTAGACCAAACACCTTTCCACTACTCCACTGACATCTTTGGGGATATATATATATATTGTTAAATATATTATTAAAAACTGTGGCTATATCATGTAAATCGTGGCTATAATCCTTCCTGCCATTTTTTCGCGGGTTAATTTTTTTCCCGCGCAAGTGCGGGAGATCTATAGCCACAGTTTTGATGAACTGTGGCTATAGTTCACCAAAAAAATACCCTATAGCCACAGTTCACCAAAACCATTTCTATTGACCAACCTTATAGCCACGGTTCACCAAAACCATGGCTATAGACCAACCCTATAGCCACGGTTTAGCCAAACCGTGGCTATAAACCATTGAAAAAGACACTATAGCCATGGTTTCACCCAAACCATGGCTATAACCCTTTGAAAAAGACCCTATATCCACGGTTTGAGTAAAACCATGGCTATTGATTTCAACAAAAAACATATAGCCACGGTTTCACTAAACCGTGGCTATAGACTCATTTTCTAGTAGTGGAACCAACTCCTCTATCCACCCTTACACCTGTAATATGGTCACTAACAACAACTTCACAGAACCCGTACAAAGTAAAAAGCCTGACCAAACAAGTTAGGAAAACACAACATCATACCAAGCATATTATGATTTATAAAAAGGGTTATTTAATTCAACATTAAATTACACTGGTGATCACAGAACAAGTTTGATCTTTGGGCATCTATTTATTTAACCAAGTATATGTGAATAAACAGATTTCATAGTACATCTATTTTACAAAGCATAAAAAAAACAGAATATCATCAGTACGCAAGAAACAACCACCAATGTACATGATTTTCAGGTGGCATACAGCCACAAAAAACACTAAAAAGAAACAAAGATACTTGATAAAACCAAAGATCAACATCGATGATCTTCAATTCCTTACCCATTATCTTTTAATCATAACTTCCCTACTATTATTTATTACTCATTTAAGAAATGTATTCACCCGTTAATCACAAATAATCATTAGTACACCCACCTCACATGATAAAAAACAATGAGGCAGAATAATCTATTCCTAAAACAATAGGATACCAAAAATCTTATTTTCACCAAAATAGGTTAACACATGAGAAGTATAAAACTCCATGAAAACTGATTACAAGGGGGGATCTCACATAGGGAAATCACTCATCTATAAATGAAGTATCTAAGCGCACCAAGAGAAAAGAGTTGAGAGGACTTCATCTTTTTGAAAAATCCAGATCATATATCTATAGAAGGAAACAGTTCTAAAGTCCATTAACATGGGATCATGGTCAACACCACGTAGTTTGAATATCTAAATGTCCCCATAGTGTTAGGATATTAATGTTATATTTAATATCATTTGAAATTCCCTTAAAAACAGTCAAATATGTCTTTAAACACAATTTAAGTTAAATAAAAAATAAGCGGGGTAAAACTGTAAAAACCTGAGAAACTAGAAATTTGGAAAAGGGTGAGAGACCATTTGATGCACCACCATTTCTGTATTCGACTATCATGGTGACACCACTTCATTGAGCCCCAATTTTAGTTCCACTATTACGGTGCCACTATTTTGGTGTGATACAATTACGATGCCACTATTTATGATTGCCACTTTTTTAGTGTCCCACCGTTTCAGTGTGCCACTGTCATTGTGACAAATGGTTCCACCATTCTGTCGAAACATGATTTTTGGAAAACTTTCGACACAACCTACTATGAATCCCAAGAAGAACACAATCACTAAATTTTCATAAAGGAATGGAATGTGGTTCTCCAGGTCATTACATTTATCTACTTGGAAATCATAGTAAAAATATTGTTACTCAAATTTTCTTTATTTTTAATTTTGTTCATTTTAATTAAAATCGATAATATGAGTGGTAATGATGAAAACTAATATTTATTAGAAGTCTAAAATATATATAGACCCCTAAAAAACTAATTTACGAGATTGATTCATCATTTTGAATAAGTGGTCAATAAATAGCTATATATTTTCCAGTTTAAATTTGTACAATTTAGTTATAATTCAATTTATCATTTTCCCTCTGTTATCCTTAAAGCGTTTTTAGAGATGAGTCAACATAGTGTCTCTATCCATATCATCATGTATCATATATAGATCACTGTACATTGTTGATAACATGATGAATCAAACATATAATACATCCTCTATGTGCCTTCTATAGACAAACCTCTTACCCCTACTCACTCATGGAGGTGGTTTATCGGTTAGAAGGGGATTATAGCGCAAATTTATTTTTCCCACAATTGTATTGTGTGAAAACAATTTTATCACCCTTGGAAATTTATTTTTATAATTTATCTTGTTTTTCTAGGATTAATTTAATTAATATAGCTGTTCATATTCTATTTTCCATTACAAGTAAAATAGTCAGACATTAATTTATCTTAATTAACCATTATGAAAGAAATAATGAATTAATGATGTCTCCCATTAATTTATCAAATCCCAATATTCCTCACCAGCAGATTTAAAATATTCCTAAATTAAAATATTAATGTGTAATGGAACAATATTTTCCTTCTAATATACCAAAGTGATGACTTATCAACTTAATAAAAGGTATTTGGGTAGGATTTTTTTTTTCCAACATCATTAACCCAAAGGTCCTTGATATGTTCCATGGACTCCCCATTCATGAAAATATATACATTTATTCCTTAAATATGTACCTCCAAGTAACATCATGTTCTAATATAGAAACTAATTTTGATATTAACATGGTTGTGTTAAACCGAAACATTCATACAAACAACCAAATAATTCAAAGAACCCTAATGAGGGACAGATCAGTACATTGAAATATAGGTTTTCCCACTGAAGTGCTAGAAATAATTTCTTGCCATAATATTTTAGTTGAGGTTTTATATTAAACTTTTGTGTAAATATCTTTTATTTTATTCTTAATACGGTTGTTAATTTATTTGTAAAATTTAAAAATTTAACTAACCATGTATAATAAAATAATTATCACTTTTTAAAAAATTTATTTACATTATGATATATTATTTTATTCTTTTGTACTTGTTGATTAAATTATGTGGGAATTATATAAGTAAAAAATGTACATGACAAAAAAATCTTATACACATTATTTTCTTTTCTTTTAATATTATCATTAATTTATTGGTAATATGTGATATAATTTAATTTTATAAATAAACCATGAATCATATTAATAAATAAATAACCATACAATTATAAGATAAAATAATGGAATGATATTATCAGGATATTTATATAATTGATGGTTTATTGAGAAATAATAAACCAAACATGAACCTTGGTGAAATGGCTTATTGAGCCTTAAATTTGTTTGATTTGTAGAAAAAAACTATTCTTCTTTATATCTATTTATTTGGATCCATCACAACTCAAGGCCGGAATCATCTTTTCAGACTAGTAACTCTATCCATTTCAAATGAATACTCACATGAAGGCGAGGGGTATATGGTTTTATGTATACATTAAACAAACATTTAACACATTTTTTAACACATAATAAAGATGGGAGTAATGACTATTATATTATTTTGTTTAATAAAATAATTATTTCAAATAATATATCAGGATATAAATATTTATAATATATAAAAAAATCCAATGCATACACAGGTTAGTCCAATAACATGATCATTCAAATCATTCAATAATAACCAAATTTTATATTAAAGGTATTCATTTTCAATCAATCCATATAAGATAAATTTAAATTAATTGTTAAATCAATAATATAATAAATTAAATAATTAAGTATCTAAAATTTACTATAATTTATAGTTCTTGTGATGTTTGAAAAATTGAAAAATTACTGATAAATAAATAAAATAAATTATTGTCTTAATTTATAAAAATTAAGTCTTTAGTGTCTACTATAGTGGGACAATGGTGCATGTTTTCAATACAATATTAAGAGTTATATTTAGAATTTAATATGTCACATTATTTATATGTTATTTATTGTGAAATACTTGTTATTTAAATCCATATGATGTTTATAGACAGACATGGAATGCTTTCACATATGGTCAAACCCATGTAGTATTTGATGGCTATATAATGAAATGGTATTCCTTTAGTACATCCTCTGTTTAATGAAAGAATACTTATGCGGTACACAACATGTAATTAACCATTCCACTTCATGTTATGATAGTCTGTACAAGATAATTAATTATGTTGTGGGTTGGATCACATGACACACCATGAGTAATTCATTGTGTACCTTGTGTGGGGTGACACAGGTCACACTAAGTATACTTACATGTTACTTGTCTTGTAGTATGTGTCATTGAATATTGTGGTTTGGAATCCAATAAATTATGTGTAAGGATTCTGTGTGTTGACCCACATGATATATCATGAATTATATAACATATACCTTTTTTTGTGGTTATAAGGTATGTTCTAACCAACGATATGTCATGTACATTCTATCAAACAATTAATTTTGACTATAGTCAATATAATGAATGAAATAACACCATATATTTACCCACATGATGCAAAATTTTATATATGGTGTGTATTATGTCCGTATTAAAAAACCTTATAGAACATATAATCGTATCATTTAACCAGAAACATTGGATCCTTTGGATGGTTTTTCATGGAATTTGTTTTCATGTTTTTGGTTCATTTTTTCAATGTGATATCTGATTAACAAGTCGTATTGGTCATTGATGTTATATTATAAATATAAATTTAAATACTAGTAAAATAATGATGGAGTTTTATCAAATAAATTATAAATAATTATTAATCAGAACATGACCACTCTGATACCACTTGATGGATTGGGGCATTATGGAAGCATTTGACTGGTGCCTAATTAATGTATTCCATAAGAATAAAAAAATGAAATTGGAGAACTATATAGACAAACTCCTAAAAATCATAGACATAATCAAACAAAATTTATTTAAATTTAATTTATATATATAATTAACTCGACTGTGGTAATTTCATTTATATAATTTCTATCATCACTCTTTTTTTCTTGCCATTTTATTGAAGAATCCAAGTGTGGATTTCACTATATGTATATACATCTATTCAATGAATCTTTAATTCATGCTATTAATATTATAGGTTATAATTTATATGAATTAAGAGATTACCATCACTCTGATTTCATCACAATAATGAATATCCTTCTCTCTATAGGTTCTTAATGGAGGGATGGAGGGAGAATTTATCCTGAGGGCTTTAGAGAAATGTATATAATATATCATTGTGTTGAACACATTTTATAATAAAAAATGATATAATTTATAATATAAACTTATGTTTAAATAATATTAATTTCATAATATTCTTTTCTATATTATTTAATCTATTTAACACTTCATGCCAAATAATAATAATAATAATATATACCTTGACATCTATATATTCTAATATGATTTATCAAATTAATAAATTTATATTTATTTAAATGAAATAATATATATTAATTTCATTGGATATCTAATTTTGAACCATATATTCCTATATAATTAATAATTCCTTAAATAAAGTATAATCATTCGATATAATAAGTTAAATATTATATTCCCTAAACTTATTAATAATTATTTTTATTTTAAATTCACATAACATGAATAAATATGTTTTAATATATTCACTAAACCATAAAATAAAAAATATTATCTTCATGGTCCAATAAATAATTTAAACATGTGATAAAATTCAACTCACATGTTCTAAATTTTAATATATTGTGATTAAATGTCAACAAACAAATTCTAATAGAATAAATAATAATTGAAATGTTGGAAATTATGTTTTTCTTAAATTTTAATACGATAGAATTTAATTTATTATAAATACAATTATTGTGTGACATCGAAGACCCTTTCTACATGGATATATGCAAGCTTAACTAAAATCAAATTTCATCGTCTAACAACACATTATAGAATCTAGAGAGAATAATGTTAGTTTAACAAATATAACAAATACTGCAAATACTATTGTGTAATGTAGTCCCTTTGGTAGTTGATATCTCATATAACATGTTATACACTTGTTCAATCAATATATATGCTATATTTTTCTTTCCTGGATGTTTGAAAATAAACATGTTTATAAAATACTATGGGCATGGATTTGGATAGATAATTCCACTTTATTCAAGAAGTTAGAGATACGTTCTTCTATTAATAAAGAAGGAACTTCTCATTTCTAGACTTATTCAATTTGTTTTATATAAATTATAATACACTCAATATATGTTACCTCACCAAGATAATATGTCTTCATAGTTTTTTACTATACATAAAATTACATGATTCTAGATTCCCATTAATAATAATCTCATGTATAAGGAAAAATAAAGACATAGATAGATAAGAATACACAATGACATATAAAACTTATGTAATTTTCATTAGTGGGTCTATGATCATGAAAAATATTCTTATATATGACCATGGTTATACATTATGAGAAGAATTATCATTGCTTATGATACCCTAACAACTAATTATGAGACATCATCCATGTCCTATCTGGGAGATGTATTTAGAGCATATGACATATCGATTTACGAATATTTTCACAACTTATCTCGGTTCTCCTTATAGTGGGGAAGAAATATCATAGATTGATATGATTAATATTCTATATACACAATAAAATTAATGTTACATAGAAGATGATTATTTATTTTCCAATAGATTTAAATTTTAGTAATTGAAATTTAATGTCTGATGATTTTAGAGAAATCTAATACGACACATCATATATTAAATATTGGACTATTTTATTTATTATTGGAAATATATTTCAATGTTTGTTAAAAAATATATTAGATAAGTTAAGTATGATTTCTTGATGATATAAGTTGTTTTTTATAAGGTTGACTTCTATGGAAGAATTAAAATTCAACAAATTGGTATACTCATTTAATTTCTCCATTATTATATATAAAGTGATATACGAGAATAAATTGGGTTGATTTAGAATATTTTTCCATCATTCTAAATCTCTCTAAAAACCCTAGAAATCATATCTAATATACATTTTTATATATAAAATGGATATAAGTAAATATAACTATATTTTTATGTAATATATTTTTCAAAATCCATCCAAAAAATATTTTGATGGTAAAATATGATATTATTATATTAAACTTAATAAAAAAATATGATATATGGGATATCCTATATTTTTATAAGAAGAACTATCAAGTGATTCTATATAGGTGGAGGGTAAAATTATACATTGTTGTGATGGGTAAAGATCTATATACACTAATTTATATTCATATACCTCATGACCATATATAACAAGAGTGCCTTTATTTTCTTCTTCTCAAGGGATGATAATGTTGGTTACACACTCTAAGAGTTATATATTTGATTTATGAGTTAGAAATGGGTTAAAAATATATTAAATTACATATTTTGAGATATCGGGGTAACATTATCTACAAAACAACTAACTAAGGTAATTTTGTGATCTTTAATACAACACCATGGTAGTAGAGAGAATATTGTGTGTCTAACTAGTATACCCATTCCTTACCCCCACTCACTATTATGGTTTTAATTTTCTATCATATATATGGTTTCGATTTTATAAATTTATGGTTATTGTAAATTTTAACAAAGTGGGTGGATAGAATGGTGTAAGGAATTATGTCATGTGGAGACTTTATTTTTATGAGTTATTTTAAGAGACCCATTAATATGATTTTTCGTACGATTTTCACTTTGCGCACACACACACACTCTATGATTTTGGGGAATGAATGTGGTGAGTATTCGGTGGTTATAGAGGAATTTTACTATTTTAGAGTATGGGAAGGAAATTCATATTCTAGAAACAATGTATAGATATATTAGTATGCTCTTTTAATATTTTTCAAATGGAGTGTTCTTATTGAGAAACCTTCTGTGTATATTTTTTTTAACACTCATACTTCTCATTTAATTTTTACAAACATTAAATATTGGCTTGGTGAAAGTTTTATTTATTTTTATCATGTATAGAATTTGTAATCATGGAGTTTCATCTTCGGGGTTAATTCCTTATACCATTGAGGTATAACTAATATTTTTTATGAATTTCTTATATTTTCAGTTTTTATTTGTGATTTTTACAGTCATCCATATTACTTATATTGAAGTGTTAAATAAAATATATTTATTAAATATTATGAAATTATATTTCTGATCATTGATATTATTATTTGTCATATTATGTTATATGATATTTTAGACTACTAATAAACATAAGGGTTGTTCTTTATTTTTTTTATTGTTTATACACTAAATGATTTCCATTAACCTTTCATTTATTGATGATAGTGTTAGGGTGGAAATCTAGTTATTATCATTACTAAATTTAGGGATATCGATAGGTATGGGCCATGTGGGAGTGGTATTAGTAAAAAATTATTCTTTAGATTGGGTATTTGTATAAGAATATCTAAGGGTTGTGTATGTAATTTAAGGGTAGTGGTACATTGTAACATAGTATTGAATGTAGACAACGAAAACCAACTAATGATATATATGTGAAAACAATCCAAAGCAAGGAATTTGATCATTTTAATACTATACATAAGGGATGTGTGAAATGTTTACAAGGTACTCATGTAAGGTTGATATTTAAAAATTACTTATCTATATTTATGGAATTTCCCGTTGAAAATAATTGCAGTATGTAGGTTGGAGAATACTAGAACTGAGTGAAATTTAATTTATAAATTTATGGGATTTTTTAATGGTCAAACATATTTAGATATAAATGATGATTTCTTAGAAAGGATCATTTTAGAAAAATATGTTCTTATCCATGATAGTTGAGAGGATTTAAATAATGATATACATATTTATTGTGTTTCACCTTCATAATATTGTTATTTATATAGATGATTTCAGTGGTCTCTATTATCATATTCATAGAAATTCTACAATGTTATTGGTAAAACAATATATTCATAATTAAAACATAGGCTTTGTTTGTCATTCCGATAGTGATGTGGATCATCATAGGACTTTGTGAAAATATATAAGATTTTTTTTTGTATTAATACCTTAGTTTTAAAGTGTAACACTCCAAATTTTTAAAGAAAAACATTATGTTTAACAACATATATGACATGTAACATTGAGTTTAAATGACAAGTGAAATATATAATTTAAATACGACCATTGTAACATTGATATTGAATTAGTGGGTTCAAATAGGATAAACATAATTAGGATATATATATATATATATATATATATATATATATATATATTAGGGTTGTATTCTATTCAAATTTACTGATTAATTTTTATGAAATAAACACACAATTTTTAGTAAATCCATTTTATAGTTAAAAGAATAATTATTCTTTAAAAAATATTCTTATTGTGTTTTCACAAGAACAATAGAAATAATTTTCTTCCAATTTGAGAAACGGTAATTTATAAAAATCATATATTTTATGAAATCATTAAATCTAAACTATCCTGGTGTTAAATTTCGTATTTTTTTATAATGAATGATTTTATGTGAATAGTGAAAATATTGATTTCTATAAAACTATCATTTATTTTCGTCAAATAAAGTCATTAAAAGTATAAATATATTTTTTACATGTTCATAAAGTGATATATGTTGTATTTTATTTATAATAATCTGATTTTTTAAACATCAATTTTCATTTTTTGGGTATCAACCTATTTTCATGCTTAAAAACACATTTTGATGAATACTATTTTTATCTATATAATGTGTTTTCATTTTAATTAATATAAATAACCCTTAACAAGATATTATATAATTAAAATTTATAGATTATATATCTATATATATGAAATTAAATTCATATAATTAATATTTCTCCTCTTAGAGTAAATTATAAATTCTATTTTCCTTGAAAATTGTATATTCTAGAAATTTTTTTTCATCACACTCTATGAGATTTTTTTAAATAAATTCATCCACTTTTTAAAATTGAATATTGAAAATTTGATTTATTATTTGGAATAATGACTTTCAAATTCGGTATATATTTTACATTTTTTTATTCATTATGAATAGTAGAAAATGTAAATTACTATCACCATTTTAAGGGAATGTAGGTAAATAATGTTAAATATAATATGATAAGAACTATATAATGACCCAAAAATATTCCTTAATTTTATTTTATGAGTTTATTTCATCTAGAACCTTCATAAATTATAATATATGACCATTTGTTTCCATTTTTTTGGATCTTCAACTTTATATTTGTTTATATAAAGAAATATAATAAATTTAACTTTCTTGATTTTTAATTATCTAATATTTTTTATAGGTATAAACACCCAATATTATATTATAAATAATTGTTTGAAATATAAATTTTAATTTTATTATCATGGTAATTTATTTTTAATTATTATGGATGTAATAATTACCTTAAATTCTTAAGCAACACCAGCGTAATATTTAATCAATAAAGAGAAATAAAATAAATTATTTTAAAAATGTTATATTTTATAGAGTTAGAAGGAATTAGTATGATACATGAATTTTTTCTAATTAATATAAAATTTTAGGGGTTTTTTTAATTTATTAAATTGAAATTCCCTTTATGTCTTTAGGTTATAATGTTCAAAGTAAATGAATAGTTCCCTAAAATAATAATAATTAAATTTTACAATAAATTATATTTTATTTAATAAGTTAAAATTCAGATATTCATATATTAGGATTATATAATAGGATATGGTTTAAGTTATGAACCATGATCCATTTATTTTCCTATCATCATTTTATTGTTATTCTTCTGACTTATAAGGTGTAAACACGTTGTTATCCCGATAATTGTCAAAAAGCGTTATAGAGTGATAAAATAATTACAAAGGTAAAAATATAATAAATAAATTTTCAAATTTTATTTCATGATATTATTTCGTTTTATAGACATTAAATTTTATATATGTATAATATTTTTCCATTTTGAAAAGGTAAATAATTTATATTTTTTAATACTTAATGAAATTACAAAATTTCCCCTCCTCTTAGTTAGAAAAATAACATCCTCTACCTTTTTCTTCATAGCTAAAAATGTTTTTGGTTCATAAAATACCTTCTTATATACCATTATTATTTCCTTTAAAACTTTGTAGAAGCCCTGGTTTTGTTAGAAAACCCTCATATAGTGAATTTGTGTTTAAACCTAAAGAGTTTATCCGAAGAAGTGGTATCAATCTTAACTGAGTGTTTTTTGTTTTATTTATTCTTAAATTTTTTTCAAATATTGTTCTACCCTAATTATATAATAAAATAAGTATATTTCATTTAATTATATGTTTTGAGGTTAATATAATACCCTATTTTCATATCATCTTCCAATAAATGGGAATCAAAATCATCGTTCGTGTAAAAAGCGTACTACCGCCTCATGATCCTATGTAATTAATTTTCTATCACCAAAACACTATTTTTTAGGGATTTATTTAATATATGAATATATTATATTTATTTTATTTTATTATAAATATTATATATAATATAATTTCTTTCCTTTCCCTTCATTTAAATATTTTAATGTTGTTCATGTGTTTGGGTGGATTACCACCTCTAGGAAACGATATGATTCCTTTTTCATAACTACATAACATGAATTACTCATATGTATTTGAAGAAAATATTTTATTTTTATGTTAATATTATTATTATGTAGAGATAATGTAATACTTATGTTCATATCATGATCTTCTAAAAATGGAAGCATTACTCATACCATTGTACGACTTAACATCACCATGATTGTAACAGAGTTAATTTTTTCACAACCAAAATTCTTGGATCGTTTAAAAATTATAATTTATTTATAAAAATTATAATTATTTCCTTATTATTATATTTGAAATGACGGAATAAGGATGTATTTTATTACAATTTAACTACTGGATTCTTTTTTGACAAATGAACTAAATATTATCAAAACATCTGATGGGAAGTTAATTGACTGATTAATCATATATAACATGATATTAAATAAAATAAAAGGTATAATAAACATTAAAATTTTATTAAATAGTTAAATAATTAAAATAAGTATAATATTCAGGAATATAAAAAACATATGTTATATGTTGGACTTGGGGAAAGGGGTTCAACAACTCAGTTTCTTCTCATTGGTTTGTATTAATTTTTCATTTCATTTATTATTATAAGATTATGTGTGTATAGAATTTTTAATATTTTATGTTTTATTTAATTTTATATTATTTGGAATGATATTTTATACACATAATTAATTTATTGATTAATTCTCACTTCAACGGTATGATCATTGCAATGTATTTCACCTCAATATTCCCACTATTGAGACAAATTTGGTATTATGATCCTCAATAATGAAATTAGGTGTATCTACTACCCCCTTGATATTTTATATTTTTAATATAATTATGTTATTGTTATTGAATGTTTCATTTGTAGTTATTTCTTTCATGGGGGTTAATATTCAAAAGACACCAAGATGGTAAGGGAATATTTTACGATCTGGTTATTATTTAGGATAATTTATGTTTAAGTATACAATGGGATAATTATTTCATATTTATATCTTAATACCAAAATATTTTGTTCTCCTATGGTTATTTTTTGATATTATATGTTTTAATTTCATGTTACACTTTTTAAGTACTCAAGATTCCAAAAGAATGATTTTAAGAGATAATGACTTGTTTTTATAGTTGTTAAGGGATATTTTTCCTCAATATACTTATTTTTTATAATTTTTTAATTGAATATTTTAATATTGTTCAATAATTTATTGATTAAATTTTTACCCATTTTTTTAGATCTTTAAACAATGTTTTGAAAGTAATCTTTCCATTATTTTTTGAGAATGTTAGTTTTGTACTGTTTAATGAAAATATGAAAGGAATAATTTTTTAACATATTCATCATGAATGTAATTCTTATAGAACAATAAAAACACACTTTTTTGAAATTTCTATTATAATTTTTCAGGAAACTTTTTAAATAAAATTTTTCTCTGAGATTCTAGAAATTTTTTGGTTTTAAAAGTCATTTTCAAAGTGAAAAGTGTATTTTCCCCTAAAATGTTTGTAATGATGTTTTATGGTATTTATATTCATTAAAATAAACCATTACTTATTTTTCATATATTTAACCAGGTATATGTTGAAATAATACTATCCTTATTCTTTAATTGAAAGCTTTATGTAATTTTGAGCATGAAAAGTGTTAAAATTAATTTTCTTGATTAATTTTGCATTTATTAACATTCCTGTGAAACATTACCTTCCTTATGATATTTGGAAATTAAATTTCCATTAAATATCCTTATTATTTGACATGTACTCAATTATTTCATAAAATATATATCATTTCTATATATGATTTTTTATTATGAATGTAATTTGACTGAATGGGGGAAACATTAAAAAAATATGTTTTCTTTACCCAATAGAAATGTTTATTTACTATGTATATTGTTTATTAATTTAATTAATCATTACATATCTGAAGAATTGAGAATAATTGTTCTATTTGGTGGGGTGTAGTTATATTTTTTACCATGATTCATTAATAAGTATCAGGAGACAAATTTTTAAGATAATATTAGATGGGTTTAGGTTGTATATCTATTAATTTATTAATCATTCTTGGCATATGGTCATGACTGTAGAGATACAATGATCTGTGAGATTATTAAATCAAATATTATGAATTTTAATCACTTAAAATTTAGTTATTATAATCAATCCGATTACTGAATTGATATTATCTGTGGATGAATTTTTTGATCAATTCATTTATTAAATATCATATGTTTTTAGATGTTTATCCTATCATATTGATTATTAATTTTTGATTCATGATATTTTCTATTGCATGTAACCCTTACTGAGTATCATGGATGACCTTAATTTTGTTTCCTTTCTCTAGGATATGAAGAAGTAGTCTTTGAATGGGTTTAGAGATACATAATATTTAATTTTAGTATGTTTTTATATTATGTTTTAAAATGTAATGTAATATTGAAGTATGTATCTTATTTACCAATACTACTAAACTATGTGTTACTTTATTATACATTTCAAATATCTAGTAAACATTTAATAATGTAACAAACCAGCTATGGTCTTCCAGGGTTGTGGTCTTTATAGATTGTTATTTTGGTGGTTCTTGGAGAATTCTATGTTGATCTATGAGTTTAATTCTATACTTTATTGAATAAATCATGGTCAGTTAAATAATACCAACTCTGAGTTGATGCATAAAACATAAGTTGATATAAAAAATATTTGTTTGTATGTTTAAGATGTTATTGCAATCATCTCATGGCTATAATGATTTTTAGTTTTCCACTAATGTTTTATAGAAACCATCTGTGGTTGATAATCTCCCTTAATGGGTTTTATTGTAATATATTTTAGATTTATAAATAATATTGTTAAATTTTATTTCATGTATCTTAATCTCTCTAGGTTTTTTAGTAAAAATAATGTTAAAAATCAAATGGAATATGTTGGATAAGTTTATTCCTTATGATTGAGGCTTTTATACCATGCTACTCACATATTAATTCATTAAAAGAAATTGTTTATTTTATTTTTTGATTTTTCTTATCTTTTCCCTGTAAGTGAATAAAACTAAATATGTAATTTTTTAAGAGTTATAAATATAAAAAAGTCTATATAATGATATTATGGTCTAAAACAAGTGATGATTTGAGTTGGTGTAAACACATATGTACCGAATGTCACAAAATCTTGGTTTTATGGATAAAAATGACTGCATTATGCAACAAAATTAACTTTACCCATTTTATTACACCTAAGAAATCATTTTACCCAATATAATATTTATATGATGAGTTAATGAGTTTTAATGATGAAATGTGTAATTTATAAGGAGTTAAACCAGTAATTATTATTGGTTTAGTGTTTCAGAGAGTATGTAACATATTTTATTTTTCAAAAAATTATGATACACTTAAAATAATATAATAGTGAATGTTTATGAAACTATAATAGTTCAAATATTTTTCCTAAATAATATATTGGTCGGTTGAGCCCAAAATTTGTTTGAAAAATATCATATTTGTTAAAACAATTCTAGTCTATCTCACTCTGCCCCCTCTCCCATTAATTAGGGTTCTAAAAAAACATGAAGGATTTCTATTCCCAAGGAGTGGAAGATTATCTACAACACATTCATAACCAAGGAGGATAAAGTCCCATAGATTCTTTCTAGTTACCACAATTATTTATTTTTAGAAGTTCATGTATAAAAAATATTCATTAGATAAAAGATATGTTATTTATTTTAATAAAAAAATGAATAATCATATTAGTGGGAAACATTTTTCGGCAGATTGTCTCGATTTTATTCATACATATTTTATCTATTATAAAATCATTCATTGGTATTAGATCCATTACATTTCACTTGAATTTTAGTTTTATATAGATAAAAAATATGAGAAAATATAATTTTCTATAACCATGATGCGTATAAGAAAAACAGTTTGGGTTATCAAAGATTTTATTTATCATGATATTGTTTTAATAAAATATATTTTGGTTTTTCGAAATATTGAAAACCATATTGTGGATTAGTAAATATAAGCCTATAAAATATTCTCGAATAATGATAATTGTAAGAAGATAATGTCACACCATGTTTTATTTAGAAAAAAGTAACATTATCATCACTAGAATTATATTCCCATATAAAAAGCATGACATAATTAATTAAAAACATTTTATAGTTTTAGAAGTAGGTATTTTTAATTTTATTCCCAAAATGGTATCACTGATAAAATATTATGACATGGTTCCCCAAGAAAGAGTATTTAATTGGGAAAATCCATACACTAGATTATATAATAAATGATAATGTTTTTTAAAGAATTGTTTGTCCATAATATTCTTATGATCCTTCATTGCTGGTGACCCTTATATCCAATGTATAATTAAAGGGGTTTTAGGACATACTAATTACATTTTAGTGGATGCGATATAAGGTTAAACCCTTGATTCCCAAGGTATATTGATTTATATTATTACTGTAAATTACAAAATAATGTAAAATATAAAGGATTTTATAGTAATTTATGAAATATTAAAAAATGATAATATGAAATATTTACTTGATAGAAATTAATTTTGGAAATTAATTTAGAAAATAAATTTTTAATTTATTTATTTGATGATGGTTTATATAAAATTAAATATGTGATTATCTATTTATATAAATGTTTATATAAAATATGAAATGATTATTTTATTATAAAGGAAATGATAACAAATTTTTTTTTAATATGAAGGGGTTATTATTAAAATACAAGTGAAATAACAATAATAAAGTGTTTATATTTAAATAAATGCGAAATTCACATGTCCATATTTTTATGAGATGTTAACAGAAAATTTCTTTACAATATAAAGTGTTAATAAATTTTTCATGATAAGTTATTATATATTTATATTATGTATAGATGTTTCAATTACTTATTTTTATTGATTATTTGAAAATCTATTTTACTCATGAATATAAACTTTATATATTGTAATCGGATGTATGAATTAGTTTTAATAATTAAATTACTTCTTTTAAAGGTTATGAAAAACACATAAGGGGTTACTTTCAAGGTACAACATAATATTTATTTACATTCAACCATGATAATTATTTGTTTATCTGGTATGAAAATGAAAGTAATGGTTGATTTTGATTTATGTATATCAGGAGTAAGAATTTCATGTTAATTGATGTACCTCTTGTGTATTTATCCATGTATAGTTGAATATTGGTTGATATTTATCACAATAGTAGGGTATTATGGTCTTCCATGAAATTTTGGAGTTGTATACCTAATACACATTGAGTTTTGTAATGGGAATATTGGTTTTATATGATTAAATGTCTTTACATTAATGTTTTTTTTATAACTTAGGTCTAGGATACATTTTAATATCAGTGAATATTATTAAATTTAAATTTTATGTGGGTATCACAAATCATGAGATGTATAGAGTGCTACAAATTAATATGTTTTATGCATATTAATTTAGTTGAAGATAAAATATATAAAACTAAATCATTAAAAGCATGCATAAAAATAGTAATAAACGAGTTGAATTAAAAAATTTATAAAACTAAATTGAATATACCATGTGTAAGCTTTATTTGAGTATAAATAATTTTAAGGAAATCAATCATCCAAATGGATAGCTTGTGGCAAAGCTTGGATTCCTTGGATTGTTTGGTGAAATAAAAGTATAATATAAGTGACTCAAAAGGTTTGGTGAATATTTTAATCATGATTATATGATACACATTGTAATGAAATACCAATGGTTAGGATTCTTATGTAATAGAGTTTGATTAATATATAAGATGGATTTCTGGTAGAAGATTTCTACCCAAATATGGAAGATTACTTCATTATATGATTGGCATGATTGTCTTGAAAATATAGGAATTGATTAAATTATGATCTTATCTAGGGTATTTAATCATGAAATAATTATCTTAGTCTTGTATTTTTTCAGATTCAATAAAGGTGTTATCATTATAGTGAGACTATTCTAAATAAATTATCTTATTAAATAATTATAAAACGTTTTACACATATTGTAAAAATATTTATTATAAATAAAAATGAAATCATAATCATCAAAAATTTATTTGAGATCAATTTTATAAAATTAAAATTATAATAGAAAAAAAATTCATAAACTAGTATAGAATATTAATAGAAATTTTCACGAAAGTTGAAAAATTCTATGTGTTAGATCATCTCCAACCGATGAAGCTTATCAGTGAAGCTCGTTAACAAGTAGATCCAGAAACTTATAATAAGTATAATAAAGAATCAAAGAATTATTTTAAATATGAAAAAAGAAACTTTATATTATACTCATTTACTGAATAAAATTGGATGCAAAAACAACTTGGAGTGAAAAGGGTGTCTTTTAATGATTAATTTGGCTATATAATTTATAATATAATCATTTTTAGGGATCAAATTTTTTATTGATGTGTTTAATAAATATTTACCCAAATCATCTTAACAAATTAGTGAAATTGAGAATAGAATGTGGATTTTAGGTTATAATATTTTATTGACATCCTAAAAAGGCAATTTTTTTAAAAGGGTATCACAGATACCCTTGGTCATTAAAATCTAAAATGTGTTCTTGTATAGAGTGGTAATATTTCTATAAAATAAATTTTATTCATTAGATATATAATTTCCCATAATATCTAAAGGGTTATAAGAAACTCTATGTGAATCCATTTATGATATTATTTATATTATAGAATACAATAATTTTTTTAAAGGGTATATAATACCAACTATATATTTTATAATAGTTTCAAATATACAAGAGTGAAAAATATAAGGAGTGTTTATATGTGGATATTGTAGTATGTGTTAATGTAAAAAATATAAGGATAACAATATGAAAGTGGAAAACGTATAAATTTACAATCATTATGGGATGAATAAAAAGTAAAGGATTGATAGTTTAGTTTTATTTATCTTATGTTATAATAAATTTATTTTTAAAAAATATTTTTTCTGAATATTATGAGATTATGAATTTAATACACTCAATTTAGGATTGATCAAATATTATAAAAAGTTTATGTAAAATTAAATGATAAAATAAATTTATATTGATTAAAAAACTTTATCTATGTTTTTTAAAATATGAGAGGAATGATTTCACACCGATTACTGCTAAACTTTTATCAAGTACAAATCCAGGAATCCTTGATAGGAATTTTTAATATTTTAAATAGAAATGTGAAATGATAAATTTTATATTTAGAACATATCTCAAATGACTAGTAGTACTTCTTCAACACACCCACCTCAATAATCACACACACCTTTGAAATGAATTTTTCAATACTTACTAATATAATATGTATTACTAGAGTAAAAACTTTGTGCTAGAGTTATTGTGAGTGTTTAACTAGAAAACCTTGGTTCCTAGGCCTCCATTACCTATAGAAATACCCCATCCTTCTATTTAAACACCAAATATCAAAAGGTTTGAATGATATCCACTATATGGACACTAAAAATACCTAATTGAATTATTACAGGACTAATCTTTTTAAACACTCCATTATATAATTTTCTATCAAAACCTACACTAGAGGGCCTAATGCTATGACTACCAGTATCCCATATCTAGTAGGATATGATATAATGATTAGCACCTTGTATGCTTGTCCCACAAATTGGATTCAGTTTCCTAAATACTCGTACACTCAAAAACTATATGCAAGAACTAAATGATGAAATGTAAAAACACTGAGTAGACAATGCAGGAATACCCTATGATACCAGAGACATAGAAAAATAGTATGAAACATGAATGTAAACATGTCCATAATAAAATTACACCCAATAAAGAGTCTTTAAATGTATATATATAAGTACCTAAAAATCACACATAGAAAAACATACTTAAAGTGTAGGTTTAGGATAGCTGTCTAAAGTTGTAGGAGGACACATCATCTCTCTGATCACTTTAAGAACCACCAAATATTGGAACACCTAAAAATCTACCAAAGTATTGACTGTTTTTACATGACATGACACAGATAGGCAAAGATCGTGAAGGGGTGAGTAAAACAATACTCAGTAGGACACCCTGAAACCACAATGGAATACCAATATGAAATACATGAAGTAAAAACAAAAGAAATACATGAAGTATACCACAATTAAATTCATGAAGAATACTACAAGAAAAACATAGTCAGATCACACATATATTAGTATATAGAACAGAACGTAAGATTTTTTTACATATTCCACAAAACACACAGTATTGATAATACATGGAATCTCAATAAGACACAGAGTCTCAGTACGACATGGAGTGTCAGTAAGACACAGAGTCTCGATAAGACATGGAATATCATTAAGATTCAAGTCTCAGTAAGACACAAATTCATAGTAAGTCACGTAGCCTGAATCTTATGTAATATTCATGTCACATTGTCTCAAGATCACAATCCCTTGATCATAGTCTGCCATTGGATTCCACTAGTAGCACGCTTATTCCAAATGAACCTACACCTCAAGCCAATATGTTGTAATACAAATTCTACAAAGACTAACTAAGAGTATCTGAGAAAGGCCTTATCATCACTGTAACACCCCAGGTAAATAAAGAATATGAAATTTTCATATTTATCCATATTTTTGAATAAAATATTAATATTTCTTTAAAGTGGACTCTACGCTTGATGGCGTACCCAACACGCAACAATGGGTTTCTTAGGAATATTACGTTGCACTCTAATAATAAAATAATATTATTTTAAATGGTAGTTAACATGTAGCTGTTGTATTGGTGAGAATGGATAGAAATAAATAAAATATGATTATATATGTTTTGAAATATTTTTACATTAATCCAAAAAAAGATAAAGGCATAAAATACAGAATGAATTCAATTTTAGGCGTATATGCCCTAGTTTTCACTAATGGTTCACTTATCACCTTTTGATGGAGAACCGTCATTAAATATAGTTTTGTTCACTGTTATACATCCTTTTAGACCAAATAAAACTATTCTTATGAATTGGGACATCAAAATTTACTTTTTGTAAATTTTTGGTATCTTTCTGATAAAGTTCATT
The DNA here is from genome assembly GCA_963277665.1 of Viscum album. Lineage (NCBI taxonomy): Eukaryota > Viridiplantae > Streptophyta > Magnoliopsida > Santalales > Viscaceae > Viscum > Viscum album. The sequence continues at coordinate 1,156,726,132 of OY728133.1, read as the reverse complement.
TATTTTAATGAATAGTGTAAAATGTTGTATTTTAATTCAAAAACTATTTTTAATCTAATTTATTTATATGATTAGATTATCTTTTTAATTGGTTTAAAGTTAAATTAGAATATATTTTTACCATTAAATCCAATAGTGGTCGTTGGAATTAATTTCACTTTGAAATCAGACTTAAACTAGTGTCAATCTTTTGATACTTATTATTTCATAAAAACACGCTATTTGCTCTGACAGTGGGAATTAATTATTAAATTAATTAATGTGACATATATGTTTTTAATTTTTTAAAATAGACTTCATTTTTTAATTCGGAATATCAAATATATCTTAGGGTGAATTTTTGGGATTTTTCTGAAAAACTTCAATTTTTGATGAATAGTGAAACCACTAAGTGGTAATTATAAAAAATGATTTTTCCGTTTAATAGAAAATTTTCCATCTTTGTGTTTTGAATTTCAAAAATCCGACATACATGGTTGTCATTAAGATGTAAAATGGGGTTCAATGGGATAAAAATAATTTTTTAGTGAATAGTAACTTATTAAGTTTTTAATCGCGATTAGATGTAATTAGTGTAGTTTAAGGTAAAAATAATGTTTTAATAATATGAAGTGAACTTGACACATGTCCTAACCTCATTGGATATTTCATGGACGACCAAGACAAACCATGGGTCAACTTAGGGACCCCATGAAGCCACTTTGGTTGGAAAATGACATTAATATCTTTTTATTTAAAGTTAAAGTAAAAATGAGACAAGCATGAAATGTTTTACTAAAAAAAATTTTATATGGGGTGTTACAACTCAGATTTTTGTCTATAAATATTAATTGGAAATATAATAAGATTTACTACATCATAGTATTTTTTTTATAATTTTTAGACATTAAATAAATTAAATTATTTATGACATCATGATGATGCAGCAATGACCTCATTATTTAACGATTTAAATAAAATGGAATGATAATGTAATATCTAAGACCTCAACATGTCCAAAAACTATTGGATGAGTGTATTTAGAACCCTTATCACCTTATCCTAGAAAAACATAAATTTGGGACCACTTAAATCTGAATACCATTTTAAAATAAAGTGACTTTTCTTTACCTTCCAAGAGTGCCCCTCCTCTCCTCTTATAAAAGGCCCCACCTCTACCTCCTTACCCACACTCCCAAAGCCTTTGGCTCGGCCAACCTCTGCCTGCTTTGTCTCTCCACTTACCTCTCTTTCTCCTTGAAGCCTCACTTTGGGAAGAAGTCTTCCCAAGAAATCCTTTGAGCTAAAACCAAAGGGAGTTACCCGTTTTTAAGGTAATGTCTTCACTTGAGTCCTTTTGTTTTATTTTTCTTCTCCAACCCCCTAAACTCTTTTTATTAATTTCTTTTGTAACAACTCCAGTATCGTAAATATACTAGGATGTTTTTATAAGAAGGATTCAAGCTAAAATTATACACACCTACATCTAATGGTTAAAGAACATACTGTTTCCGTGAATGGCGAATTTCTGCCTCACGAAACGATGATTATTCAAAACTCCTATAACACCTTCAAAGGTGGCCATTAAGATGTAAATATATTTATATATGATATATAATATGTTTATGTTTTACTTAAACTTCTTTATTTTTCATTTATGTCATACCTTTATGGTTTCCATTATGGGTAAACGTGATATCTTCATTTAAGGAAGTGCGGACTACCGCCCCCTCAAAGTGATGTGATTCGTTAATGCCATATGTGGGATGCATAAATGATGGATTTAAAGTTATTATATATGATGTCATACTGGAATTATAATATACCTCTATATCATTATTATTTCTTTCCATTAATGTATGAGATAGAAATGAAAGTAGCGTTCATGCGTACATAGGGCTTACCGTCTCCATGAACGGTGCATTTCATTTCTTACCTCTAAATGATTATGTAATATTATAAATACATGTATATGCTGGATATATATGATATATATGATATCCAAATCATGAATATCATTCTGGATATAATGAACCTTTGACCACACGAACAACATGTAATTTTAAGAAGTTCACTTTCGACTTAAGAACCAAATATCGACAAAACAAACATTAATAACTTAAATGATTACATAATGTTTATAAAATGGAAATAAGTGATATAAAAGGAATAATTAACTTTAAAAAGGATCTTAAGAAAATAGAAATTAACTCAAGTTTATTATTCAGGACGTTAAAGAATGATCGAGTCAAGTCGGACCCGAGGTAAGGGATCCTACTCCACTCTTTCTTTTTAAGTACATGCTTTTATGTCATTCATTTTAAAGCTCATCTTTCTTGTTATTGGGATGTTATTTTATATTAATCTTACGGTAATTTTTTATTTTCATGTGATGAGAGACCCTATTCTCTCTCATCAATCCATTTTGGAAGTATTATGTGGCGTCGTTAGGCTGCCGAGTTTTCGTAAAGGATTTTTCATCTCACCTTTATTCCCATGAGATTTATGCTACATTTTCCACAATTTCTTTTGAGTTGTGTATGTACTGACCATTATTTTACTCATTGTGTAAATATACTTTATTTTATGAGTATTTACATCAATCTTGTATTGTCCTTCTTTCACGAGGTGTATGTTTCGAAAGATACCCATATTGGTAAGGGAACCTTTCACCCTCCTCTTTTTAAAAGAACTCTTTTGTTGGGTATTTTAATTTACATATTTTTATGTTGGGATATGTTCTCATATATCCTTATTGATGTAAATTTTATTTCAAAGTGATGAGATACCTTTTTTTTGTCTCTCATCAACTCATTTTGATGTGACGCCGTTAGGCTGTCAAGGGAACTTCTTAACCCAATTTCGATTTCTTTGGGTTCAACATATAGTTATTGAATATGTCATCCTTTGAATATGTGTGAATGGCCTTTGATTATTTTACACTTAATATCCACCTATATTTGGTGTATTCTTTTGTCACACATAATTATGTAATTGATTTATCCTTAAACCTAGGATACCATCTTTGTAAGGGACTTCGTCTTAATCTCCTTTCATTGAGGCATATTCTGTTTTATACACAACCTTCTTTTATACGGTGTATAAACCCCTTTGAATTTTACTTTTATTCAAAAAGAATATTTTTTATATTAAGTGTTTATTAAACGACCAAAGGGAATGTTTTTGTCGTACGTATGCGGCGACAACGACTTCTCCGCCGTCGTGACCATTAATTGAGTTTTGGCTTCCTCTACAAGCTATACCTTCTTTTTAAAAGAAAAATAAATACCATGTTTTACTTTTCTTTTATTTTGGTATTGAAAGTGGTTTTCCTAATTTATTTATATCAATATGTTGAATTGATATCTTGTTATTGAAAGGTGGAAATGTTATGTTTCTTTTATGCATGTTTTATGTGATAAGATTATGTTATGGTTCTTGGGAATTTTTATGAAGATGAGTGGATCCGTGATAAACTAAGGGCGGGTGAGCCCAATATAGCTCTCCAATGCATTGGGTAATTCGAAGGAGTGAAACGTTAAAGTTTCTCGGAAGCGATTTAGGGAATATATTGTGATGGGTATTCCAAACGTAACCAAGAGGGTTGCTCCCTACGTATGAATGTTATGAATGCCTCAAGTTACCATTATGTCTTATGATTTCTATGATTTATTCATGGTTCGATGACGTATATTAAAGTGCCTATGTTTGATGGGTAAAGTATGATTTCATTCTTATGTATATATGAACTCATGTTTCCTTTACATATTTTTATAACCCTTACTGAGCTTTTTATGCTCATCCCATGTTTTTGAAATGTTTTTCACAGGTCAAGGGAAAGGTACATGATATGATGATAGTGTCAAGGGAGTGTCAAGAAAGAATCTGTGTTTTATTTTAAATATGTTTCCGTTGATGGGAAGAATGAATATTGTCTTTTATGTAACCACTTTTTTTAAATGTGGAATGTAATGAATGTTTCATGATCTAATTCTCTAAAACTCTAAACCTAAAAAGATCCTCAATGTGTAATCTTGTAATAACTCAAGATTAAGTAAGGTTTATGGCTGGGGACTTATAATCACAATAGTCCAAATGCCATAAATGACTTATTAAAAAGACACATGGATTGAATGTTACAGTTATTTTCATAAGAAGGGACGACCCTGGCCTGATCAGGGTCTGACCCGCTGACCCGATCTGGTTCGATCGACCTGAGCATACGAGGTTCGACTGGCTTGAACTGGCCTAACCCATTTGTCCAAGATTGATGGGCCCCAGGGTATTTGTCCACTAGACCCAGCTTGCTAGGCCACAGGAGCAACTTGGTCTAGCTAGATCTGCCCACTGCGTGTTGGATAGCCACCTTCTCCCACATGCGGCTGGCCCAATCGTGTGTGACCCATCAATGAGGTGCCCTATCAATCAGTATGGAAGACCACTACGTCCCTGTATTTATCCACTGTGAGCTCCATGCACTCCCAACTGCATACGTGGCTCCTCGCCGCTGCGTCTCTGATCCCCGCATGTGGCCCCCACCACCGTGGGCTCCCACACGGTCCCACCTGGACCACGAACCGATGCTCCACCGACAACTACCCCACCAGCGGTCCATCTATATCAATATCTTCCTGGAACGAGCCCTTACTAGGCTGCAATCCACCTTCACCACCGACCACCCAACCGGTGGCCCACTGTCCGACTCACGCACCGCTTGAACCCGGTTAGATCCACTACTCCAGCAACATCTTTTAACTACCGTATACCGCTAACTCAGGTGATTCACACTAGTCCTTCACCGTAGAACCTCTATGATGTAATTGCGATGTCAAATCCAGAGTCTCATATCATTGCTCCATGAATCAAAGTCACATCGACCCATTGTTCATATTTAACAAATATTGAGTAATACAGAATGATTTTAGGAAGAAGATAAATGCAAAGGGACACCCAAATAATTTAATCTTTCTTTTTTCCTATTGGCCTTGATCTGTTCATGTTACAGTGATGAATCATGTGGGAATAAAACGAATATATAAATAAAATCATCACAGATAATTAACCAGCAAAAATTATCCATCCAGGAAGAATGATCAAACCATAGACCAACCTTTTTGTGCGTTGTTCCACGTTCGTCATCTAATTTCTAAAAGAATGGGGAAAAGATAATGAATAAAAAAATGGCCTACCTGGAGTTTTTACCAGTTTTTGATGAAGCAAAAAGTCGCGTCATCGTCATTCGTCGATCCACCAAAACCATGTTTTGTCAATCTTGAATTTCCAATTCATTGATGATAATTAGAGGGAGCTCATTATCCTTACCTTAGAGGATTTATAGGGTTATGTCATAACCCTAGATTCCTAACAATCAGCAACATTAAAAAGGAAACTAGGACATCATCAAAAAAAATATTTTGTTTAAATAATTTAATGATGTTTAGTAACATAATATTTTATGTTGACAAGCACCGATCGATATTAGGCCTCGCCTATAGTAAATTCCCTATGCTGTATACAACGGTGCACTCATATTTTTAATTTGGATGCCTATTTAAGTGAAATTATTATTTTGATGAAAAAACACCCATGTGCTTTATGAAAAACTAAACCAAATTCAATGAACTCTTCCTGGAACACCAGGCCACAGAATCATACATCGTCTCAGCGCCTAGTATCATAATGTTTCTAATTAATTTATAAAAATAATATGAAGGAAAATACAATTAACTAAATTTTGGCCACCATAGGGATTTACATCACTGCAATCAATGATCAAAAAAAATGAGGATGCTGAACATGAATTAGAGCATACCACTCCATATTGCATTCATAGAGATTCATGTGCTTCCATCAAACGTACAATATTGGAATATACTACCCATGCTGGTTACCATCATGTGGATATTTAATATCCATCGGGTAGTCCCTAAAGGTCACACCATCATCAGTTTCTAGCTCACCCCAGTCGATGACGTGCAATGGATCATGAACAGACATCCTCAACTGCATCACATGGATTATGCAGTGCACCCAATGAAACTATGGGGATAGAGTTTGGTTGTATTCCACCTCACCAACTGTACGCAAAATATAAAAATTATTGATGTATTTGAGAGATAACTTGACGCCCATACTAATTATCCACAATATTCATTGTGGCGAGAGCTGAAAGAACACATGGTATCTCTCCTCTAACCACATATACCCCTTTCTCTATTCATCATATGACTTGTTTTGGGTATGTTCCTTCCTCATCTATTCCTGGGAGATTTACACCTTCTTAGTGGTATCCCGCAAAAACTTTGAAACCACGGGTGATGACTCACCTGGGTCAGTCTAGAAATGTGGAGACCTGAATGGTCACCCATACAAGGCCTCAAACAGTGCTATAACAATGGTGTAGTGGTAGTTGTTATTGTAAAAAAACTCAAATAGTGGTAGGTTATCCTCCTAGATACAACTGAAGTCCAAGCTGCAGTCTCGTAATATATCATCTAAACCTGAATGGTTCCATCTAGCACACCTTTTAGGGATGAAATGACATGATTAAGTGTAATTTATTCCAAAAAGACTCATGAAATCCCTCCCATTACTGGGATGTGAAACAAGTAACATGATCTGAAATGATTCTTGAGGGTAATCCATAAAATAAAACTATGTTTTATACATAGAGGCATCCTAAGATCTGTACTAAATAGTACTCTAGTATAGAAATGATGTGGTACAACTCAGTGGGTCATTCCACAATCACCCATATGGTATCATGTCCTCTGAACGTGCATGGTAAAGAAACATGTTTCATTGAATCTTCCTTACTTCATAATCATAAAAATAAATCACAATAAATAAGGTGTATAGTATTATAAGATTATTTTCTTAGAAAATAATACTAATTCTTAGATGTTTTTTACATTCATAAAAAGTAATTTAATAATGGTATTTGAAAAAATATTTTAAAATAATGAAAAAATAAATTTCAGTCAATATATTAAAAAACAAAAATTCCTAAAATATTTTTATGATATAATTATTTAAAAATAATAGTTTATATATGTCACTGAATATTAAAATAAAATAATAATTATAATGGTTTGAAAATCTAATCATTCTAGAAAAACTAAAACAAATATTCCCTTCAGCCTTTTGATAAAAAATAAACAGTATCTCTTTCAAAAAAATGAAAAAAATTCATTTTTAAAATATTGAAAATAAATTGAATTTTTGTTATAGATTACATTAAATAAAAATTTTATCATAGAAAATAATATTTTAGGAATTATTGTAATGCACATGGACGTAGAGAATAATTTCCACCGACCAGAGTAAATATGGACATTTTTTCTTAAAAACATTTCTCAAAATTTTCCTTTTCCATAGAGAGGGAAATGATGCAATAAATAAAAATTATAAGAATTACCATTTTATAATAAATTATATTGGTATTTAAAGGTCTAGAACTATATATATTTCTCTAAGTGAAATATATCATATAAATTCCTAAAAAAATTTATTGTAACATAAAATATTACCTCAAGTATCATATTTCGTCATATGTGTTAAAAATTCATTTACAATAATTATATATTTTACACAAATATTGTATTGGTTCATATTCATTCATAACATACTATGTATCATTTAATTTTAATTTCTAATCATAATTTTATTAGATATTATTGACAAAAATAAACTTTTTGGGGGAAGAATAATATGTTTTCCATTCATTTTTCAGTCTGATAGTTCCAACACTTGCAGAATTATCATGATTTCATCATATAAATAATATTAATCATGTAATAATTATCAAATTTCTTATTATATACACTTTTATAACTATTCATATAACGTGGTGTTGAAAAATAAATTACATTACTTCGTGGAGGTGGTTGTCTGTACATACGCAAGAGTGAGGTTACAACTTTTTAATAGATCAAAAAAATAAAAGGTAACAAATAATTATAATTAATATAATTATCATAACATAATATATATAATATAGATTCATTAAATATATCCTTGTGACCATCAATAGAATGTGGAAATTATAATGGATTAGATCGCTTCAAGGATGTGGTACCAACACATACACCAGAGCGATGTTGTTCTTTTACAAGGGAGGAGTAGGAGATATAAAATGACAATAAAATTAACAGAAATCATATTATAATAGTAAATAAAATTATTTAACAAGTTTAATATTATAATAGAACATTAGAAGGATGTTTGTGAAGAATTAATCTTAAAAAAGATAGGTAAGAACATATACCTCTTCTTCAGGTATCCTCCATTGAAAAGAATACTAAGGCCTCTAGGATGAGATTTTTTTGTGAAGAATAGAAATTAAAATTAATTTATAATGATTTTGGGAGATTATTTGGATAAATATTATTTAATATAATGGGCTCTTTTTTCGGAGAATATAAGAGAATTGGTTTCCTTTTATAATTGAGGGGAGTTCTTCTCCTATATATACCTGAAATAATAAAATATAATAAATTTGTATTCTTGTGAACGTGGAAAAAATAAATAATGATAAAAATTTAGGATAATGGTAGGTAAAAATAAACTTAGACAATTTCATGTAAAAAATTTTTACATTATTTTAACATTTATATCTTTTTTTACTCCCTTGTTAACCCTTCTAACCATTACTGTAATAATTAATATTTACCATGGTTACTATTATTTAATGAAAATAATGGAATTGAACACATTATCAAATTTGGACATTATAATTAAATATATGAAATCCATTTTATAAAAATATTTTACTATAAGATTCATAAATTCATTTTTAAAAAGTGCAAAAAACACAATGTGAAATGTTTAAAAATAATAATTTTAAACCTAAAAATTAATTCATTTTGACTCCTTTCCTTAATATAAATGTTAGATGAATGATAAAATAATTTATTCATTATGTCATCAAAAAATTTAATGAAAACAATTCACTAATATTGATTATATATTTTTACTTATATATAAAAAATTCTACGTATCAAATCTATTTTCTAGAAAAACATATAGTTTTTTAATTTTAAATGACATTATTTTCCTTTTTATGAAAATTATTTAGGTCTATTATCAGGATATTTACCTTGGGTTGAATCGGGGAAAAAATATATTTAAACCCTTGAATGCTTTGATAAAAATCTTCATCTCTCGATGCAATGAACAATCCTTTTATCTCCCTTACTTTCTATTGATTATCCATGAAAGAAATAAATAAAACACAATGAATTTTACATGTTTCAACATAATTGAGATAGTATATAGGTCATGAGATAAATTATATTTCAATAAAATATATTAGAGTTAACTGATTTGTTTTGTTTACATAATTTCCATTCCTCACCAACCCTATGAACTCACTCTTACAACAAGTAGATAAATGTCACTACCTTTATAATAGAGTGGAACTTACTTATCCCTCCGTAATAATTTTGATCTTCATCATATGAATAGGATAAGACTAATTAATCTAACATTAAGAGACTCTTATACACTATCTGATGGTGTTGTAGTGATATAATGATCTAGGAATTTCCTCCTTCTTTTCTCTTTCTCTTCCAATATATAGTTGAAAAACTCTTTCATATCTAGATAGACTCTCCTATATATTATTTTAAATACAATTGTTGAGATTTAATATACTTTTTATAGGTTTTTATTGCGATTCCCATATAATTATTGGGATTATATGATGATTTTAAATCTGAATTAGACACCTAGAAAATAGAGCAATAGATCCATCACAATGTGTTTGGATGAATATACCAATTTACTAAAATGACATGGCTCTGGCCCGGTCTGTTATTATACAATTTACCTTTACACATTTTATATAAAAATTACCATTATAGTATACCCTATGGTGGATCCTTTATCTCATAATTATTTCTTATGGCAAAAGAAAATGTAATGCGGTATGGGCGTGTGTAGTTGAATAGTTTTTAAAAAACCACTTACTTTCTAATTCTCACATAATCACAATATTGACATGGAAAATCCTATTTGACTAACTGAAGTCTTTATGTTTTGGAAAAATCCACTATGATTTGGCTATCATTCACTCATCATCATAATGACATAGCTATCTACCCATGATGTTGACACCCCAAAATATACTGTGTCAATGAAACTCATTAAAACTACTATGAAATTCCCCTACACCGTGTTTCATTTGACTATGAGATGAACTAAAAAATAAAAATATCACATCAGTATTTACTTTTTAAATACTATACCATATAGACAATTATACAAAAATATCATTTCAAATAACTCCCATCGAACAGAATCATGCCACTACCACCTCACCGTAGTGTCTGCAATGCCCCACGACTTACCGTAACATGCACCATCACATTATTGAATACGTGATCACATGCACATTCTCTAGGATATATTTATAGACTTTTATGATCATGAACTCCGCCAACAATTTGTCTTTGAGACTTCTCAAGTGGTATAATTACCTAAGAGTTACAATATTTTTAGATCCTTCTTATCATCATTTTAACATTGTAATTGATTCTAAAGTTGGAATAATGTTTTAGGTACCATTTATATTCTTTTATTATATCATCTAAATTTTAAATAATTAAACTACAACAAAGGCATCCCATAGTTTACACAACTTGTGGAATAGATCATGATCTACATCCTTGGATTTTTCTTTCAGATAGGTCTATTCCTTAATAACATCCAAGAATTCTAATGAAAGTATGTATTAATATTTAACTATAATATTCCTCCTAGAATCACAGGAACCCTTATTCATATTGTTAGAAAATATATAAAAACAATTGAAGGGATTTTAGTAAAAATAACCCCCATTGTTTTTTTAATTTAGAATAGTTCAGAAAAACCATTTACCTAACAGTAAGTGAATAAAACCGAACTAAATGACATAATTTTCTTTTCATTCAAAGATTTCACAAATGATTCAAAACTCAAAAACTCTATTCTCATGTTATACAACACTATATCTGAGAAACAAGAGTTAAATTATTGAATTATCATATGATAACACATAATTTCATTTCTAGTTTCAATCTACTATCACATTTCTTCAACACCCATATTTTAAAAAAGTACCCTCCTCTTGATTGGTGATTTTACCCATTTTTAAAACATATCCTATGCTAATTTTTCAAGAAACACCAATATCAATTCATTAGTCTTAAAGAATCTCCGATGGGTTAATGGGGGTCTAATAGGCAAGTCCACAAAAAGGGATTAGTTCGGTGGGACACCAAGAGACAACAGATGTTGTTCAAAATCATTCTTGGCTAAATATATGTTCATGATATACTCAATTTTATCTCAGGGAAGCATATTCCAGTTATGGATAAAAATTATTCTAAATTATTTTTCATGAAATGGTACTTTATTTTTATGTGATTTGTCCCCATATTTTGAATTTTTTTCTAATTTTAATATTAGTAGAGTTTTCATAATAATTGAGACTGTAGATACTACATCAATGGAAATTTCTTCAAGCTATTTTTTCTTCCATATCATATGGGTAAAATATTCGGTTTCCCCAACAAATGTTTCCTTTCCAATGATATGTTTGAACACTATTTAATTTTCTAATAAAATCTTGTGTTCCCAATTTATAACCCTTCTACTTAATTATATTTTTTATCTTCCAATTAATAGACCAATCATCATTCAAATATTCCTTATAATTGGAAGTGAATTTATATGATAATAAAACCAATAATTAACTATTTGGTTGATATATTGAAGTATCTATCTCATATATTTCATGTGAATTTATTTATAAAAACTCTGATATCATACTACATTATATATGTCAAACCCAATGTTTGGATGAGTGGATTTCATATAAAGTAGGAGGTCGATAGTTTTTATATAGAGTGTTACATCAACTTCCACACCTTTAGCATCTCGAAATAATATTATTTAGGTCACTGATGGAGATTCCATTGGTATAGAGTCTTCCTAATGAAATAATTTCAGTAGCTCCTTGACATATTTGATTTGGTATATAAGCATCCCATCATTCTTTTGTATCACCAACACCATAATAGAGGATGATAATTCACCAAATAAATTAATTTCAAAATCATGCATTGTTAAATATGAAAACTACTTAAATTGAATGTCATTAAATCATCGAAAAATGATGCTGTCTACATTTATAAGTACCACTATCCACTACCCTTCCAATATTAATGTAGGGGTTTTGATAAACCCATTATATACGATAACCAAGCATCATTAGGTTACAATCCAACCTTGTGTACCAACCCCTTTGTGATTATTTCATACCACATGATTCATTCCATAATAAATACACATTTATCTCATCATAATCAATGAAAAGCCCATTTGGTTTCTCAATGTGGGATTCCTCTTCACAGAGTCCATTCAATAATAATGATTTAACATCTATTTGACATACATTAAAACACATTTTTATGGTAACCACAAGGAGTAATATAATTATTTTAATGCTAGTCCATCATTGAAAACGTTATTTTGATGTCAATTCCATTTATTTGGGAATAGTCTTTGTACATAACATATTAATTTTATCTTATTATAATGAAATCTTTATTGATTTTTTTGAAAACAGATTTTTTTCTGACCATATTTTTGTTTTATGATATTGAGACAATTTCTCAGGTTTGATATTTCCCAAATTGACAATGTTCATAATTAATTTATTTGACCCAACCTTCATTAAGATCATCATCATTAAAATATATTGGTTATACCATGTAAATGTTGATGTTTTTTGTTTCCCCTTAAAGATTTTTATTTGAATTGGGGCTTTTAGATCACCCTATATATTGGTAATTGTGATTTCAACTCTATTGGACTATTTAAATGAGCTTGAAATTTTCTAAACATCTTCCTTATCCTTATAGCAATAATTAAAATTTGTGTCATCCATTTCAACTGCCCAGAAGCATGAAAATTTATCATCACTCACCACCATGCATTTCAGAAACAATATTTGAAAGTATTTCTCATTTGAACCTGAAATATTATCCCATAATAAAAAATAATTTCATTATTGATAAAGAACAAATAAAATTAAACTACTAAAATTTTACTATAAATTTTTCTTTAAGTATCTTGAATTTATTTAATAGATTTTGATACAAAAAAAACACATTTAGACAACCCTTGACAAAATATTGAAATATTATTTTGAGATAGTTTTTAAATTTTTTAAATGAACATGTCAGTATTTGATTTATTAAATTTTTTTTGGAATTTTTTAAAAAGATTTATCTTGAGTAAATAGTGAAAAATATCGATATCTATAAAACTATTATTCTTTTTTCAAAAAAAAAAGTAATTTAAAAGTTTCTATATATTTTTTAATTGTTATTAATTTTATTTAATATAATAAAAATTAAATAATTCCATAAGTATTATCAATATATATAATTTTCAAATAAGTCAATCTTTATGTATAAAAACACATTTTCTAGGAAAATTGTTTTCATTGTATTCTGAGAGTTTATTTTATATTAATATAAAATATTACAGTGATTTAATATAATAAAATGGAATATATATTTGTAATAAAAAGGTAAAAATTTGGTAAATATGCCCCTTATATTTTTAGAAATTATTAATAGTAATTGGGGAAACATTTATCACCCACCTATAACGTCAATCGGGAAATGTTGGTTAAAAACTAATGTTATAAGTGTTATAATTCTTTAAAAACAATAATTTCTTTCATTAAATGAGTATATTTGATCAATAATAATCCAATATTCTAAAATATGTCATTTATTTTTATTTTTAATTGATTTTTTAGTTTTATAATATTAAAGTAAATAATAAAGTCAAAAAAGTAAATTTAATTATTTTTATATATATAATATTTTTTGGTAGATTAAAACAGAATATGTTCAGTAATATATGTTTATTTGAAATAAGGATGAATTTATTTATCATTTAAATTTATTTTAAATTTTTAGAGATAAAATAACTACCTTAACTGTTTACACAACACTGATACAATTATTTTCCTTGCTGTACAAAAATCATGTAATTTTTTTGAAAAAAATAAAATTTATACTTTTCTTATTTATCTTTTAAAAAAAATTTAATTGATAAATATAAATTTTTTGATATGTTTTAAAGAATTGTTTTTTAATTAAATAATTTTTTGTTTCTTTAATGTCAAATTAAAGGAATAATGTCAAAAGTGACATTAATGATATTTTAGGAAAATAATAATTTATTAATAAATTTTAAAATCATAAAATTATTTTAATGGAAAAATGAGAATAAGATATGATCTTTATTTCTATTAATTGGAAATTTATAATCAATTTTTCACCATATAGATAAAATTTTTACCTGTTAATATTTGAAAGTCATTACCATGGTTAAGTTTAAAACATGATAATCAAGTGGTTAATCAAAATGATATAGTTTATAATGATATGTAAATCAGTAAAAATTTAATTTTATGATAATATCATGGCTATATTATCCTTATATTTTGTTATATGTCATTTTGGAACCATTCTACATTATTTAGAAAGAAATTGTATTATAATATTTCAAATATTTTTTTAAAGCTTCCCTCCCATCACTTATTAAGGGCACACCTTTATCTTTCTATTACCCCACACTTTCCATATAGCTAAAAAAAACCGATACAATAATATTATAAAAATCTTCGCCATTGTTTTTTATGTTTCTTTATTCTCTAATGACTAACCCTAGGTCCCTTAGGATGAGATCTAATGGAGCTCTTTCATAGAAGCTGATATCATCTTCTATTAGAACATTCTTTTTATTCTGATTTCCCATATTCAATTATTTAATAATAATTATAATATAGTAATAAAAATATCTTACACATAATTATATATTATTATTTTCATGAAATAATATTTATCCTTCTCATTATCCATCACTTGGGAAACAAAAAAATCAGACATGCGTACAATGAACTACTAACTCATAAAATGATGTAATTTGTTTTTGATTATCTACTCACAATGATTTTAATATAGATTATTCTAAAGAAAATATTTTATATTTATGAAATAAAATATAATTTTTGAAATATAATTTCATATATATATTCTTACAATCTAATTCATTGGAAAATGATAACATCACTCATGCACATGTGAGGACTATAACCTCCATGAAGAGATGCGATTCATTTTTTATTTATAATTTATATGGAAGGTAATATAAATATATTTAATGAATATATATGATACATATAGAAAATAATTATGATTCTATAAATGTTAATTATTCTTTACATTCCTTTTTTTCTTTCCTTTGGAAACTGAAAACAACATTCATGCGTACATAGGGCATACAATCTCATGTAATGATGTAATTTATTTTTATTTCTCTACATTTAATAGATTGACATAAATATATATAATGAAAATATATGATATTTATATTATTATAAAAATTATATACATTATTTATTTATAATAAATTTATAATAACCATAATTACCACATAAAAACTTACCTGAGAAATGATGTAGTTAACACCTGGAAGAGTGATTACAATTAATTATTTTCAAAAAATAGGTTTAAGAGATTATAAATGAATATTATATGCCATTAATGTTTTTTTATCATTATTTTATGTTATAATAATCAATATAAATATATTATATAGGAGTCTAAAAGAACTTACAAAGTATATTGGACTTGAGGTAATAGTTTTCTTAACTCAATTTGTATTCATTGTGTTATACATCCACATCATTGACTATGTTTTTCCATTATTATACATGAAAGGAATAGTTAATTTAGTATGTTATATTTAAAAACAAATTGGCTAATTTTTTACACGGAGTAACTCCATTGATTAATTCTCAATTTAATGATATGATATTTTGTAGTGATATTGTCTCACTTTTCACACAATTGAGACCTAATTGCTATTTTTAAAGTATTTACATATATTTTATGTATATAATACCATTTTATGTATTTAATAATAATATATATTTATTAATGAAGATTAATGTTTAAATTAATGATACTCTTTGAAGGGGTTACAGTTTTAATGTTACAAAAAACGTAATAATTTAATTTACAATCTAATTCTTTAGGATTAGTGTTATTTTCATTGAAGTAATATTATAATATATCTTCATTAAAATTAATATACATTCCTATGATATTGAAAATTAAAAATTTGTCATGTTTTATTATAAATTTTCCCCTCATTGGTACTTGAATTAAGTAAAACAATGTTTCAAATAAATGCCGATATAATTTCTCTTTTTTGATCGGGTATATTTTTCTTCTATGTACAAATTTATAAAAATTGTTTTAAAGTAATTTTTATTAACCAAAATGATTTATTATGGTAAAATTATTTTATACTATAATTTTTTTAATGTTTTTATAGGAATATTTATTTTTTAAAAAAAGATTCATTATTTTTGTAACGCCCCGACCCTAGTTACCTAGAGTCGGTGAATTATTACATAACATTGGCATGATCACGAGAAAGATCAAGTCTCGAAATACCGATTAGTTTAGTAGCCTTGGAATAACTAGATACATCCATAATTTTTTACATTACATCATAAAAAAACATCTTGTCTTCATATCCCCTCATACTATCCCTGCAGGTCATTCATAAATTACTTCTTCATAATCCTGGGAAAAATAAAACATTGAAAGGGGTGAGCTCAGATGCTCAGTAAGGATAACATTATAGCAGAAGCTTTCATAAATAAGCATAAACACTTAAGGCAATTTATAACTAAAACAAAATCCTTTTAAACTTGAACTTCAGCATAAAATGGCAAAGGTAAAATGAAATAATGCCATTTACTTACTCACATGGATATTCTACTAGTCGAATGATCACATGCAATATCAATATCCACTTTCATAATGTTGGAATGCATAATGCCAGACTATCATAACCACCTAGCCAAGGCCTCGTGCCAAGACTACAAATAAGATTTTGTCAAGGCCTTGTGCCAAGACACTAGTTTGTCTCATGAGACCTACCGATGCATCGAGGAGCTATAGTGGGCTCCACCAGTCACTTATTAAGTCCAATGCATTCCTCATATGAAAATGTTTAAACATAACATAAACATTCATATTAAAACTAGCATACGAAATGTCAATACTTTTACCACAAACCATGAATGGTATAAAAACAGCGCATCCACAGTCAAACATGACTCATTAGATACAATATGGAAGATTGTATTGTATCACATTAACCTCAATCAAGAATAATGAATGATGTTGACATAAATGAAAATAATCATCCAAACTATTTGAGAGAATTATCCCCCTTTTCTTCAAAACATTTAAAAGTCAAACTATTTGTCAAGAAGCCATTTAAAAGTAGATTTTTGAATCAAAGTGTCCTATACCACTTTGAAACTTTTTAAAAAGAGTTTTAATTTCTAAAACTTTAATGTCCATATAAATAAATCCTTAAAACCATTTTTAAAACATGGACATTAATGAGCAAGATTTAGAAGAATAAGTCTTTAAAACATTTAAAAATGGTATTTTAGTTAGAGATTCTAACCAAAAGAGACACTTGAATACAAATAATTGAGGTAATAAAAACTTTGTAATATCATGAGAATAAAGGGATTCATGATATACTATGTCAAAGTACATTATATACACCACATAAAAGTGATTTGGTGTATATCAACAAAGAAGTCTCAATGGAATGTAAATTGAGATGAAATCTCTCATAAAGGCCGTATCCTTAGGTTAAGGATAAATCAACGACATAATTATGAGTGACAAATATAAATACAATAAATATGATTGGATATTCTGTGTAAAACAATCAAAGGATATTCACACATATTCTTGTAAAAACAACACCAACGAATTGGATGTTTAACTCAACAAATGGTGAATGAGTTAAAATTACTCATATCAAATTCATATCAATGACTTGAGAATTACCAATGAGTGATTATGTGTATCAAACTTATATCCACAGGAAGGGGAGTGGAAATTATGACATAATCAAATGAATAGTGATTCCACACATAATCATGGAGTAATATAATCAATGAAATATGCGTAAAGCCAAATGAGTGGGAATTGAAATCTCAAATTCCCTTACCGATTAGGTAACATATGAAACATACACCCATGAAAGAAGTATCATACCATGATGATGTAAATACCCATAAATTAAAGTATATTACACAATGAATACAATCATGGGCAGTACACATACACTACATGCAATAATTAAGTGGTGATCAATGGAAATCTCACGAAATTAAAAGTGAGATAAGAAACCCCTTACCACGTTAATCAACTGAGTCGTATGGCCAAAAGTTAATAACCACCAAATGATTTACAGAATAACATTAATATAAATAGAATCATGAATATATATCAAATGGCAGTACACAATACACCACTTTCAATAATTTAGTGGCGAAAAATGGAAATCTCACGGAATTGAAAGTGAGATAAGAAAATCCCTTACTTTGTTCTTTTTCCTTGGTCGATGGTAGGTTTAACTCCTGTATAATGGTGAAATAATTGTTATTGAATTATACAAGAATCATTTACTTTAATATGATATCATATATGATCTTTTAACATTGATTTGTTAATAATATCTTAGAATTATCGTCATTTCGGGTGTTAACGGGTTCATTTTACTTTATATTCTTTGTTATGTGAGCCATATTCGTTATTAATGGGATGTATATTATTCATATCCAGAATGATATCAAGTCTTTAGATACTATTTTTAAATCATCAAATGATAATTATACTTGAATGGATATGATGGACAATGAATCTCATCACGTTCGTGGAGACGGTAGTCCGTACATACGCACGAGCGACAATATCATTTTTTTGATATTAAAATAATATATAATTGGATTTTATATCATATATAAAGAATCATTATCATGTTATATTTATTATTTAAATTAGTTACAGATCATTATTATACCCATCCAAATAATAATATATTGAATAACAATTACACCACGACGTGGAGACGGTAAGTCGTACGTACGCACGTATGGTGACATGTTATTCAAAGGATGGATAGAATACTGAATATGGTTGTACAATATTTATAATAACATCACAGTATATATATAAAACTGGAGTTATTATTTTATAATGGAAATAACAAAGAAAGAGGAAGTGGTAGAAGAAAGGAACTTGAAAATGGGTGGTGAAAACATTACCTCTTCTTCAGGTTCTTCCTTTTGATTTGATCAAAAGAGCTCCATAGGTTGGCTTTCTGATCAAACTAAGGCCTCTAGGTTGTAGTGAGAGAAGTTTAGATAGTATTTGGGCAGGGTTTGGCCGAACCAAATGGATTTTAAGGTGTGAAGAAATGAGAAGGAGGAGTGCCCTTTTATAAGAGGGGTTAGGGGCACCTTTGGAAAAGCTAGAGATATTAGTTTATAATAAATTCATATTCGGTTTCCAATGGCTCCAAAGTTGACTATTCAAAGGTTAAGGTGGGTATGGGTAGAAAACAACTCATCCAATAGAATTTAGACAGGTTTGGGTACTTATATTAACCTTATCTTTAAGTATTAACTCTAAGTTAACTAGTTTCACTTTTACAATGTCTCTTTGTATTTTTATATTATATGGTTAATAAACTTACCATATACATAAAAGAGACCCCCAAGTGATCCATTAATGATACACCTATCATGATATAAGTCTCTTGGCCGAACCTTATATTTTTAGGAATTTAATATCAATTAATAATATAATATTTGTTTTAAAAACTCTTTTATGTCAATTTTGACACTATTCAATAGTTGATTTTTGTGAAACTCATAATAGATTGATTACTTCAAAAAAAGTCAATTAAATCAATACTAATATATCATATTATCCTAGAAAATTATTTTAATTCATTAAAAGTTTCATATTATATTTATTTGGGTATTATTAATATCAATTATTTTGATTTTTCACTATTATAGTAATTACTGCATCATCATTGTGTCATAAATAAATTAAATTATTTAATGTCTAAAAATTATAAATATAATATAATTATTTAGGAAATATTATTATCTTTCTAAGGAATATTTATAATCTAAAATCCAACATATATAACCCTCTATAACAATTGTTTTGTTAAAAGATATATGCTTGTGTCATTTTTGTATTTATTTTAACTTAATTAAAATAAAGTGTCATTATCACTTACAAGTGGATCCATGGGGTCCCAAAATAGACCCAATGATTCCCATGGTCGACCATGTATCAACAAATAGGGTTAAGACACGTTTTAGGGTAATTTAGTATTATTATAATATTATTTTTTTAACCCTTATTTACCGGATTTACCCTTAACCATGGTAAATAAAATATTTACCGCAGTAATTATTCAAAATGTCTAAAAATAAAAGTTACCTATTTACAAAATTTGAACATCCTGATTCCAAATATGGAATCCATTTTTCTAAATTCAAAACACAGAAGTGGCAGAAATTAATTTAAAATTAATTCCCGCTGTCAAAACAAAAAGCGTGTTTTTAAGAGATAGTAACTATCAAAAGATTGACACTTGTTTATGTTCGGTTTAATTGTAAAATTATGTCCAATGAACAAAATAATATTAAATGGTAAAAATATATTCTAAATATACTTTAAAACAACTCAAATTCATAATTTATCACTATTAATTATTTTGATTAAAAAAGTTGTTTTTAATTAAAATTTAGTAATTTTCACTATTCATCAAAATATGAAAGTTATCCAAAAAGTACCAAAATTTCACCCTAGGCTAATTTCGATATTATGAATCCAAAAATGAAGTCCATTTTGAGAGATAGAATTTATAAAATTTCAAAAAGCAGGTATTACTATTCATAACAGCTAGTTTGATTGGTTATGGTGTGTTAAAATCACGGAGTTGTGTACAATGCACGCCATTGCATTATTCGAAAGGAAATATACCGAGGAAACATGGGGTGTTACATTATCCCCTCCTTCAATAAATTGCGTCCTCGCAATTTTTAAAATTTTGCTTGGGAATATAATGGAAAGTCCCACAACAGAAAAAGAGCTAATAAAACTATCACTTTAAAAGAAAGAAAGAGAGGTATAAGGGTCATCCAAGATAACCCATACTAGGATTCAATGTAAGAAAACATGGATATGGATGATAAAATAAGTGTCAAGTTCTGATGGAGAGGGATAGAAATCATGATCAAGAGAAAGTTAACAATGAGAAAACCACAAACTTGTGTTGGGACAAACGACCATTAGTCTCCTAGTAGGAAAGTAAACGGAAAACATTTTTTTTAAAGTTACATTACATAAGGAAGAGGAATTCATTTATGATATTGACTAAGAACATTATGAGATATACTTACATTTTATGTAAATTTTCATTCTTTAATAAATTTCCACCACTAACTCAATTTTTTTTAAACGATGAGTATTCAAGAAGACTTGGTCACACTAGAAGAGCTAGAATAAACTTCTATAGAATCACATGATCCATGCAGGATAAACCATATATTTACATTGTCTTTGAAGATTAATCAAAACCAAAATGGTTAGTGAATGATCTAATGATCCCCCAAAAGGATATTCATTGAGATAAATATGCACTAATATTAATTTCTAAAATTAAACCAACAATACCCCAAAGTTAAATAGATACCATTCAATAACCAAATGTCCTTAAAATCCTTTAATATAATCCAAACAAATATTGAAGCCCAAATCATAGAATAATTTGATTATGTAGTCTCCCATGTTACATTGTATCTCCAAATGACATCAAATACTCTTAAAGTCACATACTTAAAAGTAATTAACATCATCACATATTCTCTGTTATAGGTTAATAATTTCCATAAATAACCCAAATCACTATAAATCAACAATAAAAACGTAGATAAAAATACACCATTACTCTACAAATGAAACCCCATTGTATTCTATTTTCGTTGGGCATATAGTGTTTCCAACAAAGCGAACATCTTCCAAAATAACATTTATCACTTAATCACCAAATCATTTTCCTATACCAAGGGTATTCATTTGATAAGACATAAGAACCCAAATCATCTTATTATTGATCAATAAAATCATTTAACAAAAAAAATAGTCACATTAACCAGGGACTTCACGTAGTCCAGTGGTAGGCGATAAATCCCAATCGCACTTTGGTTGTGGGTTCGATTCCCACAGCTTTGTCCGACGCGACGGGTTGTCACACGGTCTACGTGGTTTCCTTTTTCAAAAAATATATTTTATAATATTACAAAAATGAGATAAATTCCTCAAAATAACATAATTTAATCACAAATGTTATATCATACTTTGCATTTTTATCCCAAATTATAATAACTTATAATTTTCTCAAACCCCAATGATCATATAAAACCAAATGGTTATTTATACCTATATCCACAAGAGAAGAGACAATTCTTCTTCAAATATCATTCTCACATGGCAAACTTCGGGGTTACAAATACAAGAGAAAATTATTCCAAAGTACCCATCAACAAGGAGTGCTAATACTTTTTAAGTTTTTCTCCAACCATTTATTTCCACATATCTTCTTCTTTGACCAAGAAAATATCCTATAGAATAGGACATTCACTCGGGTAATGGCCAGGTCCCCTACATTTATGGAAAATGACTGTAAATGGACTCTTGGGACCATTTTTATCTTCTTCCATAGTACTCTTTATTTTTCATTGGCAATTCTTCACTTTATGTCCTTCCTTCCCGCACGTAAAACATTTCGTTGTCCCATTGAGACACTTTCCTGTGTGTCTCTTTCCACATTTCCTACATGATGAAAATTGAGGTTTCTTTTTCTCCATGGTCTCCATTGCTGGAGATCTTATCATTTATCACCTTTCTCTTCCTTGTTGAGTCTAGGAGTTGGTTAATATATATGTTGTTGATCATATTTTTGGAAAACTGATTTGGCATAAAGATGATATCTTTTACGCCTATCAACATTCCATTTTGTTGCTCATTTCCATCACCATTACCACATTGTACATCATTCTCAAAGTCACTATGACTTCCTTGGAATCCAGCCATTGACTAAAACCAGAAAGCATAGTGTGAGTAATAGTAGTCGTAAAATCATTTAGAGATTAAAATGTCACCATATTCTCAATTTGAAACATATTAAAATTAACCAAGGTCATTTACTCTCATCTTATGTATATATTACTTAAATCGGTTTGTAAAAAAAATGTAAATTATCCTAAGCATATCCCCCAGGAGTGTCGTAACCAAGAGTGCAGCATGGCCTGTTGTCGTGCACCTGTTCCCGTTCGAGTCTAGCTCAAATCGGTGTTTTCGGGTTTTACCCCTAGGTACATCTGTGCCAGAGCCGCCTCTACCTGATCGTATCCAGACAGGGATGTATTGCTCGGAAAACTCACAAAATCTCTACAATACCAAAATTCTCGGAAGTTCTTTTATACTAATCCTCAAAGTTCATCTTAGGTCTACGTGCTCTAATCAGAGTTTATCTAAATCTAGCTTCCAAGGTTTGTACTAAACTTCCTCTGATACCAACTGTAACGCCCCGACCCTAGTTACCTAGAGTCGGTGCATTATTATATAACATTTGCATGATAACGAGAATGATCAAGTCTCGAAAGACCGATTAGTTTAGTAGCCTTGGAATAACTAGATACATCCATAATTTTTTACATTACATCATAAAAAAACATCTTGTCTTCATATTGCCTCATACTATCCCTACAGGTCATTCATAAATTACTTCTTCATAATCCTGGGAAAAATAAAACATTGAAAGGGGTGAGCTCAGATGCTCAGTAAGGATAACATTATAGCAGAAGCTTTCATAAATAAGCATAAACACTTAAGGCAATTTATAACTAAAACAAAAGCCTTTTAAACTTGAACTTCAGCATAAAATGGCAAAGGTAAAATGAAATAATGCCATTTACATACTCACATGGATATTCTACTAGTCGAATGATCACATGCAATATCAATATCCACTTTCATAATGTTGTAATGCATAATGCCAGACTATCATAACCACTTAGCCAAGGGCTCGTGCCAAGACTACAAATAAGATTTTGTCAAGGCCTTGTGCCAAGATAGTAGTTAGTCTCATGAGACCTACTGATGCATCTAGGAGCTATAGCGGGCTCCACCCGTCACTTATTAAGTCCAATGCATTCCTCATATGAACATGTTTAAACATAACATAAACATTTGTATTAAAACAAGCATACGAAATGTCAATACTTTTACCACAAACCATGAATGGTATAAAAACAGCGCATCCACAGTCAAACATGACTCATTCGATACAATATGGAAGATTTTATTGTATCACATTAACCTAAATCAATAATAATGAATGATGTTGACATAAATGAAAATAATCATCAAAACTATTTGAGAGAATTATCCCCCTTTTCTTGAAAACATTTAAAAGTCACACTATTTGTCAAGAAGCCATTTAAAAGTAGATTTTTGAATCAAAGTGTCCCATACCACTTTGAAACTTTTTAAAAGGAGTTTTAATTTCTAAAACTTTAATGTCCATATAAATAAATCCTTAAAACCATTTTTAAAACATGGACATTAATGAGCAAGATTTAGAAGAATAAGTCTTTAAAACGTTTAAAAATGGTATTTTAGTTAGAGATTCTAACCAAAAGAGACACTTGAATACAAATAATTGAGGTAATCAAAACTTTGTAATATCATGAGAATAAAGGGATTCATGATATTCTATGTCAAAGTACATTATATACACCACATAAAAGTGATTTGGTGTATATCAACAAAGAAGTCTCAATGGAATGTAAATTGAGATGAAATCTCTCATAAAGGCCGTATCCTTAGGTTAAGGATAAATCAACGACATAATTATGTGTGACAAATATAAATACACTAAATATGATTGGATATTCAGTGTAAAACAATCAAAGGATATTCACACATATTCTTGTAAAAACAACACCAACGAATTGGATGTTTAACTCAACAAATGGTGAATGAGTTAAAATTACTCTTATCAAATTCATATCAATGACTTGAGAATTACCAATGAGTGATTATGTGTATCAAACTTATATCCACAGGAAGGGGAGTGGAAATTATGACATAATCAAATGAATAGTGATTCCACACATAATCATGGAGTAATATAATCAATGAAATATGCGTAAAGACAAATGAGTGGGAATTGAAATCTCAAATTCCCTTACCGATTAGGTAACATACGAAACATACACCCATGAAAGAAGTATCATACCATGATGATGTAAATAACCATAAATTAAAGTATATTACACAATGAATACAATCATGGGCAGTACACATACACCACATGCAATAATTAAGTGGTGATCAATGGAAATCTCACGAAATTAAAAGTGAGATAAGAAACCCCTTACCACGTTAATCAACTGAGTCGTATGGAAAAAAGTTAATAACCACCAAATTATTTACAGAATAACATGAATATAAATAGAATCATGAATATATATCAAATGGCAGTACACAATACACCACTTTTAATAATTTAGTGGCGAAAAATGGAAATCTCACGGAATTGAAAGTGAGATAAGAAAATCCCTTACTTTGTACTTTTTCCTTGGTCGGTGGTAGGTTTACCTCCTGTATAATGGTGAAATAATTTTTATTGAATTATTCAATAATCATTTACTTTAATATGATATCATATATGATCTTTTAACATTGATTTGTTAATAATATCTTAGAATTATCGTCATTTCGGGTGTTAACGGGTTCATTTTACTTTATATTCTTTGTTATGTGAGCCATATTCGTTTTTAATGGGATGTATATTATTCATATCCAGAATGATATCAAGTCCTTTGATACTATTTTTAAATAATCAAATGATAATTATACTTGAATGGATACGATGGACAATGAATCTCATCGCGTTCGTG
This sequence comes from Viscum album, assembly GCA_963277665.1. Classification (NCBI taxonomy): domain Eukaryota; kingdom Viridiplantae; phylum Streptophyta; class Magnoliopsida; order Santalales; family Viscaceae; genus Viscum; species Viscum album. The sequence continues at coordinate 1,156,700,214 of OY728133.1, read as the reverse complement.
GAGACGGTAGTCCGTACATACGCACGAGCGACAATATCATTCTTTTGATATTAAAATAATATATAATTGGATTTTATATCATATATACAGAATCATTATCATGTTATATTTATTATTTAAATGAGTTACACATCATTATTATACCCATCCAAATAAAAATATATTGAATAACAATTACACCACGGCGTGGAGACGGTAAGCCATACGTACACACGTATGGTGACATGTTATTCAAAGGATGGATAGAATAATGAATATGGTTGTACCATATTTATAATAACATCACAGTATATATATGATACTGGAGTTATTATTTTATAATGGAAATAACAAAGAAAGAGGAAGTGGAAGAAGAAAGGAACTTGAAAAGGGGTGGTGAAAACATTACCTCTTCTTCGGGTTCTTCCTTTTGATTTGATCAAAAGGGCTCCTTAGGTTGGCTTTCTGATCAAACTAAGGCCTCTAGGTTGTAGTGAGGGAAGTTGAGATAGTATTTGGGCAGGGTTTGGCCGAACAAAAGGGCTTTGCAGGTGTGAAGAAATGAGAAGGAGGAGTGCCCTTTTATAAGAGGGGTGAGGGGCACCTTTGGAAAATCTAGAGATATTAGTTTATAATAAATTCATATTCGGTTTCAAATGGCTCCAAAGTTGACTATTTAAAGTTCAAGGTGGGTATGGGTCGAAAAAAACTCAACCAATATAATTTAGACAGGTTTGGGTACTTATATTAACCTTATCATTAAGTATTAACTCTAAGTTAACTAGTTTCAATTTTACAATGTCTCTTTTTATTTTTATATTATATGGTTAATAAACTACAATATACATACAAGAGACCCCCAAGTGGTCCATTAATGATACACCTATCATTATATAAGTCTCTTGGCCGAACCTTAGATTTTTAGGAATTTAATATCAATTAATAATATAATATTTGTTTTAAAAACTCTTTTATGTCAATTTTGACACTATTCAATAGTTGATTTTTTTGAAACTTATAACAGATTGATTACTTCGAAAAAAGTCAATTAAATCAATAATAATATATCATATTATCCTAAAAAATTATTTTAATTCATTAAAAGTTTCATATTATATTTATTTGGGTATTTTTAATATCGATTATTTTGATTTTTCACTATTATACCAATAAATGCATCATCATTGTGTCATAAATAAATTAAATTATTTAATGTATAAAAATTATAAATAAAATATAATTATGTAGGAAATATTTTTATCTTTCTAAGGAATATTTATAATCTAAAATCCAACATATATAACCCTCTGTAACAATTGTTTTGTTAAAAGATATATGCTTGTGTCATTTTTGTATTTATTTTAACTTAATTAAAATAAAGTGTCATTATCACTTACAAGTGGATCCATGGGGTCCCAAAATAGACCCAAAGATTCCCATGGTCGACCATGTATCAACCAATAGGGTTAAGAAACGTTTTAGGGTAATTTAGTATTATTATAATATTATTTTTTAACCCTTATTTACCGGATTTACCCTTAACCATGGTAAATAAAATATTTACCGCAGTAATTATTCAAAATGTCTAAAAATAAAAGTTACCCATTTACACAATTTGAACATCCTGATTACAAATATGGAATCCATTTTTCTAAATTCAAAACACAGAAGTGGCAGAAATTAATTTAAAATTAATTCCCGCTGTCAAAACAAAAAGCGTGTTTTTAAGAGATAATAAATATCAAAAGATTGACACTTGTTTATGTTCGGTTTAATTGTAAAATTATTTCCAATGACCAAAATTATATTAAATGGTAAAAATATATTCTAAATATACTTTAAAACAACCCAAATTCATAATTTATCACTATTAATTATTTTGATTAAAAAAGTTGTTTTTAATTAAAATTTAGTAATTTTCACTATTCATCAAAATATGAAAGTTATCCAAAAAGTACCAAAATTTCACCCTAGGCTAATTTCGATATTACGAATCCAAAAATGAAGTCCATTTTGAGAGATAGAATTTATAAAATTTCAAAAATTAGGTATTACTATTCATAACAGCTAGTTTGATTGGTTATGGTGTGTTAAAATCTCGGAGTTGTGTACAATGCACGCCATTGCATTATTCGAAAGGAAACATACCGAGGAAACTTGGGGTGTTACATTTCTCTTTCTTTACAAAAAGAAATTTTTTTTTTTTTTACATATATGATGTTAATTGGATTTTCCTCCAACAAAACCATTAATTATTATTTATCTCTTCCAAATATATTTGAATGGGTTAACATAGAAAAATATCTAATAAAATCATATGATAATGGTTTGATTACTTTTTTCTTTATTATCCACATGACATGATTTTATTTCAAAAACTATAATTACAAATATATTATGAACATATTATATCATTCAATAATTTTTTTGTTCATTAAAATTATCTTGGTAAATTAAATTTATTATGATCATTTTTAAATGGTCATTATATTTCTATGTAATATACATATTCTTTGTATTATATACTTTATTATTTCTTAAACCGTATACCATTTTTATAAAAAAAAAATTTATTGTAAAATTTACTTTATTAAATTTAGAAATATAAGTATTCCACATTATTTACTCAATTCTAAATTATTATATAAGAAATATTTATTTTTAAATAGGTTGATCTTTTAGTATATAAATAATCCATCAGACATAAAGTGATGGGTGAGGACGGATTATAGGCAGCCTCTCGATGCATTGACATGTATAAGGTGGAAAATGAATTGGATAACCCTATATAAATTGGTTTTTGGTATATATAATTCCCTAGATTAAACATTATTTAAACATGTATTCGATGGTAAAGATAAAATTATGTCTAAGATCATGAAATCTAATATTTAAAATTTCCATCATTGAAAATTAATTTATTATTATCCTTGAGATTGCGATATTCATATAATCCTTGGATATATTTTTGGCTTCAAGTTAATGGTTAAATATATTTTATTTTTTAGTTACATTCCTTTTCAATTTGATTAAGTGTTATTTTCTCCTGATATATTCTAATGTAAATAGATCTTACTGAGAAAATAAGATAACAATTTATTTTTTTCCATTTACCTAGGTTATGAAGAATGATATTATGAATATTATCAAGTATACAAAATGCTTCTAATACTATGCATTTGATATTTCCAATATTATATGGGAATAATGTATTTATAATTTTCTTGAATGATATTAAAAGTATCGGTGCATTGGGATGAATCCACTTGTATTTTATTCCAATTCAATGAATTAGTAACTGGCTCCGGGCTATTGGAGATGGTTTTCTAAATTTGTAAGGAGAGGATGTTTTATAGTGACCAAGGGAACTAGAATTTATATCGACATAGATAACTTGATAATCATGAAAATTCCTTTTAAATTCTATAAATATTTACCATAAAAGGGTTTTTTATTTTGTGAACTAATATTCATAATGATTATGATCTAACTCAGTGTGTTCCATTATTTAGTTATGGTGCCTAATATAAGAAATAGAATTAGGACACAGAAAACATAGGGATTTAAGCACTGATAAATCCAATAAATCTGATAATGTGACTATATATATTATAACTATATAAACAATATTACTTAAGCTATGATAAATAACCGTTCCATAAGGGATAATTCTATTATTTCACTGCTTAAAGTGACCTATTTTGGATCAATCATGTGATAGAAGACTGCATATTTTAATGGATTTACTAATCCATTTGTAGCAATAAATTTGTTTGTGTCTCAAGATATGATATTTTTAGATTTTGGATTTAATGAAAATTAAATGCTCATTCTAGTAGTGTATTTATAGAATGGATATTTCAGTCAGTGGAGTTCATTGATACAAAACACTAGGAATGATGACCTTATAAAGTTATTTTCCTTCAGGAAACAAATCCATTAAGAACAATTAGTTGAAATAAGTAGGAATCAACTCACATTAATGAATAAGTAATAAAAAGTGCGGTGGAGTATGTGGCTATATTTATAAGATTTTCCAAGCATGTTTTAAACTTTACATATTACCTGTAAACCAAGATTGACCATTTCCCTGATGGGAATAGATCATTTCTTTTATGATACCTAGTTTCCCAAGTGTTTTAATCATATTATGATATAATATAAAGTTACACTAATATTTGGATATTATTTTATAGATTTTATGTCATTGATAAGTTATGAGAATAATATGTGAGTTAATGACCATGAAAAAGGGAACACATCAATAAAGAAGAAGGGAATGGAGAAACTCCCATCATGTAAATATTATGAAAAGAAACATCCTAGAAATTTCTTAGACAAAATGAGATTTTATTACAAATGTTAAGATAAGGGTTATTTGGAAAATGATATAAATAAAGAGAAAGAAACCATTATTACCATACTATTCATCTACTAATTAATTATGAATTATTCAATCTGGTTCATCAATCGTTAAGGGATCTTACCCTAGAAGATGTTAAGGGGAGAAGGTCAAGTTAGAGAAATTACTATAGACTAAGCGAATGTTACATTGGATGTAGTGAAATTTACACTTATTTGAAAATATATAAGTTCAAATGTTTTATTTTTTTTATGTTTTACACACTAGTTTATATCTAAATATTTTTATGGGTGTGGCATCGCCACCTCTATAATCAGATACTGAATGAGTAGTGAAAACTCCCAATGGTATAATGGGTGTATGTCAAGCCTATAACTCCTCTAAAAATGATATTTTTGGGAATTCAAATCCATAAAATATTTTTATTCTTAATATAGATAAATTTTAGGTAATATTGGAAATGGACTGGATCTAACATTATAGAGACCATATCAACTGTCAAAAAAGTTAACTTATATTTCACATTCCACAACAAACTATGAGAGTCTATATGTGCGAGAATGAAACATAAATACCAATGAAATTTAATTCCCATAAACTTGTTTAATTAACTATTCTTGAGGTATATTTATCATATATTATTGGGGAGGAATTTCCCATTGAATATATTCATTGAATATAGTTTTATTATGTTTTTAAAGAATATTTTCTTAGTCCCCCCCCCCAAATTGTGAAGTGAAGTTTTAAATAGAACTAATACCTTTCACTACACATATTTCAAATAATTCATTTGGAATAACCATGATTGAGTTACATGAGTAGATGAAGTAATTCTACGAGAATATAGATTAGGGATTCTTTTACCATAGTGCTTCACCATGGGGTGAACCTATTCTTCTTATTCTGAAATTTGTGTAAATTCATATATCCATAATTATCTTGAACTTAACATGATCAAAATTAAGAAAAATCATTACCTTCTATGTATCAATAATCTATTTGATCTATTAAAAGGTGCTCAATTTTCTTCTAATATTGATCATAAATCAATATATTAGTCATTAAGGGCCAAGAAAGAGGATATAATTTAGACAATCATCTATATAAGCTATTTTCATTATTAATTTATAGTAAGGGGAATTTTAAATTACTAATTATTTGTCTATCTTCATGAATTTGAGGAATATAGTATTTATAGATTTTGTTGATCAATTAGGGGTACTATTTATTGATAATATTATTATATATATGATGAGAAATGACAATGATGATGAATATTTATGGATTGTGCTGATGGATCTAATTATGGTCAAGTTATATGCTAAATTTTATAATTGCATTTTTAAGATAACAATATTTTAATTCTACATCATATAATTTTAAGCGAGTGTATATAGGTGGATCCATTAAAAGATTAATATTATTGAGTAATGTAATAAAAAACAATGGTAATCGAGATCTGCATTCTATTGAGGTTGGATGGATACTATCGATTCTTAATGATTTATTTCTCAGGACTATCTAATATACTCATTATGATGAATCAGTAGGGGGTTATGAACTTTTAGATAGAGTAATGTGGAGAGAATTTAAAAGAATAGTGGATAAGGTTGATCAGTACATTTGTTCATACACTACTCAGAAGTGGAGAAGGGTTTGTTTTACTCATTGATGTATCTATGAAGAAAATGAGATGCATATTAATGTACAATGATATGGTGATATCTTATCCTTCCTGCCAATTGAAAATTAATGAGTAATATTAACGAATCTTGATTTGGAGCTGTAAACAGTTATTTTTTCACTGATGATATGAAGGAATTTAATGATTAGTGAATGGTGTGATATAAATACTAATCATAAAATTAAGATGAATATATTTACACATAAAACATTGAATATGTACCATTGAAGATGGTTGGAGTTGATCAAATATTATGTTTGACCTATAAATCTCTACACTAATATGAAGAACAAGGTCACTAATGCATTGAATCAGAAATATTATTAATATTTTTTATGATGAGATTTTAAAGCGATCCAATATTTATGGATTTTAAGAATATTTATCTTTAAATATTGATGAAATATGATAGATCTTATAGTTCTCATATAAATCATCAAATATACATCCATGAGAGTATTAAAAAGTCAAAAAATAAAAATATTTAATTATAGAGTATGATAGGGGATGTTCCAAAGTTCAACCATGATCATGCTAGAATGACAAGGTTCAGAAACCGAGTTAGTTTCCCATCAATGCTAGTGTTCAAGAAAAAAACTTCATAAGAATATCATAGTAAATTATTATAAATTTATCATGAGGGTAAAAACATACATTGAGACATGAATAAATATATCTGATTTGATAACATGAAAAGGTATATTTGGGAGCATGTATCCTTATTCTTATTATGTAAAAAACTTAAGGTGAATACCCATAAGTCTAAGGGGATTCTAAAATTATTTCACGTACCATAATGAAAATGGTAAAATATTACAGTTGATTTCATCTTTGAAATAATCAAAAAATTTAAATGTATCAGTGCTATATTGGTTTTTATTAAACATATTATGAAATAAACAAATTTTATTTCTATTAGAGAAGACTTATCTTGTGATATAAAAACAATATTATATATTAAAGAAGTATTTTGATCTCATGGAGTATGACTCCCAATCACATATCATCAGGATCTAAGGATTACCTCAATGTTCTGGAGAATCATTTAATAGCCTATCAATACATGATGAGTTACAATAATTATTATAATAGTTAGATAGATATATAGTCTATAAGGACCATTCAAACTATTTAAGACATGTATAGAGATTTTTTCTATAGATATTTATGGTTGTCGGGATCAACACTTTCCTGGGGTATAATTCACGTATAATAATAATGTTCACTGATGTTTTTGATGGATCTATATGAAGAAGTTTATTGATGGAAGTGATGAACTACATCATATCAAGTTAAATTTGGATAAAGAATCCATTTAGACCAGATATATATTGAGGAAATGGTAGATGTATTTAGATCCATTCAATAACTCATAAGGGAAGCTCATGTAATACCTCAAGATTTAGTGATTTATTTCAAATGAATTGAGTCTTTTTGATAATTTGTCACACACAAAATTTTGTTTATATTTTTCTATATGAAAAATTTATTTTAGATTATATTAAACAAAATAATGAGTTTAGAATTACTTACAAACAACATGGATTTTACCTTGTGTTATATGAAAGATTGAGTTAATTTTTTTTGACTTGCTATTAAAATATTATTATGCAATATGTCTGTTTCGGTGCGGATGTGCGTCGGGTTTCTGTTCCGACGCTGTTCCGCCAGGATGCGTTCGCACGTGCACCCGTCGACCCAAGGGGATGGGCGTGCGGCTTGTGGCCCCGTAGTCCCGATTTCCAAGGGCGGGCGGCATTCGTCCCTTATTCAGGGGCGTCTGCTCCTTGATCGAAACCAGGATGATGGGATGTCGGCTCCTCCTTCCGTGGACGTCTCCTCGGAACTCGTCGCCTAATCCGGGTCTCCCTCATAGATTTAAGACGTGCTCGTGAATCTCGTTCCCGGAGCCATGTCTCCCTGGAGACCGGTTAATTACGCTGCTTCCGCCCGGACGCTCCAAGGAGTCTAGTCGGGGCAGCGACCTGCGGTGAGGAGACCGGGTAGCTCTGGGTGTTGGGGGCATGTCTTAACACTGCGGCTCTGCATGTCTGCCTTTCGTCCCTAATAGGGCTTCTCGAAGGCGTGATGGCCTGAGGCATCCCGCGCTGGGTGTAGGGAACTGCGTTACCTGAGGTTATCCTCAGCTTCCCATGTTTAACACGAGGTATGCCGCGAGTTTAACGTCCAGCGGGGACGACATCGGACTGATCAACACGAGAAGTGGATCAGGTGACAGAACCCCTTGCGAGGAACCTCCGATGCTGGGGCCAGCACATGGGCGGCTTCCCGAGTGAAGTGGAGTGGAATGAAATGGCATGACCCCACCGGGATGTGGCGGCCCAGGTAAGGATCAGGATGGATGATGGAGTGAAGAGCTTGGACCCCGTAGAGGCTTCCTACATACCGCGCGTTAGCGCGGATCAAAGTCAGCGTAGTTCGAATATACAGTTTAATGTCATGCTGGACGTCGGCAAGCCGACTCACGAAGAGGTCGAGGCCGCCGGGCGGAGGATTGAACCGAACCACCTCGCACAGAGGGGGATGGAACGGCTGGGTGGATCACAGTTTCACGTCATGCTGGACGCTGAAAGGAGAAAAAGGCAGTGGGGAAGCACAATGGAGTTACACATGTGCAGTCTCCCGCGAGGGCGGATTCATAGGTGAATCGATGCAAGTGTGAACCCAGGAGGGGTCCACTGATGGATGAAGCGACGTGAATACGACCGGGACGACCAGGTGGTGGGCTTGAACCTCGGAGAGGCTTCCTACGTACCCTGTTTAGGAGACAGGGATCAATGTCCATGTAGTTCGTTCTGTCAGGACTTACGCACTGAGGCAGCCCGGATGCAGCAAAGCTCAGTTGGAGAGGGACTTGGGCCGAAGGTGAGAGACCTCGATCCCTGTCACGCCCTCTACTGGCTTCGGCTGTGGGGAAGCACGATGGAGATACACATGCGCAGTCCCCCACAAGGAACTAGGGGTTTGTAATACCCTACCCCCGTGGGCGAAGGCCACTCCAATCCCGACATCCCTGCAGAGACGAGCGGGTGGGGGCCACATCCGAACCGGGAAGGGGACCCTGCGTGCGAGGCACAGGATCAGATGAAGCGGACGGTTTAACGTCTTTCCGGACGAAGTACAGTTTAACGTCGTGTGTTGAGGACGAAGCGGACGGTTTAACGTCTTGCCGGAAGAAGTACAGTTTAACGTCGTGTGTTGAGGACGATGCGGACGGTTTAACGTCTTGCCGGACGAAGTACAGTTTAACGTCGTGTGTTGAGGACGAAGCGGAAGGTTTAACGTCTTGCCGGACGAAGTACAATTTAATGTCGTGTGTTGAGGACGATGGAGGCTAGGCAGTTTAGCGTCGTGCAGCTTGGACGTGGTACAATTTAACATCATGTTGGACGAAACACTTGGCAGTTTAACGTCTTGCAGCACGGACGAATGTGGTGCCGCCGATGGGTCCGTGTCACTTCACGCAAGCCTAGGGGGCCGCACGGGAAGACAATGCACGGTGAGGGCACCCGGGATGAAGATCATCGGGCGCCACGCAGGGGGTACCCTCAGGGGGTCAAAGGGGGGCGACCACGGCGGATTGTGCGCAAAAGAGGAGCTTGGCGCGCAATACCACAGGTCGGCGCGCAATTGGACGGGCTGGCGCGCAATTGGGCCAGCACTTTGCGCGCGGATGATTGAGATTGCGCGCACCGGGCTTCGGATAGCGCGCGGGGGCAACGACCCATTCTTTTAACGAATGGCCACTTTGAAAAGGGGGGGGGGGTGCGCGCAATCGGGCTGGATTGCGCGCACCTGGAGGCAATTGCACGCAAGAGGTTTCTTTTGCGCGCGAAGACCTTTGGGTGAAGAGTTAATTCAAAATAAAGGAGCCAAAAGGATTGCGCGCGAAGGCGAATCCCAGGGCTTTCTTGCGCGAAAGAAAGTAGGTTACCTGAAGATCGGCATTGCGCGCGGAAGGGGTTGGATTGCGCGAACGAGCGACTCTTCGAATTCCGGCAACCTTCAAAACGTCGGGGGACGCCTTATATTTATAGGCAACCCCGAGCGCGGAATCTGGTCCGCGGGCGCGCAATCTCCTTCGCGGGCGCGGAATCCGGCCCGGCGCGCAAGGGAGTCGCACGGGGCACGGGCGCGCAAAATTGCGCGCCGGCCCAGCGCATTGCGCGCATCCCGGGAGGTTTGTGCGCGACACTACAACTTTGCGCGCGGGTCTCCAAAATTCCGCGCAAGGCCTCCGGGCCCTCCGAAACGTGCTTCTGACTCCAAATATGACCTCGCTTTCCGCATCCGGAGTTTTGTTTGGGAACAACGGACTTTTTCGGCGTCTACAAAAGCCCCCCCTCGGAATCTGATCGGCGAGAGGTCGCAACGATTGGGTTCCGAGGGAGACGCCGGAATGCCGAAGTCCTGGGTGGCGTGTGACTCTGGCGCGCAAAAAAGGGCATCAGGCACGAAATTCGATGTCTCGGTCGCGCAAAGTGCTTTCCGCGCAGAGCGGACACCCGACCTCGCCTATAAATAGGGGCCCTGGGTCCCCCCGTACCATACCCCGGACTTCCGCGCGATAAGCATTCGAGCTCTCGTGCGCGAAATTGCCCTTTCCGGCGCGGAATTCACCCGTTCGTCGCACAAACCTTCCAGATTTCAGCCTGTTTTTGCGCAAACACCCGTGGTTTTACACGACAGACTTTCCAATTGCGCGCCAACTCTCAAACTTCTCTACCAGCCTCTTCCGATTCTGCACGCCTCATCCCTTAACCCACACGACTCCCGGAGCTTCTGAGATGGCCGCGAATCAAGGGAATGAGGGGGATGCCGCCATTCGCAGAGCTGAGATGGCAGCGAACGATGAGGTCTACGGAGCCAAGGAGATTGTTTCTAGCAATCAGTCCTTGTTCGACTGGCTGACGTCGGCCCAGAAGACATATCCGCTGTCGGAAAACCTGCCGATCTGGAACTTTGGCATCCTAGATGAGGTTCCGGTGCCAGGGTTCGAGGTTGATGCGCCACAGACCTGGGTGACTCGGGAGGACGAGCTTCCCCGCTATAACACCACAAACAATGGGCATCCTGCCAGGGAGACCAGGCACTTAGATGTCTATGTCCTGAACCCGAGGATGCGAACCATCATCGGGAGTGAGCCTACTGCGGAGAACTCTCCAGCCCTCTACTCGAGCACATATCGCCAGAGTGTCACTGACGACACCAAGGGCTGGCTGAAGGACTGGGACTTGCGGTCTGGGGGCAATTTCACCAGTGAGTGGGCCTGGGTGTTCTGGGTACGCCACACCTGCGATCACTTTGCGGAAGAGCTGCGGTACATCGGCCTGTTTGAGGCGGTGTGGACGTCGCAGTTCCACTTCTACCAGTAGTCCGAGCTCGGGCCGGAGCTATTCACCCGCTGGTCCCCGGATACCAACACCTTCCATCTTCACCATGGGGAGGTCAGCATCGGTCTCTGGGACATCCACTGCATCGGAGGTATCCCGCTGGAGGGTTACCAAAACGATGAGTTCCTGCCTCCGAAGAACATCTGGGAAGACAGGTCACAGACTCCCATTCTGACATGGCATCTACTTGACCTGGCTACGCAGCGGCTCGGGATCATGGACTTCCACAAGGACATAGCCTACAAGGAGTGGTTCGGCCAGTTCTTGGAGCATGACCCAGCGGTCAAGATGCCAGGCAGGGGGAAGCGGTGCCCGACCGCGGCTCAGAGGAGCCAGAATGGGTCGTACTGGTGGGTCCTGGAGACGGGCGACTACCGCTCATGGGGGTACCGCGTCATCGAGGCCCGGGACCCAAATGTCCGGTACGCGGCATTCCTGGCCGCCTTTCTGAGTGGGTGGCTCCTACCAGTGCGGGACGCGAGAATGGGCGTCCGCCCGACGACACTGGCGATGGCGGGCGCCATGGCCGCCAACAAAAGATACAACCTCAGGGTCCCAGTGCTGGCGAAGCTATATGCCATCCTGGGACGCATCTCGCGAGGGGGGTCGCCACGAAGGATCTGTGGGCCCTTTCAATTCTTCCATGGCTGGGTGGCTGCTCACCTCGGTGGGTACACGTTTCCAAACGCCGTTATTCCTCCGGGCAACAGCCTGTGACCCTCCCTACTGAACATCGTGGGGGTCGCTCCGATGACCCAAAACGAGGAGGGCGTGAGGATTCGGATTGGCAATCACGCCAATTTCAACTTCATCCCGTTCCCCACTCCCGTTGGCCAGATGATCGACAATGGGCAGGGTCCGTTGGAGCAGCATGAATACTTCCTGAACATGCGGGGTGGGGTGCTCGTGGCTCGGATCGACGGGAAGGTGATCTGCGAGCCCTACATGCCAACCCGGTTCGCCAGGCAGTTCGGGTGCCTTCAACGGATGCCGAAGAGGGTATTCACGGCTGTCCGGGAGGAGACGAACCCTTGCGTCCTTCGCCAGATGTGGCTGATGTTCGCCGCTTTCGGCTCTGGAGACGTCATCACTCTCCCTCCTACCGGGGTCGACGCAGGCTTGGAAACCGAGTACGCCGAACACTGGGCCATCGCGTACCCCGAGGGGCTTCTACGGAAGCCAGTTCGGCGGCTCGAAGTCACCCGTGTGGAGACCGGGCGTCAAGGAAGGAGGCGAGGCACCGTTACGCGGGGGAGAATGGAGGCGCGCCAAGCAGCGGAGCCGGCGCGAGCAGGGACTTCGGCGGCGGGCACATCGCAAGCTGCCGCCACGGCCTCGGTGCCCAGAGAGGGGGCACGTGCGGTGGTCGAAAAGCGGCTCGGGAAGCAGGTAAGGCGTCTGCTCGAACCCTCCCACGATGCAGTCTTCCCGGCGCTGTGGTCGGCCTGGATGACCCTGCGGCAGTCGCTGGGGACCGAAATCATCTGGCAGAAGATAAACAACGAAGGAATCCATCTGCCAGAGGTCGGGTGCCTCCAGGTCGCCGACATGGTGAACTTCCACCGGCGGTATGCGTATCTGACGGCCATGGACGAGTACGTGCGCCAACGTGGTCAGCGTGCGGAGCCGTCCCTTCTGGTGAAGGTGATGCTCGGTCTAGATCCTTCTCCAGAACAGATGCCGCCGGAGGAAGATGACAGTAATGACGACTCCGAGGAAGAGGAGGAGACGGGGGAGTATGAAGGCTCCGAGGGAAGGTCCCATCAGGGGAGCCCGCGGGAGAGCGACGAGGTGGCCGGCTCTGGCAATATTGACATCACTGAGCTCCTCGAGGTCCACTTCTATCCCTACTCAACCTGCTTCATCCATTCTCTTATGCAGCTTCTAACCCATTTCTCCACCTTTGTCAGGAGTGCACGGATGCTGGTCAGGCATCCTCAGTAGGAGTAGGAGAGGCACCAGCAGGACAGGGCGGGGGCCATACACCCATCATTGAACTAACAAGCGCTGAGGGGTCCCCTGCTGCAATTGCTCCTGCGGCGGCCGGGACAGCGGAAGATGACGCCTTGGATTCCCGTAAGTCTTCTCCCTTCACTGTTGGTGTTTTCCGTTGACGATCCGTGACTAACCATGGCATGCCTTGCGCAATGATCTCAGTACTGGAGGCTCGTCGGGCTGCCGAACCCGGGCCATCCACGAGCGGACCAGTGGCAGACATGCCGCCTGCTCCGGAACAGACTTCCCACACCGAGCCGGCCCCACCAACTGCTGATCAGGGGGCAGCGGTCGCCGGTGGTGCTGCCATCGGAGAGTGGTCGGGGGCTGACGAGGGTGTCAACGCCGCTGGGGCGGGAGAAGGTCGCCCAGATGGGGAACCTATCCCCCTTGAGGACATCCCAGGGGCGGACCCTGCAGCAGACCTGCTGGCTGCCTTCCCTGCCTACCGGCCTGCCGACCCCGAGGAGATGGACGACTCGAACGCGGAGGCGGTCGAGGAGAGCCGGATAACGCGCCACAGGGGGTGGAAGTTCATCCAGCGCTTCCTCAAGCGAGACCCATCGGAGTGGCTGGGGCGCATGTGATCGATTCAAACCTGGCTGCGCTTCCTGTGTGCCGGGGGAGCTGATGCTCAACGCCTCCATCTGACGGTCTGTGACTTCATGGCCGAAAAGATGCGCGAGGGCCGCCGGCGTGCCGACGTCGCACAATGTCGGGACATGTCGGAGAGCATGCGGGCGCTCCTCGTGGCGGAGCAGGAAGTCCAGCGTCTCGAAGGGCAGGCTGCAGAGAAGGAGGCCTTCGTCGCAAAGTGCTCTGAGCTTGTGGAACAACTAGAGGCCTAGCTGGTTGACGCCCAGGTACAGCTGACGGAGGCAGGCCAACAGATGGTCACACTTCAAATCGAGCGGGAGCGTGCACAGGCCAGGATCGACAAACTGCGTGCTGCGACCGCCGACGAAGAGAGGGTATGCAGAGAGCGAGAAGCAGCTCTGGAGGCCGCCAGCCAAAGGGTAGCGGCATTAGAAAGACTTATTCAGCACGCTAATCCCTAGGGGATTTGTTTTTGCCACTCCCAGAACATTTTCTTCTGCTACTCAATACTTCGATCCATTTGTATGAACCAATATATTTATCTGCATCTTTTGGCTTAACGTGCTCAACCACAATTAATTGTCTTGCGGGAGTGTTAACCAAGCTTCAGGCATCCACAATTGGGCCTGGATTTCTAAAGAAGAGAGGGAGGTCATCCCTAGGAAGGGATACCTCAGACCTAATCAATGTATCATCCCCCCAACTTGTTCCGAAACACGAGCGGGAGAACTCTAGGGGCGTTGAGATTTTATCCGAACATAGGGAAATGAGTAAGGGTGAATCGCATGTCCCGAATTCAGAAATCCACGACGATCGGCCTTCCAGGAAATGCCCAAGACGGCAAGCGGACAATGGATCAATCGACCATACTACTGCGATAGACGGACCGAAGGTCGTCATTCATATTGCAGGAGGCAGATCACATGTCATCATCAATGCTGTTTTGGAGGTTCCTTCAGGCACAAGGGTGGAAATCCAGATCAACAGGGCATGCGAAGCGTGGGGCAAAGTGACGATTTGTTCGGACAGAATCTACCGCTCTCAAAATTGCGCCACCGTGGGGAAAGCGTATTAGGCGGATGCACTAATCTGGCAGTGAATCACCCCAATTCTCAGACAGAACCTCTTTGACGAGGAAACTGTCGCTTCCCATCATTGCAATGGGGCATCCCTAACTGAATCAGGGAGAATATCACAATCGCACCACTCTATCGGAAGCCAGGCCAGACTGCCGGCGACGAGGAGGGGCGGGACTTAGCGATCCCTGAGGCTGGACCCGAGTCGAAATGCCCGGGCGTTCCTACGTACTCCATCAGGCTGGAGATCAAGCCACACGTAGTTATGAAAGTGCAGTTTTAACGTCATGTGGGACGTAGAACCCCGTTTGGGGAGATCTTAGTTTAAGGTCGTAGAGCTTGGACCATAGAGGCAGATCTTAGTTTAAGGTCTTAGAGCTCGGACCATAGGAACCTCAAAGTACGCCACATCGTGGTCCTATCCCCTGGATATGCGAAGATGCACTGAGGGATAGTGCCAAGAGTGTCGAGGTTTCGCCTGGTCAGAATGGGAGGTGGAAAACGTACTGTGAATCATGCGGCCATTCACTCAAGGACTGGGGGCACCGGCGTAATGATATGGGAGTACTGCCGACCGTGGCGGAAAATCAGCATCAATATCGCACTGACCGTTGATGGAATGAGGCAGCAAATGAGCATCAACCGCTCAAGCGCAGGATTCATATCGATTTGCTGCCCGAGGCCCTTGGGGGCACCATCCCGAGTCGGTGGGAGAGCACTGAGGCATTGTGTCCAGACCGCTCACGGGGGCTCCACCCAGGGTGTAGGCGATGGGTCCGAATGAAAGGGAGCAAGATGCCTGAAAAGTGGAAGAAACCCGACCAAGATGAACCTGACCCTCCTGGAAATAAACCAGAGTACTCTTGACACCGGTGGACCACTGCAAGGGGTCGAGGGACACGCCTTGAGGGTGACTCGAAGGCGGCGGATTCCCCGGAGAAGGGGAAATATCTAAGAGGCGGGGGGCTGGACCTGAAGTTTCAAACATCCGGGCGTTCCTACGTATCCCATAAGGATGGTAATCAAGCCACACGTAGTTCTTGAAGCGCGGCGCAACACAATCGGGCACCGGCGGGGGGAAGGGTGCGGGTCTGACCCTCGCACACAGAAGAAGCGGTTTTTGATATTTCTTGTTTGTCTTTAAAGGTGGATGGTTTTTCTTTGTGCAGCGACATGCCTGTGATTAAGAAATCTCTGGCGTCGCCACAATAATAAAGCCATGAAAGGCATTGATAAATGGCGTGGTTATTAACCAGTGCCCAACGTGAGTGTCCCCTGAGGAGAACATCACGATGCAGTGCCGTTTCTTGTCGGGCAGCCAAGACGATCACAGTTTACGGTCGTGTGGTAGGACCAGACAACACATTTTAAGGTCGTGTGGTTCGGACCATGGAGGAATCCGCTTATTGCGATATGGCGGACCCAGCGGAGGTGGGAACATACCCAGCCCTACGGTCACACACGATTCCAGGAGAAGGATCCTGGGATAGGGGCCTGCGTATGTCCATCACCCGAGGGGCAGAGATGCTAGCCTCCAGCTATACTGGGCCCAGAACGCGATTGTTCGGGCGACTCCTTCCTCCTTATGGGGACGAGGGTCCAGCTACACATGGCCCTTAGGGAGGACATCAGCAAATATCCTTGGTGCTCAGATCATGGGAGCCTCGAAAGACACCATTACCCTGGTTGGTCTACATAACGTGTAAAGGTGTACTAAAGGTCAGTATGAAGAGAGTGTCGAGATTCCACTACAACGCACAGAGGCAGAGTGTGATGAGAACTGCGCAACCAATGTTCAGAGCCTGAAAGAGTCGACATGGCGATCAAGGATGTCGCTGACCATATTCGCAACACAACATCCAATCGCGTCAGCCTAGGATGGGGCAAGAAAACGAGCATCAACCGCTCAAGCGCAGGATTCATATCGATTTGCGGCCCAGGACCCGCCGGTAAATCGACCCGGAGCGGTAGGAGAGCACTGAGGCATCATACCCAAACCGCTAACGAGGATCCCTTTGAGTGAAGGCTCGAACAAGAGGAAGCGCGAGTCCCGACAAGCAACACAGGACTTGTCGGGATTGAATCCGACACTACGGGTCATAGACCGAAGTACCCAAAACATGTTAACAGATCACCGGAAAGGGCTGGAGGACTCACCCTGAGAGCAACCAAAAGACGGCAGATCCCCGTGATCAACCAAGAGACGGGGCTGGACCCGAAACACAAGCGTCCAGGCGGTCCTACGTATCCCATAAGGATGGGAATCATGCCGTACATAGTTCTTGAGAGGCAGTTTAACATCATGCAGGACGATGAGGGGTGTGAGGTAGTCCCACACACGGGGGAGGCATACGGTGCGGCCGGTAGACCAACGGGAATGAGGACATAATCCCCCGCTCACGCCACACGCCTCGCACAAAAAAAAGGGGAACTGGGGCCAGAGGCCCAACGCGGGATAGAGATTCCCGATAAATGGGGCTAGGCCTGAAACATGAATGTCCAGGCGGTCCTACGTATCCCATTAGGATGGGAATCAAGCAGCACGTAGTTCTTGAAGTGCAGTTTAACGTCATGCAGGACGAAAAGAGAAAGGGGGGAGTAGAAGGCATCCCCAAACGTGGGGGGCGTACAACGTGGCGAGCAAACCGACGTGAATGAGGGCATAGCCCCACGTTCACACCATACGCCACGTACCCAGAGGCACTTGGGCCAAGGGCCCGAGATAGGATGGAAATTCCCGAAGGATGGGGCTGGGCCTAAAACATGAATGTTCAGGCGGTCTTAAGTATCCCATAAGGATGGGAATCAAGCTGCACGTAGTTCTTGAGGGGCAGTTTAACGTCATGCAGGACGAATACGCTTGGCAGTTTAACGTCTTGCAGCGCGGACGTGGTACAGTTTAACGTCATGTTGGACGAATGCTAAATAGTTTGACGTCCTGTAGCTTGGACGAAGTACAGTTTAATGTCGTGTTGGACGAAGATGCTTGGCAGTTTAACGTCTTGTCGCGCGGACGATATGTTAGGCAGTTTAACGTCGTGTAGCTTGGACGTAGTACACTCAGACAAAGTACTGCTTGAGGAACCTAGCGTTGGTGGTAGGAGTGACCCGCTCACCATCCGTAGTCGCTAGGGAGTACGCGCCATTGGGATAGACCTTGTGGATGACAAAAGGTCCCTCCCACTTGGGCTCCAACTTTGGCGGCTTCCTGCCGGGGATCATTGGTGCTCTTAGGGCCAGTACTAGGTCACCCTGCAGGAAGGAGCGGAGGCAAACCTTCTTATTGAAAGCTCGAACCATTATTCTTTGATGCCTCTCCAAGTTGTGCAAAGAGCGAAGCCTATTCTCATCCAATGCTTCCAACTCGACCAGGCGGGCTTCAGCAGCTCTGTCCGGCACTTGCTGGTCGTAGACCGCAGTGCGCAAGGACGGTAATTGGATCTCGATGGGCAGGACGGCCTTAGCTCCATACACCAGGGAATAAGGGGTCATCTGGGTGGAATTGCGTGTCGTCGTCCAATAAGCCCAGAGGGCGTTGGGGAGCTTGTCCGACCAACTCTTCTTGTTCTGACCAACCATCTATTGCAGAATGTTAGAGAGGGTCTTGTTAAACGCCTCAATCTGTCCATTCGCCTGCGCATGATAGCGAGATGTATGGTTCGAGCAAATGTTGTACTTGGCGTACAACTTCTTCAACTCGGCTGCTCGGAAATTGGCTCCGTTATCCGTGATGATAGCGTGAGGCACTCCAAATCGATAAATGATGTTGGAGGTCACGAAGTCAGCGATCGAACAGGATTTGACCTCTCTGAGCGGAATCGCCTCTGCCCATTTGGAGAAGAAGTCTGTGGCGGTCAGAATGAACCGGCACTGGCGAGCCGTCGCCGGAGGGTAAGGTCCCACAACGTCCAGACCCCAGACTGCAAAGGGCCAGGAATACCTAGTGGTATGGAGAGGCTCCGGTGGCCGATGCACAAAGTTCGCATGAACCTGGAACGCATGGCACCTCCTGGCATACTCGATGCAATCATGGATCATGGAGGGCCAGAAGTATCCCAACCTCCGAATCTGGTGGGACAGCTTCAGCCTAGTCTAGTGGGCACCACATGAACCAGCATGAACCTCTTTCATGACTCGTGGGATCTCAACTCCCTGAAGGCAAAGAAGGAGAACACCATCAAATCCGCGCCTATAGAGGATCTGCTCCAGGCCGGGACTGCTCTGGAGGAAAAACTGCGATGTGCGGCGTCGAACTCGCTCGTGCTCGGCCCGATCTGACGGGAGAATGCCATGTTGGAGGTACTCAACCAAAGGCGCCCTCCAATCAGGGGCTGATTCGACTGCCATATCTGGGGTACTCGGGGCTCCGGGAACAGGGGCAACCGCGGCGAGATTATTTACCGACGGGTCGCGATCTCCCTCCGGGGTAACGGGGGCGATGAGCCTGCGGTGCGTCACGCGGACGATCAGGTTGTCCTGTTCAGGCTCTGCAAGTGATGCAGCAAGGCTGGCCAAAGCATCTGCTCGACCGTTCTGCGACCGGGGAATATGGACAATTTCTGGCCGAGAAGGGAACTGGGCCATCAGAAGGAGGGTGCACTCCAGCAATGGCACAAGTTCCGGATTCCTGACAACATAATCGCCATTGATCTGCTTAACGACCAGCTCGGAGTCCCCTTTCACACACAGATGGGGCACGTCGATCTTGAGAGCTAACTCGAGGCCAGTGATGAGGGCATGGTATTCCGCCTCATTGTTGGTACAGCCCTCTGACAACAGGAAAGAGTATGGCAGCACGACTTACTCCGGGGTAATGAAGACGATACCCAAGCCCACTCTGTTGAGTTTAGGATTATCGAGCCTTCTGCCGGTGGGGCTCCGGGAGGCACCGTCAAAGTGCATCTGCCAGCATGGATCGGCATGATCGACCGAGAGAATGACCTCATCAGGAAAGCCTAGATCCAGCGGCTGATTCGCGGAGGTTGGGTGAGCAGCCAGAAAGTCTGCCAATGCTTGCCCTTTGATGGCCTTCTGAGACACATATCTGATGTCGAACTGCTGGAGAATCACATCCCACCGCGCTAGACGGCCAGTGAACATAGGCCGGCTCAGGATATACTTCAACGGGTCTACCCGAGAAACCAACTGTACCTCGTGGTGCTGCAAGTAGTGCCGTAATTTCTGTACGACAAATACGAGCACCAGGCAGCTCTTCTTGATGGGGGAATACCTAACTTCCGCATCGAGGAGCATGCGACTGAGGTAATAGAGGCTATTCTCTGTTCCCTAGTTGTTCTTCTGGGCGAGAAGGGCACCAAGGGACCATTCCAGGGCGGTCACATAAAGGACCAGCGGCTTCCCGGATACAGGCGGCATCAGAACCGGAGGTTGAAGCAGGTACTGCTTGATTTCCTCGAAAGCGGTCTGACACTCTTTATCCCATACATAGGTGGCACCTTTCTTCATGAGCCGAGAAAAGGGCTTACACTTGCCGGCCAGATTCGCGATGAATCGGCGTATATAGGCTAAGTGGCCTTGGAACCCTTGCAGTTCCCGGATGTTACCTGGATGAGGCATCTGGATAATCGCCCTGATCTTCTCCAGGTCGATCTCAATACCCCGGTATCTTACCACAAATCCAAGGAACTTTCCGGAGGTGACCCCAAAGGCACACTTCAACGGGTTCATCTTCAGGCAGCGAGACCGGAGGAAGCCGAACACTTTCTCAAGATCTTTGAGATGGTCCTGACGCTGGCGCGATTTGACCACCAAGTCGTCGACGTAGCATTCCACCAGTGTACCGAGGATTGGCTTGAATATGCGGTGCATCGCCCATTGATAGGTGGCACCTGCATTCTTCAGGCCGAAGGGCATGACCTGGTAACAAAAGATACCTTGGGGGGCCCTGAAGGCAGTGAACTCCTCATCCTCAGGGGCCATCCGGATTTGGTTGTATCCGGAGTATCCATCCATGAAAGAGAGGGCTTGGAACCCTGCCGTAGCGTCAATCAACAGCTCTGTCACTGGAAGGGGAAAATCATCCTTCGGACAGTGGCAGTTGAGATCACGGAAGTCGATGCAGACTCTGATCTGCCCGTTCTTCTTCCGGACCGGCACAATGTTGGCCAGCCATTTGGGGTACTGAACTTCCCTCACGAAGTTGGCTTTGATAAGCTCGTCAACTTCGGCCTCAACCATTGCACCGTGGAATGGGTGCATCTTCTTGGGAGGCTGCTTGAATCCGCGATGGTTCGCCGGGAGACCAAGGCGGTGGACAGCTACCTGAGGATCTAGCCCCGGCATCTCGTCATAGCCCCAAGCGAACACATCACGGTGCTGTCTGAGGAAGTCCACGTACTGCTGCCGCTCCTCAGAGGGCATGGCGGCACTGACCAATATGGGTCTTGGATCTTCTTCGGTTCCAAGATTCACCTGTACTAACTCATCGACTGTGGCGGAGACGCCCTCCTCAAAGGCTAGGGGTGCATCTTCCACGTCCTCTCCACTCGGGGAGGGATCGTCCACGGGAGAGACTGCGCTGGGAACTGCATTGGGGCTACCAGATCCTACTGGGCCGCTGGTGCTGGCACGGGCGGTCGCGGTCATCTCATCAGGAGACTCACAGGCCGTCGAGACCATGGCTACGTCCAACCGTTGAATCGGGAGGACGTAAGCGTCATCCAAACTTGCCCAGGGATCACTCACAACAGCGACAGGCTCAACCCCACCTGCCAGGATCTGCTTATCCTTGCTCTTGTAATAGTCTGCGTCCAGATAGCGGGCTTCACATGAGGCAAAGGGAGAGGCATCTCCCTGAAGCACACCTACTCGACCATTGAGGGAGTATTTAAGGCATTGGTGGTATGACGAGGGAACCGCCGCATGAAGGTGGAGCCATGGCCTGCCCATCAATGCGTTATACGCAGTGTCCTGAGAGACTACCATGAATTCGGTGTTGGCAACCAAGTCACCGAACTGGGTCTTCAAGCGTATCTTGCCGACCGGAGTTTGCTCGGTGCGGTCGTACCCCTGGATCCTGAGGTTGGAGGGGATCAAGTCATCCTCAGACAACCCCAATCTCCGGAGTGTCCGAGTTGGAATCAGGTTAATCCCGGACCCCGTGTCGACAAGACAGCGCCGGACTTCAAGGCCATTGAACTGGCCAGTGACATACAGCGGACGAATGTGCCCCTGTATAGGAGGGTCTTCATCCTTACCAGAGAACGAGATAACTGCCTGACCTTCGGCGTCCTCAATCGTCTCGGCTTGAAAGGCCTCTGTAGCCGCAACCTCTGTCTCAAACTGGAGGGGGCTTTTCAAGGCTTTAGCGAGCGCCTCGCGCATCTCAGGTGATATGCGCAGAGCCTCAAGGATGGAGAGTCTCGCTGGGATGTCAGCCAAGTGCATCAGGACATCATACTTTTTTGCCAAGCGCGAGCCCCTGGTTGCAGGAGGTTGCTCTGCGGTTGGAGGCATGACGGGCCTTGCTGATTGGACCAGCGGCCGACTGGTACTTGGCGCATCCCGCTGTTCATCGGTTGATGCCCGGGAAGTAGTCACCATATTGGGGTCAGGAGGCCGGGATGGACTCGTGGCAGGGCGGAGCTTATCGTGACGCGGCTGAGGCGGTTTTGCCTGGTCCCACACCACAAACAGTGGCGGAGGCGAATCCGTCATCCCTGGATGGGGGGGCTGCGCACGTTGAGCTCGGTTTTGAGCCTGCTGGCTAGTCTCAGTGGCGTGCACGACCTGGCTGGAGGAACCAACTGCTGTGCCCCGGCGACTCCTGTTGTTGCGGTTCCTCCGACGGTGGCGACGACCGGGGACACTAGGGAGGTCCACCTGGTGTTCTTCAACATCGGGAACCGAAAAGGGATTTACCAGCTCGACGGTATTAACCGAAGCGTACCCAACACTGTCATCGGATGAATCATCCATCACTGGGCGGATCCGAGGAGGGACCCCCATCTCCGGGGGCATGAAATCACCGAGAGTGCGGGATAGTGGTGGAACTGGCGGGGCACGCTCTTCCTTCTTGCACCGCCGCCGTTTTCTCTTCTCGGAAGAGGCAGGCTGGGATGACGATGCCGAAGCAGCACCCGCAGATTCTGGGGGCTCAAGCTGATTCAAGCGCGCACGGATGATTCCATGGGCGCGAATGATCGTCTTGCGGGCCATCCAGTTATTATACTTCTGGGATCCGCGGTCAGAGACCAGCTGCCATTCGTCCTCATTGCCACTATCGTCATCTGATCCCACGAACACGCCCGCCACTTGTGCAGGAGCTGGGCCCAACCTGATTACATTGTTGTTAATCTGGTCTTGGAGCTAGTCCTTAAACACGTAGCACCGCCGGATGGTGTGCCCCAGGGCCCGATGATAAGGGCAGTAGCGGGGGTTATCTGTGAGATGTGCCTCCTCTGGCTTCCAACACTCAGGCAGTCGCACAATCCTCTGCTCCAGGGCGCTCCGGAAATAACCGGGGACCCGATCCTCGTGAAATGAGTAAGTCAGGTATCGCGGGCCCCTGGGAGCGTGGTCTTGACGAGGGGCTGGAGGGGCCTTCCGAGGAGGTGGACCCTGATTATCTCTCATGGGTTGTGGCGGTACATTACGCGGAGGGGCCGACCGGTTCTGGGGCTGCCGCTGCTGGGCCGGGAACTGAGCCCGTGGAGGCGGATTCCTGTGAGGCTGTGGAGCTGGCCTCGCCGGCAGTAGCTCCAACGGCCTGGGGGCCACTATCTGGGCAACAGCAGCGGGCTCAGCCCTGCTGACTCTCCTTGCAGGAATCATAGGGGGCAGCGGGTGTGCCTGACTGGCCTGTTGCAGGGATTCCTCAAGACGTTGAGCTTTGTCTGAGAAGTCCCTGAACCCTCCGGGGTAATTCTGAGTGATCAAGAAAGGGACCAGCTCGGTCTTGACGTTCCCGACGCACATTGTCAGCAACTGCTCCTGAGTCAATGGCATGTCAAGGGAATACGTGAGACCCTTCCATCGAGCGACAAAATCCGCGACTCGCTCATCAGGCCTCTGCTTGCACTTGAAGAGGTCTGCGATACTCGTCTTCCGGGTCGTGGAACTGAACTGGTAGAGGAACTGTCTACGAAGGTCCTCCCAGCTAGTTATCGACCCGACGGGGAGCTGGCTGTACCAGACAAATGCTGGCCCTTCCAGTGTTTGGACAAAGAAGCGAAGCTTGGCGGCCTCCTGCTGCGCCGGAGTCCCCAACATTGGCCCGCACCTCGAGTTGAAATGGGCCAAATGCTGTGGCAGACCTCCAGTCCCGTTGAAGGGGGAGAAAGTGGGGTTCCCGAATCCTGGAGGTGCCGACATGTCATCCACCCATGCTGGGTATGGCTTGCCGTCCGGTGGGATCGCCACTTGCCGAGTCTCCAAGGCTTCCAAGAGGGCGCTGAGTGCCGCCATCGGATCGTCCGGACATGGGTTCCAGTCCTGGAGAGGATCTCTAACCACGATCTCATTGCATGGCCCTTGAATCGGGTCGTCGACTGGGTCGTCGAACTCCGCAGATCGTGGGATGGCGGGCGGAGCGGCCCTTGGGGCAGCGGGAGGAACTCGAGCGGGGTCTCTTAGGTAGTCACGCCGCTCGGGAGGGTGTGGTGAAACATACCGCTCCCTCTTTCCATAGGCAATGTCCTATCCCCTGTCGGCGAACACGGCGTAATCACGGTTTCCCGGGAGAGTCTCGTCGAGGAGTGGTTGTTCCTGTCCCTGCTGTCCTGGCCTAGGATCACCGTAGTCAGGCCGCTGTTCTGCAGCGCGCTCGGCGAGGAGCTGGTCAACTAGCTTCTTCTGCTCGGTGAGCTGTTGACATAGCATAGCCTTCTCGGGATCCTCATCCGCCCTCTTCATGGAGGCAGATGGGTCGGCGGGCTTTATAGCCCCGCCGTGCTCTTTACCTTTGCAGACGTTCCGGCTCAACGTCAGTGCTTTAGTGGGCGTGGGGAGACCCAGGAGGTTCCTATGGTGACGAGTAACTCTCACCAATGGATCCAACAACGGCTTGTCTTCGGGGGGAGAGCCCCCGTCGAGAAGTTCCAAACCGTTCCCCTCTCCTGACAGGTCAGCCATATTGACCGTTTCCGTCCCTGGGGATGTACCCTCAGGGCCACCCAGTGAATCGGGCTGACGGCGAATCGCACTGAAGCGTAGGGCAGCGTACTGCCCCCATCCACAGATATACACGTGGGGGGTGGCTCCCTCAATAACCTTGCGGAGTACTTGAAAACACTCAACGTATCGTTGTTGGAGGGCCTCGTGGTGCCCAAATGACCCGGGGTGCCGAACCGCGGGGAGCGTGGCTAGGTCAATTTGACGGAACTGCTCACCAATATCTACCAGGTGTGCTTGACTCCCGGGATATGGCATTTGTAGGCGGTGAAGACGGGAGTGAGTCTCCCGGAGAGTTCGGCAGAAGCATTCGAACTCATCCGGGGTGAGTGATTCGGGTGCATCAAAGTCCGGTCCTGCGACTGGCCAAAACTTCTCAGGGAAGTGGCCCTCTGCAAGGACGGTCCAGAAGCTCCACGACTCAAACACGGGACCCAGGTCTCCTTGGTCCTCTTCAACGACTGGGAATGGACGGGGAACCGGCAGTGGTGCCGAGGTGGGCCGCCGGGCCGACGGGCTGGCCGGCGGTGAATACGGCGAGCAGGCCGATTGGCCTCCATATCCCGGGCCGCCCTCTGAGGGTGGCGGTGCCCCAGCTACCACTTCACGATAAGACGGGCCGGGGAGCGAACATCCTGCCGTAGCGTCGGTGCTCGCCGAGGGTGCACTAGATCGCGGTTCGACCGTCGGTCCCCAGAAAAAGTCTCCGGCTTCTCCGATCGAGGCAGAAGGCGCTTCCAGAGGGGCCGGTACCAACCGCAAGCTTGATCCTTTGGGGTCTACCAGGCCCTCGCTACTCCGGATATACCTTCGGAGAGAAGCGGGGATCATATCGATCTCGCTCTCGGGAAGTACGAGGCTGACGTGCCGCATTCCTACCCCTGCTCCTGACTGGCGGGATCGGGGGGAGGGTTCTATCGCCGAATCATACTCCACCTCTATATCAGAGAAACGAACCAGTCGGATCTCTGTCCGGAATTCCGTAACATTCCTCCCTCTACGTCGACGCCTCGCCTTCCTGCCCCTGGGTGGTTCTTCGGGGAATGGCTGATCTCTGTCCTGGCGTCCTCTGGCCGCACCGGTGCTGGGGCCAAGAGGACTAGAAACCAAGGTGCGAGGAGCACCGGGACAAATATCAAAGGGGACGTGGGGAGAGATGATTCCGGGCAGGCCTCCGGGCCGGGATCGGAAGGTGGGGTGACCCATGCCTCTTGGATCGGCAACATGGAGTAGACCCTGTTGGTGAATAGCGCTACCGCGAGGTGGTCCGCGGTGGCTATTTCCTGTACCAGCAACCGGGAGAGTCAACCCAACCTGCCTTTGGGGCGGTCGGGGCCTCGATCCGGGTCGGGCATAGAAGTGCCCCTGCTCAGGATGCGCAGGGGCCTGGTGACTGGAGCCAGCAGTGGCTTGAGCCAACACAGCCGCTGTTGCTAGGGCACCAAGGTGGGCATCCTCTTCCGCTCGCTTCCGACGTTGGCGTCGGGACATACGAGTCGGGATGAGCGGCGCGGGTAGGTGGAGAGCCTGTTCTTCGACTTGAGAGGCCTGGAGGCGATGTCGCCGTGGCCTGACAGGAGCCCTTATCGCGGATCCCTGGAGCGAACCCCGGATAGGGTGGTCCCGGGCATCTTCCACCTCATCCGCATAGGGGAAGGAGCTGTCGGAGCGTTCCGGGGATAAACTCCTGAAGAGGTTGGACATCAAGGTAGGCAGCGGTACCTCCCTGCGTGGCCGTCGGGGGCGGCGTTGGTGGCGAGGTGCAGCTTCCTCGAGGTCTAGGCGAGCCATGTCCCTGGTGGGGATGACTCCCTCTTCCTCATATCTCTGCACCAAGTTGTTGATCACCCTTCTCTGGATGACCTCCGAGGGGGAGAGAGGGTGTGGTTTTCCCGCAGCTGCGGCTTCTGGGACGGCTGTGGAACGGGCGGGACCGCGCGAAGTTGCCGCGTCGGTGTTTCCCCTACCCCTGCGCCAGTGTGCGGGTGGCGATCGGGCGCTGGATTGGGCGACTTGATTCCTGAAAGCAGGGAGAAAAACCCATTAACACTGACAGGAAAAGGAATCGGCAACCAACCATTAGTGCCACGACGCCTTCCATGGGGGGAACCCATGCCCTCGACGTCGTGAGACGGAGTGCCCGATTTCCCTTCCCCAGCCCCTGGCGGGTTCCGTGCCCCGGTGCTGAATGCTCGGTCGAGCAGCATGCTGGTCTTCCAACACCTCTGAAAGTCATCGGTCTTCGTATAGAGGAGAAGAGATTCACGTCGGGTTCACCATTTTTCTGTTTCGGTGCGGATGTGCGTCGGGTTTCTGTTCCGACGCTGTTCTGCCAGGACGCGTTCGCGCGTGCACCCGTCGACCCGAGGGGATGGGCGCGCGACTTGTGGCCCCGCAGTCCCACTTTCCAAGGGCGTGCGGCATTCGTCCCTTATTCAGGGGTGTCTTCTCCTTGGTCGAAACCGGGATGATGGGATGTCGGTTCCTCCTTCCGTGGACGTCTCCTCGGAACTCGTCGCCTAATCCGGGTCTCCCTCATAGATTTAAGACGTGCTCATGAATCTTGTTCCCGGCGCCATGTCTCCATGGAGACCGGTTAATTGCGCTGCTTCCGCCCGGATGCTCCAAGGAGTCTGGTCGGGGCAGCAACCTGCGGTGAGGAGACCGGGTAGCTCTGGGTGTTGGGGGCGTGTCTTAACAATGCGGCTCTGCATGTCTGCCTTCCGTCCCTAATAGGGCTTCTCGAAGGCGTGATGGCCTGAGGCATCCCGCGCTGGGTGCAGGGAACTGCGTTACCTGAGGTTTTCCTCAGCTTCCCATGTTTAACACGAGGTATGCCACGAGTTTAACGTCCAGCGGGGACGGAATCGGACTGATCAACACGAGAAGTGGATCAGGTGACAGAACCCCTTGCGGGGAACCTCCGATGCTGGGGCCAGCACATGGGTGGCTTCCCGAGTAAAGTGGAGTGGAATGAAATGGCATGACCCCACCGGGATGTGGCGGCCCGGGTAAGGATCAGGATGGAAGATGGAGTGAAGAGCTTGGACCCCGTAGAGGCTTCCTACGTACCGCGCGTTAGTGCGGATCAAAGTCAGCGTAGTTCGAATATACAGTTTAACATCATGTTGGACGTCGGCAAACCGAATTACGAAGAGGTCGAGGCCACCGGGCGGAGGATTGAACTGAACCACCTCGCACAGAGGGGGATGGAACGGCCAGGTGGATCACAGTTTCACGTCATGATGGACGCTGAAAGGAGAAAAAGGTAGTGGGGAAGCACAATGGAGATACACATGTGCAGTCTCCCGCGAGGGCGGATTCATAGGTGAATCGACGCAAGTGTGAACCCAGGAGGGGTCCACTGATGGACGAACCGACGTGAATACGACCGGGACGACCAGGTGGTGGGCTTGAACCTCAGAGAGGCTTCCTACGTACCCTGTTTAGGAGACAGGGATCAAAGTACACGTAGTTCGTTCTGTCAGGACTTACGCACTGAGGCAGCCCAGATGCGGAAAAGCTCAGTTGGAGAGGGACTTGGGCCGAAGGTGAGAGACCTCGATCCCTGTCACGCCCTCTACTGGATTCGACAGTGGGGAAGCACGATGGAGATACACATGCGCAGTCCCCCACAAAGAACTAGGGGTTTGTAATACCCTACCCCCGTGGGCGAAGGCCACTCCAATCCCGACATCCCTGCAGAGACGAGCGGGTGGGGGCCACATCCAAACCGGGAGGGGGACCCTGCGTGCGAGGCACGGGATCGGATGAAGCGGACGATTTAACGTCTTGCCGGACGAAGTACAGTTTAACGTCGTGTGTTGAGGACGAAGCGGACGGTTTAACATCTTGCCGGACGAAGTACAGTTTAACGTCGTGTGTTGAGGACGATGCGGATGGTTTAACGTCTTGCCGGATGAAGTACAGTTTAACGTCGTGTGTTGAGGATGAAGCGGACGGTTTAACGTCTTTCCGGACGAAGTAAAGTTTAACATCGTGTGTTGAGGACGATGGAGGCTAGGCAGTTTAGCGTCGTGCATCTTGGACGTGGTACAGTTTAACGTCATGTTGGACGAAACACTTGGCAGTTTAACGTGTTGCAGCGCGGACGAATGTGGTGCTGCCGATGGGTCCGTGTCACTTCGCGCAAGCCTAGGGGGCCGCACGGGAAGACAATGCACAGTGCGGGCACCCGGGATGAAGATCATCGGGTGCCACGCAGGGGGTACCCTCAGGGGGTCAAAGGGGGCGACCACGGCGGATTGCGCGCAAAAGAGGAGCTTGGCGCGCAATACCGCGGGTCGGCGCGCAATTGGACGGGCTGGCGCGCAATTGGGCCAGCACTTTGCGCGCGGATGATTGAGATTGCGCGCACCGGGCTTCGGATAGCGCACGGGGGCAACGACCCATTCTTTTAACGAATGGCCACTTTGAAAGGGGGGGGGGGTGCGCGCAATCAGGCTGGATTGCGCGCACCCTGAGGCAATTGCGCGCAAGAGGCTTCTTTTGCGCGCGAAGACCTTTGGGTGAAGAGTTAATTCAAAAGAAAGGAGCCAAAGGGATTGCGCGCGAAGGCGAACCCCGAGGATTTCTTGTGCGAAAGAAAGGAGGTTACCTGAAGATCGGCATTGCGCGCGGAAGGGGTTGGATTGCGCGAACGAGCGACTCTTCGAATTCCGGCAACCTTCAAAACGTCGGGGGTCGCCTTATATTTATAGGCAACCCCGGGCGCAGAATCTGGTCCGCGGGCGCGCAATCTCCTTCGCGGGCGCGGAATCCGGCCCGGCGCGCAAGGGAGTCGCGTGGGCCACGGGCGCGCAAAATTGCGCGCCGACCCAGCGCATTGCGCGCATCCCGGGAGGTTTGCGCGCGGCACTACAACTTTGCGCGCGGGTCTCCAAAATTCTGCGCAAGGCCTCCGGGCCCTCTAAAACGTGCTTCTGACTCCAAATATGACCTCGCTTTCCGCATCCGGAGTTTTGTTTGGGAACAACGGACTTTTCCGGCGTCTACAATGTCAACTATCATTTAAATATCTGAATGGTTGATATGAACAAGAATAACTAAATTTTGAAAATATATAATTTAAACATGTAAATATGATGAATTATTTTTTGAAAAATTAATTATAAATGAAAATAATAACAATTCTAAAACACGGAATTTGTTTTCCTGAAAAACAATTTATATACACACAAACATATCTTACCAAAAAAAATTAAATGAATAAATTTCGGTGGATTATTTTAATTTTTTATATATATTATATAATTAATTAAATATTTTATATTCACCTCACTATTTTCTAGTAATGAGATAAGAATAAATCTAATTTTATGTATAAAAACAATAATTTTATAAAACAATGTTTTATTAATTGACATTTATATCAAAAAATTTAAACACATCATTTTTTAATAAGGATTTAAAATTATAATAATTTTAATTATATATATATAATTCTTTTTATTTTAATCAATTTAATATTAAATATTTATATAAAAAAAAATTAACCTTTTAATATTACACTCTAATTTAACGTTAAAATAGGAAAAATTATTTACTACTAATGAGAAAAAAATTGTTTTACTAGTGGGTTAAACAAAAAAGACAAGTGTTAAAAAAGAAGAAAATCTCATTAAAAAACCAGTTTATGTACATATATATACCTTATAAGCTCACATTTTATATAATGGGCATTTTTTAGCAGTTTGGAATGTATAAAATGTGTTTTCACCTTTTTTATTTCTAAAATTACTATTGTGCAACTCACATTATATATTAAAGCCCACCCCTCCTATTCTCCTCTTCACACATCCAATAACCATTGAACTAAAAAAAAGCTACCCAAATAAATTATTTAATTCCCTAATCAAATAATATACTCATTATTATTTTCATAATTCCAACCTCATATAGATATTGGGGAAAATTAACTGATGTTCTTTGTAGAAGAGTTAACATCCCCAATTGAGCATCTTAATTTATTTATTCCTCCACCTCCTTAAATTATTATTATAAAATGATGATAAAATGAACTCTATATCTTTTTAATGCTGATAATGAAATTTTTTATTCTATTATCACGACCTACAACCACAACCACTTCCATCAAATGGGTTACAAAATAATCAGTCATGTTTATAGTGGACTACAGCCTCTCAAACTGATGTTATTCATTTTACATAATAACCTATGATGATTGGATATAGTCATGGATTTAATGTTTATATATTATATTTAGTATATTATTAAACCTATTTAAATATAATAAAAAATATATCTACTTTCCTCCTAACTCTTTGGAAAATCATAACATTGTTGACGTGTGTGGAGGACTATCGCCACATGAACTTATCTGATGTATGTTTCATTTGTATTTTACGTGGATGTTAATAAGGATATATTTAATAAATAAACATTATATTAGGAAAATATTTATACTTTTATAATTAATATTTCATGTATTTCTCATTACATTATATTTTGTGGGAATACCATAACATTACTTTTGTGTATGATGAACAATCACCTCCTAGTGCGACGTGATTCGTTCTTCACATGCAATTTATAAGGAACGTAATAAGGATGGGTGTAAATAAAAATATATGATATATATATTAAATAATAAATATTATATAATTTAAATATAATATTTATTTTTATTTATTTTATTACATTGATAAAATGGAATAATCCTTCTTTCATACACTTGGCATACATGAAAAACAATGTAGTTACTACCCAAAATGAGACATTAACATGGAATTATTAAAAAAGTGGTAAAAAAGTGTAATAAATAAAAAATATATGGTATTTTATATAAATTCATGGTTCTTTAATATATTTATAATAAAATTATATTTATTATACATGAGTTTTTAATATTTATTAATGAAGTCGATACTTAAGGTAAGGGATATTCGACTGACTTTTAACTTTTGTGAGCTGCAAGGAATATTAACAGCATATTTATTTATATGGTATATATATTTTTAATTCTATCTATTTTATTATTATCCACCATAAATGTTTTTTTATTAACATATCTATTTGAGGATATATCTGTCATGGTGTTTATGATTTAAAATACACCATAGCAGTATGATATTTTGGTCTCAAATTTCATTCCTTTGGACATATCTTATGTAATAAATGTATCTTATTCAATGTGGTGTATATAATAATACTTTGACATGTTATATCATGAATATAATTTTTTTATGATATTGAATCTATCATTTGATGTTATGTTTTAATGGGGTCTATGATTATAATCAAACCAAAATTGTAATGGTTTGATGTTACAATCTCATCATTTATCGAGATTGTTCATGATTATGTTTCCAATGTTTAAATATTATGATTTATATCCCATGAAACTCATTTATATTATTATCCTCTATTTATTTCAAGAAAATTATTTTTTTCTCTTCATTTTACTCTCTTTATATACTCAATAGTAAATACTAATGGTTTTTAGAAAAATTGTCTATACTTTTCACTTTAGTCTTAAAATTATTTTTCTTCCATACACATGTTTTATAATTTCTTTTCATTTTTTTACATTGTAAAAATGATTTATTAAGTAGTTTTTCATCCTTATTTGACATTTACAAGGTGTTTTAAAAAGGAATCATCATGTAATTTAGAAATAACAATTCTAATATATATATAACTAAGATTTTAAAATGAATAAGTGATGATATTTTCCATAGTCTGAACCAACTCTTTGTTTTAAAGCATCATTTATATATCTTAATTTTATTTTCAATGAATATAATTTTAAAATTTTTTATGTTTTAAAATATTTATTAAGGTGGAATGGATATTTACTAAATGAAAAATTTTCAATTATTTGTAATGATTAAATTATATTTTTCAAAGGTAATTTTTTAATCAAAAATAAATTTAATTTTTTTTCTATTTCTTAAAATAGTGTTTTCCAAAGTGGAAATTCTATTATTCTAAAGAAATATTACAGGTTATCTTGGCCAATAATTGTCCATATATGTTGTAATCCTTTGATTTTACAGATGATTTACAGGGAAATGATCAAAGTATAATGTTATAATTATTTATTTGAATAGTTTATTTTTACCATGACATGGTGTTTATGAAACCCATTAAATTTTCATTAGTTATAAAATGATGGAAGGATTATGAAACCAGTTACATTTTCCAGGGGTTATGTTATGATTAAATGATGAAATATATATGGAACCCATTTTATTTAATGGGTTATGATATGATGTGTGTTTTATGATCTTATGGAACACAAATGTATGATTTTTATTTTGTGACAGTGGTCACATCAAAAAAATGGATGATGGTTACATTATAATCAAGTTGGTTTGTAGCAATATCTCCCAAAAATTCATTATGTAATTATTAATGTTATGTTAAATCAACGGGTACTTGGGAGATTGTCCCAAGCATTCAAGGGAGTTCACGGGAGTCTATCCCAATCAAAAAATTGGGTATAAATGAGTTTATCCCAATCCCAATGTAAGTACACAAGTGGTTATCACAAACCGAACATGTTATGAATATCTTGGTGGGTAGCCCTAAAATAAGATTTAATATGCTTTTACGTGTTCCTGAAAATCTTTTTATTACACCAATGTTATTTAATCATGGTTCATATTGTTTAATTTATTTATGATTCATGTATTATTAGATTCACATATTTATTATAGTAGACCTGATTTTGTTCTTTGATATGAAGGGTATGATTTTGAATTGTTATTCTCATGTTCACATGCTCTTATTATCATGTAATTCTTATGTATCTTCATTTATTACCCTTATGGGGCATATAAGTTCATCATCTATTATGATTTTCCCCCCAAGTAATGAGGAAATGTATTTTATAGGATATATCTATGAAGTGTACTGTGTGGGAATATCATTATGGGTTTACTTAATGATCCTTATGGTAATAAAAAATATTTTGGGTCTAGTTTCAGAATGAAATATAAATTTAAGATACTCAGGATTGTGTTTGTGTAATGTAATGAATATTCATCTAGAAAGATGTAATATATTTTAATGTGATGTTTTGATATTTATATCTAATTATATATAAAAATGTTATTTTGAAAATCATTGGTGGGATCTAGAGTTCAATTTCGGTTACATGGTATTCCAACGAATATCTCTTTAGAAGATGGTTATGAGATTTAAAAAGAAGGTAAATATAACACCCCAAACATTTTATGGTATGATCTTATTAAAAACATTTTTTTCCTAGCCTATATTTTATAAAGAATTTGTTTTTCCTTGAAACAACACTTGTTTATTTAGGAGATAGTCAAAACCAAGCCACTAAACATAAATTTTCCAATTCTATGATAGGGAATTTCGAAAAATGATCATCTAGAGTTGTAACCAGTAAGTAATATGGAGTCTGAGAGAACCAACTTGATTTTTTATGAATAGTAACATAAACTTATGAATAGTAATATGAATAGTAATATGACCCTAATAAATAGTAAATAATGATAATATTTTATTTTCTTAAGGTAATAAGGTAATAATATATTAATTAATTTTTCAATGTGATATAGAACTAATTATACCTTCAAAATTGTTATTTTTCAAATTAACTATGATTTTATTTAAAAAATAAATTAAAAATACTTAGAAAATTATTTAAAAAAAATGAGTTTATTTTTGAATTCTAAACATCAAAAAATGGTTAGAGTGAATTTTTGGGATTTTTCTAAACTACATAATTTTTCATGAATAAAAAAAGTATAGTTTTGAGTTTTCAGGAGCTTAATGACACCATAATGATTTAATAATTAAATATAAAAGTATGGTCAAATTTTTTATAGTAAATTATGGCATTAGTGGTCTATAGTGGCTAAAACCATGGGAAAATACCATGGGCAATCCCATATTTTGGCAAAAACCACTAATGATGTGTCCCTTTGAAATTATTAAAAAACTGCCTCTCTTTTTCTATAAATACCCATTAATCCATTCGTTTTCATTCATTATAAATCCGTCATCTTAAATTATATGGTGGTTTTACCTCTCTATGAGTCCTACCAAGCTGTCATTAATCCCCCAAGGTCCCATCCTTCAAGATCTAGGGGTTACTGTACAATGTAAGGGAATCCTTCATTCTCTTATTTCAATATGATTAGATACCCTTTTTCGCTCGTCATTTAAATTTATGAAATTGTAAGAGACGCCGTTAGACTGTTGAATTTTCATAAGGGAACTCTCACCTTTTCTTTTATTTTCTAGTTCATATCTTTTCATTTTCTCTCCTCACCTACTCTATCCAAATGAACATGATAAACTCAATTATCATCTATATACTATAATTATATCATGTTAATGGAAGAACCATCGTCAATATTCATACTCCCTCCGTTTTATTTTTATAAACGAAATCAACATCCATGTGGTTCCAATTTACAACCTTTGTGGATGACTGAGTTCCGTTCTTCACTTTCTCCTTCATTACTGGCCATGAAACCATTTTAATGGTTGAAAAAGATTATAATATATGTATTTCTTATCATTAATGTTAATTAATTCTTAGACACTCATAATATAAAATAATAATACAAAACAAGTTCATTATAAACAAAACGGCCAAGTTAGTTAGAATATTTGTAATAAACTTTTATCTAAGGATTCATCATCATGGTATATAAACCTAAATCATTATAAGATCATTTATATCTTATTAATTTCATTAATAATATATATTAACAATTAGGGATGTTTACCCACATCTTAAATGAACTTTCATTCATGAAAGTAAGTAAATGAATCATGAAAACCAAGGAAGAATATACTTCCAAAAATATGAAAATTAAACCTCTTGAACCCATAAAAAGGGCCATGAATGAACCAAATATGGTTATACTAAATCAATTAAATGTGTATTAGGTTCAAGTGTTATTTATAAATGAAGATAAATTTTATTATTCAGGTCATTAAAACAAACGAAGAACACACTCGAGCAAAAGGTAAGGGGTTTATAATCCCACTTTCATTTCTGTGAGATATTCTTTGTTAGCCACTTATTTATTGTATGTGGTATATGTGTACTTACGTTTAATATATAATAACATTATTCTATTTATATTCTTGTTATTCAATGTTTCATTTGAGGGTTATTATGTTCTGGTCATATGGTTTGACCGATTACATTGTGGTAAGAGACTTTGTCTCAACTACTAATTTGTTGTGACTAAATTTGTTTGGTGCAACTAATAATACATATGTGGGGTATTTACATCCCATTTGAGATCAATTTTCATTTGAAATTACATTTATATTAAATATCCATAATCTCATATCATGGATATGTCTATTGTGTAAACCGTATACCATTTTACATACAATGTTTATTTGGAAAGTTATTTTAATTATGGAAATATTGATGAATCCATATACTCTACTCTATATGGATATTGAAAAGGAATATTGCTCTTTTATTGAATCAATGTATAAATAATTATTTGGACATGAAGTAGCAGGCGGGGCTCTCTATATCCCCTCGTTGTATCAGTAGGTCTCATGAGACAAATCAGTTTCACGACAAACCCTTCGAGTTTGTTTCCAAAAATCAAACGGGTTTATACCTATAAAACTAAACATTTTTTATGGTATTATGGTATCATGTTCCAAATACATGACATCCAATTAATAATTATTATCTCTATTCATTATAAGTAATTACTATTCATGAGGTTTTCACTATGGGAAAATCTATGGATGTAGTTTCATTCTCTGTTTGTCAATGGTGTGAGTTTTTCATTTATTCACAATTCCATGTTGATTATGTAAATTTTTTTACAATTATGTTATTGTTGATTCATGATTCCACCATTTGTAACCTTTATGGATAACTTTAGCTGACACCATTCATTGTTTACTTTCATCATGTTCTAAATAGGAGATTATTTATTGAGTTCTTGTGGATGCTTCTTTTAGTTTCCTTTATGTATTGTATTTTGTAATCTTTTCCAATGGAATTTTAGCATCATTTATGTATCTAGTTTCCTTAAGACTACTAAAATAATCTTTCCTTCAGGATTTTCATTCCTTCTAACCATTACAATATAACTAGTAATGTTGTGGCTCTGGTCTAGAGGGGTAGGGGTGTTACATTTGGTATCAGAGGAAGTTTAGTAGAAAATATGGAAACTAGAGTAGGAAATGTATAGTAGGGAACAATGGCCTAATGAATTTTTTGTTGATAAATGTACAATAATGTCCTGGAATTTTGGTAAGTAATATATTATGTGGATATTTCATGCAATACAATCCTATATGGATACGAGCAGGTAGATGTGGCTCGGGCCGAGAAGTATCTAGGGGTAAAACCCAAAAACACCGCTTTGAGCTAGACTCGAACGAGAACTGGTGAATGAAAATGGGCCTTGCTTCACACTTGGTTATGACCCTCCTGAGGGATATTCTTAGGATAATTCATGTTTTATTTACAAGCCATTATGATGTATTGAAATGTAAATTAATCCTCAAAGAAATCATTTTTTTGATTATGGGATTACCCATGTTTAGGATCTCAATTTATGCTAAGTATTTTGTTAAGTTATGATTATACATTATGATCATACCCTAATATAATGTGTTCCATTATTTAGAAATGGAATCTAATGGAAGGAGGGGAATCAATACACGTGGGAAATATAGGGTTCTCCCCAGTGATCATGTCAACACAATCAATGTTGGAGCAGATAAGATCATGACCATATTGGGAAATCATACTCTGGTTGTAACAAGGAACCATTCCACACCTGTGGTGGATCGTATTTTGTGGAAGAACCCCACATATTTTAGATGAACTACTAATCCAGTTGTTACTAAGCAATGGATCAAGTCCCTTAAAAAGATATTCCTGGCATTAAGATGCAATGAAAATGAAAAGGTAGTTCTGGCAGTATATTGTCTCAAGGGAGATGCTGATCAATGGTGGTCCTTGATTCAAAATACCAAATATGAAGAAGTAATATAAGATATGGAATGGAGGGATTTTAAAGCAATATTCTTCGAAAAAAATTTCCCCCATGAGAATCAAACTAAAATGAAGAGTAAATTCCTGGGCTTAAAGAAGAGGGACGAAAACAGTGTTGTAGAGTATGAGGCTACCTTCACAAGGCTAGCCAGGTATGTTATAGATTATGTACATGACTCAGTAGACAATATTGATCATTTCATTGAAGTTATTAAGCCATGTATTTAAAGGGAACTATATTCTCAAACATTTTCATCATATGATGAAATTGTATCAAGTGCCATCAAAACAGAGAAGGAATTTGCTAGATAAAATTTTATCAAAGGAAACCAAGATAATAAGAGGTACTCTGATATCCAAGGGAAATGTAAAGCACCGAAGAAGAACAAGGGAATGAATAATTTCCCATTTTTC
This sequence comes from Viscum album, assembly GCA_963277665.1. Classification (NCBI taxonomy): domain Eukaryota; kingdom Viridiplantae; phylum Streptophyta; class Magnoliopsida; order Santalales; family Viscaceae; genus Viscum; species Viscum album. The sequence continues at coordinate 1,156,661,552 of OY728133.1, read as the reverse complement.
TAAATGTATGGATTGAATCATCTTGGGAAATGCTTCAAAGGAAAAGAAGTCTGCCATAACTGTGGATAAATGGGTCATCTATCTCATGAATGAAAGGGGAAGAAACAATTAGATGATGATAAATGTTACAATAGTAGAGAGATGGGACATTATAAAAATAAATGTCCTAGGAGCCAAGGAAACATTCCTAAAAAAGGCAAGAGATAAAGGGAGAGCTTATGCGATTACAACCGTAGAAGTTTATGTTCCAAATGGTGTGGTGGAAGGTACTTTAGTAGTTTCCTCAAACATAGCCAACACTTTTTTTGATTCTGGATCATCACATTCATCTACATCTTCCCAGTTTTCCAAGAAAATTAGACTTATCGAATTTCATTTAATAAAGGATTTATCAGCCAAAACTCCTAGGGGATGCATCATTGTAAGAAAGGCATGTCAACTAGTCCCCATTGTGATACATTAAAGCACTTTAGTTGATAAATTTATCATCATACCAGTGACTAAATTTGATATAATTATTTGTATGGATTGGTTGTCAAATTTTGTTGTGAAGATTTATTGCAAGAAAAAGGAAGTTACAATTTTTGAAAATGTTGTAGAATCTCTTATCTTTAGAGAGGAGACCTTTCCATCTGATTATTATCTAAACGCACCCCCAATGGATCCATTGAATGAAATTCATGGGGATTAAGAGAACACAATATCTATGGGTGCAGAAAGAAATATTCATATTGAATAAGTCCATATAGTGAAAGAATACATTGATGTGTTTCGATAGGATTTACCAGGACATCCTCCAGAGTGAGAAATTGAGTTTTCCATGACTTAATTCCTAGGGAAAGACCTATACCAAGGACCCCTATAGAATGGAAATTATGGTGTTAGTGGAGCTAAAGAAAAAACTAGAGGAATTGAATGACAAAGGATTTATTCGACCTAGTGTTTCTCTATGGGGAGCCCTAGTCTAGTTTTTCAAAAAGAAAGATGGATCCATGAGGCTATGCATTAATTATTTGGAAATAAATTATATTAAAATAAATAATATTTATCTTTTTCCCAATATTTATGATTTATTTGATCAACTTCATGTAGATCAATAATTTTCAATGATTGACCTTCGATCTAGATATCATCAACTACGTGTGATGAAGGAAGATATTCCGATGACAATATTTCGAAATAGGTATGGGCATTACGAGTTTACAGTGATACCTTTTGGACTATTAAATGCACCATCTGTTTTCATGTATTAAATGAATATATTTTCCATGGAATATGTTGATAACTTCTTTTTGTATTCATCGTCGATATCCTGGTATACTCAAAAATATATGATGACCATGAGGATCACTTGCGATTATTTTGAAAACACTTAGAATAATTGAATTATATAGGATGTTTAGAAAGTGAGAATTATTGATATAATCTATTTATTTTCTATTTCATATTGTCTCTAGGGATATAATCCTAGTTGATCCTGAAAATACTAAGGCAATCCAATATTATTCATCACTAGAAAACAAAACCAAGGTATGCAGTTTTAATGGCTTAGTAGGTTACTATCGGCATTTCGTTTAGAATTTCACCCCGACTGGATAACTCTCTAACCAAGATCACACGTAAAGGAGATAAGTTTGTGTGGTCAATAGAGTGTATATAATGCTTTGAAGAATTGAAAAGAAGATTAGTCAATGCTCCAATTTTTACTCTTCCATCTAGAAGTGATAAACCTATGATATACAACGATGCATAAAAGAATGGGCTGGGGTTCATCCTTATTCAAATTGATAAAGTTATTTCGTATGCATCAAGACAATTTAAGAGCCATGAGAAAAATTATCCAAATCATGATCTTGAGTTAGCAGCCGTAATCTTTTCACTAAAAATATAGAGACATTATCTTTATGGAGAAATATGTGAGATTTATACGAACCACAATATTTTTAAATACATTTTCACACAAAAATAACTCAACAAGAGGAAAAGGAGATTACTCGAGTTACTAAAAGATTAGGATTGTTCAATACAATACCACCTAGGAAAGGCGAATAAAGTGGAAGATTCATTACGTAAGAAGGATCATGGACTTCTGACTCAAATGAGGATTGAGAGAGATAATATTTTTTTGGATCTACTATAAGTGGATATGGGAATTGTTATGGAAGGGGAAACATCATTTCTTTTTCAAATGATTACTAAACCATATTTATTAGATAAGGTAGAAAGCTCTAAATATGATGATAATAATTTTCACTAGAATATAAAGGCTGTCACGGATCGGAGACTGGTTGTCATCATGTATGAAGAAAGAGTTATGAAATTTGGGAAGATGTTATATGTTCCATCAGTACCTGAGCTAAAAAAGGGAACTATTAGACTATTCTCATAGCTCAAATTTCATTATACACCCGGGTAGCAGAAAGATGTATATAGATCTGAAGGAATGTTTTTGGTGAGATTATATGATGTGGAAAATTGCTGACTATATGTCAAGGTGTCAAGTTTGTAAACAAGTGAAGGTAGAGAGACAACATCCCAAAGGAGTGATGCAACCTCTACCTATACCTAGTGGATGTGGGGTAACATTATGATTGATTTTATCATCGGACTACTGAGGACACCTAGAAGGAAATTTTCAATATGTGTAATTGTTGACCATCTCACAAAATTAGCACATTTCCATCCTATAAGAGATGATTTACCACTTGAGCGCCTGAATAGACTATATATTAATGATGTTATGAGTCTTCATGGTGCACCTCTATCAATTGTATCAGATCGAGATCCCCGATTTATATCAAAATTCTAGAAGTGTCTCCAGAAGTCTTTGAATTCTGAGCTTCGTATGAGTACATCATATCACCCCCAAACTGACGGACATTCTAAAAGTTCTATTCAAACTCTACAAGATATGCTGAGGTCATGCTCTCTTGACATCCAAGGTATGTGGGATAAATACTTGCCTTTGGATGAATATTCTTACAAAAATAGTTTCCATTCTAGTGTTCAAATGGATATATATAAAGCATTATATGGAATGAGATGTCGAACTCCAACTTGATGGGTTGAAGTTAGTGAGAGGAAACTTATAGGCCCATATCTTATTAAAAAGACCACCACAAAGGTGAAGACAATCAAATCCCATATTAAAGCATCCAAATGTAGGCAGAAGAGTTATGATAACAATCAGAGAAAAAATTTGGATTTCCATGTGGGGGATCACGACTTTTTGAATGTATCTCCCTAGAAAGGTGTCTTAAGGTTCGGTAAGAAAGGGAAACTATGCCCCAGTTATATCGAACCATTTGAAATTCTAGAAAGAATTGGAGAAGTACCTTACCTTTTAGCAAATTCTTCCCAATCTCTCCGAAGTCCATGATGTGTTCCATTGGTCATAGTTGAAGAAATAAATTCCAGGACCAACGCATGTACTCACCTATGAAAAAATTGAACTGAAACCTAATTTTTAATATTGTGAAAAGCCTACTGGGAATCATGACACAAGGGATCAGGTATTGAGAAATCAGAAAAGTCGTCTAGTAAAGGTTATATGGAGAAACTAGAATATAGTGGAAGCAACATGGGAACCAAAGAAATTCATGAAGAAGAACCACCCACATCATTTTGGTGGGATTTATACATAAAATATTGAGGATGAAATTTTCGAAGGTGGGAATAATATAACACCCCAAACATTTTATGGTTTGATTCTATTAAATACATTCTTTTCATAGACTATATTTCATGAAGAACTGTGTTAAATTGAAACAACACTTGGTTATTTATGATATATTGAAAACCAAGCTATTAAACATAAATTTTCTACTTATATTTTTTGGAATTTCAAAAAACATCCATCTAGAGTTGGGACCAGTAAGCCATTTGGAGTCAGATAGAACGAACTTTATTTTTTGATGAATAGTAACATACCCTTATGAATAGTAATATGAATAGTAATATAACCCTTATAAATAGTAAATAATGATAATATTTTATTTTCATAAGGTAATAAGATAATGAGTTCTAAATTAATTTTTCAATGTGATATAGAACTAATTATACATTTAAAATTTTTATTTTTAACATTAACTATGATTTTAATTAAAAATAAAATTAAAACTAATTAGAAAATTATTTTCAAAAAATGGAGTTCATTTTTTGAATTCTACACATCGAAAAATGGTTAGGGTGAATATTTGGGATTTTTCTAAAATACATGATTTTTCATGAATAGTAAAAATACACTATTGAGTTTTCAGTAGTTTAATGACATCATAATGATATAATAATTAAATATAAAATTATGGTCGACTTGTGTATAGTAACTTATGACATTAGGTGTCCCAAGTGGATAAAACCATGGGCAAATACCATGGGAATGTCCACAGTTTGGAAAAAACCACTAATGAGGTGTCCCAAGTGGATAAAACCATGGGCAAATACCATGGGAATGTCCGTGGTTTGGCAAAAACTACTAATGAGGGGTCCCTTTGTAATTATTAAAAAACTACCTCTATTTTTCTATAAATACCCACTCATCCATTCATTTTATTTCATTCCAAATGCCTCATTCTCTAAGATCTGGTGGTTTTACCTCTCTAGGAGTCCTCCCAAGGCGTCATTAATCCCCTGAGGTCCCATCCTTCATGATCTAGGAGTTACTCTACAACGTAAGGTAATCCTTCATTCTATTCTTTTAGTCGACATTTATATTAAGTTATCTATTTGAATTTCCATTTTCATATGTTGGGGATTGATTTTATGTATTATTCTTAATGTCCTTTTTACTTCAATATGATTCTATACCCTTTTTCACACATCATTTCTATTTATGAAATTATAAGCGACGTCGTTAGGCTGTCAAATTTTCATAAGTGATCTCTCACCATTTCTTTTATTTTCAAGTTCATATCTTTTCCTTTTCTCTTTTAACCTCCTCTATTGAAATGAAGATGATAAACTCCTTTATCATATATATAATGTAATTATATCATGTTAATGGAAGAAGCATCGACAATATTCTTACTCCCTCCCTTTTATTTTTATAAATGAAATCAACATCTCTGAGGTTCCAATTTATAACCTTTGTGGATGATAGGGTTTCATTCGCCACTTTTTCCTTCATTACTGGTCTCGAAACCATTTTAATGTTCTAAGTAGATAAGAATAGATGTATTTAATCTCATTAATGTTCAATAATCCTTAGACACTCATAATATAAAATAATAATACACAAAAAAGTTCATTATGAACAAAACGACCAAGTTAATCCGAATATTTGTAATAATATTTCAACTAATGAATCATCATCATGGTATATAACCCAAAATGATTATAAGATCGTTTATATATCATTAATTTCATTAATAATATTTATTTACAATTATGGATGTTTAACCACATTTGAAATGAACTTCCATTCAGGAACGAGAGTAAACGAATCATGAAAACCAAGGAAGAAAATGCTTCCAAAACAAGAAAATTGAACCTATTAAACCCAAAAGGGTCATGAATGAACCTAATAAGGTTATAATAAATCAATTAAATGTATAGGAGGTTTTGGAGTAATTAATTAATGAAGCTAAATTTTCTTATTCTGGTCATTAAAACAAACGAAGAACACACTCAAGCAAAAGGTAAGGGGTTTCTCATCTCACTTTCATTTCTGTAATATTTTTATTATTTGACACTTATTTCTTGTATGAGGTATATTTGTACTTCCATTTGATATATAATAACATGATTCTATTTATATTCACATTATTAAATGTTTCATTTGAGGGTTATTATGTTATGTTCATATGGTTCGATCGATTATATTGTGGTAAGAGACTTTGTCTCAACTAATATTTGTTGTGACTAACTTTGTATGGTGCACCTAATAATCCGTACATGGTGTACCTAATGACCATTTGAGATCAATTTTCATTTGATATTATATTTATATTAAATATCCATAATCTCATATCATGGATATGTTTGTTGTCTAAACTGTTTACCATTTTACAGACGGTGTTTATTTGGAAAGTTATTTTAATTATAAAAATATTAATGAATCCATACAACATACTCTATATGGATATTGAAAATGCATATTGATATTGTATTGAATAAATTTATAAATAATTAATTGGACATGAAGTGGTGGGTGGGGCCTGCTATAGCCCCTCGATGCATCAGTAGGTCTCATGAGACAAATCAGTTTGGCGGCAAACCCTTTGAGTTTGTTTCCAAAAAGTAGATAGGGTTTCTAACCACATTACTAAACCATTTTTACGGTATTATGGTATCATGTTCTAGATACATGACTTCAAATTAATAATAATTCTCTTTATTAATTATTAGTTTTTACTATCCATGAGGTTTTCACTATGACAAAATCTATGGATGCAGTTTCAATTTCAGTTTATTAATGGCGTGAGATTTTCATTTATTTAGCATTCCATGTTGATTATATAAATTTTTTTACAATTAAGTTATTATTGATTCATTCTTCCACCATTTTTAACCCTTAATGAGTGTTATATCTCACCCCTTTCATTGTTTACTTTCAACAGGTGGCAAAGAGGAGATCATTTATTGAGTTCTTGTGGATGCATCTTTTAGTTTTTTTGTGTATTGTATTTTGTAAACTTTTCCAATGTAATTTTAGTTACATTTATGTATCTAGTTTCACATAGAATAGAAAAATGAAAGTTTCTTTGAGATTTTCATTCCTTCTATCAATACCAATATAACAAGTAATGCACCGACTCCAGTCTAGGGGTCCAGGGTGTTACATAAAAGTTGATTCATATATATATAAGTCCTTTTGAAATTCGTGATCAATCACGATGGTATATTATCATTGGGTTCTTCCAACACACCAATCCTAAGATCAATATGTGTTCAATGTACCTCTCTTGATGAAGTATATACCCAATCCATCACATGTTCTAAACATAGAGTCTATAAAATTTGATAAATATCTATCTTATGATGTATAAGTAACCTCAGTAGTGGTAGTTAGAATGATGCAATTTTTATGGATAAATTATTATAAGGGGGAATAATATAACAACCGATGATTCTATAGTATATTTCTCAATAAATAAATTTAAATTATTTAATAGCATGAGAACCACACAAAACTAAGATTAAATTAATTGTGAAATCCAATTGAAATATTGATATGATAAAATTTTATATCTTTATAAATCATCATGTCTATATTATCATAAGTTTAGTTTTTTTGGATTTTAATAAAAATATTTATTTTTAGTGAATTGTGAAATTTATTATTTTTTTAAAATCATTCATTAATATTATTAAAACAAAATAATTAAAAAATTATATTCTATTTTGGAATCGATGTTGACGTAATTAAGATCCAATAATTTAACTAATTCAATAATATAATAAATTTACATAAATTTTAAATGATTTATTATTTAATGATAAAATGACATTTTTAGTAAAAAAAATTTCATTTCATTTTAGAAAGTTAAATTAAAATGAATTTATAAAAATTATAGGGGTTGAATTTGAAAAACATTATTCCATATTTTTATTTATTATGATCAAATTTGTAAATTGGGCCCTTTTAATTTTATATAATATGAATAGTTACATTGGCACCATTTATCACCTAAAAAGGGTAATTATAGTAATTTCGTTTAAAACAATTTAATATGGATTAAAATGCATTCAAACACAAGAATTTATTTTATTAAATGATTCAATTCCATTAATATTCGTCCAAAATTTTAAAAAAAATGACCTCTTATTTCCAATTATATTTGATTTCGACCATTATAATATTTACATAAAATCTAATGTCATAAATATTACTTTCTCATTTTTAATTTCCTTAATATTGTGTAAAAATTATAAAAACAACTGATGATTTATTATAAAAGGTTATTTAAAATATTAATTTATTTTATTTATCAATGTAATATATTTATAATTTTTGGAGGTGAAATAATTATTTAAAAATATTATAGAATGATGTGGCCTCCGGGAGGGGAAATGAACACAACATTTTCCAACTCTCTTTAAATAATTTGAGGGGATAATCATCCATTTTATTTAAATAATATAGGAGATGAAATTGATCATAATAAAGAATGTATTTCTAATCAAATTTTTTATTATTACCTAAATCTATTCAATAATCCCTATTCGTAGGGGACATCAATGGATGTAATTAACCCTTCTATGCTAACTTATGAGGGAAAATATTTTCTCAATAATATCACGATCAACTTTGAGACCAGAGATTAAATTTTTATACTCATTGTTAGAAGTTCACTTGATCAATACGCCTTTTGAAATTTATTTTTTCAAAATTATTAGGTGTTGATTGATGGGGATTTTTATAAGTCAGTTCCCTCTTTCTTCACTTATAGAGTGAAACCTCAAGGTATTAATGCCCAATTCATCACCTTGATCCCAAAAATTTAGAATAATTGTGAAATCCAAACTTTCAAGACCATTTATTTGTACTATTGTTTTTATAAGGTTATTAGAAATATTGTTCCTAATATTATTTCATGCATTGCATCATAAATCAAATTTCGCATTAAATTTTTCTTTATTAATTAATGATATAGATAATAATTCATTTTTTCTACTTTGGAATGTATTAATATTTTTATGAAACCTTGTAAAAGATGAATAATTTCCTTAAATACTGACATTAATAATGAGTTTGACACTATGTATTGGAACTTCTTGTATAAGGTTCTTGGATTTTTTGGTTTCTTTTACACTTTCATTAATTTGGTTTCTTTCAAATCTAGATATTCTTATGTCTTAGGTCTTATAAATATCTACCCCAAAATAATATTCATATTCTGAATAAAATATCATGTCACTATGAATTTTGTTCTGTGAAATATTTTAGTTGGAAAAATCATTCATCTTTTATGGGAATATGTTTTTTAATTCTAAAAAATTATATTCTTTCATATAAAGGAATCAGATAGTTGTAATTCCCTTAAATTATCATGGATTTTCACATTTGTGGGGGATAAAATAAGCTTCATATTTTTATGAGATTGTGGATAAATTCAATTAGAAACTCTTAATTTGAATGGGGAAGAGTTTATACATAGTTTTAAGGATTAGTTTTGTGAAATTTGTTATTGCTACTATGTTTGTCAACTCATTTATTGTCTAAAAATGGAAGAGACGGATTATCAAATGATTAATTAATACACCAATGACATTATTTGTAGTGGAAATATCTATAAAATAAATATGGTCACAATTCCTTAGAAGTGTTTTGATAAAACAATATCCATTAGTGGCATAGATATAAAGAATATTTGGATTTTCCATGATTCTTTTTAAGATTTACTAACTTGGAGTCTCATTCATAGAAATTCAGACTCATTAGGTTTCCTCAAAGGTATTATTTTGATAAAATGAAATGTTTATTTAATTATTACCCTGAATATTATATTTGGAGAGAAATTTGATCATATTATAAGAGTACCATGACATGATCATGAGGAATTGGGAATAAGGAATCTCATTTAGGGTTTTGGATTGACAACATGACTAGTTCTAATATCATTGACATTTTTCAGCCCCTTATATCAAATACATATTATTATATTTATATTAATGATTTTCTGATGCCCTTCATCCCCTCTTACATGATGAACTTCATTGACATATTGAGAACTATGATTTAGTTTCTTGCCAATATTTTCTTGTATGGGAGCCAGCCATAAATGATTTTCCTAATAGAAAAACTAATTTACCAGTATTCCATTAGAGGCTAAAACATTGATTTCAATTTTATCTATATTTTTAACAAGGATTGGATAATACCCTCTTTGTTAACACTTATGTGGAGGCTTTATCAAAACTAAATACCCACTGATGATTTTTACAGAAGATTGGTTTTCCACTTTTATTTTGGTGTATTTTGTGTCATCAATACAAAGAGGATGCAAAGAATATATTTCCCATCTATTAAGGTGCCTTGACATTATGGAATGAGATCTTTAATGTATTTAGTTTCCATGTATTTCGATTTATGGGGTTACAATATGTTCTTCACTATTGTATCTACATACAACATTCTTCTTAGTTTTATTCTATTTTATACCTCGCTAATTCTAATGTATTTCACTCCGTTTGGTTGAGTCTCAATGTTTTCATTCATGCTGGGAAAGAAATCAGTTAGAACCTGGTTTTGTATTAGTTGTTTTTCCATTAAAGGCAGAAGTGTGTCTCATATGGGATATTGTGAAAGCAATATTTATGACTTCAAGACTATGATTAATTTAGTGTTCTAGGAATCTTTAGACATATTATGGGTACAATTGAGGTTTTTTTTGTCAATTATTATCACTCATTGGATTAATATTAACACTGATGGAGCCTCTGAAGGAAACCCAGGTCCCTCATGGTGTGGTTCCATTTTTCGGGATCTTGTGGATAATGCCATGGGATTATTCTATTATTCTTATGGGGTGAATTCTTCTCTCGAAGTATATTTTCATTGAATCATCCATGTTGTCTCATACAGAAAGATATAATGGATTGAATTACCTTTTATTAGGAGGTGACTCTTCTACTCTTTAGGAGACTATTAGAAATGGTGAACTTCATATTTCATGGATACTGATAGCTAAATAGATTTAATACATGAATACTATTAATATCATAAATTTCATCAACACTGTTTCTTTTTGGAGGAAAATGTGCTTATGGATGGGATTTATAACATGGGAATCTCTATGACTCTCATATGTTCAGACATACTCCTTATTGATTTGATTTATTTTTATGAAAATGATTGTAAGGAGATACTGAACTTTCAACCTTTTAAATATATTTTTATAAACAAATACCTTGGCCTCTTGTTTGAGGGGAGCTTCTGAAATAAAATAAAATCATACAAATTTTTTACTGATTTATATTCAAATTCCATATTATTTATGATTCCATAGATATGAAATTAAATAAACAGTGTTAACAACTACATTAAGGATTTTATTTGGAAATAATACTTTATTAATTTATTTTGAAATAAAAGATTATCAATTATGACAAGGGGATGATAAGTGTTCTATAATATCAACCCTTAGCTATTTATGAGAAACTTTTTACCTTATATTTAAAATTATAAACCTTTAATTTTAAAAAATAATTTACACGATTATAGTTAAATTTGGATCACCAGTGTGTGAATCAAAATGATATGTTTTAAAAAGATAACTAAACCAATAGAAATTTTATCTTATGCTTATATTAATACCATATCCTATATGTCATCAAATATTTATCATTTTGGAACAATTTTGACGTGAGTTAGAAAAATATTATTTTATAATATTTGATAAACATCCAAATGTTCCCCTCTACTCATGTATAAAAGGAAACTCATTCACTCTAATATTTAATCCACGTTAAGGAATACTACTAACAAAAATCATTCTCAATAAACTTCTCGACACCCTTATCTAGTTCTTATGGTCTTTTCATTCTAAATACTAATCATAGGCTTGTTATGTGTTGATCTAAATTAGTTCTTTCATAGAAGAGGTCATAATGTTCACCGATTACATTATTTTTTATTCTTTATTTCCCCCTATTTATTTTGTACTAAAAATTAAAATTTGTTAAAAATTGTTTCTACCATATAATAATATGTAATTTTATATTTTTTATAACATTTATCCTTCTTATTCTCTAAAAAAGGGAAACAAACCCATCAATCATGTGTACGATGGTCTATCACCTCATGAACCAATATTATTTTTTCCATTGCCTCCTCACTTCAATTGTTATAAAGATTGAAAAAATGAATATATATGATATTTATTACATAATTATTCTTCTATAATTATAAAATCATATATACCTTCTTAGTATACAATCTGATTAAAAATAATAACATCTCTCGAGCATATATGTGTTCTACCACCTCCACGAAGTTGTGTTATTGGTTTTCATTTCAAATTGACATAGATGGTATTAAAGAGATATATAAAATTTATATATATGATATATATGGTATATTAGTGATTATGGAATGATATATTATTATTTAACTTTTATTCTTTCCATCCATCAAAATTTAAAAATGCATGTCATGTGTATATGATACTTACTACCTCCATGAAAACTGTCATTAATTTTTCTATATCTAAATTTTCTTGATGAATATAAATATATATATAATTAATAAGTATTATATTTATATCATTAGTATCATTCTTGATATGATGGTATCATAATCAATGTTATAAGGACCAAAACAACTGAACATGACAAATAAAGAAGTAGACAACAAATAAATAATAATAATTAATGTTTGTTAACTAACATGTTAGAAGATTAAATAAATGAAATAAATGTGATATTATATATATATATATATATGAATATTATTATGGTATTTTTGAATAATAATTATAAATTTATTATAAGGCAGTTCAATGTCAAATAAAAGGAAAGTCAAACTTGAGATAAGAGGTTTCTTAACTCAATTTCTCTTCATTGGGATATACTTATATTAAATTGAATATTTTATACCATGATCATGTCTGAAATGACATAAAATTTTATTATATATTATTTAAAATTTATTTTTTTAGGATTTATATTTTCTACACACAGCCACTAAATTAATTTTCTCTACAATGATACGATCCTCAAAAAGGATTTTTCACAATTACAAATCCATTAATGTATATTTTTTATTATGATCGAATTTGATTTTATTTGGTGTATATACTATGCCTTTGATTTATCTAACAATAATATATATTTTTTCATAATGATCAATTTTTCGATTCTTATTACTCATTCGAGGAGTTAAAGAAAAAATTACTAAAAATGTTTGATTATATTTTATGATCTATTTTTTAGGAATTTATCATATTTTAATTGGAGGATTATTGTAGTATATAATTCATAAAATCCATTTATTTTATTATATTATAAATATTTTAGGATCCATCAGGTTTTAATCCAAATTTTTCCCAATTTAGTTGTTGAATCCATGGATGTTTTTTAAAAAATAAGATTTTATTTATCTATTTATTCGAGTATATTTTACTTGCATGTCGATAATTTTGAAATCACTTTTAGAAAATCATTTTTTATTTAATTAATAGATTAATTAATTAAATTTTATTTCATAATTGATGTTTTTTAATATTTTTAATGGAATATTTCTAATAATTTTCCAATTTTTTTTTTCGATTTTCATTCTAAAAAGAAAAATAGAATTTTTTAATGTATATGATGTTTACAAATTTCTAACTATGAAAATCATTTTATGTGATTTAGCTAACTCAATATGTTTTTAATGGTTTTACTAAAGAAATATTTAAATAAATAATGTTATAATTTTTTTCGTACATTTACCTTTATTATCCAATGTAAATGATTATGTTTCAGTACCTTTAACTTTGAGGAACTAATGGCCATCATTTATCCCTTCTTGATCTTTTGATCATTGAAAATGTCTTGAAACATTCATTTTCTTGTGATAATTTTAAATTGAACATTATATTTATCTAAAATATCTATATTTTGTTTCATGGATATAATTATTTCATAAACTATATAATTGTTTTATATATGGTGTTTTACTCTAAATTTTTTGTAATTAACAATGAAAATATTGATACTCTACATTATTTACTCAATACAAACAATTATTGAAAAGGAATATAATTTGTGAATTAAATTAATAATTGAATATATGAGTAATTATTTTGGATATATAGTGATATATGTATTCCAATTAAAGATTTCACCGCAATGCATCGACTGGTGACATGTGATAAATCAATTGTATAACCTTATTTAATTGGGTTTTTGTTACATAACAACCCATCAATTAAACATTCATAAAACAAGTGTTTGATGAAAATGATTTCATGATATCCAATTTTATGAATTTACTTCAGTGAAGATTCATATATTAATATCCGTGAGATTAATCCATCGATATTATCCAAGGTTTAATTTTTATTATAATGTAATTTATTAAATATGAATTGTTTTTTAGTTATTTACCACGCCATATTGATTGTTTCTTATTTACTCAAGATAGATTCTATTGTATGCAACCCTTACTATGGTTTTGAGATCTCCATTTTTTGTTCCCTAACATATGAAGAATTATATTATGAATAATATTAGGGGTGAAATAATTTTTTCTATAGATATTATTTTATACTTACAATGTAATATATTAAATAGGTATGTATTTGGTTGTTCAATAAAACTAAACTGGGCGATCCTTCAAGATGAGATCCCTTATATCATATATCAATGTAATAAAATAGAAGCTAACTCTAGGCTATCAGAGTTTAATTTTATACATATAATAATTAAAATATTTTCTATATATGTTTTTTGTTTTAAATATATTCTATTATTTTGGTTGAATATCCTATAAATTTATGTTTATATATTTTCACTTCAAACATTCTATTCCTTTTTTTTTCTTTATAAAGAACATATAAAAAAATACATATAATTTTTTCACCATGGTAATCTTAATATAACATGTTTTGTATGGGTTCCGTACTTCATTTGGATATAAGAACATCCAATTGGATATGTACAATACTATCAACACCTCTTCATACCAATATTTCTTATGTTTGAATTTTTCTATTAGAATATTTTGAATCATGTTTTTTATGATATTATTTAATTTTTATTAAATCCATTTTATTTTGGATTTATCATAACTAAATATTTATGTTGTGTCTCATGTTTCTCCATAATACTATCTATATTGGTATTTGTGATTTCTGTAATATTTCTAATGAGAGACATTAAAATATTAACCTCATGCTTCCTTTCTATTTTTATTTGATGTCAATTTATGCTTGTTGGCACGTTATTATTAGTATTTGTAACCATAAACTAATCCATAATGTTGAAATAAAAAATAAATAAAAGCTAATACATTTTTCATCAAATTATTTTATTGGAATTAGATCAAAGACATCCATAAGAATAATCTCTAAAAATATTGATCATTTTTCTTATTTCTACTTGTATGTATTCGAAACTATTTTAATATTTTTCCTTGATTCACATATGTGTGGGTTATTACATATGAGGTAGGGAATGCAATTCTCTCCATAGGTCATCACTAAGTTGTTTAGCGATATTTTTCTTATGTTCCCATGTCAGCTATTCCACAACCTATTTTCTTTTTCTTCAAACTATATTTTACAATTTTGTCCACCAACCAAATATTTATTCAATTTAGTTTCTGATAATTAATGAATATCCACTTTCCAATCTCCCTAACATTTCCTTAGTCTCAGAACTAGATCAAATTTAATAAATTTCCCTTAAATACTTTTACCAAGAGCATATCTATATTCTCAAAATATATTCTATAAACATTTTCCTTCCCAAATCCAATGAATTTGTGTCCCTAAATATTACCAATCCAAGACAACCTCGTTTTTCACATTTTATTCCAATAATAATACATTTATTTCTGGCCATATGTGTGGTACATTCACCCTCTAGAATCCAAAAACATGAAATGTTAGTTTATTTCAATGAATAATTCATAAAAGTTTCCTTCTTAAAGATTTTATTATTCTTCCATAAACAATGATGTTTTTACTTTGTATAAGGATAACTTTTTTACCCTTCTATTTTAGAAATATCCATTATGTAATTGGAAATTGTAAATCAATTTTATGTTTTCATTGTGTATGATGAGGTTCTTAGCTAAACATTTCATCCAATCGTGGTATCATGATTCAACTATAATTATAACCTTGAAGAATAATATCCCATATTATGTTCAAAGACTTAATTCCAAAACAATAACCACCAAAATAACAATAATATGATATTAAAGTGATTTCAAATTTTTAGTGTCTTCCCACTTAAAAATATTTTTTAATGGAGAAGAATTATTTTATGTGTCCCAATTTTCTATTAAAATAACACTTAATTTTTTGTATCTTCTCCCATTCCAACTACATAAAAAGTATATTTTTTTGATTCATCAATACTCACTTTAATTTAGGGAGTCTAGGTTTCCATCCTGGAATAAGTTATTATTGAAATCATTATTTGATCTCATTCCTCATTATATTTCATTTTTTTAATAAACCACACCTTTAGAATGGGTATACATTCATTTTTCGGTTTTCAAAGGAAATAAATAGCATTAACTAATAATTTTTTCTTTGAGTGACCATATATCATGCCATGTGTGAGTATTATTTATGGTTCATAATACTTCCACCACCAATACATTACTTATTCTTCATGTTACATAGTTCACTTGACTATTTAATTTACTGTATTGGTCTAGATATGAATGATTTATGTATGATCTTCTACAAGAATAATGAAACTTTCCTCCTTGGTTTTAGGCCTCTATTTTCAGATTCTTTGAGGGTTAACTCAAGCACCGAAGGAAATTTAAATATCCACAAAAACCATCATCTATAGAATTAATACCAACAATTCACAGTCTATTAATATCACCAACCATTTAATATTCATCATGATGAAAATCCTTAAGTTCTTCCACTTCTAACCCATGTGAACATCCATCTTCATGAGAAATAAAATTATTACTCATTAATTATTTTCACTATAGTTAACCCCTTATCCTATAACCAATGTAAAAATTCCTCACATATCTATCATCAGCATTATCATGAATTTCTTTAATACAATTAGTAGTGAGATTAACTACCTTATGACATCATAAAATAGAAAGTGTAAGAGTAAATTTGAATTTTAATTTTCTGCTATTATGGTAGGGGAAATAAAATCCATAAAATTATTAAAACCATATTATCTGAATATTATTTAACATATATAGAATTTATTTACTTCAGTGAATCATTCTATCAATTTTCTTTTAATTTGGTTGCACTGTAATGTTTTATCATTTCATAAATGAAATATGTGGTGGAAGGATATGTAGTGATACTTTCTTTTTTATCTATATCAGCACTTAAAAATAACTAAGAATTAATTCATTGGGAAAATATCTTAAATATATGTTTCATTATCATTATATCTTGAAAATTTTCCTAAATATCTTTTATGTCTTCAAAAATATTATTCATTTGATAAAACAATGTATCAATCTTTTTAGTCCAAATCATCTTTAATCATTCATAATTATTCCATAGAACATGTAATGTTTCATCTAAATTTTTTAACAACATTCATAAATGTTAAATGAATTTTAAAATATTGAATGATTGTATTTTTAGGACATGACCTTTTTATAGATTTAATTTTACATGGAACCATCTAATGTATTGATTAATTTTACATCCAAAGATAGTTTATAGTGCTATATTTCTAATAAGTATCTAATTTAAATATCCTCTATAGTATAATGAATAAATAATATGTACACTTTCAATAAAAATTAAATGAATTTTTTCTTCATCGTTTTTCTTCCTTATCATGAAAATTTTCCTTTAAAAAATTATAATTCTTTTGTGATTCATCTTGTATACTTCTTCTAGGATTATAATAGAGAACATGACACATTTGAAACTATCCCTCTAATACAAATTGTTATTCTATTATGAAGGGATCAACCGTGAGTGGGGGGGATCATAGTATCACATATTTTATCACTCAAATCCATTAGACACAAACCAATTCTATCAATGCATGGAAAACCATTTTTCTATCACTTTCATTTTCTGGATATTCGATGAATGACATAAATTGAAGAAGGAGAGTTTTACATGTTTCTCCCTTGCCAGGATATTCTATGTTGTATGAAATAAACACCTAAATATTCAAAATAATAGAGAAAACAATATTAATTTGTTTTTATAATATAGAGGTATCACTAATCCTCTAAAATCATTGTTCAAACAAGATTTAAAAGCTTACTACCTCTAATCATAGAGAGGAACCAGTTCATACCTCTATAATAACATTGATCATATTTACAGGAATAGTTCAGGAAAAATATACCTTACATGGAATGTATCGTCCCAACCCTCTGATACAGATCCAATAAGATAATTATCTTAGTATTTTCTACTTCTTCATTTCTCTTTATCTTTTAGTAGTTTTGGAAAACCTCCAGTATCTCTTGGGAATCACTCCCTTATTTTATTTTCAATCAAATTTTTAGTATTGAATGTAATATTTTATAATTATTCCATTTGTCCCTAGTAATTAAATGTAAAATAGAGTTCCATTAAATCTAAATTAGACTCATGAAAAATCTTGCAATAAATTACTCTTACCGAGTGTGGAGAAAATAAATAGTTGACTAAAAATGTTTGGTTATGGAATTGTCAGGTATCATGTCGTGTATTACTTCCCAGTACAAATACATTATATCATAGTAATATAGTGGACCACACATTTCATATCCATATAAATCACATAAATATATTAATATTAATTATATAAAAATATGAACAGTAACTGAATCATATTGGTTGAGTGTCTTTGGAAACATGGATATGTTATTTTTTTCGTAAAATATATGCATCATCTTTATCTCTATTATTCACAAACTTATCCCTTATTATAAATATTATACATAACACATATCTTCATAACCTAAGTAAAATGAAGATAAGAAATGGAGATCTCTAATGATCAGTAATGGTAAATAAGAGAGTAATCAATGATCACTTAACATAAAAAGGGCATCAGGGTGTGAAAACATGAGGATAGAATTTCAAAACCATAACCTATAAATCATATTAAAAACTATTGAGTCATGAAGTAAATCTAGGATGTTCATAAGACAAGAATCATAATGGAAGCATAAAACAGGATCCATTAGAGTTAAATAATAGCATAAAATATAAGTTTGTTACATGCACATATACATGTAAAATCATTTCCTTTTTAGGAAAGGCTCACAACCACAAATATCATAATGGATTCAGTTTACTCCCCAAACCATTATATCCCAAGTAAATTTTAACACCCAAGACTATCATAGTGGACAAAGTCCCTTACTGTACTGAGTACACACCCTATTAACTCACGAGATATCCATATTTAACCAATGCATTAGAGGGATATATAATTCTGGTCCCACCCATAATATAATGGAAACGATACATATGGGATCCACAAGATCATAAATCATTCATCATATAATAACTTATAAAAACAATTTTTTTCATTAAAATTACATCATAGAATCATAGAATAACTTATAGAAATGAAATGAGTTTCGTAAAGTTTTATTCATTACCTAACTAACCAATGGGAAAGAAAAATGTTTCAGAGATTCATCTAAAAATCATGATCGTCATATGCCATCTAAATTGTAACATTTTCAGTTTTTAAAATTAAATACTTTGTTCGATGGCATACATAATTGGCCACATTGATCTTAAATAAACAATAAGATATTATTATATGGTATTTATTATGTAGAAATTATAATTGAGGGAGTGAACATGTTTAACTAAATTTGGAAAATGTGGTTTACAGTTTATATATAATGATTCATTGGTTTCAAAATTAACTTGAAATGAAAGTAAAAACCAATTGAAAATAAATGATGTATTTTTATGAGACACTATATTAATAATAACAATTATGTATATAAAATAATAATATTACTATTTTTGGATTAATTTAATGAAATATTAATTAAATATAATGTATAAAATTCATATTATGTGTTTTATAGATATTATATATGAACAAATTCAATTTTACGGATAGAAAAATTATTTTTCTAAAAATGCAGTTTTACTACCTTTTGATGGTGATCCCATTTTAGATCTATTTTTTAAACTTTTATAAGTTATATTTGAGTAATTAAACTTTTTAGTTGGAATAGGGATATGAAAATTTTATTTTTTTATTTAATTTTATGTATTTTTCCAGTTAAAATTCGTAATTTAGTTAATAGTGAAAAATACAGCATTTGAATTCAAAACTGATTTTTCATCAAATTTACTAGTATTTTTACATTATCATGTTAACTGTGTTTAATGAATATTTATACAATTTTTTTTACCATTTAATCCAATATATTTCATTTTAATAATGATAAAAGTTTAATTGAATATAAAATGTCTGTGATCTTTGGAACATTTCAATTTTGAAAACTTATTTCATTAATATGTCAACAAGATAAATTTCAAATTAATATTAGTCACTTTAGTGAATTGAATTTGGAAAAAATGTAGAGTGAATGTTTTAATTATTATTACAAATATGATATAATTGGATAAAATTATGATTTTTTAATAGTAACTTTTGTATTGTATTTACCACATTTAAAGATAAATCACGTAATTAAAGGTAACGATAATAATAAAATAAAGTTAAACTACCCTAAAAATTTTCCCAAACGTTTTTGATGAGTTATTATAGACCAATAAAATACTTGAACCGAAATTGTGGATTTTGAAAGCCACTTGGGTGTGATTATGACATCTATAATATTTTATTTAATGTAAAACAATGAGGTCATAAATATATCTATTACTACTAAAACAATTTTAATATGGGGTTATATACATGGTATCTTAAACTATAAATAGTTCATAGAAACATAAAATTATTATCAACATCTTAATAATTTATTTAATATTAATAAATTAAATACTTAAATTAAATAATTACACTATGATGATGTGGTAATAGATTTATTAATATAGGAATAAAATAAATGATATTATAATATTAAAATAAATATAAATGAAAATATTTTATTCCGTAAAATAATTTTATTGATTATTTTAACATTTTATTGGTATGTTAATGTAATGTTTTTGAGGGAATCACATTTTTATTATTTTTTAAAAGGTCATGTAATGAATAGTGTTGAAATTGAAGTAATTCATATTTAAATATAATAAATATTCAATTAAATGATATAAAATTTCAAAAAAAAAACAAGATTCAAAATATATTTTTAGATAAATCTAAATATTTCATTAATAACTAATTAATTAGTTGTTTAACATTTTATTTTAGTTATTTTAACCCTCAAATTGTATATTACTTAATAAAATGGAATGACTTAATAGGGATAAAACACAAATATAAGGATTAAATAATATAAAGAACTTGTACAATTTTTATTTTATGACTTGATTTAAACCCATTCTAATCTTATATTCTAAATAAATCATCTTATACTAAATTTTTTAATAGAAAATTATTTTATATTAATTTAATAATTTTTATAATTCTAAGAGTACCCATCACCACTCCTATAAAGGGCACACATTCCTCTCTATTAATAACACAGAAAAAACCATTTATTTCAGACAATATGTACCCAAGACCCATCCTATAATACCTACCCCCATTTTATAAAATATTTTTCAACCGTGATGAAATAATAACTCCAGTATACTCAATAAACCTAGATGTTTTTATGTTAATATCATCACCTAAATCCATATACAATTTCATCAAATTGGAAATGAACATTTCGTTCGTGTTTATGGAAGAATACATCCTTTCAAACCGATATAGTTTATTTTAATTGATATCATTTAGGACATTTAATAATTATGGATTTAATGTTTATATATTATTTTAATGACATATTTATCATCATAAAAGAATAATATATCAATAATGTTCTTACTTTCCAAGAATATAAAAAATGATAACTTCGTTCGTGTGCTTGTGGGAACTATCAACTCCCAGAAGGGATGTAAATATTTTATATTCACCACATTACAGGTACGATATATATATATATAATTATAGTTAAATCATTATTATTATTTTAATAATATTATGATTATTCTGGAAAAATAAAATAATTATTACATTATTTCCATAATGATCCAAGACAAATGGAAACATTACTAATGGGTACGTACCTCCTACCTTTTCCGTGATTATAAAATTATTGATTTTCATAACCATAATTAATAGTTTGATTTATAATTACTCTTTTGTTATAAAATTAAAAATTATGTCATTAATATTATTCTAGAGATGATTTAATTATGACTACATGGACAATTTATATTATACAAAGTTCGTCTTTGAAATCATGTACCTAATATTGAGAAACATCCAATGTGCACTTAAATAATTATGTAATTGTTATAAAAATATAAATAAGTTATATACAGTGGAAAATAAACATTTGAAATATTTTCTAGAAATTATAAATTATCCTATTTTTATTATTCAGTAATCTAAATAATGTACGATATGAGTCCGACTCTAGGTAAGAGACATCATCTCAATTTTATTTTATTGAGTCATATCTGGATGTTATAAACCTCAATTATCCTACAAGGTGTATATAAAACCCTATTGACATGTAATATATAATAAGATAATATATTTTTATGAAATTTAATTATTTTTTAAAATTTTATTTTTTAATTATTTTTATTCATGTTATTCTCATGTTGTAAGGGACAATTTAACTAAAAAATCCATTTAAATGTTTCAAGGATTTATTATTATAAGTCTTTTTCATTAATGTAGATGTTTTTAAAAAAAAAATTTGGATTTATTTATGTGGGCATAAATGTTTTAAAATTCCAATTACATTTAAAATTTTTAAATTGGAATGGGACACTTTGATTCAATTTTTTTAAATGTTATAATTGTGTTTTAAAAATGATTGACTATTCATATAACCTGGATTTTTTTAACATATAAGTCATGAAATAGATTTATTATTTTATATATCTATTTATTGTAAATATTTTTAATTTAAATTTTCTATATTATTTTTAAATAATGTGTTTTCATTTATGAGTGCATGACTTCGTAAAAATGAAATGTCATTTCTAAGTGGAAATTTTATTTTTCTATTATGCATGATTTGTGTAATGTGATTGCGTTTTGGTTATTGGGAACTAGTTATGTATATGGGTGGTTCAGTGATAAAATGAGGGTGGGTGGGCGTATGATATATCTCCAATGCATTGGGTATTAGGATAGAGTTAAATGATAAGGTTTATCCTAAGACAATTTTGGAATACACAATGATGGGTATTCCAAATGTAATCATGAATGTTACTCCCTATGTAGCTCTATAATCTTCAATGTAAGTTTGATATAAATGATAAAAGTGAAATTTATGATTTAAAATTACTAATATTTTTTTCACGAATCTTCTTATTTCATGAGGTATGTTAAAGAAAATATCATTTATAGGTGAAAATTATGATATTGTGAAAATGTTTTCATGAGATTGAAATATTCATGGTCTAATGGTTTATTTCTTTAATTTATATACCTTACTAATATTTTGGTACTCATACCAATTTTTTTGAAATGTTTTATATAGGCTATATGGATGGGTAAGATAATGAAATATGTAAAGACGTATGTTATAAATATTTCTATCATGAAAAAATAAATCCTATTTTAAAGATTAATATCTTGAAACAAAATGAATATTGTATAGAAGTGTTTATAGTGTAAAATTTGAGTTGTTATTTCATAATTATAGCTTGATTATATAGAAAAATATAACTAAAAAGACCCTCAATGTGAAATATTGACTTAACTCAATATTATGTAACATTTATGACTAGGTCCGTAGAGTTGGTATTAATGGTCCGTTTAGATAACATTAGAGGTTAGGGTGTTATTTAAGAATAAGAGACAAGTCATATATAACGAAAATGATTAGCATATTAGAAATATTAATTATTATTTTAGATAAATTGATTGGTTTTTTCATATTTTGAATAAGTATATATTTGTTTTTATAGTACCCACAAGATAATAAAGGATGATGTTATTGATATACTCACATTATCATTTTTTGTTTTAGTAAATTGCTGGATCCATTAAGAACCAAAGTAACAATTAATGTGAAAGAGAAATTGGTTGTTCTATGAATATGAAAACAAAGGAAATGGGATTCCCAATGATAACTATATTGGATATTCTAATCCAACCATTATGTTTACCGATTAACCACTTTAACCTTGGTGATTTTTCGGATGCATCATATATGATAGAAATGAATCCATGTGGAAGTTCATGTAAAAATGATAAAAAAGGTATGGATATTCTATAAAATATGTTTCAATTATGTGGACATAAACACTTAGGAAAATGTTTTAGTGGGATGGAATGATGTTATAGATGTGGTAATGATAGTAATAAAACAATAACCACCCCATGAAAAAGGTAGTCTTTACTTTACTCAATGAAAGGGAAATAGATTCTTCTCATGTTATCAAATGAATGTCTTAAATGTGGAGACTATGGTAATTATTAAAATATATGTCATATGAAGAAGGTTTGGTAATGGGAAAATCAAGAACATACTAACATATGATTAAAAATACTTAATACCATTATAGTTTCATATGAAGAAATTAAAAATAACTTATAAAAGATACAAATTATTTCATAGCTCATTTCATGACATTTTAGAATCCTAGGACATGATCCATGTTTTGGTTTGTAGGAAATTTTTATTAAGGAATAAGATAGAAAAATTATAATTAAACTAACGTGAATAATTATTAATGATCAAGAAGTCAATATTTTACAAATTCGAGAGTTATGTTGGATATATGGATGATAAAATGATTAAAATTAGTAATCCTATTTTGATGATGAGATTACAATAGAAGTATTTTGAGTATGTGTAACCATGATGTTTGTTGTGTGAAAAGTTTATTAAAGGATGAATTATCTTATCTTTTGGGGAAATAATTATAATGGTAGAAATAACCTTTAGGGTTTATATTATCCTTGATTTTGAGGTAATTATGGGATATTATATTTTGGGATGGAAAATGAAAGACATGAGATAAAATTTGAGATTAAAATATGTTGCGGGTTTTTGACAATTTTATCTCATTTTTGGAATGTTATAAGAATTATTTGTCTTAGAAAAAGAAAATCCTGCCAAATGGGTGACAACCCGTCATCTCTTGCAAGGCGGTGGTAATTTAACCCACACCCAAAGGGGGAAAAGGGTGCATCGCCCACCACTAGGCCAATGTGAAGCCCTCAGTTATTATGAACTCATAATTTTAGGTTAAATGATTTGATGTATTAAGAATATGTTGATTTTGGGAAACCCATGTATTATCAAATATATAATCTTGGTTTCAGAAAATGATTCAGTGATTAAGTGATAAATGTTATTTTCGATGAAATTAAATATTTTGAGAACTTTTTATGATTAAGTTAAATATAATACTATGTGATTTTATATTAAGGGAGATATATATTATTGGGACATAAATGTTAAAATTTATCTTGGAAGGTTTTGTGATCAAATCCTTCTAAATCTTAGGTTTCAATCTTTGTTTTGATTATTTTGATGAATTTTTAATATAAATATTTTTTTAAATATATATGATTACCATTGGGTATTACTATTTACTTTTGGAGGTCAAAATTAATATTTATTCTTATAAAGGACTTTTGGTCAATTTTATTATCTTATACTAACCGTTTTTGGTTTTGTTTATGTTTTAAGATTTGGGAAATAGAATGTTGATATTTTGTGGATTGTGTGATTCACTAGAAGTTGATTCAAGTGTGAAGAAAAATCTTCGATACTCATCATTTGAAGAAAAAATATGATTTTATGGTAGGAATTGACAAAATTATGAATCTATACTTATCAAGTATGTATGTTAATTTATGTTCTTATTCTAGTAAGAAAAATTAATTCCACAACTCGAGGAAAATAATCTTAAAAAAATTGATATCTGTTTGATTTTCTTACTAAATAATGAATTAAGTTTTATCTAATAAAATATTATGGTTGTGTGATTATTAATATTCTCCTGACAATGTTTTATATTACTCTTTGTCATAATTTGATGTATTTTACTTATACCATATTCATTTTTTACATGGAACCCTAGTATGTATTGTATCAGGTGACCATCTTATTTCCCTTTATTTCATTTAAAGTGTATAACTTATTCAATCATTTTCTCATATGGGATGTAAACAATGGTATTTTAAAAAGTCAAACTTTTTTCCCAAAACAAAATTAAAAATAAAGATGATGAAATTTTCAAAAATGTGATAGAGAATGTAACATAGTGAATTTTTAAAAAGAAATTATTTGTTCGATAGTGTGCATGATATGCCACGTCATGATTAAACAGTCAACACAATAAAATTATGTGGTTGCTTATGCCTAGCCGTTAGAATGGAAGGAATGAATAGTGTTAACTAAATTAAGAAAATATGGTTTGAAAATGTTTATATACTTATTCATTGGATATCAAATTATCTTGAAATGAAACTAAAAACCAATTGAATATAAATTATTTATTTTTATGAAAACATATTTTAATGTAAAAAATTGTGAATAAAAATAATAAAATAAAACTTTTGGATTAATTTAAGGAAATATTAATTCAATATAATGTTTAAAATTCATTTTATTTGCCTTATAGTCATTATATGAGAACATATTCCATTTTACGTATAAAATGGGTATTTTTCTATAAATGCATGTTTGCCCCCTTTTGGTGGAGAACCCATTTTAAATATATTATTGACACTTTTATAAGTTTTATTTGACTAAATAAACCTCTAATTTTTATATAGGACACCATAATTTAAATTGGTTTAATTTTGGGAATTTTTCTAATAAAATACATATTTAAATGAATATTAAAAATATTCTGTTTAATTAAAAAATTATTTTTCATATAATTTATTTGTTTGGTTAGATTATCCTTTTAACTATTTTTATGTATATTTATATTATGTTTTTACCATTTAAATCAATTTATGTGATTCGAATCAATTTCAATTTTTAATTGGATATAAAAACTTTTTGAACATTTAAACATTTTTACTTTAAAAACTCATTTCCTCTATCCATCAGTAAAATTAATTTTTAAATATGTGTAGTAACTTATGTGAATTAGATTTTGAAAAATGGATATACATGGTTTTAATAAGTATAAAAAATAGAATCTAATAGTATCTACTTAAATTTTGGTGAATAATAACTTTTGTATTTTATTTACCGTAGTTAAAGTTATATCAATAATTAAAGGTAAATATAATATTATAATAATATAAAACTACCCTAATTTTTTTTCTATTATTATTGGATGACTTTTTTCATCCAAAAAAAATTTTCATTTAAAATTGTGGCCTTTGGAAGACACTTGGTTGTGATTATGACATTTATTACATTCTATGAAATGTAAAAAGAATGATTTCATAAACATAACTCTTATTAATAAAAAAACATAATATGGGGTATTATAAGTGATATCATTGACAATGAATAATACATATAAAGACAAAAGTATTATCTAAATCATGATAATATATATATAATTTTTATAAAATAAATAATTAAATATAATTATGATATAATGATGATGTAGGAGTAGATTTATTAAAGGATTAATCAAATAAATGATATTAATAAAATTAAAAAATATATAAATCAAAATATTGTATGTCATAAACTGATTTTATGGATGATTTTGAAATTTTATTGATTTTTTAATGTAGATTGTTTTAATTAATCAAGTTTTTATGATTTTTTTATAATGTCGTGTAATGAAAAGTGTTAAAATTAACAGAATTCATATTTTAAAATATAAAATATTTAATGAAATAATATAATAATTATAAAAATATAAGATTCACTTAAAAGGTTAAGATATGTCTATAAATGTCATTAATGACTCATTTATTTTCCTTCTAATGTGTTATGGTAATTATTTTAACTATCAAATTTAAAATAACATAATAAAACTGTAATATTTAAAATGATTAAAACACAAAGATAAGGATTAAAGAAAATGAAAAATGTGTCTAACTTTTATAGAATTAATATATTAATAGCCATAAGAATATTATTTTATTACTAAATTAACTTTTATAAATTTTTAATAGAAAATAAATTCAAATTATTTCAATGCATTTTTTAATTTATAGATTCCCCCCCTCTTTTATAAAAGGGTTCACATTCTTCTTTATTAATCACAATAAAAAACTCTTTGGTTCAGTCAAGATCTGTTGAAGACCCTTCCTAGAATACCTTCCCATATTCTTGAAGCCTTATGTTAGGAAGAATACCCTCTTAAGTGGTGTTAATGTGTCCAAAAGATGATCATCTGAAGGAAAGGTAACATTTTGATATATGTATTATTTTTTTGTTTCTTCTTCATCATCCTTAAAATATTAGTCCACCATGATTTAATAATAAATATATTATCCAAAATAAATTTATATGTTATTATTTCAATATAATCATCTAAATCCATCTCTAATTTTTTCAAATGGGAAAGGAATATTTCATTCATGTGTACAGTAGACTACAACATTATAGATCTTTTTTTATTAACATCCCTCAATACATGTTATAATGATTTAATATATGTTTATATAAGAATGTCATGTCATATTAATCATTATAATGGAATAATACCATAATAATGTTCTTACTTTCCATTCACAAAAAAAATGATCACGTCTTTTATGCATATGTGTGAACTATCACCTCCACAAAGTGATTTGAATAAATTTTATTCACCAAATAACTTGTATGATATATATAAGTAAATTAAAATTATCATTATTATATTAATAATATTTTGATCATTCTGTAAATATAAAATAAAAACTACCTTATTTCTATAATTATCAATGAAAAATGGAAACGTCACTCATGCATATGTACAACCTACCATCTCCTTGATTATAATGTTATTTTTTTCAAGACCAAAATTAATGGATTGAATTAAAAAATAAAATTCATATATTAAATTTACCATTATTTTATGAATATTATTCCAGATATTCTGTAGTTATGATCACCTGGACTGTTCACGTCATTCAAAGTTCCTCATTGAACTCATGTACCGAATATTAAAAAAACATCCATCATGAAATTAAATAATTAAGAATTTTTATAACAATACAAATAAGAGATATAAAAGGGATAAATAAATACTAAAAACATCCTCATGACATTTTATGTAAGCCTATGTTTATTATTTAGGAATACAAAGAATGTACGAGATGATTCATATTTAAGGTATGAGACTTCATCTTAATGTTCTATAATTGAGGCATATGTTTATGTTATGAACCTTTATTATCCAATAAGATATATATGAAACCCTTTTGACCAATAATATAATGAATTAAAATATTATCATGATATATAATTTTTATAAATGTTTTTGTTTAACGATTTTCATTCATTTTATTCTCAAGTGGTTAGAGACTCATTAACTAAAACCTAATTTTAAATTTTTAATGATTTATCTTTCTAAATATTTTTCATTAATATCCATGTGTTAAAAATTGTTTTAGGGACTTATATATATGTTCATGAATGTTTTAAAAATATTATTCCATTAAAAATATTCAACATGTTTGGGAACACTTTGATTCAAAAATCGTATTTTTAAATGTTTAAATTGTATTTTAAAAATAAATATATTACTTAAATAAGTTTTAATGTTTTTAAAATACAAACCATTAACCAAATTTATTTATTTTATGCTGAATTAATTTAATGGGGATTAATTTAGAGGTTTAAAATATTATTTTCAATTAATTTGTTTTCATTTATGATTGTATGAATCTATAAAAATGAAATGTGCTTTCAATGTGGAAATGTTATTGTTCCCTTATGCATGATTCATGTGTTGTGAATATGTTTTGGATCATGGGAATTAAGTAGGTATATGGGTGGTTATGTGATAAACATAATGTGGGTGATCCCATGATAGCTCTCCAATACATTAGGTAATGAGATGGAGTTAAACAATAAAGTTAACCCTAAGATATTTGGGGAATATAATGTGATGGGTATTCAAAACATAACCACAATGGTTACTACATATGTAGATATGAAAGACACAATGATGTACGATATGGATTCCATAAGTAACTTTCAGGAATTAGGACTTCCAAGAATATTTTTAGGAATCCTATGATTTCCAGAGGTATGTTATATAACTTTTTTATAGGATTAAATTATGATTTTGTGAAATATTTTTCATAAGTTTAAAATATTCATTGACTATTGGATTCATTCCTTATTGTATATCCTTAATGATATTTTTTTCTCATCCCATATTTTTGAATTGTTTTCCACATGTTATAAAGATGTGTAAGAGAAAGTAAGAAGTCAAGATGAATGTAAGAAAAATTTCAATAAAAAAAAGAAATAATCATTCAAAGTGTTTTATCCAGTGAAAAAAAGGATACTGATTAGAAGTGTCTACTATGTAATATTTTACTTTTTACGTAATATTTATAGAAAAATTATCTAAAACTATAAACCTAAAAATATTCTCAATGTGAATTATTGACTTAACTCAATATTCTGTGACATTTATGGTTATGGACTTCCAAGAATAATGAAATTGGATGGTATCATAGGACTGTATACATTGTAAATCAGAAGTAACAACCAAATATTTCATCTTAGATCAAAATACAATTATATGATAACTAGATCATTTCTTGAGTAAATTAAAGTTTTAATTTTCAAATCACTTTTTGAAAAGCGAAAAATTAGACAAATATTGATGAAAAAATTTTCTTTGAATATTAACATAGATTTTTTAGGAATATTGAAATTATTGAGCCATAATGGTGAAGAAACATTTCATTCAAGCCATGTATGTTAATAAAATTATTTGGACATTTAAATAATATATAAAAAGTAACTTATTTAGGTAATGAAAAGTGGATTTATTTGAAACCATCTTCTAAAAAGTACTTAAAAATAAAAAATAATATAAAAAATCATAAGAGAAAACAGAGAAATGGATGAAAAAGGATTTTCAACTGAAAAGAAAAAAAATCTGATTTTTCATAAAAAAAACTTCTTTCTGTCTCTTGAGTACTTAAATAGATTAAAATTAAAGGAAAATGTGTATCATATAGGAAATGAAAATATAATAAAAAAAATTAATTATTCCTTGAGAGGTAGATCATGACATTTAATTATATGAATTTTAATCATAAAAAATCATGGTAACCAAAGATATTTTAACAAAAAACCCTTACCTCTAGTTAAATTTTCATCAAAAGAGTTTATACCACATATATAACAAATTAATTTATGTTTTATAATTTTATAAGAGTGTCATTTAAATAATTATAATATCACATATGATCCAAATATAATAATTCAATAACCATTTATTAGTAATTATTTATTAAAATCATTATTTTTGGGAGTTAACTATTTTGTTTTTTAATAAGAAGTTTAGTTCGGTAGTTCTGGTCTGTGTACATTGATCTGGGTTCCTTAATATTAATTTTTTTATAATTATATAAATAATATATATATATATATATTTGTATTCATCCCTAAGTGATAGAGATAAAAAAAAATAATTACAATGTTTAAGGATGTTATAAGCTATACGTTCGCAAAAACGATATTTTCACTTTTTGAAGGATTAAAAATAATTAAAATAAATATTAATTAACATTTAATGAATAATTATTATGTCATATATACCATATATATTTATTATATAAATCCTTATTACCATCTATGTAAATTATAAGTGAAAAATTAATTACATCACCTCTTAGAGCCAGTAGTCGACATGTATGCACTAGCGATGTTGTGGTTTCACAACAGATTAGAAGGTAAGACGGTATATATAATATCATAATCAAAGAATAATAATTATCTGTTATTTATAATAAATAAAAATTAAACCCATTATAATTAAAATAAATATATGATCGTTATGGAAAATGAATTGTATCGCTACATGGAGGCAGTAGTCCACATATACACACGAGTGATACATTCACTTAGAATTGGGTAGAAAAGAGGGTGGATGTTGGTGGATACACATGATTAATAAAATATTACGTTAATAAGGAGAATATTGTAATTATTTTATGATCAATACCATATAATTGTTTTAGTTACATGAATAAATAAACTGAAAGAGGTCAGGTATGATGATTAAATCTCCACCAATTGTCCTTCTATAGAT
Source organism: Viscum album (assembly GCA_963277665.1). Lineage (NCBI taxonomy): Eukaryota > Viridiplantae > Streptophyta > Magnoliopsida > Santalales > Viscaceae > Viscum > Viscum album. Next base: position 1,156,629,651 of record OY728133.1, on the reverse strand, counting down.
CATTTCTAAGGGAATATTAGAATTGTATTTTCAAAAAAACCATAATCTATTCATTTGGATGTTAATAATATGATTGGGTAGGTTTTGGTTAATATATAATTCATAATGTTGTGTCAATAAGATATTGGTGTGGTTTTCTTTTATTTGTGAGGGATGTGACTGTGTTGTAATTTCGTAGCTGAAAAAATATATAAAGAAATTCTAAAGAAATGTTTCAAAATAGAAAGATATTAAAATTTCTAAAATAAATAGTTCAAAAAATTTATTTAAAATTGGTTTTATATAATTTTAATTTGAAAACATACCATTATATTTTTGTATGACCCCATGGTAAACCAATTTTAACCATAACAAATGTGATAAAATTTGTTATATTTATTGCTCATTACAATAGTACTAAAAGTGATTTCATTAATAAATTTGGATTTTTTGAGTCCAAACCTATAATTATAAATATGAATTTGAAAATAAAAAAATATAATACATTAATTTTTAAATATATTCATAACACATGAAAAAAATTAGTTTTAAAAAAATGATTTCTTTTAAAAACAATGATTTTTAAACGAAATTGTCATAAAATTAATTACAATGATAATAATATGATTATTTATAGTTTAAAAGAACTAATTTTAAAATTAAATGCATTATACAATAAATGTCACTAATTCAATAATTTAAATGAAAATATAGTTTTCTATAAAAATCATCATTTTCACTATTTGTTGAAAAATTATTATTTTTAGAGAATTATCAATATTTTAATATAATATAATTTGTAAATTTTTCTTTCAAGAACATAATTTCATTTTTTAAAATAAATTTTATAATACATGAAAAACTTATGTTTATTATTTTTTCACAAAAATCAATATACTTTTTAGGAAATTTGTATTCTTAAATCAGATAATAAATTTTAAAAAAATTATGTACATATGTATATCATATATATAAAACAACTATATATATTTTTAAAATGTAGATATTCCAATTAATTCCTAAAATATAATATATTATTTATAATAACATACAATATTATGGTTTATTTGAAATTATGTTTTTGTTTATCATAAGATATAAAAGAAATTAAATTTATTAAAAGAGAAAAATATAATAAATATTAGGGTGGAACACTATACATAACATTATATTAATTTATAAATATAAATTTTATAAATCTATTTCAAAAAATGAGGATATTACTACATCATCACTTCTATGGGTTCCCAAGTAGCTTATTTATATTTATGATTCGTCCAAAGAACATTAACAAAGTGAGTAGTCTTGTTCCATAGCACGTTTTACTATGATATAAAATTTACATCAATTAATTTTCATTGGAAATATGATTTTACAATGGAATGACCTATTATTTTAATACATATGGTCGATCAAGTATTTAATTTTAAAAATGAGATACACGGAACAAATCATGAACTTGATATCGGTTAAGTGGAAATGAAAATACATAAGATACCATCCCGAATTGATAAATAATATCAAGTGGGAATATATACCTAGGTCTCCAATTTCCCTTTATTATGAATCTAATAACCTTCTTACATTGAGAATTTTTTAGGATTAAATTTTCATAGAAACCAACTTTTATATTTAAATAATGACTGAAAATATTAATTTTCTATTCACCCTGACATTCTATGAAGTATTTTTGAATGGATATGAATTAATCAACCATTTATTCACATATATATGGTCATAATAGATTTATTATTCCAACTTTATCCAAACACATTTGAGTTTTAAACTTCGTTCCAGAGAGGGATATATAAGGATCCACATAAATGCTTGAGTGAAATATAATATTTTAAGGCAACTTTACAGGAGGAAGGTGTTGATCCCAACTACCTTTGAACTATATAAATTATGATATTAACATATCATTTTGGGTTTGATTAATTCTCTTAGACTTAATTTCTTTTTAATGATGATAATAAAAGACGAAACTAAAATCTATATAAAAACCATACATAAGAATTCTCCGAGAACAACAAGGGCGTCTTTATATCCCAATTAGATACAATATAATGTGGTATTCTGTAAAAAAATTAAAAATCATTAATGTTTTTTATGGAAATATGATCAAGAGAGAAATATTATATAATAGAAATGAATTTTTCAAACATTGTAACATGATGAACTATAATAAAAATATAAGTATTTAACTCATGTTTTTTGGGGGAATCCAATGAAAAAATCCATAGTAATTATTTCAATTTACATTATTTTATGGGTATTGGTTATACGATCCCATTAGTCTTCAGTATCCTAGCCTTATCCTGATGGAATAACAATCATAGAGATAAATATTCTATAGCATCTATCTCTAATCTATACCACTAGAGATACTTTTTTAGATCTCCTTTCATCTACATACATCAAGGATAAATAAGAAATGATGAACTATGAAGTGCATCGATTAAATCCTTCTTCAAATCTAGTATTTTCAAGACACTGACATGATTTATAAATATTATCATTAAATTAGAATAATGGTTGAACTCATGTGTATTTTTATCTTATTTTTTAATCTCACATTTTCCATATATTCCTATTTAATCCACACATGTATTTATGGTTGAACACTTATTTGAGGATGATACAATTTATACCTTTCCTTCAATATTACTAGATCTATCTATTCTAAATCAAGAAAATTTTTATATTTTTGATCCTATTTATATATAAGATATAATAAATACTTTCAAATTTATTCACTAAACACCAAGTTCATTTTCCCAAGATGGTAATGTATTGAGTAGAAAAAATATTTAATTAATGCCAAGCAAATTCCCTGTTTCATATCAATCTCCTTATAAGAGAACATATATGTGAAAATTTTATGACCAATATATATATATACATCACATTTATTCCTAAAAATAATCCTTACATATATTTAATGAAAAAAAATATGGTATCTAATTTCAATTTCTCATTTGTGAAATTTTTAGTAGAAACATCGAATTTATTTTGGAAGAATATATCTCCATATCATTTTTCAAAAGGAAAAATATCAATACCTTATTTGATGCATCATTATTGATAAAAAACCTTATCCACTATAGGGTAAAGTAAAAACATGTGCATTATGTAACCTTATAATAATCTCCTAGAAATTTTCTCTACATCCATATGTACAAATGAATGTGGATCTCTTCTATGTTCAATTAGAAAGTGGCCAAGATATCTATGATTAACTCTCTAAAAAGAGTCAATAATAAACTAAAAAATCATTAAAACTATAGATATCAGTCACCATTATTGGTCTTCAAAAACATTCAATGACTTCCTTATTTGATGGATCCATGAATATACCATTTCTTGAGATTATATAACCATAAAATTAAATATTTTGTTTTCAGAATTTACAATTTCTTAATTTTTGTTTCAAATTATTCTTACTCAGCGTCTTTAGTAATATTCACTAGTGATTTTCATAATCATACATGATCTTTTAATATATAATAATAAAATCTACAAAGGCTACTAAAAAAACTGATCAATGTAAACATTCAGGACTCTATTCATTAAATTCATGAATAAAGTGGCGGAATTAGTAAGTCTAAATGAAATAACTATAAATTCATTCTTTCCATACATTTTAAAGAATGTTTTATTTCATATATACTCTTTGTTAACCCTCAATTAACAATATCCTGAATAAAGGTTAATCATAAAAATTATTATACTTCAAAAAGACGGTAAAACAATTTATCAATTCAAGTAAGAGAATAAAAATTCTTTTTTTGAACTTCTTAAGTTAATGATTATCAATACATAGTCTAATTTATCTATCTTTATTCTTAATAAAAGGAAAAGGTTCATCACATGATGACACATATGGAATAATGAATCCCTTTTCAAGGTTATCCTTGAGTTTCTTCTTTAATTACTGAAACCCATTTAGGGACATTATATATGGAGTCTTTTAAATAGGTGTACTACCTATGTGGAATCTATCAAAAAATTTAGTTCTTGTTTTGGTGAATGACTATTAAAATCTCATGAAAATACATATATATATATACTCCCACACAATAAGAATATCTTAAATGTTTAGATTATTACCAACTATTTGAGAATACAACAATTTGTTTCTTTGAATGAAGAACCATATAATGGATTTTACTTCCTTCAGATCTCTATATTTGCCATCACATTGATAGATGATCAATGTTTTGTCCATAATATCAAAGGTGACTTCCCTTCCCTAACAAATTGATTTAGTATTTTTATTGATGAATCTAATTAATTCCTCAAATAACATTAAATTTCAAAATTAGGATATTTACAAGATTTGATGAAAGCATATTTCTATAAACTTCTATTAGAAAAGTATCATAAACTAGACCTGAAATCATTGTAAAATTAGGGGCTTTCATAGATCATTAAACATCTAATCATTACATTGGTATTGTGATACCATTAAAAAATTATTTAGATATAAAAGTGTGTATAGATACATAATTCAATAATATATGAGTAGTTTTAGAGTAGATAATATGTGTATATTTTTAGACATTTCTATTATACCCCTCATTAGAAATAGTGACCACATGATATTTCATGTTGTCTCTATGATTGATAAGTTTTGAACAATGGTCATTTTCATTCATGTCTGATTTTGGGCACTAAATATCATGAATCCCATATTGAATTCTTTAAAACATTGATGTATGGGTGGTTCATATTTAGGATTTTTTTATTCTCAATCATTAGCGAACATCTTCGCAAAAATTCAAATTTCTTTATTACAATGTAAATCATTTCCACACATAAGACATTTACCATAACCCTTAGTATTATTTACTCCAAATTTCTATCCACACTTAGAGAATAATTATAATATCATCCTTTTCTCTATATGGTTTTTATATTTTCTTTGGAATTCCATATTTCATTTCTTATGAAAATTATGAGATTGATGGGTAATAAAAATCTCTATTTCCACTAGGATATCACACCAAATTAATTATTCATAAACAATGAATTCACTTATACATTTGTATATTTGAAGACATGGTTTTAAACTTATTATTAGTCAATAAAACCTACTTTAGAATTGGATGTCAATACCATATGCATGAAATTAATTTATTTTAAAAATGTCAACATAAGTACTGATGGATTCAATATTCTTCTGCTTTAGCTCAAAGAAGTCCATATTTATTCTTATACAAATAATACTAGGAATGTATAAAATGGAAGATAAAACCCTTAACTAAACCTAACTAAATGGGTTCAATTTATTCCCAATGCATCATGTTTTCTATTAGAGTCTACCATTGATATTCTTCTCATTCCAAATAATCAATTGCTAAAATAATTGTTTCATATTTTAAACATTAGAGAATGGAAAATATATTTTAAATTATATTCATCCACTTCTCAAAAACTAGTGGACAGTAAAAACATGAAAATAAGGTGTATATTTCATCATGAAGGACTGAATAAAATTCTTTTTACCTCTTTTGATCATTTTAAATCACAATAGTATTCACAGCTTTAGAACATTGTATAAGAATAATAATAATATTTTTCATTCCATCTCACATATCCTTAGGTTTGTTAGGCAGAAAATTATTCAACTATCTATTACATTGAACATTAACACAATTTCTTTAGGTTCCAACAATTTACTAAATCCAAAAAAATAATAATGTGAGTAACAACAATCATAGTGGGGAATCACATAATCTTGAAAAATAATTTATTTTATGTCTAAATCACGAAAAATATTTTAAATCTATGACACCTTAGGTTGATCCTAGGAAATATATGATAATGATCTATTTAAATCCTTCTTAATGGTTCATAATGAAAATATGAGTTAAACTATGAATATCCCACATGAGTGTCAAACTAGGTGTAAATTAATGGAACACTCACTGTGCACCATAATGACATTCATGATATAATTAAAAACTCTTTTCATGTATTTTTACAGTAGATGCATCCATGATAAAACCACATACACTTATGGAATCTTGACAAAGATGTTTTTAACGTAAAAGTACACTTCTTTCCTAACCATGACTTAGGATGACCTCTTACACATAGGATTATAATATGGTTTCTTACTAATGGTTTATTATCATAGATTAAAAGGTAGGTAATCCTTTTTATGATACCATATATAGAGACCCATACTTTTCATAAATAGATTTTATATTGTAATAGATTGATATTCCTTACATTACATTGTGATTCATTCTAGAATAATATTGTTTTGCTGTCTTTGGAGAATCTGATATTTTTTTTTCATTTTATTAGATATCCAAATCAACTAAAATTATGATCTTCATAAATAGAACCCTTATTTGATATAGTATGCATAAAAATATTCTTTATAACATGGAGAAAAGAAACATAATAATGTGTGATCTATGATGCTTAGTACGTTTGAACAAGGGTGATATCAATGATCTTGTAATTATAACATGAGAATAATGGTTTGCGAATAAGACAATTAAATTTTAAAACCATACACTATAAATCATATATCCTATTATTGATTCATTAAATAAATATTTATTTTTCATAATACATGAATCATAATGAAATTATAGTAAATGATCTATGAGATCATTACATTGACATAAGACATAAGTTAATGACATACAAATAAACATATAAAATAATTTCCTTAATAGTAAAGGATGATTACCAAGATCATTATAGTGGATTTTGTTCCCCATCGAAACTATTGTATCCTTGTTCAAGGTTTACTCACAAGACTATCACAATAGATAGAGTCCCTTACTCAAGAGGTCCACTCCCCATTCTAGTCCATATTGTCTCATGAGATATCCATATTTACACAATTAATTAAAGATATAAAAAATATTAGTCCCACCTTTCACATAATTAAAACTATATATAAGTATTACCCAAGATCAAAAATCATTAATTATAGAGTAAACTAAAAAAATAGGTTTTATAGACATTTCATTATATCAAAACAATATAACTAATGGAAAATAAATAACCTTAATGAAGGTTTCATCATAACACAATTAACATATTTTAGAGGAATGGTTTTCAAAAAATAATAATTAAATCATCATCATAAGACATCAAATGAATGATAGTGGATGGTATCATTGAATTTTATGCCTATTAAATCATATGTATCTTCAAGGTATGTATACTTAATAAAATTCATACATATTATACCTAGAATATTTCTTAAGGGAATTTTCCTTTTAATTTTGATGTCACTTCATTAAAATTTAAAAATATTCCATTTTTAGAGGGAAATTTCAAAGAATATAATTGGGGAAACATGTAAAGGAATCTTCAAAGCATTGAGATATCATGATGAAATGATTTTTTTTTTCATTACATGTGTTTTAAAACAAAATTCTATTAACATTTTCAATAAAAATTCAAAAATATATATTTTATGAAAATATTTAGAATATTCATCTTAAACCAATTATTATATGATGTCCTAACCTGGGTTCTACTCGAAGATGCCCCTAATCCAACAGGCCACATTGCCTCAACCGTGCCTTCCTATATACTAGAAGCTAACAAATAGTAATAGGGGCCATGGGTGAGTCCTTGGGGAGAAGGTTCTCCCTGGTTAGAGTAAAAAAATCATGAAATGAATAGATAAATATAAGATGTATAAGCTAATTTTTTAAGGTAAATTCTCCCAACATAATAAATAACAAAGAACAATAATATATTGTATCTTATAAAAAATGATGGTGTAATGTCACATGTCTATGATATTATAAAACATGTATAACTAGAAGGAGGAAGGAAGTACAACACATGCTATTAAATGGAGACAAAAAGAGAAAAATCTAACCAAAAACCCCAAGAACTGACCCAGTAATGTACTAATAAGATCCCATCCTAAGCATACATGTCACATATCCATAAGTGGGAAAATACATTTATACACACCAACAATAATATTTTATTCTCAACCACCATCGAATTCTAAGATAGGGAATGAGATAAACTCAGTTGGCCACCACCAATGTTGTCCATAAATATACAGTTAGTGCATATACCATTAGAGTGTGATGATATTATAATGATAAGAAATAATAAAAATTGTTTATGGGTCGTCTCAGGTTCTTAAGAGAGACCATGATGACACAACCTGCTTTGACCCATGTAGGATAATCTTTGATCAATAAACCAAGTGTATACATATATATGGAATGTATACATTGTTACGTTTACAACCAAATATGTGGTTACTTCTACTATCATGGACCCATAGTGTGCCTCAGGTGTCAATGGACAACAAAAAAAATTCTAATAGGAGTCATGGTATTCCATGGCCAGTGTCATAACAATAGGGTTATCATGACCATGTATCATATAAGTCGGGTTTCAATGCCGAATCATAAATTAAATGGTAACCCATGCCCATTATTTCCATTTCAAAAGGGTTATACTACCTATATCATATTAATAAGTTATTTTAAAAACCTTATCAAAAAAAGGGATTCCATGTATTTGTATTAATAGCATTGGGTTTCTGTGCTCCAATCTCATAAGGAATAAGGGTATTTATTCCTATATATAACAACATCAGGATTCCATGCCAATATCACATTATTGGATCATAATTCCCATGGAATCCAAGTGCGTATCACATTATGGAGTCACCATGATCATACCACACATAGAATGGACTCCAAGTACCTATATTTATAGTAGTAGAGATGGAATTCCCATATAAAAATAGCATAGTTATTCTATGTCTGTATATCATAACTGTGATAAATAGTTCAAGGATTTAATAAGATCAAACATATAATTCTTAATTCATTATACTTTCACTTTGAAATAGGTGTAACCATTATTCCTTTTAAGTAATTGGAGTGGTCTTACCACTCACTCCTATTCAATTTATTATGATTTTATATGTATGTCAGTTGTGCTACACCATAATATTTATACATAATATTTAATGATATAAATTTTGAAGACAAAATAAACCCACCAATAGGTGTTATATTTATATAACCATGAAGTTGGAATAATAATATAAGGGCACACCAAAATGGGTGGCACACATTGAGGCTGAAAAACTCCAACATCTTTTGGAATAAATATGTTTTATTGGGTTTTAAAAAAAGACAACCATTTTATGGAAGATTCAATTATAGAAACATACAGTGAAACTGGTGTGGGGAACATAACATGAAACATAAATCATCATATCATAGGGATAATTACTATAACACTTATATTATTCCTTTGTTAGTTCACTTGTCCAGTATCTGCCTCTAGTTTGGTCCAAATAAGAACAAATGAAAAATGGAAGAACACCGTTAAAACAGGGAATCTGAGCTCACACCTAAATAGAATTTTTGATAGATAGGGAAAAAATAATGAAAATAAGGATTAGAGAAATCAATGAGTGGAATCCATCAATATAAATGACTCTTGATTCTGATTTCAAATAGAAGATTTATCACTGAACCTAGGATGAAAGATGAGGAGCGTCATCAGAAAGAGAAAAATCTCCCCTTATAAAGGAAATGAGAAAGAATAAGTCTGTTTAAATATAAAAAATATTAAATTTAAATTTGGTAATTTTACCCAAAATATATTTTTTCATCTAGGTTGGTCGCACCATTGGTCGAACCATGCACTGACAGTGTGCTAGGATCTTCCTAATGTGGGAACCCACACGATATTGTTGCATGGTTAGAGAAATAGTCCACCAACACTACAATATGGATCTATTAAAAATTTCATACATTTATCGTGATAATGTGGCCCAGGGTGCATGTTTACGGTGAACTGCGCTGCTTGTTCTTCCATATGAAAATATCCACATAACTAGGAGAAATCATGCCGACTGAGTTTAATAGATTATTCTAACTAGGTGGCCCAATGCTTTGTTCCACCAACCAGGGTTCCATGATCCTAAAAAGCACTAGATATCCCCAAACATTATGTAACCTCATTAAGAATCCAAATAAGGCCCAAGATAAATAATTAGAACAAAATTTAAAGGATCAAATCCTTATAGAAAACAAGGTTCTTATAGTCTTCTCCCTTAAATTTACTTTTCCGAAAGATACCCTTGCATGTGCAATAAATCCTCATATGAGAACATATCATTCCATTGTGCACATATGTTATCCTCTACTTCCAAAGTATTGTATTGTACATGGCCGTCCTTTTATAGAACCCACACTAATGTGACAAACCAACCTCATATATCCTTTGTGTTTAGATCAGTGATGTGTATGGGGTACTCCTCAATAGAAGGAGAAACTTTTACCTCATCATAATTTAGATAAAATGTATGATATAGGTTGGAATGATAATAGAGAAGGTGTGAAACATGGAATACATTGTGTATAGAATGGTTCCCCTAAGGTAATATCAATCGATAGGTTACCTTCCCAACTCTATATAGGATCTAAAACAATACATAAATAAAGTCAATAGCTTAACTTTACTCTATATCCATATATTCCCTAGCCTAGGTGACACCCTTAAAAACATTATTCTCGACTTAAAACTCGAGAGGTTTTTAGTAGAGACCGATTTAATATTTTTATCAAGAATTCGTAGTAGACTTATGCATTATAATCAACTAGACCTACTCTGAAGTCTCTTAAATGAGATGGGAACCATGTAGCACCACCACTCTTGCTTCTATCCCACAAATTGTTGAACAATATGAACTACCATACATGGCCTCATAAGGACTTATTTAAATCATTTGATAAAAGATTTTGTTGTTAGAGAAATCAATAAGAAGGATATTATTATCCCTACTACTACTAAAATCGTGGACACATGTTGTACGCATGTCCTCAAACACTGATACAGTACATTTGGACTGGCAATCAGTCTAAGGGTGAAAATCAATGCTCATAAGCACATGCGTACCAAAAAATTTCTATTACCCTTACAGGAACCTTGATGTGAACTGAGAGTTCCTGTATGAAATGATTGAATGACAGACACCATGGAGTCGGATAAACTCAAAGACAAATATTTTTCCTATATCATAATCATTTAATGTCTCCCATACTATAAGGAAGTGGGCTACATATATTAGTCAATCAATGACAACTAAAACCATGTCGCTACCTTAGTAAATACTTGGTAATCCAACCACAAAATTCATCACGACATTATCTTATTTCCATTATAGGAATGATAAAATCTAAAATAGTCCAGAATGCATCTGGTACTCCACATTCATCTACGGAAAGGTGAAATACCTTGTGATAAAACCTAGTATTTGACATTTCATCCATGACAACCAATACTATCAGCACATATCATAATACATCTACTAGATTCCTAGGTGAACTTCCTGTTGTGATGCATGAACCTCTTGCATCATCTCCTCCCTTGTATACATAGTTACGCAAATATTCTCATGTATGTGTAGGATCCCATCATCATAAACAAACTAATCCCAAGGTGGGTCCTGACAAGAAATACTCTCCCGTCGGGACCAGCTTTCAGGATCTAAAGAATTATTCATAGTCACTGTACCTAGAAGTGAATAAGACACTAAGAATGATTGATGTACACAATTTAATTGGATTTCATGAACTTGTATATGCATAAATGAAAATAGACACATAAGTTTCTACAAAAATATGGCCACCTGAACCATCTACATCTATGTCCTCTTTCTCAGAGTATCTGCTATAATATTTACCGTCTATGTAATATAATATATCTCGGAGTCAAAGGTCAATAGGTATTCCACTTGTGTTCATTGAATGATAATTAAATCCCGTTTTATGAAAACATACCTATATATTTTTTGGTTTTTAAACCCCAAAGAATGCTATCCCATTAGGTATTTCCTCAAACAACACAAGCTGTGAACAACACCTTCAAATTCAAGATCATGCTTCCGGTAATTTTTCCCCTGAGGCCTAAACTACCGAAACCCATATGCAACAAATCTATCTAATTTCTTCAAAACAACACCATGTTTTATTCAAATAGAATCACAATAAAAAAATATATCTTTTTTCCAGACTCTTGAAGAATCAGGATTGGCATATAATTTAGTCTATCATTCCTCTCTCAGAAGACCTTCTGACAGGCTTCATACCATATAAACATCCCACCATTCTTATTCAATCACATAATAGGCATTTATATGTCTAATAAGTACTATATATAACACCTACAATATACAACTAGCCACAATAATCTCCATTTATCGAACAAATTCTTACACTACTCCCATGTAACCACTACACTTACCTTCTTTGGGGTAACTAAAAATTCATCCTTTGAGATAATATAACCTTGGAAGTGTCACTTTTCAATATATGAGAGAAATATGTTGAGCTTAGAATAATGATGGTACTCTATTAGTCTATACCAAATGATATGAAGATGTATGGTTTGGTCTCTTGGTGTTTGAGAACACACCAAGATGTCATCTATGAATACCACTAAAAAGGAATCTAGATAATGATGGAAATACCTATTCATCAAATAAATAAATAAAACTATAATGGTCATCATACTGAATGAGATAACAATGTACTCATATAATGATTACCAACTATGAGAAGTCGTACATGGAATATCTGAAGGTCTAACCTGCACATGATGAAAAACCAATATTCGGCCGATCATTGAGAATAACCTCACTCTTCTAAGCTAGTCAAAGATATAATTTACATGAGGAATTGGATATGGTTTGTACCTAGTAAACTGATTCATTTCAAATAATCTACACAAATCCTGAAGGTTCCATCCAACTTGTGGGAGAAAATGACCAGTGAATGACTTGGTGAAGTATTTCTTTGTATAAAACCATATTCCCCTAAATATTCTATATACCTTTGGATATAATAATAATCAATATTATTTATCCTATAAATTCTAATATACTGTATTGGAACTCCAAACACTATATTGATAGTGAATTGTACATCTCTTTTAGGTGGTAATCCAGAAATGTTGTTTGGGAAAAATTCCTTAAATCAATCAACTACAGAGGTAAATACATAATAATGTATCCCCTGAACTTCCATATAAAATCTAGTAATCTATGTAGTCATTATATTTATACCACGATGCTCTAGTCGGTCAACCCACCAGGATATTCCATTCACCCTTACAAAGATATGTACTTGCCTATGGTGATGTGAATGAAACTATCTAGTGATAAATATCCCCATTTTAATGATAGGGGACTAACCAATACATACCAAAATTGACATCAAAGACCCTCATCTTTTGGAATAATTGGTCCCATAGGAAATAATAGCCTCTTATGAGAATAGTTAATTATCCTCATTTTTGTACAGTCTCCGATGAAACACCCAATGAAGTATCAAGTGTCATAATGCCAATATAAAACTAAACATAATGCCCAAGGATCTCAAGAACAGGCACATATATATTAAATAATGAAATGAATATGAATAAAATATTACAAAAATAATATAAGAGGCTCCTAGAATAATTCCTTTAATATTATATGACATAGAAACCCACTCCTCTGGTATAGTCTATATTGCATAAATATGGAATGACCTATGGCCTTGTGCTGCAAACTAAGTACCAGATGTGGGTCTACTATATTGGAGGAATATATATGGAGTTTGGATACCATGAACATGATATCATCATCTTCCTATATGTCCAGTAGTAATCCATCTACCTACTAGGAATGGTTATACTGATCCATCTCCTAGTGGCAGATCTAAAATAGATGCTCTTTCATTAGGCGCATATTGTAAGGTCCTATATAAATGATAATTATTTTCCTTTACTCTGTGTCCTAATTACTCAAATTGACTAATGGAATAATGTGATCTCTAAGGCATAAACATCCCACACTATTGGAATACTATAAAACATTATGTGAGATCCCCGTAGAAGCTGTTGCTCACGTGCATAGTCTCAATGTTATGCTTCTCACTCATTGTCAAACCACTACCGTATATCAGTTATGAACCACCATGGATCACGTTGTTATCTTCCCAAAGACTTCTCTTGGTGATGAGGTTCTGGTTCACTGTATTAAATATGATATTCAGTCAGAACATGTTCACTTGAGAGTGAATATGATGCCTCATCCCATCCTTAAATCATCTTTCATTCACTATAACATCAGCTGTATAAATACGAACAAATCACTAAAGATCTATAAAATGAGATGAATAGTCCATTAATGATATAGAAACCTAATATAGGTTCATAAACACCTTAGAATTATCATCCCTCTGGGTCTCATGGAAGAAACATCCATGGAAGCATTATTTGAAGTCCCTCGAAACTACTTCCTAATACAAGCCTTCCGTGTTAAGAATATCCCTCCATTTTTTGGTGGATCATTGAATAATATATGTATAGAGATTTAGTTTGCTCACTGGAGGAGTATCCAAATGAAATATATATATATAAATATCAAAACACAATTACACAGCTTGGGGGCCACTATCCCCTAAAAATATACCTTTTTGCTACAGCTAAAACACATATATCAACACTCAAATAGAAGGGGAAGATCACAAAGCTCCATATATTTCCTGCATAAACCAAAAAAATCACCTAGAAATGAAACATCATCTCCCATGTTAGGAATATAAAGTGGTTCCATAGGCCATAAAACCAGAGATATCAATGGATTCTCAAGGCCCACAACCTCTAGGGAATGGTCATTTCCACCCTCATCATATATGATTACAGGATATCATGGTGGAATTACTCTAAAAATTCCAAACACACACCTCAAATAATATTAAATAACTATAATAGCTCAATATTAAGACACAAATACATTACATCAATTTTTCTAAAAACATAAAACATTACACAAATAGATTCCCATAGACAATATTATATTAGTGAGTTTGGAAACATGGAAACATCGACACAAGTACAGGAGTGAGGTGCATTATATACCACTAGTTTCTACAATACTAGAAACCTCCTAGACATATCATAAATAATATTTATCTTCGTAAAATGGGGATGTAAATATAAAAAGGCCTGAACTTTGATTCTCAACAAGAGTAAACAAGGAATATATCTAAAAATAAACATAAGAAAATGGGTAGGAGAATGTGATCATTCATTAGATTATATTAACATGTGTATAAAAGATCATAAACATGAATCATGGAATAAATAATGGAAGTTCACAAGACATGAATCATAAGGGTACTAAGTGCATAATCCATAAAATTATAACATACGAGTAGGACATAGAATATGTGGAACACACATAATATTTGGAAATCATATGTCAAGGATATATACCATGAGATTTATAACATGATGTTCTAAGACTTGTAACCAATGGACCTACTTTGGGCTTGGGATAAAAACCCATGTTCCCTCTTATTTTCAGCTTAGTCTATAACTCATGTGCCTTCTTTCTTTCAGGATTGGCCTACAACCCATATACCCACTTATTTTCAGGCTTGGGATACAACTGTGGTACCTTCTTACATTTATTCTTGGGCTACATCCCTTGTACCTTATAAATTTTGGTCTTTGTCTACAACCCATGTACCGTTTGAGCTCATATTGGAACAACCCACATACTTATAAAATTATTTCTTTTCATGGAGGAATTTAATAGTAAAATTCCTTAAAAATGTAAAATGGAGTAAGTGGGGTTTATAGAAATTAAGGAATATACACTAATAGAGTTGAAACCTCACATATGATAGTATATATAATATTATTGAATCTTATAAGTGAAATCATGATATATTTATATCATGCAATAAGTTAATAAATGTATTGGAAATAATAAAATAATTGTTGTTATTTTGGTAAGTTATAAATAAGTATTTATAATATTATAATTAATATCATTATATAAATGAAATTATTTATTCATAAAATAGATTCCTAAATTAATATTTAGTTCTCTTATGACTATAGGATAATTTTATGAGACCTTAATTAATTTTTGAAGGTGTCATAAAATTAGTTATAATTTTAAAATATGTATTTTTCGAATAAATGATAATTATAGTTAAATAATTAAATTTCCCATATTGGAAAAAAATTCATAATATTGTGTTAATTTTGGAATACTGTATGTCCAAAAAATTGTAAGCTAAATTTTTAGGATTTTTTCTAAAATACGTGAAATTTTAAGGTATAGTAAAATACGGTAATTTATGGTATATATACACTCTAAGTTAAATACCATACTCCAAGAGTCATCGCTAAAATAATAACCATAATCTAGAACAAACCATCATTATTTTAATATATTTATTGATAATTCTCAACTTATTCATATTTTTTATCTGAATTAACAAAATATTGAATATAATAATGATAAAATGCACATCTCATCCACTATAAATACCACCCTCACCACCTCTCCTAATTGCATCTCCAAAGACTATTATATTGTTTAATTTCTTCCCATTTCCATTCCCAAGACCCATACCCACGTCCAAGTCATACTGGTCTTACCAAAAGGTGAAAAACAAGGGGTTAAGGAGGTTCTGAATGATGTGAATTGAAGAGATAAATGCCTCTTACATTTTCTTATATTTTATTCTAAATATCATTTATTATTATATCCTTACCTACCATCATCCATGTGACATGATAAATATCACACGAGCCTTAGCCTGGTTGGTAAGGACTCTGTATGTGCATCCAAGCGACCATGGATCAAATCCAGGTAGAGAAAGAATTTCTAGGGGGCACTGTAGCAGTACTGTAGTATTACTGTAGCGGGAACTGTAGCATGCACTATTTGGCACTGTAGTAGCCGAGAATATGCCCCCCGTTTGGGCCATCAGGCCACCGATTTGGTCTCTGAGTCCTTTAAGGCCTTCGGGCCACCCATGCCTTCGGGTCAGTAAGGCCTTTGGGCCACGTCAAGGCCTTCGGGCCACCTTATGTGCAGATGCAAACCAGAAAACCTACAAGGAACAAGCTCTACAAGGAGGATGAGCAAGGAGCTTTCACCATGGCAGAAGCTAAACAGATTGCTAGAATGAGAGGGTATGGTACCTGCCATCGGGATAAGCCTGTGCATGCACGGGAATGCCTAGACGAACAGCCATGCGAAGGTGGAGAGCTGATTCCACGATGAAGATTCTGTGGAGGATCAGTTTAAAGTAGTTAGTCTGGGTTGTATGTAATGATAGAAGCCTACGAGAAATTAATTCCTCTAAGGCCTACGGGCCATGTAATATGTACACCTATGGGCCTTGTAAGGGTTCCACTGCACCCCTTGAATGGTGGATTATCAAAATCAATAAAAATGAAGGCCTTCAGGCCATTGGAGGAGGACATGATAAATAAATTATGTTACATATAATATAATTTTATTTTGGTAATTTAATATCCACCATCAAACATGTCCCCTTCTCCTCTTACTCTATAAAATAAAAGCATCTTATGTGACCTGTCAATTCACATTGTTTATATATGTAGAATTTTTCTACCATTACCACATTAATGTAAGGTCATAAAACCATTATAATTATGAAATACAATTTTATTATACATATTATAATTTGTTTAATTTTATTTAAAAACAATATAGGAATGATATTGAATAAAATTATATAAGTTTGTGATGGTCGTAGAAACAGTCAAAATAAATTGAATCATTTTCATTATTGTTTTTCAAATCATTCATACTCATATTAGAAAAAAATGATATGTATTATCATTTAAAATTATTAAATCATATTAATACCATTTAATTCTACTTTTGTACCTTTTCTTCCATTCTACAAGAAAATCCATAAAGAACAAACCCTGGAAACTATAAAAGGAATGCAATAAAAACAATATAAATAACAATATATTAATAATAAATGAGAGAAAATTTGTTTTTAAAAGAACATATAAGGCTTTATTGATATGAATACAGTTCATTATCATATTAATAACAATATTTAAACCCTTATATATGAGGTTTGAACATTTTTGAAGTAATTCAAACACTATATAAGAGACTTTTCTTTAAAAATATTCATCCAAATTTCTATATTTTTAAAAATCAAAATTATTTTTATATTCATGTTTTTAGATTATTTTTTGGTTATTAGTAGTGGTTTATTCTAAAGGGTGGGTCCTATACCTCCATGAAATAAATTTGGAAATTTTATTTTGGAGTTTAACTGTATGGTTACTCCAAGTGTAACTCTAATTGTGAAACCATTAGTTAGACACAAGGGTTACACCATAATCTAGTCATGAGGATTACATTATAAGGTATTTGTGATGGTTATAAATCATACGGTATGCATGATGGTCACAATCAGAAGTAATTAATTTTCCATGTTACCTTTAAAGATTTTTTCACGATTTCTATGTTTTATGGAAATCAATAGTGTGGTTAATGTAATTATATGATACTTTATGGATGAGAAGTTTGCATTTGCGAAAATAATTTCATATATTTTTATTTTTTCATGGACTAATGGTTGTTTTCATTTTTATGTCCCTTTCTAATGTTTTTGTACTTATCCTAGGTTTTCAAATGTTTCTCATATGGTTTAAGGATGGTTAATATAAAAGAAAATTTCATCTTGATTGTTGTGAATAATTTTCATGAAAATATTTCATGTTTTATTTAAAAAATCATTATGGAATAGATGGATACTATTTTAGTAGTAACCACATTTCATGATTTTTGGTTGATATGTATGAATTGCGTCATTATTATATAAAATAATAAACTAAAAATATATTTGGGAACGTAAGAAAGTAAATTATAGTTGAATTAACTATATTATGTAATTTCTTAGGTAGGGTATTTATAGTTGGAATCAGATAATGGTTTATTTTACTATATTGGTTAATATGATGTTAAATGAATTCCATTAATTAATTTTACCATAAGGTTCTACTGAAATGATATATAATTTGATGATTACCATATTGCCACATCTGTTCTATGTCTATACAGAATGTTTTTCTAGAGAAGAAACATGGAAGATAAAGTGGGAAAGCACCATGAGGATAATATCTTTCAATATCCACATCCTAGAATGGTGGGAATTGGACCCGATCAATTTGGTACATAAATGGTACAATTGTGATAGGATATCGATTGTGGTGGAATACATGCAAGAGAATAACCAAAAATAACCACCAAATTCAAGAGGATATTGGAACATTTTATTAAGAATCAGGATCCTTATTTTAGTGGATCATATGACATAATGGTTGAATAATGGTGGATTAAAGACCTTGAAAATAAATTTGATGCCATAGGTTGTTAGAGTAATCAACTATTTAGTCCTTTTTATTTAATTTTTTAAGGGTGATGTTGACCAAATGTGGTCATTGGTCAGAATAGCAGGGATATTGAGGATATTGATTTATTGGAATTGGGTGACTTTGAGAATATGTTCCATGAAACTTATGTTCCTAAGGTTGTTTGAATTAGGACAGAAAATAAATTTCCAGAATTTAAATAAAAGGAGGAATATTCATTGGCTATGTATAAAGAAAACTTAAGTTGATTTGAATGTTATGCTTCAAATGAAATTCAGGATCATGAGAGTAAAATAAGTCATTTTTATTTAGGGTTCAAGAATATATATTCAATGGTAATTGTTCTCCCATGAATTCAAATGTTTTGATAAACTTTTATAATTTGTTGAAAGGGTAGAAATGGAGTTTCATGATGATTTAATGTACTTTGAATACAATTAGCAGAAATTGTCCAAATGGTATGAAATCTCTAAGAATTATATAATGAAATATAAAAGTAAAAAAAATCCAGTATCTAGTTTGTGAAAAGAGTTGTAAAAACCACCATATAAAGAATTACTCAACAAAACTGCAAAGAGTTTTCAATGAGATATGTTTGGAAATATGGCTTGATATAGTAATGAAAATGTTATTAAGATTAATTATGTCAGGAAAACTATAAACTGTTTTAAATATGGGGAGATGTGGAATTATGAAAATACCTTTAAAAGGAAGATATGAATGGTAAAAATTAACCTAATTATAAGAATAAAGGTGGTATGAAATCCTTTTTGACTAAATCTATATATTTTGGGCCATAAAATTAAGTAGTATGAGATACATTTTTTGTCTAATCTGAATTTTATAATCTATTATTTTATTTGGTTAGTTCACATTGCCTTATATCGAAGAAATATTTTCGTAAATTGAAAATTTCACACCATGAAAAGGAATTGGAACATATAGTTAAAACACTGAAGGAAATATTTAAGAAAAACAGAATTATAAGAATATTCTTCTTGGTTTATGTGGAATGAAATTATCTATAAACCTTGTTGTTTTTTCACTAGTGGAGTTTGATTTTATTCATGGTATGTATTGAATTTTAATTTATCTTGTAAAAAAATATTTTAGAGATAAAAATGTAACGTCCTAGACCCAAGTGCCACGCAATGGGTGCCCTGAGCCTGGTTCGCCCCAAGACCTCAAGCGCATTTCCCCAAATGCTAGAGGCTGCCGACTAGCTGCGAGAGCCCAGGTCTGATGGTGGGGAAAATATGCCCTCATTTTTCAAAGTGTAGTGCAGCGGAATACAGAATAAAGATTCAACGACAGCGGAAGCAGTAAACATACACAACTAAAATAACTACATCAGTGGATATAACCAACAATATATAAGTGATGATGCTACATGTTTCATGTTCTAAGAAAACATCCAGAACATGTTATACATCAATATAGTGCAACAAAATAAAGAGTACAACAAAACAAGAAAAAAGCGGGAAGTGGCATCGCGAGCCTGGGTTCAGTCCCATGCCCTTCTACTCCACAGCAATAGTCAAGTACATTAACAGGGAATCTTTCCCCTATCGACACATGCAACAATGTAATCTGTTTGGGCCAAAAAGTGTGACCCAAACAAGGTGAAAAATATATCTCAGTAGGCACCCACCAAAGGCCCGTTCCCAACTGCGTGTAAGTATGCAACAACAGTGTGCAATAGTAAAGTGCAATAAAGGAAGCAGTACTAAAAAGTAACTAACTTAACAATTAAATTGCCATTTTATTATTCATTTAATCCATTGAATTTAGTATCATTCTGTTCTCAACAGCACCACGCCCTCAGGCCAACCAGTATCTCACCCTCAGGCTAACATAGTGATCCACACCCTCATGCTACATAGAATCTCACCCTCAGGCTATATAGAATCTCGCCCTCCGGCTATACAGAATCTCACCCTCAAGCATTGTAACAGAATTCTCATCCTCAGGCATACGAAAGGTTGCCCTCAGGCGGAATAATGACAACCCTCGGGCTAAAACAGACACGCCCTCAGGCTAATAAGTCACGCCCTCAGGCTAATATAGTCACACCCTCTGGATAATATAGTCAATTCCTCATGCTAATATAGTAATCGGGCCATGCTGAATAGGTAAACAAGTAGTAACATGAAATTCCTCTCAAGGAAATTCTACAATTACTACTTTAAAGGCATACCCTCGAGTATCCTGGCCAAACGGCTAAACAGTGTAACACACCCCGGGGGTGGTTCTAGATCCAAGAAAAGATCCCAACCAGCATTTTATCATCACAATTTAATCACCTATACAATTATAGGCATTAAATATAGCAATGACCTCAGCCACACGACACTCCAACATGGGTTCGTGGAACAAAAACACACAAAACACACACAAGTTGGAAAAATAAACACCAAGCCACCTAACTTATATGCCAACGAACGTTATACACGAACACCGACTCCAGAAATGCCCAAGAACGGCGTAGATATGACGAAGAACAAAACCCAAACAAATGTAAATAACTTACGTTAGGAGAAGAATTTGTAAGAACGGTACCAGGAGAGGAAAGGGCTCACCCGTGCGGTTCAAACGAGATCTTCCGAAGCCGAAATGGATTCTAGACGAACTCTTGGTGGATCTTCAAAGATCTAGCCTACTCCTTTGGCTCTAAAATGGCTCAAGTGCCTCCTCTACCAAATGAGGAGGCTACTGCCTATTTTATGCCAAAACAACTAAGTACACGGTGTGTACTTATGAGTACACGATGTGTACTTCTTTTATTTAACTGTTCATTTGGCAGCACCGCCACACTGTTCACCCGTCGACCTGAGTACACGGCATGTACTCCGGAGTACACGGCATGTACTGTCGCCCAGCTGTCGGTTGCTCCACTGCCTTACTGTTTATGCTTTCTGACTGCCTACACAGCGTGTAAGGTACCACTACACGGTGTGTAGTCGGTTCCTACACCCTTCGTCACCTGTATGGCTACACACCCCATGTACTCATCCCAACACGGCCTAAAGTACACGGCGTGTGGATAAAGTACACAGCGTGTAGTTTCAAAATTTATCTTTTTTCCCCATTTTCCATATTTTCTCAAAAACACTTAAGGAAAAAGAAAAAGAAGAAGCATGTACCTCAAAAATAATAACCGAGTTCTTACAAACTTCCCCCTTATAGCAATTCGTCCCCGAATTTCCCTTCCAAGGGTGGTGGAGATAAATCTCAGAACAGCTCTGGCCACTAAGCACATTCGTCGGCCTCCCGCTCACAGGTCTCATCCTGCACTCGGCCATGCTGCCATAGCACCTGTACGAGAGGAACTGACCGGCCTTGGAGAACATTCATGGTCCTATCAACGATACGAATCAGATGCTCCTCAAAGGACGCATCATGTTGAAGCTCATCCTCCTCAGGCTGAAAGGTGTTAGATGGGTCTGAATGGTAGCGACGCAACTGAGACACGTGGAAGATGCCGTGCATGGATTGGTACTGCTGAGGTAACTACAACCGGTAGGAAACCAGCCCGACTCTCTCCAGAATCTCAAATGGCCCCACATAACTTGGTGAAAGCTTACCCTATCTCTTGATCCACTTGTGTCCCAGCCTCGGCGAAACATGCAAGAAAACCTGATCCCCGACCACGAACTCCAATGGTCTTCTGCGGAGATCATCATAAGGCTTCTGACGAGACTGCGCGGTAGCCATCCGCTTCTGAATCAACTGGACCTGCTCAAATGTCTCCTACACGAGCTATGGCCCAAGTAAAGCTGCCTCACCTACCACTAACCAGCACAAAGGTGACCGGAATGACCTACCATATATAGCCTTGTATGGTGACATCTTAGTAGATTCCTAAAAAATATTGTTGTATTCAAACTTGACTAAGGGTATATGCCTCTCCCATGATCCCCCAAAGTCTATGACGCTTGCACGCAGCATGTCCTCTAGCACCTGTATCGTCCACTCTGACTGGCCATCTGTCTGAGGGTGGTATGCTGTGCTCAAAAGCACCTGTGTACAAAACTCCCTCTGAAAACTCTGCCAAAAACGAGATGTAAATCGGGCATCCCTATCTAAAACGATATAATGAGGGACCCCATGAAGACATACGATCTCTCGGATATACAGCCTTCCTAGCTCATCCACACTGAAGTTCTCCTTGATCGGAAAGAAGTGAGCTACCTTCGTGAGTCTGTCCACAACAACCCACATGGCATCATTGCCTCGAGGTGACCTCAGCAATACCATCACGAAATCCATCGTGACATAATCCCATTTCCACTCTGAAATGGGAAACTGCTATAATAGACCAGCTGGTCTTTGGTTCTCTACCTTCACCTGATGATAGGTGGAAAACCTCATAGCAAAACCAGCTATCTTTCTCTTCATACTCGGCCACCAGTACTGAGGTCTCAAGTCTCAGTACATCTTGGTAACCCCAGGATGGACTACCCAATATGAAGCATGAAACTCTCACATTAGCTCCTCAAGTATATCCCCTAGAACCCATACTCATCCATGGAAATGCAGGACCTCATAATCACCTATCTTCTAACCGGGAGGAGGGTCCTCAGTTGCCATCAACTCCCGTAGGACTAAGCCTTCTGAAACCGATAGCTGCCTCATCCTCACTCTGTCCAGGAGAGTAGAAGTCACAGCTAACGAGGAATAATAAGTCTTCCCCTAACTATCATGCACCTCCAGATGTATCTCAGAGAACAAAGCCATAAGCTGCCACTCACCACTGGCCTCCTGCATTGCTTGTATCTGAGTTCTCCTACTCAGTACATCAGCTACTACATTACCTTTACCAGGTGTATAGACAAGCTCAAAATTGCAGGATTGTAGGTAATTAACCCACCTTCTCTGCCTCAGATTTAGGTCACGCTGAGAAAATATATACTTGAGGCTTTTGTGGTCGGTGAAAACCACAAAATGCTCTCCCAACTAATAGTGTCTCCAACAGTGCAATGCATGCACAACTGCAGCCAACTCGAGATCATGCGTCGGGTAATTCCTCTCATGTGGCCTCAACTGCTGAGACCCGTACACAACCACTCGATCGCCTTGCATCAAAACTTCTCCCAGCCCAATCCCTGATGCATCATAGTAAACTGTATTGCTCTTCCCCTTCTCTGGGAGTATCAGGATCGGTGCTGATATCAACCTTCCCTTCAGGTCCTAAAAAGATGGCTCGCAAGCTTCTGACCAAACGAACATCACACCCTTATTAGTCGGACCTATCAATGGTGCTTCTAAGTTGGAGAAGTCCTTTATGAGGCATCTATAGTAACCAGCCATCCCTAAGATACTTCGTATCTCAAACACATTCTTAGGATTCTCCCAGGAAACTACTGCTCTCACCTTCTCTGGGTCTACTGCAACTCCTGCCTCTGAGATGATATGACACAGGAAGTGAATCTCGTCCATCCAAAAGTGGAACTTCGAGAGCTTAGCATATAGCTGATGCTCTCTCAGTGTACTCAATACGATCTCAAGATGGGTGGCATGGTCGTGTCGAGTGTGAGAGTACACCAAGATGTCATAAATGAATACTACCACAAAAGAATCAAGATACGGATAGAACACACGATTCATCAGAGCTATGAAAACTGCTGGTGTGTTCGTGAGTCCGAAGGGCATAACCAACTACTTGTACAAACCATATCTGCTCCGAAAAGCTGTAAGAGGTATATCCGATGGTCTCACGCGCAGCAGATGATATCCGGATCTCAATTCAATCTTCGAGAACACTCGTTCTCCATGAAGTTGATCAAACAGATCATCTATCATCGGATATGGATATCAGTTCTTAACCGTCAACTGGTTCAGCTTCTGATAATCCACGCAATGTTTGAGGGTACCATCCACCTTCTTCACAAAAAGGACCGGCGAACCCCAATGAGAAGTATTGGGTCTGATAAAACCCTTTACCTGTAACTCCTCCAACTGCCTCTTGAGCTCCTTCAACTCAGGCGTTGCCATCCTATAAGGAGGAATGGACACTGGTGCCGCTCCTGGCACTAGCTCGATATATAAATCCACCTCACACACCGGAGGTAGACCTAAAAAGTCATTCAGGAAGATATCCCTGAAACGATCAACAACTGGAGGGAAAACTGTCTGTCATGTCTATTGATCATCCAGATATAAACTCAAAATTTGGGCTGTGACTCCACCTCGCCCATGATGCTCTGGCACAACTCGACTCGCCTGAATATCCCATTCTCCCTTTTATAGAAACTCTCTGCCATCTAGTGACGTGAAACGCACCCTGCGACGATAGCAGTCTACAATGGCTCGAAAGGGAACCAACCAGGCCATCCCGAGAATGACATCATAGATCATCATCTCCAAGACATAGAGGTTCCAAAGGAAGTGAAACCGTCTAACCTAAAGGGGTAACTGCTTGCTCTGACGCACACCAGCCGTTCTAGTCCCCAACAGAGTGTCTAGCATCATGATATCCGAAGAAGTAGAAACACCGAGCCCAAGGCTCTCCACAATGGGTATAGATATGAAACTATGTGTATCACCCGTATCAAAAAGTACCGAAGATAAAACAAAAGCTACTTGAATAGTACCTATGACTATAGAAGGTCCGGGATCCTGCTCATGCTGGGTCTATTGCACTGCATATGCTTGCCCACTACCGCAGCCCTACGACACAGCCTGGCTACCCTGAGTTGTCCCGCCCTGCTGCCTCTGAGATCTTGCTATTTGGTTACCATGGCCACGACCACCATCTCTGCCTACATGCCCTAACGTATTCCGGTTCCCTGACTGGTAAGAAGCCACTGGTCCTGCTCCCGCATGCGGAGTCTGCACAGAACCCCTCTCACTAGCCACTGGTAGCACCGCCCTGCAAAAGCGATGCAGATGACCCATCTTGCCACAAGCTAGGAACTCCACTGGTTCTCATGGACACTGCGGCATCGTGTTCCCCTCTCTACCACACTTGTAGCACCTGATCGGGCCAACTGTAGAAGCTGCCTGGCTGGTACTGCCACCCTGAGGGAAGACCATCTGTCTCTTCCACTTGCCAGTAGAAATAGTACCAGTGACTGGTGGTGAACCGCCCTCACCCACACTACTAGATTACCACAGGTTCCTCTCTGTAATCAGCTCCTGGTTCACAATCACGTGTACAATAGGCAACCTAAAAACATTCACCAGTGCTCGAATTTCATACCGAAGACCATCTTAAAAATGTTTAGCTCTCAACGTCTCATCACCCACCGACACGGGTGAAAAGCACTGAATCTCGGTGAAACGAGCATAATAGTCCATCACTGACATAGCACCCAGCTACAGATTCATGAACTCTCGAGCTCTATCTGCTCTCAGCATCTCGGGAAAGAAGAAGTCATAGAAGACTGCCTAAAAATCCTCCCACGCCATCTCCCTGTGATTCTCTGACAGGGTGGTAACATCCCACCACCTATTGGTAGAATCACACAACATGTAAGTCGCGAGCTTGACCCTCCGCCCTAGAGGCGTCTCCAAGTGTTCGAAAATAGTCTGCATCGATCCTAGCCAGGACTCTACAGCCTATGGTCCGCCATCCCCTAAAAACGTAGGTGGATGTTGCTGCTGAAAGATACACGTCAGCTCGACCATAGATGTGGAAGCCTACGGTGCTCCCTGAATTGTCTGCATGAACTACAATAAGCCTTCACTGAACTGCGCCTCCTCACTTGTGTCCGGTATAGCAGCTGGCGCCGCATCTAGCTCTACTGGCAGATCAACTAGTAGCCCATGCCCCACCATGTCCGGAGTATAATTGTCGCCACTCTCCTGGTGAACAACTCGCAGTCGTCTAAGTGGCATGACACTACAAGGTCAAAATCACGCCTCAGATTCAAGATTATTAAGACTGAAAGAGAAGGAACCACAATGGAATAAGAGGAAGAAAGCATTTCAATGTTTGCAAAACAAGACTACACGGCGTGTACACTGACTACACAACATGTACATGACTTCCCTTCCCCTGCCCGGGTCCTTCTACATGGCTAAGCCACACGACATCAGTCAAACAAAACTACACGGCGTGTCTGATATCTACATGGAATGTACGGTGTTATTTTCCAACTGTTTGTGTCATCTGTGACACGGCCGACTACTCGGCTTGACACTACACACTGTGTTACACCTGCACACGGCGTGTACACCACCACGTTTGCCAGCCACACGGCTAACTCCACACAGCCTATCCTCGGACAAGACTACACGACGTGTCCCATAGGTACACGACGTGTTCAGGGAAAGGTGACACCAGCCGGTGTTTTTAGTTACACGGCCGAGTCCCCAGGTCACACTACACGACATGTCTATAAGTGACACGACGTGTTCTGTCAAGGAGTTCATCGACCCGTGTTGTTAGTTACAAGGCCGGACTCCGGGTCGCACTACACGACGTGCACAAAAACTACACGACATGTTTTACCCAAGCTCTTCCATACCCCGTTTCTCCGCCCACACGGTTTGTGACACGGGAAGATACTACACGGCGTTTACTCAGAGTACACGGCATGTACTCAACAAGTTAATTTTTCTTCTCGAATAGAAGAACACACACGAAGTATATGAGGTCCTACACGGCGTGTATTCTGGGTTTTCCGGACAGTATGCCTCAGAAACGTCCTCGGAACCCAGAAAATACTGAAACTAACACCTAAGTGTCAAATTCCGACCTGCGGGGGCCCATACTCCCCACGAATCAATGTTTGACATCTTATATGTGTTATAACTAACAAACAGTCAATGATCCACCAAATTCCGGTCAATGGGGGCCCATACTCCCCAAAAAACCAATGTTTGGCATCCATTTTATAAACAAGATCAAACAAAAATACCATATCACAAGGCAGGTATTTATCAAGCAGCTATCACAATAGCATGCTTTACTAGCACAACAACTATCACAACAACATTCAAATTATAATGCACCTATATGACATGGAAACTATGCATGACATGTGATTTCTAGCATGTGTCTATATGATGCATGAGATGGAATACCCTTACCTCATCTGGTTGAAACTAAATAGAACCCATAGATAAAATATAAACTGCACAATCTCAAAGTGTGTCACCCAATGGTGAAAACATATCAATTGTAAAATTGAAAAATCAAAAGAATGAAAAATACGAGGTAGACTAGATTTTCCCTGTACACGGGTTAGCTATGCCCAGGCACAACTTATTACCAACTACCGTTCCTTCCTATCCCTGAATATGGCGCCAAATAGTAATTCAAAGAAAAGAAACTCCTCTAATACCACTTTGTAATGTCCCGGACCTGGGTGCCATGCAACGGGTGCCCCGAGCCCGGTTCGCCACAAAACCTCAAGAGCATTTCTCCAAATGCCAGAGGCTGCCGACTAGGAGCGAGGGCCCAAGTTTGATGGTGGGGAAACTATTCCCTCATTTGTCAAAGTGAAGCGCAGCGGAATACAGAATAAACATTCAACGATAGAGGAAGCAGTAATCATACACAACTGAAATAACTACAACAGGGGATATAACTAACAGTTTATAAGTGATAATGCTACATGTTTCAAGTTCTAAGAAAACAGCCAGAACATGTTATAAATTGATATAGTTCAAAAAAATACAGAGTACTGCAAAACAAGAAAAAACAGCTGGCAGTGGCATCGCGAGCCTAGGCTCGGTCCCATGCCCTCCTACTCCACATCAACAGTCAATTACCTATATAGGGACTCTTTCCCCTATCTACACGTACTGCAACGTCATCTGTTGGGCTGAAAAGCGTGACCCAAATAGGGTGTGAAAAATATATCTCAGTAGGCACCCACCAAAGGCCCGTGCCCAACTACGTGTATGCATGCAACAATAGTGTGCAATAGTAAAATGAAATAAAGTAAGCAGTACTAAAAAGTAACTAACTTAACAATTAAATTTCCATTTTATTATTCATTTAATCCATTGAATTTAGTATCGTTCTGTTCTCAACAGCACCACGCCCTCAGGCCAACCCGTATCTCTCCCTCAGGCTAACATAGTGATCCATGCCCTCAGGCTATAGAGAATCTCGCCCTCAGGCTATACAGAATCTCTCCCTCAGGCTTTACAGAATATCTCCCTCAGGCATTGTAATAGAATTCTCACCCTCTGGCATACGAAAGGTTGCCCTCAGGCAGAATAATGACAGCCCTCAGGCTGAAATAGTCACGCCCTCAGGTTAATAAGTCACACCCTCAGGCTAATATAGTCACGCCCTCAGGCTAATATACTCACGCCCTCAGGCTAATATAGTCACGAACTCATGATAATATAGTAACCAATCCATGACCAACAGGTAAACATGCAGTAATAAGCAATTCCTCTCAAGGAAATTCTACAATTACTACTTTAAAGGCATACCCTCGAGTATCCTGACCAAACGGCTAAACAGTGAAACAGACCCCGGGGGTGGTTTCACATCCAAGAAACGATCCCAACTAGCATTTTATCATCACAATTTAATCACCTATGCAATTGTTGGAATTAAATATAGCAACGGACTCGGCCACATGACACCCCAACATGGGGTTTTGGCACAAAAACGCACAAAACACACATCAGTTGGAAAAATAAACACCAAGCCACCTACCTTATACGACAACGAACATTATACACGAACACCGACTCTAGAAACTCCCAATAATGGCGTAGATCTGACGAAGAAGAAAACCCAAAAAATGTAAATAACTTACGTTAGGAGAAGAATTGTTAAGAATGGTACCAGGATAGGAGAGGGCTCACCCTTGCGGTTCCAATGAGATCGTCCGAAGCCGAAACGGATTCTAGACGAAAGACCGGTAGATCTTTAAAGACCCCGCCTCCTCCTTTGGCTCTAAAATGGATCAAGTTCCTCCTCTACCAAATGAGGAGGATACTTCCAGTTTTAAGCCGAAAAAACAATGTACACGGCGTGTACTTGTAAGTACACGATGTGTACTTCTTTCATTTAACTATTCATTTGGCGGCACCACCACACTGTTCACCTGTCGACCTGAGTACACGGCATGTACTCTTGAGTACATGGCGTGTACTATCGCCCAACTGTCGGCTGCTCCACCACCATACTGTTTAAGCCTACCAACTGCCTACACGGCGTGTAAGGTACTACTACACGACGTGTAGTCGGTTCCTATACCCTTCGTCACCGGCATGGCTACTCACCCCATGTACTCATCCCAACACGGCCTAAAGTACACGACGTGTGGATAAAGGACACGACTTGTAGATTTGAAATTTAGCATTTTCCCCCATTTTCCATATTTTCTCAAAAAATACTTAAAGAAAAGGAAAAAGAAGAAGCCCATACCTCAAAAATAAGAACCGGGTTCTTATAAAAAAAGTTAGTTTTTTAAAAAAGAGTTTTAATTTTTATACAAGAATTAACACATACCAATTATTACATATAAAAAACCTGAGAAATTATTAAAAATGGAAATGAAATGTTCTTTTTCATATTATGGAAAATAAAGGAAGTGGTCAGATAAATGATGTGTCACAGGTAAATAAATACCTAAATATATTTTTTAATGATTTTCCCACTATTATGAAGGACCCGGAAGAAGAATTTACTTATGAATTAATTCATGATTCAAATAAACTTTCAAGAACCTCTTACGTAATTTCTCAAGATGAACATTATGATTTGAAGAAGTAGTTTTAGGATTTTCATGATAAAGGTTTCACTCTTTCTAGTACATCACCTTGGTGTTATCCAATTTTTCATGTTAAGAAGAAACATGGTTCAATGAGAATGTTCACATATTATAGAGCAGTGAATAACATTACTGTTTAGAATATGTATACATTGCCTCATATTAATGACTAGTTTGATTAGATCTAGGGAGTTATGAATCTTTCTAGGATTGAATTGAGATCTAAGTTCAATCTGTTTTTGGTAAACGAGGATTACATTATAATAATAGATTTATGTACTAGATATGGCCATTATGATTTGGTTGTTTTGAATTTTTGTTTTAAAAATACCCCTACTGTACTCCTGGATTATATTAATAGAGCATTGCATGATTACATGGATAATATTGGTATTGTTTTTATTTATTACATTTTGAATTATTCAAAAATGCTACGAGGATAATGAAAAACAAATAAGGATTTCCCTAAAAACTCTCAAAGAAAATAATTTACACTAGAAATTTATAAAATATGATTTTGGGTTTTAATAGATTTGTTGTTTATAATCATATTAAATAAATAATGTATAAAAGTTGATCATGCCAAAAAAAGTGCTTGATGAATGGAAAAGAACAATAATTATTTTTAAGATTAAATGTTTTCTTAGATTAGTAGTATATTACAAATATTTTATTAAAAACATGTCATTATTATCTATCCCACTAACAAACATAACACAAAAGGGGTTTTAATTTATTTTAATATAAGAATATCATTCTTGCTTTCAATAACTGATGAGGAGATTGGTGAATTGTTCAGTTTGGGCCCTACCTTCCAAAAATGGTGATGTTTATCATCTACAGTGATGTTTCATTGAATGGATGTGGTTGTGTTTTGATGAACAATGATCAATTAACTTCTTATTCATTAGAACAATTTAATCCTCTTGAATTAAATTATTTTACATGTGATTTTGAATTAGTAGTTGTGGTTTTTTCTTTGAAAATTTGGATGTATTATTTATATTGAGACAAAAGGTAAATATATACTGATCATATAAGTTATATGTATTTATTCACTCAAAAAGAATTGAACATATGGAAAACCAAATGAATTTAACTAATTAATTATTTTGATTTAATGATCAATTACCATCCTAAAAAACAAAAGAAAGTGGAATATTCATTAAGAGGAAAACATCATGCTACAATAACCATGTTTCGTTTTGAACACGACCCCTTTATTAATGATTTGACAATTTTTTTTATTTGAAGTTGTTTTTGAAGGAAATTTATCTGTTTATTTAAGTGTCAGTGCAATGATATCTATCAAATAGAATTAAGAAAGTAGAGAAGGAAGACTGTAAGTTACGAAAAAAGGTAGAGTTTGTTAAATTAGGATGGTTTCTACAATTTAGCACCGATAAATATTTTTTTCATATTTTCAAAGGGGTTAATTATAACTTTTGATCCCAAGATGAAAATAGAATTATTAAGTGATTATCATATTTCTCCATTTTTAGTTTATCCTGGAAACATTGATATGTATAGAGACCTTTGGGAGTATTAATTATGGGATGGAATGAAAAAGATATTTCTAATTTTATAATGAAATTTTAGACTTATCAATAGGTTAATGTAGAGTGAAAACTACCAAGTGGGATGATTCATCATTATCCAATTATAGAGTGTAAATGGGAAAATACATCTATGGACTTGGTGTTGGGACATACAAATACTTCTTAAGGTTACAATGAAATTTGGGTTAGTGTTTATCTGTTACTAAATTTTGACATTTACTACCTTTTATAGATAATTTTTCTTTAGATTAACTTTATCAACTGTACCCCAATGATATTGGTAGGTTATATGGTGTTTCTCTCTCCATTATATCTAACCATCATCAATTGTTCAGTTATAAACTTTGGAAATGAGTTCAGAAGCCATTTAGAACCAAATTAAATCTCAACACTACTTTTCATCCTCAATCTGATGGACAAACCAAGTGAAAAATTTATAAACTGGAGGACATTCTTCAAATCTATTCCATGGATGACCAGTGAAGTGCGGATCATCATTTTTTCTTTAGTTGATTTTTCTTATAATATTAGCTTTCATTCTATTATATAGATGGAACCTTTTGAGGAATTATATGGAGATCAGTGTCAAACTCTATCATTTTGGAATTAATTAAGGGAAATGATGTTAATGGGACCATAATTAGTAAAGTATGTGGATGTGAAAGTGAAGATGATCCAACAACAGATGAGGAAACCTCAGAGTTGGGAAATATGTTTTGCAAATAATTGGAGGAAATAATGCTATTTCAAGGTTGGTGACCATGTCTTTCTCAAATGTTATCCATGAAAACATGTGATTAATTTTAGTAAGAATGGAAAGCTTTGTCCATGGTCTCTAGGAGCATATGATATCCTAGAGAATGTTGGATCAGTTACTTATATAGTGGATTTTCATCCTAGTTTATTTCATGCGCACAATCTTTTTTTATATATTGATGTTAAGAAAGAATATTTGAGATGCATCAAATATTATGTGAAAAAATATTAGTTGAGAAGAAATTGAAAATTACGTCTCAGGAAAATCATGTTCATATTCTTGATCATAGAGAGAAAGTATGGAAGAATAAGGTAATTAATTAGGTTGATGTTTTTTGGTAAAACCACATGGTAAAATAATCAACTTGGGAGTATGAAAATTCTATGTAAAAAAGTAATCATCACTTGTTTAATATGTAAATAAAAATTGTGAGGTTTAAATTTCAAGAAGGTGGATAAAATGTATATACCCAAGTACTTATTTAATATATTTTTTTCATTCCGGAATTAAATAGTTAAATTCATTTTAAATGTATAATGAAATAAATAATCTTTTTATATATTAAAGAATCTATACTAGTAGAATAGTAAGATTTCTTATGAGAGTATAACTAAAATTTATGTATCTTATAAGTGAAATCATGATATCTTTATATCATGGAATAAGTAAATAAATTCTCTGGAAATGATAAATTATGTGTTGGTATTTTTTTAAGTCATAAATATTTAATAAAATATATAAAATAAATATAGTGATTTAAAATAATATATATTATTAAAAAATATATTCATGAATTAAATATTTTTGTCTTATGGATATAATATAGTTTTATGAAACCTTTATTAGTTTTTCAATGTCTCACTAAATCTGTATAAATTTTAAAATTAGTATTATTTTAAATTAATGAGGAATTTAATTAAAAAATTAATTTTTACATATTTATAAAATTATTTTCATAAATTAGTATTAATTTTTTAATTCTATATGTCAAATGAATAATTATATCTCTATATATGGTAGAATTTGTCTTGTTAAATACATCATTGTCTCTAAACATGTTAATTCCATTATGATCTATAAATGGACCATTTCTTTTATCAAAGATCTAAATATCTGCATAACGAATTTTTTATGGAGTCAAAACATGATTGAATGATAATTGGTCACAGTTTCTTATAATTATTTCTAAAACCCATTGACAAGGGTGGCATGGGCATTAAAAATAAATTTTTTTCAGTGAAGCACTGCAAGCCAAGTTCAATTGGAATCTCCTCTATTATGACTCAATGGATCTTGGATTTCTAAGAGGTAGGTCAATCAAAAAAAATAAAAAAGGTATGTAATTCCTATATGGTATCTTAAATATGGTTATCCATCAAAGCTTATTTTTGGAGTATCAAATCTAACTCAATGTGTATTTGTTACATGGAATCTTCTTTTATTTTTGGCTTGATAATTAGACAAGCACACCACTTATCTCATCAGTTAATCTATATCATCTACCTCTAGATAACATTGTCTTAATTAAGGAATTTACAACTTCCTCCTATATCAATTTGACAATTGACATCCACATCTGGTTAGCAAATTATTTCATTTTTCCAAAAAGTATAATTCATTATTGGAAGTGGCCAGAAATGGCACAGTAGAATCCAAAAGGGATTGTTACTCCCATCTTAATTTCGATGTTTAATTCACTTGGATCAAAAATTTTCTTAACACATGAAACGTACCATCAATAATAACCCTCATTTAGATTATTTATCATTATAAACTCCCTACAAACGATTTCCAACAAACATTTGGCATTCCCTAGTGTTCCAGGTGTAGGTCATGTTGTCAGGATTAGGATGACATATCTAATTTTTTCTTGTTATGAACCACATAATATGCTCTATGGAAGGTTATTGAAAACATATATAAAATCCCACTACCTAATATTCCCATAATATAAGATTTTCTTCAGAATTCTACAACAAATCATGAGTCCCTACAAGTCATTCACCAGTTCATGATGACTATTGAATTATACATACTTGTTAACAAGAATGACCTAAATCATGGATAGAAGGATGTATTAATGAATCCATATTTAGTTCACCTTGTCACTGTTTAAATGGTAGATAATGATATACAATTCAGACACTGCTATAACTCGATGCAGGATTACATGGTTCTCTGGAAAATCCAGATCTTTGGTAAGTACATGCAGCACACATGTCTACTTGAAGTCTTCTGGTAGGCTCCCTTATATGGTTGGGTAAAAATAAAATTAGATGGATCCTCAAGAGGAAACCCAATTCTGACTATATGTGCAGTTTTATTTAGGTATCCCATTAGAAATATCATTGGATGTTTCTTTGACGCATGTGGAAACTACCCATCATTAGAAGCTGAAATACTTAGTGTGATTTGTGGTATTCACTATGAAAAAATTAGTGGCCTAGATAATATTTAGCTTTATAGAAATTATACCATGGTCATGTGTGTCATTCAAAATGTAGTGATACATTGATATTGGAATCTCAATAATAGATATATTCACTATCCTATAACTCTCTCTAATCCCAATTACATTATCACACATGTGTACCAAGATGCACAACCAATGACATATCTGCTCACGAAAAAAGGAATCAATAAAGAGATCATATGGCTTGATGATTTACCTTAAAATATAAATCTTATCTATGGGAAATAATATAATAATATCCCTAATTTTGACAATTTTTACCCTTTTTTTCTTTAATAAATTTATCTCAGCTTATTGGTCCCAGACACCCTTTTAAAAAACAGAAAACACCCATCTCCTTTACTATGAATAAAACCCACCACTACCTCTTCTATTCACAAATAAAAAAATTTGTAAATTGTTTTATTAATTCTAATATTAGTTCCAAATACACTTACCCACTTCAAAGACCAAATGGCCTCACCAAATATTCAAAACCAAGGGCCTTAAAAAGGATCTCAATGAGGATAATTGAAGAGGTTAAATAATCTTTTATTTTCTTTTATTTTCTTATTATCTACTCACCTACCCACATACAAGTGACATGATAAACCTAGTATCTTAAATAGACAATAATTTTATTTTTTAATATAATATCCATCATTGAACCACACTCCATATCCTCTAATTCTATAAAATAAAAGCATCATTCGTGATGTGTCGTTTCACTGCCTTCAAGGATGATGAATTATCATTTTCCATTATCACCTTCAAAAATGGTCATAAAAATTATAATAGTAAAATAAAATTCAATTATATATACTATATTTTATTTTGTGTTTCGAAACTATATAAAAACATGATACTAACTAAAATGATATACGTTTTTTTTCAGTCGTAAATAGTACCAAAATAAAATAAACTATTTTTATTAATGTTTTTTCTATTGATTCATCTTTATATAAAAAATGATATATTGTATCATTTAAAATTATTGAAAGATATTAATACCATTTAATTTGACTTCTATAGTATTAGTCCCATTTGAAAAAAAAATTCATATTGAACCAATAATTGAAACCATTGAATGAACGCAACCGAAAAAATGTATATAAAAAAATGTTATTAATAAATTGGTGGAAATTAACTATCAAAATAAAATTCAAGGTGTTATAGATAGTAATGTTTCTCTTTAATATATTAATAACACTATTTAAATAATTATATAAGAGGTTTGAATAGTTTTTACTAAATTTTAACCTGAGGTACATGAAATTTCATCAAAAAACCATATTTTAAATTTATATTTTAAATTTCTTATTTGATTGTTTTAATTAATTATTTAGGATTTTGTTTTGGTTATTGTGAATTTTGTATAATTAATGGAAGGAAATTGATCTCCCTATAATGAATGAGTTATTTTTATGTTGGAGGTCAACTATATGGTTACTCCAAGTGTAACTGTAATGGTTACACAATAAGTTATCCATGAGGGTTACATCCAAAGGTATCCATGAGGGTTACATTGTATTGTATCTGTGAGTGTAAAAAAATCATATTATAGACACGAGGGTTACAATATAATTTAATTAATTACCTGTGTTAACATTAGGGTTTTTATTCTTGTTTTCTTTGTTTTATGGAAATCACTTGTTTCCCCAAAGTCAATATATGATAATTTGTGGGTGAGAAATATTTCATCATGAAAAAATTTCATATGTTTAAAATTATTCATGGAATATTGTTTTTTTATTTTTATGTCATTTACAGAGATTTATTTCTCATCCCAGGTTTTATATTTTTCTAAAGGGTTTAAGGGTGGGTAAGGGAACCAGAAAAGCTAATAAGAATGATGTGGATATTTTTCATGAAAATATTTATTGTTTTATTAGGAACATTTGTATTACAAAATAATATTATATTATATTAGTAGTAACCACTTTGTATACTTGAGGGTGGATATATATGAATTATTCCATAATTATCTAATATTCTAAACTAAAAAGATATTTTGGAATGATGGAATGTGAATCATAATTTTTTTATTAGACTTTATTCTTTTTAAAGATATGTAATTATATATATATATATATTTATATATATATAATTTATCAGTACCCAATTCACAGGAGGGAGATATAGGTCCCAACAATCACAAAATAAAATATTATATGCATGTGCCATAGGACAATAAAACTTTCATCAAACCATGACCCTTAAATTGAGGTGGGATTCATAAATATCATATCATCACACATGATATGAAATGGGTATTATAAACATTTAATCATATCATAATATATGGATGATATATAGGATTAATAATCATTTAAACATATAATATCCTATGAAAGGAAGTTGGTTTCAGAATAATTGATCGCTGTATTACCCAAATAAGAGAAACCAGGTTCATAAGTATTTATCCTGGTATAATTCATTGGAGATAAAAGGTTTTCGTAAAAATCTGTCCAAAAAACATAGAACATTTAGATAAATAATATAAATGGTTTAAATTGATAATATCATTATTAGGGAACAAACTATAATATATGATGTAATATTAGATATATAATTATTTTGAATGATCACTAAACACATTACATTTTTTTGAATATCACTTTTTAAAACATATAACATTTTCAAAATCCTTTAATTTAGAAAAATTAAAAAACACATAAAAGAATCATGAAAAATATTTGAAAAAATTACATAAGGAAAATATAATTTATGCTTTGAAGAAATGTTTTTAAAAAAATTTTATTTGAGTTCCACTTTCCAGGAAAATAAAATTGAAATATTATAAAAAAATATGATTGTTTTTTGAAAACCATTTTATTTGAAATTAATTCAAATAATCATAAAAATATTTGAAATAATATAAATCATTTATATTGTAACATTATTTTTGAGAACATGAAAATTTTTCTTTGAATATCAATTATAACACATTTTAAACAAATTGTTTTTCTTGATAAAAAATTTTATTTAAAAATAAATTTACAAATATATAACTTCCAAAATATTATGAAAAAATATTATTATAAATAAATTCCCTTCTAAACATACATTAGTAGAATTTATGGAAATGACGATTTTGATTTCATGTAAGTTTATAGGTGCTGGACATTCTTTTTTCACCATAAATTATTAGAAAAGTTCCTTGATCAGAACACAACAAGAAGATTCATTTTAAGAAAATTTTATTAAAAGGTAAAACATGGGTAAAAAACCCTTTTAAAAATCATATGATAAAATTCACTCATTTTTTAAATCAGTTTTAGTAATCAAAGTTTTGAAAAAACATAGATTTCTGGCTAATAGGAGAAATGAAGTTATATTTTTAAATAACATTTTATTAATTATATTAAAGGTAAAAGTGTGGAAAAATGGAACCATTACAAGGATATAATGTGAATAAACATACAGGGAAAAAACTCATGATAATTATTTAGAGAATGATTAGAAGAATTCATAATGGAAAACATACTCATTAGAATATTATTAAATGATGAGATTCTAGATATAAACCGTTACCACATTGGTAATTGTGAATCATAATAAAATCAAAAGAATAAAATAAAATTATTCTTAAAATATCTTTCAAATAATTATATTCATGATATAACATTTAATAGGATGTATATAAACCTTATAGAAGAATATAGGTGCATAATGCATCATCTGTCTCAAAGAAGGAAAATCGAGACACAATTACTTTACCGATCTGGTAACATTAGAAACATAAACCCCATTTAATAAATATCATAGAATGGATATGTAAATTCCAATAAATTTAAATATAAGAGTCATATAATACATCCATGATCAATATATATAGAAAAAAAAGTAATGGAGTGGTGAATAATGCATAAACCTCAAAAAAATAAAAAGCGTGGTGAAATTACCTTACATTATGTTTTGAATATTGTTGCACACGTTCAATAATCATGCATAATAAATGAAAGATTCTTATAAATTTAAAAAAGAACACTATTTATTATATATAATACCATATATTAATCACTCAATACATTACGATAACTGTTTATTGACAATTCCATTTTAATGGAATGTTTCAGGTAATATCTACTCTGTTTATCGTACACGTTTTGACTTATTATTCTTGATCATTTTACTAATATCATTATGTAATCAATATTAGAATGTAAAAAAATAAATTATATATAATATATATTCATTATATAAATAATTACTGTAATCTATAAAAGATACAAACATTAAATAAAATAAAAATATCACGGAGATGGTAGGTCGTAAATATATATGAATGCTATTTTAGTTTTAATATCGCATTGAAAAAATAAAATAAATAAAATAAACAAGATATATGTTTCTGTCTATATATAATATCATTACATTATAATTATTATATAATATATATCAAATATTTTTTAAAAAAATTCTTAATAAGTTACAATTAATGTGATAATGAATATCTTTGACGACCCAACCCGATGGGGCCCGAGCCACAACTCCCCAAGCCCGCCGCCAATAGGCTAGTGGCTGGAGACTAGCACTATGAAAGCCTATCACTAACAATGAAGGAATTTCCTATGTACCGGTACACTTGTTCACATCTCTAAGCTCAGAAAATGATAAAATGAAAAAACCAAATTCCACCAATGGTGGCATATATCTATATCTCCCAACCAAAGTAAAATAAATGCACTGAATGAGTAAAATAGTAAAAAGAGACCACAAAAGAAAATTGTAAAAACATCCAATAGACTCATAAGTATGGTATCAATTTCAACGGAAAGTTTCAAAAAAACACATCGGCCAAGCTCCGGTAAACACATCAGTCTGTCTAGCTCACTATTCTCCGGATACCTCAAGTACTCCGTGGACTCCGTGGAAAGGAACATGGGTTGAATAAGACAGAAAACATGTGTGGGAAAATTCTGTACATGGGTGAAATTAAAAATACTCATTAGGCCCCCAAAACCCCAAATGGAAATAGATAATCTAAAAGGAAACAGTCTTGTCAACCTAGCTAGAGGGAACTCCATTTAAAAGAGAAACTCCTTATCAAACATTCCTCAAATATTCATGACATGCCAACTCGGTCTAAAAAGGGGTGTCAACCCCAATATGTGAAACACCATAAGGAATCCTCCAAATCACCTAGATATATTCATCTCAGACTCTAAGTCTCCTGAGGTTCATTCCTCATAGCTAGAAATAGGACTCTCCTTATAGGATCTAAAATAAAAAAATCGTAAAACACACTCCATGAGTTTAACCATCCCAGATGGCACCCATCTGAGAGATCGACCAAATCTAGAACAACTCTACCATTCCTAATGGTATGTTTAAGAGAACATTCTCAATAAGGAAAAACTACACCATTCATAATGATGCATCTGAGAGAAGATTCCATTACTGAGACATCTTACTAGATCCATATCTAGTGTACAATAATAGAGGACCTATCATCATTAATGTGTTCCCACTGCCAGCTCAGGAGTCCAACGTGAAGAGGAATTCCACTTACAACTACACACAAGTTAATGAATATTGTTCAGGACTATGCACACCATGCATCCTCTCAATCAAGATAGAATGGAGGGACCTATACCTTGCCATTGCCCCACAGTCATGGGAGTACTGCCTCTAACTAACATGTGAAACCTATGTCGCTTTTATAGGGAGTGTCCCACACATTATCCAATCGAGGGAGCAGAAAATTATATCTAATTATCATTCACATCAAGTGAAGGGCACTGCTCCTCATAATTGTATCTCAATGTTGAGGGATCTCTGACTCCAACGGATGACCCTCTTCATGCTACTACTCAGAGAAATGGGAGTACTAATTAATAAGTGTGGACCAGCACCCTATTCCAATAGGGTTGTACTACTGATGAAAGACCCACATCCTAATACAATAGGGGAGTAACACTTCATAGATCGATGTACCACACCCTAACCTAGTAGTTGAGTAAAACTCAGTCGCTAGAGGAACAATACCCCTGTGGGATAGAGGAATACCAACTCTTCCAGGTCATTAACAATGGGGGACCAACAACCTAACATGAAAGGGGAGTGATGAACCCAGGCTAGAGAACCCAATCCTTATTTGGGAAGGAGAGTACCAACTCTGTCGGAACAACAAGTACAGAGGACCTTCACCTTAATCCATCATGGGAGTATCGAATCCTTGGATAGAGGACCGACTACATGACATGGTAGGGGAGTACCGACCCTACATATACATGTTATATAGAAGGCTCACACCCTATAACCATAGAGGAGTACAATCCATATTCATGAACATCACAGGGAAACCCACACACTAGTCCATTTTGAGGATAACAACCCCAAAGGAAACTACCCAATCGCAATGAATCCACTTCAATGATGTTTGGAGTCCCATATCTACATAATAAAAGAGGTATATAAAACTCTATCCCTAGTCTATTAAGGCAGTAACATTCATTGTTTCTCTCAACATGCACCCCACTGTTCTCTAACATCAGCGTAATACCACTCCACGAGCATCTTTCTCAATTCTCACCACCTCAAATATCCTAAGCCGTAATGGTGAAAACCATTTCTTTCTGCATGGAAAACCACTCAGATTGGACTACTCAACAGTCAGCATTTATGTCTCAAAGAGGAAGGTATGGAAGGCATAAGATCCCAGGAGGTTCACTTAGTAATTCATGGAATGTAACGGGGCACACACATCATGTGAGCCTTCCCGAGTACATGCCCAAGAGTCTGTTCCACACGGGATCCAGCCCATGTAGGGGTACATGACCTGTAGAGGTGGTAAACTCTATGTCCATCATAAATCGGCCCCTGGACATGTTCCTCTTATACATGGACTAGAAAACTATGTATATTTCATTTCATGCATCCCATAACACACAGAGTGTTCAGGGTAGATGGCCACATGTCTGTGTATTTTTCCCTTGTCTTTTTACTGGACCCCGTTTCCAGGTACCATATGCCATGTCGGTGTATCATCGTCCTGTGTTTTCACATCATTATCCCAAGAAATGACATATGGTTACATGGTTTAGGGAACTCCACAACGTGTATCCCCTTTACAAGACATGACATACCAAAATCTTATCTACCCCAAATAGGTAGAGCGAAAAAACATGTGTCACTGAACTACATGCTGTGTAGAGAGTGATTCCATTCATTAATCTCCCACAAAAACTTTTACTTTTCCCTAGTTTACCCTGAAACCTATAGTTTTACCAATTAGGGATCTCTAGAAATAGTATTTAGGATCTAGAACCATAAAACCACACATGAAAGGTGATTAGAACTGTAAGAACCCATTTTTTAACTTAGGTATTGATCATATGATTTTTTGTATAAATCTTCACTTTTGACCAAATAGTGATGAATAATGAGTTAGTAATGTTTTTGATGGTATTTGGGGAATGTTGGGATCCTAAAACCCATATTTTTGGGGAAAACAGGCATTGCACATAGTTTAGTGTAAACCTTGTGTGAATTACAGATGAATTGGAAAACCGTGTGGATTTTGTTTTTTGGGAAAGAGCCACCATGAACAGTTGGTGCATGACCATGAATCCTAACAATGGAAATGTACCATTTTCCCAATTACTCGTTCATGGATAGTGCACTGTTTGATCAAACTTGGCAAAGGATGT
Organism: Viscum album; assembly: GCA_963277665.1. Taxonomy (NCBI): domain Eukaryota; kingdom Viridiplantae; phylum Streptophyta; class Magnoliopsida; order Santalales; family Viscaceae; genus Viscum; species Viscum album. The sequence goes on along the minus strand of OY728133.1, from coordinate 1,156,586,323 downwards.
TATTTCGATCAAACCGTGTCCACGCAAAAACATTGGGTAAATTTCTAGTTTTTCCCTCATGGATCCTTTAACACCCTCTACCCCCTAATCAGAGAACCAGTGGGATTAAGCCCTTTTCCTTAGATTTTGGAGCTTTTTGAAGGCCAAATCAAGAGATAAAGGGATCTCCTTCATCCATCATCTAACCAAGCATCTGTTCGTCATGTTGGATAGACAATAGTAAGTAATCGAGTCCTCTTTATCCCTTTTCTTCTGTTTTATCTCAACCTAGATATCGTTAATGTTTGCGTTTTCCACATTTTCTTAGATCTACTACTATATGAGGATAATTAAGCACCAATTCTAGAATAGGGGAGTCTTACAACAATAATGTGGGTGGTCTATAACTTATCCATAAATATCATTAATTTTGGAATATTCGTGTGGGGCCCTCTGATTTCATCGGAAGCTGTTTCTTAGATTTACATGACACAATTATACTGGTTAAAATCATATTTTTATGATCTTTGAAAACATGTGACTAGTTTTTAGGAGTGACACCCACAACTCAATCCTCCCCATGTTAATGGTTATGCCATAATTGGGTTTTAGTGTTTTGGCACGTTTGATCCACAGTTTGGGTGTGCCTTTGCATGACCTTCATAAAGGCGAGCCTTTCTTTAATAAACAACATTTTATTATTGATAATTTCATAATGGCATGTATCATGTATGCTCATGAAATGCACGAATGATTGTCGCCTATCGGCCGGTCAAGGTTCCGGTGCTCTTCTAATGTGTATAGCAGCACTCGGGTCGAATCCTCGGCGATGATACTTCGTAATAGTCGATTGTTTTTAGTTTATTGTATTTTGATTGGGGGGGGGGTTGTTTGTAGATCATAATTGAAATATTTAATGGATGATGTTTAATTTAACATGTTTATAAAGATTGGGGTGTGTTCATCATTAGGGAGTTAATCATGTGATATCCATGAGCTTTGCTTTATATTGCATTAAATTAACACCCACATCACATGTTGATGTTGATTGGAATTCCCAAGTGTTAAGCCTTTAATCCAAGCCTTAAATTTACTTAGGGTTCTAATATCAATCATTGATTGATTGTGGAAGTGTATTTATGGTCCCAATAATCCCTGAAAACCACACGTCGAATAGAATATTTCAATAATCCATGACAAGTTACGTCCAACATACACAATGTTAAATTAAAGAATACTAATCGAGAAAAACCTCCAAATCACTTAACATACCTAAATTATAACTCACCCCAATGAGATAATTACTCATCCATTTAAATTATTATTAATCTTGTCTACTATTTTTAATGTGATGAATTATAAATAGAAGACAAATATAGGGATAAGAAAAGAGTTGTGCGCTGAACACACACACGAACGATGATGAGAGTAAAAAAACCGGAATTTTTATTGAATAATAAAGTAAAAAAAGATTATGGATTTCAGCTTGATTTAAACTACAATAAGAAAATTAATATTAAACTACATAAGGTGGATGATAATAAGAAATTAAGAAGAAGAAAACTGCATTAAAACAGAATTACAAAGACAAACACTTGCAAAGTTACAATGAAGAAAAATGAAAAAGTAAATGAAAACAAAGAGAGGAGAAAGGGATTCTCAAATGAAAACATGAGTTTGGTAGATCCTCCCAAGCCATTGGAAGGGACATGGTACTGCCAATAAATCCTCCTTTTCTCTTAAATGACAACCCTTTTGAAAGGAGTGGATGGGATCTATTTATAGCCCAAGTTGGTGGACTGTTTATATTCCTGAAATACCCCTCCACTTGGCTCACTGATATGGACATCCAGACAACCGAATCTCGTGAAATATCCTTCTTAAAAGGTGAATATAAAAATTTCTTCTTTCTACTATGAAACTTTTTCGGCCATAGGACATATGTAGCCAACGTTATAGCGGTTTTAAATAACAATTCCGATCTGTCCATTTCAATAAATACTTTTTCAATGTCCATAATGTGATTGGGTTTTTGAATAGGAATATGCCCTCAAATAAAAATAATTTCTTCAACAAAGTTGACCGCCCAAAGTTTGGCTTTTACCCAAAAAAATCTCAGCTCTAATGGATGTATAAATCAAAATATATTTCAATATTCGTGTGATGTTTTTAATTCCCAGCAAGAATGGTGGGATGGGATTAAATGCATCAGTTGGGCCCGTTGTATTTGTGATTGGGTTCTGAAATTTTTATCATTTACGTATTGAAATGTCCTCCGAAGATGGGATGATAATTAAGGTATTTGGACTTCTGGATTGAGCCCAGCAATTCAACCTTCCTATATGGTCCAGTTTCATCACAGTTTCCTTGGGCCATCTTGTGTGGTCCATATGTCCCTCTAAATGGAAGAATTTGCCAAAGGTGAATTCTAATGAAATGTTTTAATTGAAATTGGGAACCAGAAAAAACAATAATCATCAAATTTTGAAAAGTAGGGTGATCGTTATTGTTAAAACATTAAACATACTTGAATCTGGAGAAATTCAAATAGTGCTCAAAAATTATATTTAATATTTAAACAATAATATTTAAAACAAATTATGCACATTTCATATAAAATCAGTAAAGGGAGTTTGTAAAAATATATGAAAATATTAATAACATCAGATCACCACTTGACCCACCTATGGTATGTGACTCAAATTGATTATTAAATGAAAAAGGTGAAATGAAATGTATACTAAGTTTATAACTTGGCCTTATAAAATAAGATTGAATAATGGTATCATGTTTGTATCACCCCTTTCCATACTGATGAAAGGTAGTGGAGTGAACACCATTAATTGAATATATCATAATGGTTAATTACAACTTTATTCAATGGTTGCAATGCTACTTGGACTATCACCCCAAATAGAAGAAATGGTTTGGACCAAAAACTAAATGGTTACACCTCTACTTGACATATCCACACTAATGGAAGGCAAGACTAGTGCCTAAATGAATTAATACATGATTTCAATACCTAATAGGAATGGATTTGACTCGATCATTCCTTGGATTCTAATAGGAGAATAACTTGGGTCTGATGATCCCCATTTTTGATTCAAGGATGTGGTTTTCTTAGGTCGATACCCACCCAGATTGCGATTCTTATCTTTTCCTAGGATTCCTGCTACACTACAATATGGTACTTTAAATTATTACATGATACATCAGATACACTCCTTTGATCTATAATTTACTATTAAGTTCCATTGTGAATGCCCATAGGGTCCTTTCCGTTCTTAACCATATTTTACCTTGGTCGATCACCACAGAATCCGTAGGAACCTTATTGTGGAATTCCTTATATTATACTCTATGGTTTACACTCTTAACCCTTACCTAGACTCACTTAATCTTGATTTAGTGTTCCATTATATCTACATTACCTTGGTTATTACCCTAGAACCCCCCCCCACCGGATATCTTATTTAGGTTTCCTTGTATGTCGTCAGACCTTCACCACTTATATTTTTATGTGGGGATGTCAGAATTGTCTATGCCTCACGTGACTTATTAACATTAAATGGTAATCACTTAATATAGTGAACTGCTTACGTGTTCAGACACTAGCCAAGGGATTAAACATTCACTTGGGTATTTAGTTAGGTTGTAATGCCTACTTTACTTTATATATGCATGACCACACACAAAAATAATCCATTACACATGCAATTAGTTAAAGATACCTTTGGTGATGGACCACTGAGATTTATCTCACACCGTCTCCAAGCGCCGTTTGGTACCCAGAGTAGATTACAAGGTTACAGGTGTAGAAAAAGTGAAGCATATGGCTAAAAACACACGATTTATTACTATTAGGATGGATCTTTATTGCAAATGACCGAGTTGGATTTTGGGATGCCCACAACAACCTTGTTTTTTTTAATTTTTAATTCATGTTATGCCTATTGTTATTTATCCATGTTTTCTAATTTTATTGAAACATTCCCTTAAATCTTCATTGTGCCTATTGATTTAGTGATTGTTATTATCTTGTATCTATTTCATTAGTTTTATTCTGTTGTTATATTATATATTGCTTCCTCTGATTACTATTCACTTATATCCCTTCTACTATGCTTCACTCTAATAATGAGGGTATAGTCTCCCCACTGACACATCCTAGGCCATCAGTTCTAGTCAGTATCCTATGGCATTTGGGGAGATGCACACGAGGCCATGTGACCCACCGGGCTCAGGGAACCTGTTCAGTGGAATCCTAGTCTAGGACATTAGAATGTTTTATCAATGGTGGTTTTTTTCTTACATGAAAATTTGAAGACAACAGATTGGATGATAGGAAGGATTAGGGCTGGGTTATTAGCTATGCATGGGTATCACAAACCCATGATTGGGGTTGATACCAAGTTTCCTAAATTATAAATGTTCCTCTATTTTTTCCTATGATGGTAGATATTATTTTACCACTGGGTGGTAGACATGTTGTGTGGTGTTGTTGATTATTACTATATTCAGAATTTATTTTATCCTTATACCAATGATATGAGGGCTAGGATCATTGTTACATACATCATTATAGGCACATAGAGTTCACATGTCATGCATATTTCTATGCCATATAGTTTCATTTCAGAAATTTTCATTTTGTGATATGCTTGTGATAGTTGAGTGATGTTGTGATAGTTTACTTGTACTTATATTACATTGGCTAAGATTTAGTGATTTCCTGTCTCAATTCTTGAGCTGTCTAGGCCCTCATGGGTTGGGATGAGTAATTTACCTAGTCAATCCATTATTCTATAAATAAATGGGTGTTGTTCCTAATAATAGGTGTATGGGCACTGATTCATTTAAAATGGATAACCATTATATAGTAAATCCAAAATCTAAAATGAATTGGTTTCAAATCTTTATCCCTCCATGTCATGTTTATAACATGTAATGGAGTGAACCTGGAAATTAACTCCCAAATTCCATGAAACTTATACTTGAGCACTTACCCATATATGGCCGTCTAAGTGGGTTGTTTTAGAAGTATGCCTTGGGTAGTTAGTTTTCTTACATTCAGTTTCCCCTAGTGATGATATCTTATTATCCTATGATTTTTCTAAGATGTGTTCTTGGAATTTGAAGACCAATACTTCCATGAATTCCTTGTTTCATTGACCAAGAGGGTGTTGCTATCATGCTCCATACAAGGTGGGCCCTGAGCCTCCAGTCTTACATCCATGAGTGCCAATTGAGTAACTGCCTTCTGTACATGATCTGGGAACTAATCCCCAAGACCATGATATTGTGATATGCTAGATGCAGTCCATGCTTTTTTCTCCATATGATTCACCTAGGATGGATTATCTAACACACACGTTCTAGCAGCATCCTCCTCCTCCTTTTTCAAGGGATGGTGGTTCTCAGGCTACTGAGACTTAGCTAGAGGCCATGCTTTCTATATTTGATCATATTAAAATGACTCCATAGTGTAGAGTCAATATTTCTACATACATGCTTTAGGATTTAGGTAAGTGTTGGGTGGATCTGGTTACCTAGGTCTATCATCATCAGGGACTATTATGGGTTGATTTCCAATACTCGTTATATGATCAGTTCATTACTATAAAAATAATATCTAATAGAGCCAGAGAGATCATGCATCTCAAGTAGGTTTCTATGTTAGTTATTGAATATTCCACATGTTTCACTAATTTACAACACTTTTCATCGCTTCTTGTAGATGATGAGCTTTCATGTACTATATGTTTTGAGGGTGGGATCTAGTACACCATTCAAACTTATGTGTTTTTCTTATGATTCATATACTTCCTAAAATAGTGGATCAAGACATTATCACTAAGAATAACTGGAGGGACGACATGAGTACCAGGTTTACAAGATCAGTGCTAGGTGAGGTTAGATGTTCATTCGGTGATAGAAAATGTTCCTTGTGGGTTCACATTAGGGGAGCGGCAGCCAAATTATCCATTTTCATAGCTCTATGGTATTTCATTATTATGGAGTCCAGGGCATAAGATGAAACAATGTGAAAGTGATCCTATGGAGTGTTGGGATTGTGTAATTATGGGTCACCATTTACATTTCTACAGAACCTTTTGACTAGCTTCAAGTGGAAAAGGATCAGCATCCGCTCCACCTACTGGAGCGAGTTATTTTCGCACTTCATCAAGCTGGAAGTTGGAATAGCATCAGCAGGTCGAGCCAATGAGGTGGTTCTGGCCATGGTAATCTGACCCATGATCACCGGAAGTGCCCATAGAGCAATCAGGATCATGGTTGTCCATCTGTTACATAGGATCATGGATTGGGTCAGTTGCATGCTCTACAGCCAATACCCGAGGATTAGTTTGCGAGACCATCTACAGTTAGAGATATTAGTCTTGTAGCCTACACTATTGTCTCGTCTTTGATTGATAAAGTTGATTCAAACTCATTTATTTACTTATTTATTACGGAAAGACTCAGACTAGATATACATTATCACTATTGTGTAATTACCCTTGATACCCTGTTGGGAATATAGATGGTGGGAAAATGCCATTGTATGGACTATCCACTTGAGGCTTGCAGTTACCCTTTCCCATTGATCCTTTTTGTTCCTGAGATGACATGCTTCAATGTCATTATTGGTATTGTCTGGTTAGTCCACTATCAAATATTTTTAGACAATTAAAACTGTAGGGTTTCTTTTACATCACTTCAAGGTATAAATTATCTTTTCTAGGTTGAGTGGGATGTCCAAGCTAAGAGAGTTGTACCAAAGCCTCATGGGATATGTGAAGTTACTACCCAGATTAAAAATATGTTTCATGGATGATTAGGGTTTGCTTAAATTTTATTTCCCCCAACTAGTTGATCATTTGGGGAATGTTTATTCCGATAACTTTTCATGATTACCTTCTAAGAGAGTGGTAGAGTTTACAATTTAGCTTGTTCAAAGAGAAGCTTCAATGTCCATTCCTCCATACAGGTTGGAACCTACTATGCTTTATGAGATCATGTGGTAGATATAGGATGTAGAGGCCAAAGGATTCATACAGACTTGTACATCCTCTTAAGGTTCACCAATGATTTTTTCTATGAAGGCAGATGAAACACTTTTTTTATGTAGGGAATACAGAAGGTTGAACCAGCTTAATGTTAAGAATTAATATCCACTTCCATGAATAGTTGATATCTTTGGCCAACTCTAAGGATAAAAGGTGTTCTCTAAATTCGACATAAGATTAGGTTATCATAGGTGCATTTCATACTAGTAGACATACCTCATAGAACATTCCATAGCGGGTATGGTCTGTATTAGTATCTGGTAATGCCATTCATTCTTATGAACTCACCTACAATTTTCATGGTTTTGATGAATATGATTTTTCACTATTATTTAGGCTCTATTGTCATGGTCTTTTTAGATTACATCTTGGTGTATTCATGCCCTCATAACGACAAAGAAAAACATCATGAGATCGTTCTGAGTGCACAGAGAGAGCAAAAAAATCATTCCAATATTTATAAGTGAGCCTTCTAGATCGACAGGGTCCACTTATTGAGTCATATTATCTCTCAATAAAGAGTATATTTTAACCCTTAAAAGGTTAGTGATGTAGGTTTTTAGGAGAATCCCAATAACATATTTGATATCAAGAGTTTCTTAGGGATCGAAGAGTATTGCTAGAGTTTTATAAAGAACAAATAATGTCTTTCCTCACCCCTTAATTGGAATACAATGACATTTATTTAGATATTATAGTCATAAGCCTTTGATAAAGCCTTTGAAATACTTAAAGGGATGCTTGTCTCCACACCGATTCTAATTCTTCTAGAACCATGAAAAGTTATATCAACTTTTTTATTGAATCTGGCATTATCCAAGGAGTAGTGTTGATATAGGTAGAATAATTCATTGGATACATATCTTGGTATTTGAGGCGTCATGAGTGAAATTACCCGACACACGACCTCTAGCTAACAGTAGTTCTCTATGACTTATGTTGTTGGAGACACTACATGTTGGGTGTGCACTTTATAGTGTATAAAGATCTCAAGAAAATTAAATACATCTTTTTTTAGTGTGACTTGAACCTCAGACAGCAGAGATGGTTCAAATATATACAATCCTTTGATCTTGATCTAGACTATACACATGGAAAGGGAAATATGGTCACTGATATACTAAGTCAAAATACTCAATCACTTGTCATACATGAAGCAAGCTATGATTGGAAGTTAATGACCCTCTTTTATAATCTACATCTTGAGTTTCATGGAATTCATGGGAAGTCTTACCATTCAATATTAAAATTTACATAATCACTGCCTAAAAAGGCGTAGTGTATGTAGTTTTCAAATCCTAAAGGTTTGGTTCTCCGTGAGAGTACACCAAGAGATAACCCACCTTTAGATAGGTCTGTGGACATAGACAACATACTGCATCATCATGGACATATTTGGGTTCCTGAAGATATGAGAGATGAGTTTATGAAAGAGTCCCATGCTTCTCAGTGGGAAGTTCACCCAGGAATCTCTATATTTTATCATCACATGTGATGCTAGTATTGGTGTCCTGGAATGAAATGTCATATTGTAGGCTTCATCATTATGTGTTTCACCTATCAGTAGGTAAAGGAATAACACCATAGACTTACATTCTTGTTACAACTTCTTATGGTCCCAGAATTGAAATGGGAAGTCAATGTTATGGATTCCGTAGATGGATTATCTAGTTTGAAAAGGGGTATTAATGAAATCTAGGTAGTCATTGACTGACTATAGAAATAATCCCACACCTTTGAAATTTGGGATACATTCTCAATTGATGAGTTGAGATGTTTTCATGTCTGTTAGATCAAAAGACTACATGGGGTTCCACAAAATCTTGATTCAGATAGGGATGCTTGTTTCACTTCCCGGTTATGGAAAGGATAGCAGAAAGATATTGGAACTCAAGTTATTCTATAAATATCTTTTTTACCCTCATACTGATGGAAAATCGGAACAGACAATATAGGTTTTAGATGATATAATCTAAGCTTCTATCATGGTTTTCAGATGTTCATGGGATAACCACTTTCCTTTGGTAAAGTTCACTTATAATAACATTTATAGGTGATGATTTAGATGGATTTTTTTGAGGATTTATATAGTAGGAAAGTTGGTTCCCCCTTGTTCTGGCTAGAGGTAGGTGAGGCAACCCTACAAGGTGCTCATATTGTTTATGAGACTTTAGAATAGGTTTAGATTATCTAAAATCGTATGAATACTACTCAATATAAGTAGAAATTTTATTTAGAGCACCATCGATGAACTCTTGAGTTCAAGGTTGCTGATCATGTTTTTCTTTAGGTATCATCTAGGCTAGGAAATAGATGGTTAAATGAGTAGGGAAATCTGTCATCTCATTACTTCTATCCCTTTGAAATTTTAGAGAGAATCGATCTGGTAGCCTATTGGATACTCCTACCTCAGAGTTACCATGCCATGAACAATGTCTTCCATGTCTCACATATTCACCAATATAATTACTAACCATCTCATACATTTATCCCAAATTAGTTGAATTAGATGCTAATTCTACCTTTGAGGATTATCCAATATGCATCATTGACCAAAGAATAAAGGATCTCCAAGGAATGTTTTTCCTTCCCGTAAAAGTGCAACGGCTGAACAAGAAAGTGCATGACGACGCATGGGATAGAGAAGGTGGTGTATGTGCCTAATGGCCAGAGGCATTCTAAGACAGGGTTTCTATTCCATTGGTAGGATAACTTTTTGGAGAGTTCTTTTAAGGGGGAAGACTGTAAGAACTCAATGTTTGAATAATGTATAGATCATTTAATTTTCCGTCTAAATCATTAATTTGGATATTATTTGGAAGCCTAATGAGTTAGTAATGGTTTTGAGGGTTTATAGGGAATGTTCAGAGCCCAAAACCCATATTTAATAGGAAAACAAGACTAGCGCATTGTTTTGAGTAATCCATGTAGGAATTCCAAACACTTTAGATAACCGCGCGTATTGTGGTTTTTTAGATAGAGCCACCTCACACGGTTGGAACACGGCCATGTGGCCTGACCATGTGAAAATTACCTTTTTCTTACATACATGTGTGTGGATTTCACATGGTTTGATCAAACCATGCAAATGATGTGATTTAGGATAAATTGTGTTCAGGCTAAAAAATTGGGTAAATTTCAAGATTTTCCCTTAATGGTGTTTACCCCCCCCCCCACTTCCTCCTTAATTTGGGAAATAGTGAGATTATGCGTTTTTCTCTCATTTTAGAGGTTTTTGAAATCCAAATATAGGCATCAAGAGATATCCTTCATCTGGAATCTGATAGAGCTTCTGCGAGTCTCATTGGATGTGCAACGCTATGTACACAAGTACTCTTTATCCATTCATATTCTCTTTTTCTCTCGACCTAGATATAGTCATGTGATAATTTTCTAGATTTTCATATATCTACTCAAATATGGGGAAAATCAAGGACCGATACTGGAGGTAAAGATTGAAATAACATTAAGGGGGTCATTTATAACTCATCCATAAAGTTCATTGATTTTGGAATATTCATGTGGGTCCTACTGATTTCATCATAATCCCTTTCTTAAATTTACATTACTTTATTATACATCCTAGAATTGTATGGTTATACTATATCCAAACATGTGATTTTTTATTACTGTTAAACCCACATATCAATCCTTCCCTTTTCAAATTGTATGCGACAATTTTGTTTCAGTGTTTGGGCATGTTTGAGCCACCATTCGGGTGTGCCTTTTCTTGACCTTCAATAAAAAGAGCGTTCCTATAATTAACGGGTTGTTATTAATGAGAATTGAATAATGGAATGTACCATTTGTACTCACCACTTGACCCACCAAAGTTATGTTCATAAAAATTTATTATTAAATGATAAATGTGAAATAGAAAGTATAATATGTATATAACATGGCATTATGAAATAATATTAGAGAAAGTTACATGTATGCAGTACCATTTTCCATATTTATGATTGGTAGAAGAGTGAAACCCAATAATCTAATATCAATTAATGGTTAATTAATTCTCCACTCAATGGTTTCCATGCTACATGGCCTATACACACTAATGTAAGATAAGTATTGGACAAATAAATAAATGGATAAAAATATACTTGACCCATCTTTAGTAATGGAAGGAATGTCTTGGGAAAAAATGAGTTAATAAATTATTTCAATACACAATATGAATGGACTGATTCTAGAACATCTTGGATTCTGATAGGATAAAATCTTGGGTCTCGAGAACCCCATTGTGATTCAAGGATGTTGTTTTCGTAGGATGATACCCACCTAGACTCTGGTTATTTTCTATTCTTCAGATTCATAGTATACTACCATTGGGTCCTTTACATTAATACATAATACCTAGGATACACTCCTTGGATCTATCATTGACTAGTAGGTTCCATGGTGAAATTCACTAGGTCCATATCCTTACTTATCCCCATTTTACAATTTTTGATCACCTTGGAATCTGTTAGCGCCTTATTATGTAATGCCTTGGATTACACTCTTACCCCTTAGTTAGAATCAAATACTCTTGGGTTAGTGTTCCGTGATATATATGTTGCCTTGGTTATTAACCTGGAACTCCCTCACAATATATCTTTTTTTAGGTTTCCTTCTTGTGTCTTGGGACCTTCACTACTACTACTATCATGAGGTGATGATAGTGATAACTATGCATCATGTGAGTTATTAACATTAAATGGTAATTGAAAAATAAAATTAACTGGTTACATGTTCATACATGAGAGGAGGGCTGAAGGAGGTACATGGGTGTTTAATTATATTCTACTGATTTCTTTACATAATATATGCATGCCTGTACATTTCTATATTAAATTACATGGGCTGGTAGCTATAGACACTATTGGTGGTGGCCCACTAAGATTTATCTGATACCCTCTATGGGTGTCTTTTGGTCCCCAGAGTAGATTAAAGGGTTGCATGTAATGAGATAGGGAAGCATATAACTTCAAACACTTGACTTCTTGCTGTTACGATGGATCTTGATAGAATATGATTGAGTTGGATCTCATGATGTTTTTATTGTCCTTGTTTTAGTTTACTTTGTGGAACATGTTATGACAATTGTTTTATATCCATGTTTTCTAGTTTTCTAATAACATGAGATTACATAATCATAGTTCTATTTTATACAGTTATTGTTATTCACGTTTATCTATTTCATCAGTTTACATATACTGTTACATTTTATATTGCTTCCATTGATTACTATTGACATATATCCCTTCCACTATGATACTCTCTACTAATGAGGGAATCGTATACCCCCAGACACACCTATGACCCTTACAGCAAGTTGGCTACCTCTGGAGTTCGGGGAGATGCACTTGAGGTCATGTGGACCACCGTTCATAGGGCACCCATTAAGTGTAACCCTGTTCCCAAATTACACATGGGTAAAAAAATCATATAAACCTACCTCATTGGTGAAATGATTAATATTTGGATCATGAACGATACCAAGATAATTCTAGTTCCTGATTTGATGAAATTCTTCCTTAGAAACAGAGATTAAAAACAACAATAATCATGGATTCAAGGTATCTTTTATTCATTAAAAAGGGAAGGATATGTAAGGGTTATTTACCTCCTCTTTATGTAATACACACTAAAATTTGGGGAGGGGATTTTTTTATTTTATATTTTTGATTAATTATTTAAATTAATTAATTTAATAAACCTCAAAATGCCCCGTCACTAAAATTAATTTGGGCTTAACTCCCAGTGCTGTTGACCTTAGGATGTGCCTGGGATGAACACACTATTATAGACTCAACCACAGTCTCAAAAATCTGATCTAAGACTCCACATGAGAGTTATTTACATTTTATGCGAAACTATGTGCACGTGGAAAAAAAATATATATTTTTTAATATCACCACACCGATCCTTTCAGGACCCAACACCCCCATCTAAATCAGCAATTGACATTTGAAATATTCTCTAGAATATTCCAAAGTATTACAAGACAAAAATTGAGTCATTACATTCTCCCTGCCTTATGGATTGTTTTACCTAAAAATTGAAATCCTAAGAACATACAATGAAGATGAGCTCCCCATTGGATTCCCAAACTAGTTATATCACCAATGTATCTCAGGCTAAAGGAAAATTCTCACATAAACAAACCACTAAGATCAAACCACAATCATTTCTATCTTCTACTAGGCCAACATTGAACAATAATAGGAACATTAATAATTGGCTACAACAAGTGGGAAAGCACCCAACACCCCAGCCCATCTGTAATCATGGGGTTTAGTGGTACCCCACCTCAATAACTTGAAAAAAATAGTGATGGCCCCATACAACCCACATCTACCCTTGTATGGACTATAGAATAGACTCGTCAAGCATTTTTCATTCGTGGTCGATGATGAACATTTGAGGGCATTGACAATCAATATTGGGATGTCCGAGTGTAAACACTATGTCTTACGAGTCCCTTCATCTACAAACCTCCATCTGTAACCCATCTCACCCAAACCGAATCACTACCACACCCAATAGTGTAATCCCAGCTGAGTATGGATGGTAGGAAACAAATACAATCTATCGTAACACCATAAGGCCAAACTCTACCACTAAGAAATTATTTTAGGCTGGTATGTCCCTACACGAGGGGTGCCAAGCAAAAAGGGTTCATGCAAGAAAACTCCACTGGCACAACTAGGAACTACTCTGAAACTACATCACATAACCTCATCCTAAACAAGAATGTCGATGGAATTTTCCACTATATGTCGATACTATTCACATTGGAAGGAACTGACTCACCCACACGGTTCTGATCACATTATAAAAATGATTCTTGGTGGGGATGATATCCCCCATCACTCATGAGTTTAAAGGTACATCCAACTACACCTCATCATCCCCAAGCGAGTCATGTACAAAGATGACACAAAATACATGAGGGTACTCATGAAGAAGGAGTTTCTAGAACACACTATGTGTCTTAGCATGACCTCAATAGAAACTAACAACATAGGGTTCTACCGATGCCTAACGTAACCCTGGTTAAACATTGATCTTGAGCAGAAATAAAAGAGCCCCCACAATAGTGTCTAATAATTGATACACTGGGAAGTATAAAGTACATAATGTGTACCCTTATTCTTCCTCATATATTTCAGATCAAAGGCCTTTACAGCCTTCAGCTATCCCGTCCCACATTCATATCTTCCCAAAGACTAGTTCGGACCACCTAGGGTGGTGGTGGAAATACAACAAATTTCTAGCCACCTCCTACCACTCTTCTAGCTCCTCCACCTCACCTGCTATCTCAAGAAACTCATTGATCCTAGAGTTTTATCTAGAAAGGAACCTCTTCATATAACGTTCTCTCAAAATCATGGCGGGTAAATAAAACTTGATCACGATTCCCCAACCATTATAAGAGTAAAAGCACCTATCCTATGATTGAGCAGATCATTGGCGCAGATCCTTCACTAATGAACCATAAGTATGTGTCTGGGAATGGATATTCCTTCTGCAACATTATCGTGATACCTGTCATTTGCCATCTCTTGTAGAAGAATCCTCCTCATGACTATTTTTATAGGTCACATTCACCTGTTTCTGATCGAGGAATCTTTCCACCACAAAAGATCGCACCAGCACTCTAGCTTATCTAGGAATGTACAAAGGAACCAAAAACTCCCTAATATACCGATGAAATCCCTACATGAAGGTATGTGAACTAGAGAACATATCCCAAAACAATTTCAAGGAGTATTTAAACATGTCTATAAACCTTCATGAAAATGGTTCCACTATCATGATACCCATATGAAGATGTAGAAGCTTCTGAATTCACACTGATCTCAACGTGGTTATGTTAAACTCTTCCCATAAGAGTCACTCAAACTTCTCCCTTGAATGAAATTCTTCATCATGAGGCTGTATCACCAGACTCCAATATCACCCAGATGAACCCAGAACAAGGCTCACTACTTGGATCACCATATATATTAGGAGGTGTCCTTACAATATGGAAAGCACACGTGACTTCCTCGTGCCAGTCATCGACCACATGAAGGTATGGATCACCCTAGAACCTCAGATGTCACTACCTCTATAACTCATATAGTTCACTAATTCTTCAAGCATCATTGACAAGAAATCCTGGTTAAACCTACTTCTCAATAGGTGGTGGCACCATCGATAGACCACCCAGAGGTAACACCTCAGAATCAGTTCCATGTATTGAAGGCTTATCATGGGGTGAATTTTCATCACAATCATGTAGTAAAATCTTGTCTGTATATATTTATGGAGGCATCCTAAAAAAGAATCAAGATGTACTATGTTCAAATATTATATCTATGGAGATGAATCAAGAATTATAGGAATAAAAGACCTGTCTAATGTGGTGTATAGGCCATTTATTTCCAAGTGACTAGTGTCTTATTGTACCAAGTAGAAAATTTTGTTATCAGAGTCTTGGTGAATGGATATGATGAACTAAGAACCAAAACTAGAACATCTAGCCTATGATCCAAACTCAAAACATCCTAAAACTATTTATTTGATACCCAAACCAAGCTCATGATACTATAGTCGCAATGAGAAAAAAGCATCTCCTCTGATACCATGATGTCTTGATCTGACCCAATGGGTCCTAGACCGCAACTCCCCAAGTTCACCTCTAATAAGCAAGGGGTTATAAAAACACACTGAGAAGGAATATCACTAGCCTGTGAGACATTGATTATGTACTTTTACACATGCACACATATCCAATCTCATAAAATGATGAAATTAAAAAACCAATGGAAACCAATGCCAGAATACATCTATATCCCACAACCAGAGTACAACAGATGTACTGAAAGCATAAAAGGAAAAAACAATGCCCACTAGAAAAAAAGTAAAATATTCCAACATTATTAGAAGGTGGGGATAAATATCCACTAAAAATTATGGAAATAACCTAAGTGAATATCCTATAAACACCTAGGTCTTTCTAGCCCCCTAACCTCCACCTACCTTTGTTCATATATGGACTCCATCAAAAGGCTGGTCGTCTGCAAAAGATACAAAACATGTGTGGGAAAAGACCATGAAGGGTGTGTATAGAAATACTTAGTAGGAAAACCAAAAACCAAAAATGTAAATGGTATAAATTGAAATGAAATAGTCTTCTAAACCTAGCCATAGGGAAACCCAATCAGAAGAGAAACTCCATCTCAAACCATCCTCAACTATACAAGACATGTCAGCTCTGTCTAAAAGGGGTGTCAACCCCGACATGTGAAAACACCATAAGAACCCCTAAAAATCACCTAGATATATTCATATCAAAATCTATGTTTAATGAGTTTCAAACATCATAGATAACAATATGATTATATTTATAGGATCTAACTATAACACAAAACTAGGAGAACAAACTCGACAAGCATTGCCATCTCATATGACACCTGTACTAGAGATTACCCCATTAAGAACAACTATACCATTCTTAATGGTTACTCTGAGAGAACATGATCAATTAGTAACAACTATACCTTTTATAATGGTACGTTTGAGAGAATATGAACCATCATGAAAATATAACTAGGTCTAGCTCTAGTGCCTATCACCAGACATCCTTCCATCATTACCGTGATCCCAGAGTATGCTAAGGAAACCAAAGTGATGATGCCTAACCCTCACTACTGCACATAGTTGAGATATGACTAATATAGACTATGAACCATGCGAGTCCTATTTAAAAATAGAGAACAGAGGGGCTCACACCTTATCACTTCCCCAAAGTCAAGGGAAAACTTCACCTATCTAGACCTCAAATGTTCGGTCTCTACTATATAGAGCGGAACGTACCACAGTCCGTCAAGGGATAACTAACTTTTATCTATGAATCATTTATATAAATTGAAGAGGACCACTCATCATAAATGTATCGCACAAGAGAGGTAGATCCAAATCCATTAGAGGACCCACTCCCCACTCATATATGGTGATAGTGGAGTACTACTCGAAATGTTAGGACCCACAAACTGATCAAACATTTGAGTACTACTCATGAAGGTCTTGTTCCGTAATACAATTGGGCTGTACCAATTTGTATATCGAGGACCCACCCCCTAAACCTATAGGGGAGTACCACTTAGTGGCTAGAGGACTCGTACCATGGAAGGATAGTGCAGTACTAACTCTATCAGCTCATTCACTATGGGGTTCTGTGCCTTGACATTATAGTGGAGTACTGACCATAGGGTAGAAGAATCAATCCCTAACACGGCAGGGGAGTATAGACTATGTTAGGAAAATAATTATGGATGTCCCACGCCCTTATACAATTGGGAACTACGAACTCCTATTATAGAGGAACTACTCCCTGACACAGAAGTGGAGTACTGACCCTACCTATAGGTCATATATAGAGTTCCCTCACTCTAGAACGACATGGGTGTACTATCCATATTCATGAACATCATGGGTAAACCAACACCCTTTTCCATCAGGGGAGTAAAAACCCTAGAGGAAACTACCCAAGGGTAAAAAACCCATCCCCATGATGTAGGGAGTTCCATATCTAATTATGTAGATTGGTAAGGAAAATCCATTCTCTATTCCACTTGGTGAGTAATAATCTTGAAGTCTCTCTATACAAACCACACTGATCTCCAACATCGTCTCAACACCACTCCACAGGCTTCTTGATCAATTCACACCACCTCATTATTTATAATCCATCATATATACCACAATCACATTCCATATATAAATCCACTAATGATGGAATTCTTAAAATCATGAATTGAAGTCTCAGAGAAGAATATATTGAAGGAAGAAGATCCCCAGAAGATCTCCTATTTGTAAATGGTGTGCAATGGGGCACACACGATGTGTGATCCCACACGAGTACCTACCTATTTATCTACCCCACACGGGTTCCAAACCATGTAGGGGTACTTAGTGTGTAGAGAGTGTACATGTGTTGTCCCTTACCACTTAGCTAATGTCCATGTTCTTCTTCAAGTGATACCGACAAATGTTTTCCCTTACGTGCTATGCATCCCTTAATTCATGGAGTATTCAGGTAATATAAACACCTTCCTAGTATGTTTTCCCATTTCCATGTACCCGACCTCATGTCTATGTATTTATTCCATGTGGTAGTACATGACCAAGCATTTTAACACGGCAACCCCAAGACATTTCCCATGGTCACACATTTTAGTGAAATAATCATTTTGTAGGCCCCATACATGACACGTAGTCCCAAATGCACATATTCCCATAATAAATTGAGATTCATGGCTTGTTTCACTGAACTACAGGTCATGTAGATGGTGAATCTTCATGAGAATCACCTGTAAAACCCTCTGATTCTCCCCAGTTTACCCAGAAACCATAACATCTATATGGAAGGTTCCTATAGTAATTATATATGGGATCTAGAACCTTAAAAAAATGAATAAAAAGGGGATCATGGAAAAAAACACAAATCCACCTACCACGTTAGTGAAACACTATTTATTTGGATTAAGAAAGATACATGTATCATTCCAGTTCCCGATATGATGATGTTCTATGTCAAAAATAAATAACAATAACACCTCATCGCATGGATTTGTCATTAGTTTCATTATTATACAATCAGAATGAGAGGGAGGAAGACATTTTTCCTCTTCCTTGGGTCATGCACACCAATATAAGGGGAGGGGATAGGTTTATGTTGTATTTTTAATTAATTATTTAATTTAATTCACCTCTAAATTCCCCATCACCAAAACACCCCAAAAATAGACACTTAGAGAAGATGACCATATGTTGTGCCAAGGGTAAATATTACATTTAAGACTCAACTAAAAACTCTATATATGATCTAAGACTCGACATGAGATTTATTTACATTTTATGTAGAACTATATATGTACAATAAT
The DNA here is from genome assembly GCA_963277665.1 of Viscum album. Classification (NCBI taxonomy): domain Eukaryota; kingdom Viridiplantae; phylum Streptophyta; class Magnoliopsida; order Santalales; family Viscaceae; genus Viscum; species Viscum album. The sequence goes on along the minus strand of OY728133.1, from coordinate 1,156,567,356 downwards.
ATGTATTGAATATTTTTAATATTTCCACACCTAGAAGGCCCTAGACCTCGATTCCCATGCCGACATAGTGGTCTACATCTGAAGTATTACTTGGAATATTCATATGTATTATGGGTCAAAACCTGAGTCATTACAATCACATCTCTTTGAGGAAGCGGTAGTCCACACATCCAAAAACAATCTTATCGTACTAACAAAAAATGGAAAGCAGCAAGGAATGTTTTATATAATAATTAAAGAAGAATAAAGGCCTCATAAATATCATATATACCATATAAATACGTATTTTACAAAATAAATAAAAACCATGATTGGGAGTAAGGGAAAAAAAATTTCATTTTGTGTGGCGGTAGTTCGCTGTACCGAAGAACATTATATTTGTTACTTATTTAATGGATGTATGAGTAGGTGAAGGTTGAACCCTTTGAATAAAAAAATATTTGTATATTGGTGATATTTAAGATGTTATATAATTATGGAATATTAACAATTGAGTATATGGAGAATGAAAATAAAACCAAGGATCTTGAGGAAGGATGTTACCTCTTTTTTGGGTAAATCATTTTGGTTTGCAAAAAGGGATTTCTTGGTTGGTTTTCTACCTCATGGTAGGAATCACAGAGTAAGATAGGGATAGTGGGAAGTTAATTGTCCATATAATGGTTGAACTATAATAGTCTGAGAGGTGTGAAGAAGGGGGAGAAGTGGTTTATTTTTATAAGGGGGGAGGGGAGACATTTTGAATTTTTGAAAAAAAAGTTAGGTGTACCCAAATCTTCACCTAGAAAAAGAATTTAAAAACTATCCAAACACAACAATAGAAGGTTTATGGATTGAAAATGGACATTAAATTAGTTTTAAAAATTTTTCTAGGTAATATTTCTCATAATTTAAAGGCTTAGTCTATTGTAAAGTTTATTGCTTCTTTATCCTCTGTAATTATTTTTAATCACCATCACTTATATTTTTTGGAAAATATAAGTTTATATTATAACAGTATAAATATTATAATAATTACAATCATGTATGTAATTTTTTTTAAAATTATTTTATTGAAGAGTAAAAATTATGTTTAATAGTAATCCAACAAATTAGGTGAGAAATATAGTTTTCAAAGTAAGAATGTTCAATAATTTATTAATAATTTAAATCTAAATTCTATAAAAAATGATTCAATTGAACTAAATTTTATTAACATTTTTATAATTTATCTACTGTGACATTTAAAACAACTGAAAATATAATTTAACTATATAAATAAATTATACGAGAAGACAGTTTTGAATTAAAATTTATTATTTTTCAATATTCATCCAAAAATGATGTTTCTCAGAAATATCCCCAAAAATTCACCATAAGAGAATATCAAATTTATAAATTAATAAATTTAGTTTATGTTTTAAAACTAAATTTTTATCCGTGTCTAATATTAAATGTATTATTTTTCATAGAAGGACATAAAAGGATGATCCTGTAAAAAATAGTATTTTAAACACATTAAGACTTTAACAAAAATTATATATCTCATTATAAATATGTTTTATTTATATTAATACATTTAAAATAATATGAAAATTAGTTATAACTATTATTATTTATATGCTTAACGACCATTTTATATCTATCATATTTAAGTAATTATAATAATAATGTTTTGTTTTGGTGAAACACAATGTTGCATGTAACACAAAACAAGTCAGTGTCGAATGTAAAACAAGCATATCTTAGTGTAGTGTACAATGCATATATAAATTATTGTATGATGAAACAAAATACATAAAATAAAATTAATTTATTTAAAAAAATAACAAAAACACAAAGTGTTACATTCTACCCTACTTAAAATAAATTTCACTATCGAAATTCTTCTAGGTTATCAAAGTTATAACAATTGAAAGCTATTTTCATAGAAAACCAGTTTGTTTAAATGAATACTAAAACTTCCTATATAATTGGAACGTTGGAAACATATTGGTTTCTCAACTTATCACATAACTATATTAAGAAATGAAGGAGAATTTTTAATTCCAAAAGTGTTAACAGAACATGAGATATAGTGACAAGTATTTCTATCTATCTTTAGTTACCACAAACACAATGTAGTTAAAAAAAGGTAATACAATATGGATAAATATTCATAAGGTGATATAATAGTTTAATCTCACACACTTATTTTGAAGATTAACATAATTTTTCATTTAATCATTAACCTTATAACCCATCTGAAAGATGAAAATACCCCACATTATATTGATGGTCCAGAATTAAACTCAAAATTGATTCTCCTATATAACATTGTAGTTCTTGGTTATCAGATTCCAATCAGGTGAATAACCTCATTCTATATTCTCTTGAAACATTTTAATAACCTGAATTACAATAGATTCTTCTAGAAAACATGAATGTTTCTTTACTCAGAATATTACAATATATATTCCATAACTATAAGAAGTTGTAAACATCATCCCTGAAAACATAGAATAGTTATTCAACAAATTATTTATTAGTTATGGGGTTATAAATACTATCCAATTCATGTTATCCAAATCAATCATATCATTAACTAAGATAAACATAATTGTCTCAACATCTTAAAAATATTATGTTTCACATTTCCTAAAAGAAAAATATCTACTTTATATTAAATAAATTTTATAAATTTTCCTCACCTTTTGAAATATCCATTAGAATACTTAGTTATGAATGTATATTTAAAATACATATAAATTTCATGACTCATACAACATAATCAATACATTCAAAAAACATATACACTTCAACCATACAACATTGATCATAAACTATTACGTTGGATTCATCATCTCAATTCTTAATACCCATTTCCATGAATATGTAATATTAATCATTTCAAACTCAATTTAATTTCTTTTATTTTGTTCAATTTAAATAAATATCAAAGACCATACCACACCTTTCACATTTCATTTGAGATATCTTTATCTTCAATAGTAAAACAAATAGTCGTACAACCTTTTTGATTCTATTCATCAGATTTACACTTAAGATATCGATTTTAATAAATAACACCCTTTCCACATCTGAATGATTAAATTTTAACCAAGTTCCTTCCAGTTCTTGACATTGACTTAAACTATATATAATAGTGTGAGAAATAATTATCATAATGTAAAACCATGTAAATAATAAAAAAATAACTTATAGGTTGTATAAATCATGGATCATAATTTATTTATGAACGAAACATTTGGTTTATTCTAGTTTATTCATAGTCATTTTAATCTTTAATACTTATTGTTAGTCTATGGATAATTTTTTAATTCCCAAGGAATATCCCCTTGGAGTGTCAAACTAGGTGGATAGTAAGGATCGCTGTTAAATATCAAGTTATGCTCGAGTAAGGCCTGATTCACCTTTTCATTGTCGTTACCCATAGTTAATTTTTTTTACAAATCCACATCCACATTTAATATACATAGAGGGATTTAATTCGAGGAAACCACATGCTATATCCTTACCAAAATTCGCTGACATTTTTTATTCTATTCCTTATCCTTAATCTTATCCTTAGATATGTCCCTAGAAATATCATTAGAAGTATTCTTAGGGATCTCACTAAATTTTTTGAATCCTAGTTTCCAATGGTTTTATAACACTTTTCTGTAATAGAAATTACAATTAACCCGTTTTTAACATACATATACATAACATATTTTTTTAGGAATATGTAAAACATTACACAAATTGAGTCTCAAAGACCATAATAATTTACTACCATTGGAAATTTGGAAATGTAAACACTGGTTCATGGGTGAGATGCATTATCTAACTATAGGTTCTCTATGAATAGAACTCCTCTTAGAAATATCAAAAATTGAAGAAATTTTCATAGCCAAGGGAATAAAATGTAAAAAGGGTTGATCTCATATGCCCAGTAAGGGTAAGAGCAAGAGATATGTAACTATAAACATACGAATAAGGGCATGATGACGTGATAATATTATTATAAGACCATACCCTTAATATCTAAGATCATAAATATAGAACATTGAATAATTAATAGAAGTTCAAGATTCATGATTCATAGGGGGACCCAGAGAATAAGCCATGAAGGCAAAACATAATATTTAGATAGAGAATTTGTGGAATACAAATATGTATAGAACCTATTATGTCAAGGATACCCATGAATACCTTCACAAATTGATAGTAGTATGATGATTACCCATATAAATTCTTCATGTTATAATAAAAACCCATGTAACCACTTATTTTGGGCTTTAGATACAACCCATGTGTTGTCCTTCTTTCAGAATTGAGCTACAACTTATGTAACCTCTTACATTTAGGCTTGAGCTACAACCCGTGTACCTTCTCAACTTTAGTATTGGGATACGACACATGCACATTATTCATTTGAGACTTATCATACAACCCATGAACCCATAGATTTCATAAACCATCAGTCATTACCCAATTAATTGGAGGGAGATTCTCGTGACATAGTAAAATCATGCATACATGTACCAAAATATATTAAAACATGCATCCTATCAGGACCTATTAAACTATTAGTTTCATAAACATAATATCATAACCCCTGAAATGATATGGGTATCCTAAAAATGTAAGTATATCATAACTTTTGAAAAATATATAGGTTTCAAAAAGAATTCCTCATTGAATAACCCACTAAAGTTATCTGATTTCATAAGAATTTTAATGGTATATTCCATTTAAGATTAAGGATTTTCACAAAAAAATTTCATGGTATAACCCTTTTAAGAGAAATGGGTTATGTAAACATCATTGCATCAAAACATAGAACATTTAGAGAAATAATATTAATGGTATCCTTGGATCATATCCATAATAAATCATAAACTATAACTAGAGATTTCATCTTATATGGAGAATAATTTAGAAAGATCACATGGAACATAACATATATTTGACTATAGATTTTTTGAAAAATTTGATAATTTCAAAATACATTTCATTGAGAAAACGTTGGAAACATATCTAGAAATCATGAAAAACTGTTAGAAAAATTTCATGAGGAAAATATGATTTACGCAACGATGAAACCATTTTTGAAACATAAAACATTAGTAGTAACATTTTCCATTAAAATAACAATAACAAATATAAATAATATTGGAAAAATTTTGGAAACATTTTTACATAAATATTATTTAGAAACATATAAAATATGTTTATAAATAATTGAAATATATTTATTTAAAAACAACCTTCTGAATACATATAAGGGTAGCTTTGAAAATATATTAAAACACTTTTAAAATGTAATTTCTTTTAAAAATTTTATTTGAAATCCCATTATAGAATAATAAATATGCCATAATATTATTAAATAAAATTTATTATAAAAATAATTTTATAAATTAATAAAATAATTATCAATGAAATGATTTTCATGATGACGGGTATGTTCTTACATGATTAATATTCATTTTACTCGTTAAAGGTTTATAAAAGTGTCCTGATTAGAAAAATGAAATGAAGAATCATTTTAAAAATATTTTTTTAAAAATGAAATACACGTGTAAAAACTTTATTTAATCATAATTCTATAATAAGAATAAATTATATAAGAATATTTTTTAAAAATATTAATCAAAGACATTAATTTAAGATATAAAAACAAAGTCAAATTTTCATAATTTTTTTCTTAATTATCTTATATACCAATGAGTGAAAAAATTGTACCCTACCATGGATTTAACATTAATAACAAGATCGTAATAAAATATATGATATTTCCTTTGATATGGATCATAATATTTCATCAATGGAAGCATAATCATAATCAATATGGATAAACATTGAGAATATATCTATAAACTAGCTCTAATTTGGTACCTTCGAATAAAAAAAGAAATAACCACATTACATGAAGAATAAGTATAATTTAAATAATGACATTCATGTTATGAAATTTAAATGGAAGTATATTCACCTCATTGAAAATTATGTGTTCTTAACAAGGCATGTGGCTCAATGAAGGAAAATTGAGGCAGAATTACTTTACCGATTTTGTTACTTTGGAAGTATAAAAAAAATTAATGAAATATAGTTAAATAGATTTGTAAATTCACATAAATATAGTTATAAGAATAATATAACACATCAATGTTAAGTAAACACATCAAATAAAGTAAAATTGTGGTGAATAATGCATGTGTCTCATGGAAAAACAAGTGAGATGAAATTGCATTAACTTATGTGTTTTCATTATTTTTACACATTAAATCCCCATGTATAATAAATATAAATTTATTATAAATCAACCATAAGACCTTATTATTATATATAAAACCATATATGACAATATAAGGACTTCATATTACATATTTATTAACAATTTTATGTTAAATAAACATTTCAGGTAATAATGACTTGGTTTATTGTACGTGTTTTGACTTGCTGTTCTTGATCCTTTTACTTATATCATGATTTACATATTTAAATAATGTAAAAAATTATTTATATACCATATATATTCTATATAAAATTATGTAAATTAATATATAAATGATAAAAATATTAAATTAAATACACCATTCATGGAGATGGTAGGTCGTATGTACGCATTAACACTATTTTAGTTTTATTGCCACATTAAATGAAAGAAAGTAAATAACATCCAAAAATATATATAATATATTTCTTGATGAATTATTATGCCATATATATCATACATGTTTATTAAAACAATACTTAATACATTCCATGGAAATTATTAATGAATGATATCGCTTTAAGAATGTCGTAGTCCACACATCCACAAATAATGTTATGATATTTATTGAAAATGTAATTCATTAAGGAATTTTTTTATATTAATTCAAGAAATATAAAAAAAATATCATATATTTCATATATATCATATAAAATATAGTTAAAATCATAATTCTCAACCATGATAGGTGGTAAAGTAAAAACTTACAACAAGATTTCATGAGGTGGTAGTTCTCCATACAGAAGAACGATATATTCGTTACCCATTAAATGGATGTGTGTTTAAGTGAAGGGTCAACATTTTGTATAAAAAAATATTATTATATTGAGGATAATGATGTTTTATATAATTATGGAATAATAATAAATGTGTTGGTGGTGAATGAATATAAAACAAATGAGCTTTTAAAGGATGTCACCTATTCTTTCGGCATCTCCTTTTTTGTTTGCACAAAATGGATTCCTTGGATGGATTTAAGACCCAAGGGAGTATTCAATGAGAAATATAGGGATATTTGAAACTTAATTGGGATGATATTTTCTAAATATATGGGGTTACAAATCCTTGAATAATGGGGAGAGGTGGTGGCCTTTTATAATGGAGGGTGCAGACACACTTGGACGTTTTTAAAACAAGTTTGGTGTACCCATGTTTTTACCAAAAAAATCATAACAACCAAAAAATAAATAAATAATAAAATGTGTTTGGATGCAATATGGCCATAATATGGGGTTTGGAGAAGTGTCTAAGTCATTTTTTCCCTTATATTAAAGGTTTATTCCCATGTTAAATTAAAATTTCATTCATCGTGGTAATTAATTTAAATCACTTTAGAATATATTTTGGTCAAAAATTAATTTAAAATTTTTAATAATAAATATTATTAAAATTAAAACCTTTTATAAATATATATTTAAATTCAATTTACAGAGGTAGACCAAATATGATTAATTCCAATCCCGGAGATTTGGGAAGAATACCGGTTTTTAAAGTGAGAATGTTTAAAATATCATTTGACTATTCTGTCTAAATTCAATATTAAAGTAATTACAACAACCTAAATTGTATTAATAGAATTATAATTTAACTATTTTTTCATTAAAACCAACAGAAAATATAATTTATCAACATAAATAAATTAGATGAAAAATAAGTTTTTAATTAAAATTTAGTATTTTTCACTATCCATTGAAAAATGATGTTTCCCAGAAAAAATACAAAAAAGCAGTGTAAAATAATTATGAAAATATGAATTTAGAAATGATATTTATTTTATCAAATTATATTAATAATTGTGTCTAAAATTTATGTTATTTTTTTTCTAATGGACATAAGAAAAGTTTCTTTAAGAAAATTATATTTTCTGACATGTAATGTCTTTATAAAAATAAATATATCTCATTATACAGGTGTTTTCATTATAAGAAACCAGTATAAATATAATTTAAAGTCAATTTATATTATTCATATTATTAATTTTAAGAACTATGTTATAAATATCCCATTTAAATAATTATAAAAATAATGTGTTGTTTTGTAGAAACTCAGTGTTTCATGTAACAGAACCCAAGTAGGTGTTGCGTGAAGCATAAGATTACCATGGTTTAGCATATAATGATTTCTTGACATAGTGTATAGTGAAACAAAACATTTCAATGTAAATTATTTTATTGGAATAAATGTTCAAAAAAATGTAGGGTGTCACAATAACTACATATGCCAAAAATATACGAATATAGTAGTTACAAAGAATTTCTATGTAAAACACACCCATCTACATGCTCATAAGGATAGTTCTGGGTGGTAAAATATATCAAAAAAAATGTTAAATACACTACCTACTTCACACTAATATGGTTAGTCCTAGATCCAGATCTATATAATAATTTAGCAGTCCCGATATATAGAGTGTTAATTTAAAGTCATAGATGAAACATATGTTAATTTCAAATTGGCATATCTATTTGATAATGACTATGTTATTTCAGAATTTAAATAATTTCAAGTACATACTTATTTATATAATGAAAGTCATAAAAGGTTGAATTATACTATTTTCAATTTCTCATTTTTAAAGGCCTATAATCATAATAAATTTCAATATGGAATATATTTAATCCCAACAATAAACATGTTCCAGCCCATTCTGCCACTTATCCATGGCACAACATTCCATTATTGACTATGTATGGTGTCTATGTAAATATATGTTTGAAAACATTGTTAGATTAATGTAGAATCATTTGCATAAATTATGTCCCTCATTAGCCTATAATATTCATTAAGAAAACTATTTATAACTATCAAATCAACCATAGAAATCAGAAGAAATATAAAAATCGAGATTCACCTATATAGAATAGAATAATGAAAGGCATGAACATATCTATATGTTTACTATGATGTATAATTTGATACTCGCTCTACATACCATTCCAATTGTAAAATGGAATCCAATCATCAAAATCAAAATAAAAATGACATAACATGTGTATCACACAATTATGTAATCAAATTAACAGCAATAAGAGAAAAAGTGAACACAAATTATTCATTCTAGGCAATGTGGTATTACCTCAAATGTGGGTCAGCTGCTCCCATAAATGACATATAACTATGTTATAATGATTTCATACTCTCCTATATATTTTCATAAAATATCAAGGAAGGAAAATAATCCTCTCATACCACTTTATAACATCCAATCCATGGTTCCACTCGAAGGTCCCACGAACCCAGTTGGCCACATTACCTCAATAGTGCATCCTCGTATGCCGAAGTCTGCCAACTAGAAATGAAGGCATATGCTATGTCTGTGCAGAGATTATGCCCTATGGTCAGGGTAAAAAAGTGTTAAATGATTAAATAAATCCAGTAAGAATAGAATCAACTAAAAATATAATGTAAGACATCCAAACAAAATGAACAACTGATAGTAACAACATCCAGTATCATATTCCAAATGATGTTGCAATTTTATGTCTATTAATATTGGGAAAAAATTCATCCATTGAAGTAGGAATTAAGTACATTAGATGATATAAAATAAGATACAAAAAGAGAAAAATATATCTATAAATCTGAGAACATTCCCATTAATCTCTTAATAATATCCCACCCTAAGAATACAAGTTACACATCTATAAGTTGATGATTCCTCTTATCAACACCTTCAATCATATAGTTTTCCCAATTTCAATCAGTGGTCTGGATAGGGTGTGAGATAAACTCCAAAGGCCACTGCTGACAACATCTATAAATATCTTTTCTTTTCATACAACATAAAATTTTGAGTATATAATAATGAAAATAAATAATATAAATATTAAATATGTCAATGATGGATCCAAGGGGACAATAGTTTATAATTACATTCTTTCTCCCATGTCAGATAAAATCTAACTAACTAACCATGTGTAGAAATATGTAGAGACTATATACATATTGATGAATTTAACAAATAATGCATGTAATTATACTAGCTGGGACCCGTGATGTAACATCAGTATCCATGGACAATAACAAGATTTTGAAAAGAGTCATGGGATTCCATGCCCAGTGTCATTATAATAGATTCTTCCTTCTTGTTTATCATATTAGTTGGGTCTCCATGGCCAATAATAATCCAAAATGTTCTCTATTCCTATTCATCATATTTTTTAATGATTATCATTCTTGAATCATATTAATAATGGTTAACCATGAAAGTATCATAAATTAGGTACATCGTGCTTATACGACTAAAGAATATGGTTTCTTGAACCATATCTCATAAGGAATTATGATCATAAAGATCATATATCTCAATATAGGGACTCCATGACTATTTGAAATTATAGGGACACCATTCCCATATCAAATTAAAGGGGCTCCAAGCTCGTATCACATTGTAGACACATCTAGACCGTATTAAAAATAGAATGGATTTCATGCCCATATATTAACAGTAGGATAGAAGACATTCCCATAACATAAAAACACACGGACTCTACACCTATATATCATAATTTTGATAAACAGTTCATGGATGTAACAAGATCCAATAGATAATTTATAATTCATCAGCCTTTTACATTGAAAAGTGCATAACCACTATCCCATTTAAGTAAGTGACATGGTCTTACATCTCACTCATGCTCAATTTAGCATGATTTTACAATTGTGATAGATGTGATACACCAAGAAATATATCAATTATCATTTATCATATCAAAATTGTAGAAACAATTAACCCATATATAGATTTTACAGTTATATAGCCATCAAGGTCAAAGAATAATATAAAAGTCCCAATAAAAGTGGTTTCTCATGTTGATGAAGATGAACTATAAATTCTTGTGGAATCTATAACTCTTATTGGGTTCTAAAACAAGGAAACCAATTTATTTTAGATTCAACATTGAGAAAAAATTTGTGAAACTAGTTTACAAAACATAACGAATAATATAAATCATAAAAACATTTATGGATAACCACTAGACCAACTACCTAATGCCTATCAGGGTGGAATCATCAAGTACCAGCCTTTGGTTTAGTCTAGATATGAAGAACATAGAAAAATTGATAAACTCCATGAAAATAGAGTATAGTCACTCAAACATTTCCAGAGAAAGAATATTATGTTCTGATCCAATAGATCATAGAAATTATTGAGTGGAATTTAATAAGATGAATGAGTCTTGATTCTGAGTTTGTAAATAATATTTATCACTGAAACAAGAGTGAGGGAGGATGAGTATAAATGAGAGGAGAAAAAAATTCTAATAAACTTGAAATGAGAATGAAGGAATGGTTTTATTCAATTAAGTCAAGAAAGGTAAATTTGTTAATTTTACCCAAAAATTAGGGGTCATATTTTTTGGTAACACAGTTTTCCAAATTATGCACCTACCATACTCTAGACTCCACCTCAATAGAGAACCCTCATGGTTTAGCCACATGATGTTAGAAACTATTCCCAATAATTCCATAATTATCTTAAAAAAATTATAGATGTTTAGTATGGTCATTAATTATTGGTCCCACAATTAGGGAAAATGGTGTGCCCTTCTATACTCTATGAAAAGACTCGTATAATTATGGGAATCCATTCATATTGCCTCTAATGGTTTCTACATAGTGTGCATATAATTGATTTTTTGAATAAACTGGTGTCATGGGCTCAGAAAAAGAACTGAACACCCATGAGACTTCTCTAACCTCCTTAAGAATCCATATTAGGTCGAATAAAAATAATTATACTAACATATAATGGATGTAAAAATAATATAAAAATTGTATTCTGACATATTAAAAATTCAATTATGGGTGTAAATTAATATAATCAATAATAGAAGAATAAAATTTTTTCTGGCCACATCTTTCTATAAACCGGTCCCTTTAATAAAAAGAATTTCAGAATGAAAAGAAAAATAATTTGGTTTTTTCTATAAAATCATTCCTTAATTCACTTTATACTTTAAGGAGAGTGAAATGAAAGTAATAATTTTTTTACATATAAATAACTAAATTAGAAGAAAATTCTTGTGATTCATGGTAGGTATATCCAGAAAGCTTTCATATGAAATATAATTATAAACAATCTTTGAAAACATTGAGATTTTAATATGAAACCCCTACGTCAAGTTCAAATTTCATCGAAAGTGATTTTAAATCATTTTTAATACATTTAAATATAATATAATACAATTAAATAGTCATTTAAAAACATATCATATCATATATGATCGAATTATAATATTTTAATACCCATTTATTAATAAGTCATTATTAAAATATTCATTTTCTAGTGTTAACTATTTCATTCTTAATGATAACGTTTGTTTAGTATTTATGTTCCCTATTCATTGATCATGGTTCCTTCATATTAAATATTTTAATAATTATATAAGTATCATTTGTATTTAGATTCACATATAAAGGATTACGATATAAAAATGAACTGCACTATTAATAATGATAGTAAGTTGTATGTAAGCATAGAAGAAATGAAAGATGCATATATATATTAATTCACCGTTATAAATTTTTTGTTATATTGTGAATTAATTCATCCAATATATACTTTTAACTATCTATACAATTTAGAAATAAAAATAGAGTCACATCTCTTATTGGAGGCATCAGTCAACTCATATTCATGAGAAACACTATAATTTTCATATAGATTTGAATTTAATAATGTAGATATGATTTTATAGTCATAGAATAAAAATTATTCCATATATTTCATATGGAAACTTTAGTCTTATCAATAATGAATTATGAAATATGGTGATTGAAAATTAATATTATCACTTCATGGAGGTGGTGGTCCACATGTACACATGAGAAATGCATTCACTTCACATTTTATCGAAAATTGGGTGGATATTGGTGGTTATATAATATAAATAACATCTTAGTATATTTAAGATTCAAAATTTATTATTTTAAGATGAATACAACAAAATTATAGGGGGAGAAAAAAGTAATAAATTGAAAGTCATCAGGTATGATGGTTACCTCACCTTCATTTGTTATCCCTTAGATCCATTTTGATGGACCCTTGGAATGGTCTTTTAAGAGGAAAAAAACCTAAAATTACGGGATATAGTTGTTTATAATATTGTTGGGAATGGTTTGGTTGATCTATATGAATGAAAGTGGGGAAAATAAGAAAACAATGGGGTGTACTTTTGTATGCGGGGGAGAGGAAACACACGTAATTTCATAAAAATTTAAACTTAAATAAATTAATCATCCAAAACTAACATCCTTATTTTTAAATGGTGTCTCCCTCTCAAACAATTGTACCTCGTCAATCTGGACCGGAACATCCCACTAGTCCTTCACATAAATAATTTTTACTCATACTTACTGTAGTTCAAAAACAACCTCTATTTTTCCAGATATCTCATTGGAATCTTCTTTCTAGGGATAGGTTAATGATGTTATGGTGATAATGTTTTCTACATATAATTTTAATGAATATTTAAATATCCGTAGTTGGACCTTTGTGTTGTAATTTGTTCTTAAAAGTACTTTTCTTGGATATTCTCATATTTTCTTGCTGCTCGGGTCTCGATCAACCGTCGTCCATTTTTGAAATAAAGAAGAAATCCATCTAGATTATTGAGAAGACTTAATTAAATTTAGATCCATGAGCTCTAGATATATCAATCATTAATATTTTTATTTGAGTTAGTGGTCAATGGAATCACACCATGATCAAGAATTCCTTGTGTTGGAAATATTGATCAGATTCCATGATATTCCACTCCCATTCCAAAAAATCACTTTCCTAGAAAAGATAGGGAACTCCATAGGGGACTTCATGTGCTTGAATTACTATACACCTCATTTTGAAGGTTTCTCATTGTTTCTGATCTATGTGAATATGAATATTTTCTTTACCCCTCCAAAAAGCTTCACCTACGAGTTGAATGATCAATTCAGTTGGAACAACCACTTCTTTTCTTCTTAGTGACCTGCTAATACTCATTGGTGATACTTCACATGAATTTATTTTCTTTCAATAGAGTGAAATCATTAAATTAGTCATTTATTTGTTAGTCAAGTCCTCCACCCCATCACTTAAATCCTACTCCTATGGAAAGGGATTATAAGCTATCCATTTATGGGACATTGATGAATATTGTAGTCATTTACCATCCCTCTAATCCACATGCGAAGACCACTAAAAACTCATTCTTTTCAATTTCCCAAGAAATATTTTCATTAATTTCATTATGAATGAAGCTATTCCCATTCTTCCCACCAACCTCCCCACCTATTTAATACTTCATGATGCCCATATCCCTTCAATAACATACATGATTGAAAGATAATGGTAAAGAGGTGGTCACTCTAGGTTTTTATGAAATACTGTTCAACTCCAATTCCCTTGTTCTATCGATTCCTCTCTTGCACCAATGAAGAACAACTACATTGAATTATTTTATGTTCAAGAAAGTCAATCCATTATCAAATTCCATCCAGATCATGTCCTTGATATTTCTTCATCCCTTGTGGAATAATTTTCTCTACCCCTTCTCATTCCAACATTTTATCTGGAGTTTTCACGAGGTCGATAATAAGAAATATGTTAGCTCATTTTAATTTGAATGGAAGACATGTTTTGACACTTGGGTAATGATCCAAGAGTACCATTTTCTAATTATTTATATATTGATATGAAATCCATTGGCATGGTATAATGAGCTAAAATGGATTTCCTCTCCAATGTAGAATCTAAGAATAGTATTCCTATTTTTAAATTCTCAAATTGATGAAAATTTTCAACATATTGTGTGTGGGGGGGGGGGGAGTACGAATATTGTGTTGACCGGTTTATGCATGGTGATCCTGTCAATGATTGAGGTTGGATTTTATTTAGGAAACCCTCTATCTCTGTGGTGAAATTATCAGTCTCTAAATAGAAAATCCTGGTGAAAGTTAGTACTGGAACCATTTAAGTATTTTTCTTATTCATTTATGAGAATTGTGAATCAAAGAAAATGGAACATATATGGTGGGAGATTGAATCCTTAAACCTGATGGTTTTTGGTTGGATTATTGTTGCGTACATCAATTGTATTATGGATTCTTTATAAAATAAGGGAGGAACCTATTTATATGGAGGGATAGAATATCCTTCTAAACCATTACAACTAAAAAGGGACTCCTTAATATCATATTTTTAGGTGATAATTCTACCTATTGTAACAAAATGAGAGTTCCTTTACAAACATGGTGATATAAGGCTTCTGCATTATTGTTCATTTTACATTCGTATAGCCTGAAAACTCTAAATCCCACAATGGATTCCTATTTCAGAAATATTTTAACAAATACAATATCATTCCCTAGTATCATTTCAAAATATTCTCATGGTGTAGACAGATTCCATGAACACTACACCAAAATTCCACCCCACATCGTTGCTTGCTTCCATATACACCAGTTCCTACATAGATGTGTTCTCACTGACACATGATCTTTTCCATCATGCTTGGCTATATAGAACCTAGGATCCTCCATCATATTGGCTTGGAGGCTACCGAGGTGTTTCCTCTGAGTGGGTATAACCATATTTTTTTATTCTTTTAGGCATCATTAAAATTCCATCACTGATTCTATGGTGTGTATGCCCATTAAGGTTCCCTTTATTATTTTCTACAATCTTCTCTTTGGTGCATCTTCTTACACTATGATAAAGAATTTCCAAATGAAACTTATCCTATTTTGTGGAGCATGAATGATATTGTGGGGTGGATCTTTTTGAAAAAATTCTTATACCATAGGTTCTAAATATTGTATTTCATTTATGAATTAACATGAATTCCTAAAATCTTTTTTTAATACCTTGAATCCCCCATCATCATTTAAAAAAATTTAATCCATAGAAAACAACAATGTTGTATTGGTGAAAATTTATAGCCAATGAACTCATAATTAAGATGAGTAAAAAATTTATTTTTATTAATTTTGATAATCCTATTCATACATATCAATTGAATGTATATAAAATATAAATCATACTTATTAATAATATTTCAATCCTATATCATGGGTTATTTAAACTCATTATTTCTTTTAAAGAATGATATCAAAGAAATAAATGTTATTTAATGATAAATATATCATAAAATTTATTGGTGTTACATTCAACTCAAATTACATGAATTTCTCACTAGAAAGTAAATTACATAGACACAGAAATTGATGATAATTATACCACATCACATTTCTAGGTTCCAAACCATCTTCCCAAAATGTATGGTTTTCCAAAAAAAAAATTAAGTACGTGACAATTATTATTCCAAATAACATTATATTTATAATCTATAATATTCATTGGTTGTCCCTCATAACATATTTCATTATCCAATGATAAATACACCAAGTCAAGTACATGAGAAGAATATTATTTTTTCTTTCCAAGGAGTGATACATTGAAAAAATCATGTATACAAGGGATATCTAGTGGAATTTCTATGTGATAAGAAACTATCCCAATATGTTCAAACTTTTTGATAGGACTGATTTATATTGGATGAAAATTTTCTTTATTTTAAATTCCAATAATCCTATTGTAAGGATATATTCATCGGAACGACTCTTAATTATCATACAACTAAATATCTCACAAAGAATTATCAGTATAAATGATCTGTCAACACTAAGCTTTCTTGATGTAATAATGAATGGTTCGTACCTTATCATCCATCTCTTAGCTAGATCAATCCGAAATAGATATCTTTCACACAATTTATCCCAACACGTTGGATTTTTTCACATCATTCAGTAAAGGGGATTCTTATGAAAAAATATGCATACATGAGTAAGAGATATTGTTGTATGACAACATTACCAAATATCGATGTTGATACTAATCTCACTTGAAATTCATATAACATGATCTCAATTTATATTTAAGTGGTTTGAATGGTTCTTTTAAAAATGGTATGTATTTTATTAGTATATGTAGTTCTAGATATTAACCCTCTATTCAAATCACATTAAAGACTTCTACAATGCATCAATTTAATCCTCAAATCATAATCAGATATAATAAAATGTGGTACTCCACACTACCTTACCACTTTCTCAATGTATATCCAAACCTACTAATCAAGAAATAAATCATCAATAAATGTAATAAAATGAGATAAATATATAATTGGATCAAATATAACCTAAATAGAAAAGTTCTATTTAGATGACTTGGAAATACACCTATGTAAATTTATAGTGATTTGTTCTTATTTTCACTCGGGTATAGGAAATTTTTCTAACATACCCATGGACTTATATCTCTAATAACAGAATTACGGAAATAAAATGCATTGAGATTCATACACTATGATATATATTTTAATTTTTCCCTCTATAAATTCTATTCATGATCCCTATATATGTTTTTACTTCCAGGATAAATAGATAATGACTAACTATAAGCACTATCTATAGAATTCTTCAATTTTTGTGTTGATAGGGAATATAATCTATTCCCAAACATTATCATTTAACCACTAACATGAATAAACTCAATAAGATTAATTTATTTCTATTTTATCATGATATCATCATTTGTCACCTCTCTCATATTTATATGAATATATGGTTTAATAGTCATTTGGGTTTGATAAGGTATTTGTACGTTCCTTTATTATTTCAATGTATATCCTTTTCAAATATACAATTATCAAATATATTTCAATACACATAAAGGGAATAATATAATGGTCCTTATTAATCTGTGCATTATCCACCTTGTTTGACTTCCAATTTTCAATGAAAAGATTACTATTTCTGACTCTAAATCACTAGTTAGGTAAGTTTTCTCATGAATTTTCTATTATAATGAGACATAAGAAGCAACCATATAATTATAAACTATTAAATATCTGAAATACTTCATTGGTGTATCACTATAGTTCACTAACCCTTCTCCATTATAGGGTAGTGTGAACATAGGTGCAGAGACTGGCCTTCCTTTTATATCCTTGAAATATTCCTTACATTTATTAGTGAAAATGAAGATGTCTCCAATCTAAGATAAAATGTTTATGGGATGAAATGGCAATTATAACTCTCTGTAAATAACTTTATTATATCCAAAAACCTAATAGAAATATATTTCTCAATATCCATGGTTGTTCTAAGCCATTTCTCAATAACTTCCATCTTTTAATGATCCAATTATGTACCCAAAATTGAGATTATATTACCACGAAATGAAAAATTATTTAGCCATACCGCATACCAGGTAAATTATATATTCAACTCATAATTTCATTGGGTCTTATAAAAATTCTAAAATGATCTTCATGTTCTTTATTTTTGTATAAATATATTAAAATATTATCTTCAAGGGATACAACAAAAGGATTGAGGTAATATATAAAGACTCAATTCATTAAATATATAATTATACTTTGGGAATTGGAAATTTTATATAGAATAACTTTAAATTAAAATTATGATATGTTATATAGAATAATATGATATGTATATCCTCCTTGAACCTCAATTTATGACATCTATAATGAATGTAAACATTGGAAGATTGTTTTTCTCCACATAGTTGGTAAAATTAGACATTAATATGCTGTATAAGATACTTGTTCTTGATAGTAATACAACTTTGTTATTAATAATAAATGAAAATACACAACATATAATAATTCATCTTAACAAAAATAAATTTTGAAACCCTAGGATGTTTACTTTGGTAAATGAATTCCATTTCATGACTCTCTTGGATTTGCTTCTTCAGTTCATATTATACAATCAGGTCCATTCAATATGGAGTCACTGAAATAGGTGTAACACTGGGTATCAATTATTTTAGAAACATAACATTATAATTAGGGGGTATAATAACAAATTATTCCTAAAATATATCATTATATTCATTATAATTATGAATATCTGTAATTTTGAGATTCTTTAATCAATTTGACAAAAATACCCTTCATGGATAAGATGTACAACCCATTCAATGGATGTAATTTGGATTATTCGTTCATATTCATTATCGTAGAGATATGTAATCATATGGCCATTAGAGATATCGAATGTGAATTCCCTTCATTGGAAATCGACATGGGATATATATATATATATATATATATATATATGAGAAGAAATTACAATCCCAAAATAGCATCAATTTCAACTTGAGGGAGAATCACATGTTTTTTGGAATAACATTCCAAAAAATATTCTATCATAGATGATATATTGGGTTAAGATATGATCAACATACAATTAGGATTTTTCATTTAAAACTCAAAATCTAATCGTCATGTATGTGATGTTATAGACTTAAAAATTATTTACTTATAAAATAGTGGGATGGTCCAAAATAAAACAAAACATTACAATTCTATAGTGGATGATATGTATACCATCCACTGCATTGTTCTTGGAACCCACTTCGATAGTTATGATAACATGAGATTTCTATTTAGCTATTTTCTTAAGAGGTTAATGACCCATATTCATTTCATTAGAATGTATATTTGTTTCATTGATTGTTGAAATTTCCCTACATAGATCAATTATAGCATTATAGTGTTGGTTGAACATTCAGATGAGTTTTATATCCATTCATTTTAATGTCTGGCCTCTTCATATCTCATAAATATTCTATATTTTCTGTAGAATTATTTTATACACATAATACATTTACTAGACCCCATATAAAAATAGACTTCATGCTTATTTTTATAGTTTTTAAATGAATGAAAATTAATTTTATTTGAAACATTGGATTTATTATTAGAATTTCCTTAAAATATCATCTTTCGATTAAAATATCCTAAACCAAAAGAATAATGAAAGTCTATAATATTCATTTTTTGTATTGAGAGAAACAATAATCACTTATCATTGTTATAAATATATCTAATAGAGAATTACTTTTTGAAACATTGTCTTAAACCACTAAATAATTGGTTAAATTTTTTTTGGGTTCATGATAAAACAAGAATCATACTTAATGAACACAATTAAATTTTCCTAATAGTTTATAATATATTCTTCATACTTATTCTTTAGTTCCATAAATTCCCTTTTAAATTTTCATGTGAATAGTTTTAGGAATGTAATTATTTATAAATACCATATTAAACCCTTCCCTTATCAAGGAGTGAATTTCCTCATGTTGCCTCATATTCTTGATAAGAGTCAATCGTTGATCAGATTCACCTTTAAAACAATACAATACCAAAATATCCTTCTAATGATATGATAATTGGATAATATATAATATTTATTATATATATAATTAATTCATTACCTTTAAATAGATGGATTTGAGGAATTACTATATGAAGGTCCAAGTTACTACAAAAAATACATAACAATTAGTTGTTAAATCCTTTATCCATTTATATGTCCAGAATAATTCAAGTTACCATTCATATATTGAGAATGGTTTCTAGGAATAACACTTTAACTATACATCCAAGACCACAATTCATTTAGTTTTTCTATATAATAGATGTTTCATTAGGTTTAATAATCATTACTCACACGGTTTCACCAGTTTCCAACTATCAAATGAAATAAAAAACATAGAGTGTGTATCAATCATAAATAATTAGTGTAAGAAATAATTTGATTATGAAAATAATTTCATGGAGTCCTATTTTTGAAAACATTATTTCAACTGAAGAATATTGATGTTCAACTCATATCACTATGTATTATCATTTATTTTCATTTAATTTATCCTCTTATTCGTCCTTATTATTTATAATGAGAATGTGAACTAATAAAAGAATATCCCCTAGGAGTGTCTAGACACAATTATAACATTAGAAACACACATCATGAACCATGTGAAGATTTATTTGATACTAAACCATTATTTTTCAATGTTTTAGGCATATTGTCATCTATTCCACACTCACATCCACTTTATAGTATCTAGATTCAAATATCATTCCTAGTAAACCAAAAAAATTATAATTAACAAAAAAATTAGGATTATATTCCATAAATGGATTTATTCCAATGGTTTTCAAAAAATATCTCAAATACCAATCCCCAAAAATTACAAAATCATGTTGTAATACCAACTATGGTGAACCAAGTAGAACATGCATAAATATTTTGTGTTTTTAGATGAATATTAATTTCATCTTAAAAACAATATTCCACATAACCATAAATGCAATATTATTTTTAGAAATAGATTATAGTAATAATATTCTATGTAATATATTACATTTTCATCCACCATGTTCTTGTCACATATTACACTTCATAGACATACCTTATTCATATCATTTCTTAATAACCTAGGGAAATGAATCATATAAATGGGTGAAATCAAATTCACAGTAAGGGTAAATATTTGAAGCATCAATCAAGGATCAAACATGAGAATAATTTTATTTTTTGGATATAATAATAGGATCTTAACTTTTTAAAGTAATACCCAATTAGTCAAAGTTTATTTACCATGAATCTTGCCTTAATTATTTATTAGAAAAAATAAATCATTCATAAGAGTATGGAATCTTGAATAATCATTCATGACCCCTAAGGAAATTTCATAATCAGAATACTTAGTTTGTTCCATACACATAAGCAAATAAAATTGTTTATTTAGTCAAATATAATGGTCAACAATATCACAGGGAATTAGGTTTAAACCCAAATACCTCATTTCAATCATGATGTTTTACTCCCAAGGCAATCTTAGTTGACAAAGTCCCTTACTAAACTAGGTTCCCTTCCCATTCATGTACATATTATCTTATGAGATATAAATATTTACCCAATGTATTTGTGTGATATATACTTATGGATCAACACATTACATAATAAAAACTAGAATTATATGTTATAATAGGTCATAAAAATATTAATCATATTTTAATTTCATATTACATAGATATAAAATAGGTTTCATAAACATTTTATCACTTCATCATAGTATAACCTGTGGGAAAGAAATGAGTTTCAAAATTATTTCCTCATAACATAATGAAACCCTAAAAATTAAATAGGATTTATATAATCTTAAAAAATCATAGTAAACAAAATCCATACATTAAAAGAATGTGGATGATATCATAAGATCTAATCTCGAGTGAGGAATCATAACCATAAAACATTGTTGATTAATATGAAATGTACCTTCAAAATATCATTTGAATATTTCTTTGAAAATAATAAAAACATAATTTTATTTCGATATTATTAAAAAATAGAAATTTATAAAATATTGAGAAGAAATTATTCATTGAAAATAACTATGGAAACATGTAATGTATGATTCAAATAATATGATAGTTATTACGGGTGGAAATCTATTCATTTGGTATATGTTAAAACAATTATTCTATTCACACTTTTTGTAGAAAATAAACATTACCACCTTAAGAAAACAATAAGAAGATTACAGTAAAATTTTTAATTCAATGTAAAATACAGTTATTATTAATTTATATAATATCATGATCATGGAAAATAATATTCATAAAAACAATATTGAACATGGACATGGATTATAAAGGTCACCGAACTTATATAATATAGGGCCGGTTGTTCTAAAAGTCATTTTCTTGATTTTTTTATGTAAAAAAGAGAGGTAAATGAAAGATATAGGATTAACCAGAGTATATGACTAGATATGAGTTTTACATTACAGGTACCATATAATTTCCTTCAACATAAATGTTTCGCAGACTATCCAAAAAGGATATGAGATTAAAAACTACAACATTTTCTCAAGCCCCTTAGTTCGTACACACTCAAACCTCCTATATAAAAACATATATTTATTAGAAATATATTATATAGGTATATTCATAAATAACACACTATGTATTATTCCTCTATAATTTCCACTTATCTATTTTTTATTAATTCTTTTCTAAAATTAATATTCCGGTGAAAACTTGTTTGTTTACCCTGTTTGTTTCAGTTAAAATGGTTCTCTTCCTTGAAGCTTTTTATTGGTTCCAAGATATATATAATATTAATATTTTCATAAATATTATATTTCAACATTATATACATTTTTATAAACATTTTTATTATTTGGTTATGAAAAAAGAATTTCATTATGTTATAGAGGAGGTAGTTCACACACACACACATAGACGAATGATTTTTACATTTCGTTAAGTAAAGTATGAAAAAAGATAAATAAAAATCAAATATATAGAATCCAAAATATGTAAAGAATATAATATATATTAAATAAACATTACTTTATAAACATCAATTAAAAAAAGAAAAATGTATCACTTCACTTCTTGGAGGTTATAGTCCACACATATTTAAGTGACACATTGTCATTTTTCAATAGTTGATAAAGAGATTGAAAATGGATATAAAATTAACAAAAAAGAATAATTTAATAGTAATGATACTGATGATTTTTTTATTATGGTTATCAGAAAATTTTATGATATTTAAGAAGAATGAAACATGAAAAATATCAATATGAAAATATGCCACTTCATAAGGTTTCCACATTCACAAAGAAGCATAATTATTATTGGATGGGTTTTTTGGGAACCAATAAAATATGGTCCGGGTAAAAGAAATTGAAATAATATTTTTTGAGATAATGGTTGATGTAATGGGCGAATGTGGTGTGGAGAGAATACAATATGATGGAGATTTCATATGTTTGGTGAGTTAAAGAGTTGTAAATTCATAAAAAATGAAAATAAAATTAAATATTATCCTAGTGGAATATTAGAAAAGCAACCGGAATTATAATATTCTATAATTTTGGGTTAAAATAAATCATAAAAATAATTTTTATGAATGTTTTTTGTATATTTTGACCCAAACCTCTTTTATTTAACACTATATGAACCATTTTAACAATTACTATTGTAATTAATTTTTACATTGATTAATATTCGTAATAAACCAACATGACATTGACCTCATTAATTTTTTTTTTCAAATTATGCATAAAAATATGGACACAAAGTTATCAGATTCAATTTATATAAGAGAAAGTAATTAATTAAAAAAAATTAATGAATGAAACAAAACATGTTTTTAGAAAAAATCATTTTTATGTATAACACTGAATTTTTTCTATTTTACTCTCTTAGTTAAAAAATTGGATGAGTATTAAATTTTTTTATTAAATATAATATCTAAAAAATTAATTAAATTCATTCATAAATAGTGATTAATTTAATGTTTGGTGAAAATACACATTTCATTAATAAATAATGTCATATAGAAAAGTGACGTTTTTTTCATTTAAAATGATTTTATTTCCATTAATAACAAACTAATAAAAAGTAAATTAATTTTTTAAATATTTAAACAATATGTTTTATTATTTTAGTTATTCATATCCATACAATAATATCCAAATTCTTGGAGATAACTTCTGTATTTAATATTATTATTCCAATAGTAAATTATATTTCATTTAAACTCACAGTTTCTTGTAGAGAAGATATTATAGACATTTGTATTATTAAAATAAAAATATACCATAAATGTCATTGTTTCACAATTGTAATAATAGAATCCAATTATGAAAACCAAAAACTAAAAATAAATTTCAATAAAACCACCCCTATTGAATACCTCACAAGTCTGGAGTTTCATGTAAAAATTAGAGAGCTATTTTTTTAAACTATGGGTTGTTGTACCAGATATAAAAGGGTTTAATAAAATGAAAAATACCCAAATATTTGATTATTAACATTATTTATTCAATGTTAATGATGTCTAAGAAACATAAAAGCCTATGAATTACCTGTAAAAATAAATATACTCTCAATTTCAATAATGATAAGAGAAAAAATATTTCAAATATCATTAAATCCCTTGATAAATTATTTTTTGACTAGGGATTAGATCTAGTAAAAACAAAAATATAATGTTTTATTATAAATACCAAGATAATAATTCTATTGGACTTAGGATGGAACCAAATTAACCTGGTAAAACTATCATTTCATAAAAATTTAT
Organism: Viscum album; assembly: GCA_963277665.1. Taxonomy (NCBI): domain Eukaryota; kingdom Viridiplantae; phylum Streptophyta; class Magnoliopsida; order Santalales; family Viscaceae; genus Viscum; species Viscum album. The sequence continues at coordinate 1,156,542,155 of OY728133.1, read as the reverse complement.
TTAAATACCCTATTACCAAAATAAAAAGTATAAGGGGAAATTAGAAAAAAATGCCGTTGAAATTTATTATCATGTGTATTAAAAAAATAAACTATTAGTCATCATAAAATAATAAAAACCTATCACAGAATATATATCCCATTTAATAAAATACAAAGGAATATTTATATCAATAAGAACACTTTTAAGAAAACTGTAATAAATAGAGTTATAATCCATAAAAATAAAAATATTACAATTAGATCTTTGAATAATATACATTATTTAGTAATTTATAATAAAAAATTTTATTTGATAAATACTATTAAGGATTTCATGAACATGCACAAATTAAAATTTTTATCCCAAAAAGATTAAGAAAAACCTTTTTAATAACATTTTTCAAAGCATTGAAAAATTATTCATTTACAACATTACCTTAATATATATACATGAAATAAAAGGGATTCTATTGGGTAAACCACTTTATTTAAAAGATATTTTATTAGGCCATTCATCCATGAAGAAAGTTATATTTTTATAAAATTTATATCACATTTAATTTTGTTATTTATAAAAACGTATTCAACGCCTCCATTAACAATAGTGAAGTGAAACCATAATGAAAATGATCTTTTTCATTAATAATAGAGAACATGTAATCCATGATTTATTTTTCTATTTGTTTTTCACACTCATTGAATCATTCATGGTATTCCCTATAGACTCTAACTATATCCCATTTATATCCTTAATCATCCTAATATGATAATTGGATCTTCTAAATTATGCACAAGCATGAATACATGTTGGGTTGGTATAAACATTAATTAACCAATGGAATTTATCTCTCAATTATTTAAAAAAAATATTTTGAAAAAAAATTATAATTTTCAACCAATAATCACTCCTAATTTCTAAAAACATAAATTTTAGCTCTCCTAAGAGGCTAAACATGGATATAATAGAAGTTTTCCCTAATAAATTAAATTCTACAACTATGAATAGTCAGTCATCTTATAGGGTACAAATCCAAATCATTCTTCACAGAATTAATGAATGTAAAATACACTTAAGAGAATAAATAGGTAATATTTTCATCTATAACCTATAATATATATACTAAAACATCACTCTTATTTATAGTAGTATTTATAGGGTCTAAATGGAACACATTTTTATTCTTAATATTGAAAAAACTGTAGATGGAATATTAGAAATAACCCTTGATGGTGGAACATTGTCTATAGAATCATGAACTGAGTAATACGAATTAATATTACCCATCACTCAATCTAGTTTCCATTGAATAAAAAATCAATCTATACAATTTTTATTACATGTGCCTAAAAATTAATAGGAGGCATTCTCCTCATTGTTTAAGAAACATTTAAAATTGTTACCATTCTTTTTTTCATGAAGGGGAACATTTTTTTACAATAATGGTGATATACAATACTAGATAGTAAATTTATATAAATTAAATTAATAGAAGTATTATTGTTATAAAAGTAAATAATTTTAATGTATATAAAATTCTTGTTAAGATAATCAACTATTTAAATCATTTATAAAGGAAACACCAATATGAATACCACCAAACATAAACATATCATAGTAAAGAATGGGAAACATATTCACCTTTTAAATATTATTGTTATTAGGATTAGATAAATTTATAATACATCCATTAATAAAAAAATGAAATTATGATGAACATTTAATTTATTATTTCTATAAAGTTAAAATTTACATTAAATATTATATATATAAATTGTATATATTAAAATAAAAAAAATTGTAGCTTATGCATAATATTAAAATACATAATAACCATCATTATAGATGGGTTATTAAAGCCTGTAATATTTAAAAACCCATAAATAAATTTTATATATGATGGCCTATATGATTATATCTATTAAATTAGAAATCACATATATTTGAGTTAAAATATTTCACAATATATCTTTTCTTCTTCCATTCATATGTGGACTATCAAAGGATGAATATATCATCATCCTTAGACCCTATTCTAGATATTGTTCTCATCACATCTAGTGGGTTGGGTGTGTTCAGGGGAGAAGAAGAAATGTACTAATGATGAGCACTCTATATTGTGCACCCAAAAAACCCCACAATAACATTATATACAAGATAAATGTACAACCGATCATCTTGACCTGCGTAACAGAAAAGCTACAAAATCTATTTGATATATTTATGTTTGACTTCATCCTTCTCCAAGATTCTACATCTGAATTATTTGGATGTCCCAATATTTTTTCCATAAAAACATGATGAACCATACTTAACACAAAAAATAGGAAAAAAAATAATTATGTGGTTTGGAAAAATGTCTTAGATTTCTAGGATAATAGTGAACACATTTTTATTACTAGAGATATATGAGAATATAATACTAATCACTTACAGACTATTCTCTTTGTAATGTCTCAAAAAATCAAGAATGAAACTCTCATAATATTTTCATTATTTTAAACAAACATTCAACTAGTCCACCACCTGTCTCTATAGAGGTCTTGAACCATTGTGTAGGTTGCATCAACCTATGATAAATACGATCAACCTCATAATACCCAAAGACATTAATTTCTGGAAATCATATTTTATAGAATCTGCGACAAGAAAAAATAAGAAATAAAGACAATATATAAATAACATATTTTATAATATATATAATTTAAAATAAATTCATTCTATTTTATATATTTCAATTCATGCAACAACAAGTTTGAACGAAACAAAATACTCTATTAAAATGTTATCAAATAAAAAACATAACTATAACGAAGATATTATGTTGGAGTATGTGAATTATATTAACTAAATTATTAAAATTTTATTTATTACTCATTTATATGTTAATTATTAAATATAATTTATATAAAAATGATGTTAAAGAGAAATAATTGTTTTTTGAAGATCATTATTTTTCTGAATGGCTGAATAGTCATGCATAGTGAAAATAATTAAAATTAATTTTTACTACTCTTAAAAAAAATTATTTTAAAAAATAAACATGTTTTTTGAAACCAATATATAAATATTATATTTGGGTGAGTTTTTGGTATTTTTTTGAATAGTTTCATTTTTTGTAAATACTGAAAAATTATGATTTTTAATTAAAAATGTAATTTTCTTTTGAATAGTTTGTAAAGATAAATTATATTTTCATTTTTTATAAAGTATAATTAGTTAAATTTTATATCTATTAATATAAATTATTTCACTCAATTTTTTATATTATTAAATTTTTGTATAAAAAGTTTCTATATATTTTGACATTTTCTCTTTAAAACCCCATTTTCTCTTCGCATCACAGGGATTAATTTTAATATAAATTTTATGAGTTATGTGGATAGAATAGGGAAAAATGGATTCCATATTTTATATTAGGAAAGTATATATTATCAAATGATGTCAATATAATTTTATACAATAATGAATATTAAGAATAAGAAATTTATTTACAATATTTAATGTAATAATGGATTAACTGTTGTTATTAAACAAAAATGATAAGGGTTAAAATGACCTAAAAATGACTAAAATAATATGGATGACATTATTTAGACACTATCATGTCTATTTCGAGAAAATAATTCATTTCTTACCCTCGTGGCATCTGAAAAAACAAGGGTGTACCTTTTTCTATCAAAAAATTATGTGTGTTGCACTCACCTCACTTATAAAAGGCCACCCAAAATCCTATCATATTCACACCTTCAAAACCTTTTGGTTTATCCATGTGTAGGATCTATGAAAATGGGAAGCATGTGATGGGTCCTTTCCTACATTTATTTTTTCATGACCCATGATTAATCAGATATTTAACCTATGATAAATGTTGTCAAAAACCAAATTAAATCAAAGAGTATAGACAATTTATAATCACAAGAACCGAAGAAAAAATATTATATATTATCTATAATTAATTTTTACAAGTATGTAATTACATTGGATGTTATTATTTTATCATTTATTAATATAATTATGGATCTACATTATACCCTCATTTTGTTTATGGAATCATGAATAAATACTCTCTATTGATGATTGATACATGTTCCACAAATCACTGAACGCCACAGTAGGAATCTGAAGGCACTAGCATGGTATATATAATCACATGAATTGTCTATATTAGATATCCATTAGAATACTTTCCAATGGATTCTCCATGATCTTTCTACAATGGAAAGTGGAGGGTATAAGAATATCTCTCTCCATTTTGGGGAACATTTTTGAAGTGTGATCTGTCTAATGATTGAGAGTATTCTATTTGATGATCGTTGTCCATAAAAGAAATGAAATATTCTATATTAAAAAAATTGTGTAATTAGGTTAATATACTTATAGGGTTTGAAGTAAAAAATTTCACAACATCCATATATTATTTATTTAATCCATATGTATCCCCATGTTTATAAAATTAATAATAATAATAATTTTATTATTTTGTGGTTTTTGAAAAACTCCCGAATTTAATTAAATTTTTCCAAATCACCAAATATTCAATATATATTATTTCACAACAGACAATTATATTGAATCCTCTATTCATCCATAAAAATATTTGGCACTTAAACAATGACTTTTTATTTAATAAATAAATGTCACTTAATTATTTTCCAATAAATAAATATTATATTCACAAAATAACAAATAAATATTTATTAAATATTCTATTCCTATAAAATTTATTCAAAAAACTGGTGACGAAATATACATGATCTAGTGGACATAATTAATTAATAAACAATGTGATGTAATAAAATTTATTTATCTGTTGAAATTATAAATACTAATATATTATTATACTGAAATTCTAGATAAACATAGTGTCTGACTCTCTGTGCCTCTTTCTTAGTGGAATTAGTTTAAGCCACCCAGTGTCCAAGATTAATGTCAATAAATAATCAAATGAACCCATGTAGAAACAATCTAATTAATAAATGAAATAATACCTCACAAGGAATATTATTTAGAGATATAATCCCATGATCATGATATTTCTAATCAAGAAGGTTTCATGCTCATGCCATCAACCAATGTCCTCTATTTCTCTTTATTGGAATTTTTGAAAACCAAAACTTCCTACAGAACACCATAGCCAGGGATATATTTAGGCTATATAATTTACATCTAGGGTCCCAAGATATAAACATATACTAAATAAAATAATGCAAAATCATTAATTTCTTTATTCATTAATGAAATATCACAATATCACACCAAACATATCATACCTCACCATGAAAATTTTTGATCATGTTTTTCATCAATACCTCAATGTATTCAACATATAACACATATTATTAATATTATTAATGCCCATGGAATAATAAATACATCCCCAAATAAGAACACTTAATGACACCTATAAATGTGGAATTCCTATTATGGGTCTTATTTTAATAATATCCAATAGTAGAATTTATCTTTGGATTACACCATGGGAGGTTAAGTCAAATTCATATTAATATACCCTATTTATAGCTTGAATCATTTTTGTCCCAAAAATGATTTCATCCATTTATATCATATATATTCAAGAATAATTTTGTTCCACTTCTAGGTCCCTATCATAGTAGAGAACAACTATGACCATTCAGTTAAAAGGATACTCTTATGAAATTTTCACATACTATATTACATCTAAGAAGATTCATGATGTGATTTAAGAGTTTATTAATATTAAAAAAATTAATATATGTTATCATAATTTACAACGAAGTTGGTTCTTGGGCACCATCCCCAACTAGCTCCCACTTACACTAGAGACAACTGCTGACAACCATCAGTCTGTAAGCTGCTATATGATAGTCACGCTTCTGCTAACATATTCCATTTTTCAAACTGGTTCACCTCACATTTTTATGTTGGATACGTGCATACAATAAATTCACCCCTTGATAAAATTTCATTAATTGGTGACACTTATAATGTATTTTATTTGTTTGTCGGTGTAACCTTGGGTCTTTTTAAATATCCACCACTATCATAATGAATTGTGATATGGTCTTTATTTCATGGTACCAAATAAAGCTCTTTGAAAAAGTTTAGTTTCCAAAATGAGTCATTGGAAGAATCGGAACCCATAGTATACTTAGAATCCACTATAGAACCATTGACAACAAGATTATTTAAACTCTCCCATATTATTGATCATCTCTTGATAATGAAAACATATCCCTACTACGGCTTCAAAAAATTATGATTTATTTTAAAACATGAATTTGTATAACCCCTGATGATTAGATCTTCATATCCTCCATATTGTAGGATCATATCCTTAACTCATTTCAAAAATTTAAGTATAGCCTTAACATCAGACCAATGTTTTTGTCTTGTGTCATCTTGATATCTCCCTATAATGCTTAAGAAATATGTTACATCATTTCCATTAAACAACATGGAATATATGATTGATCTTATCACTGAAGAGTATGGGATATTATAGAGTTTATCTTTCTTCTATTATGTCTGAGCAAGAATTTTTATGAAATGTATATACCATGTGACCCTGCAATGGATCTCTTTTTGGTTTTTTTAATACTAAATCTCCTTAGTATCCTATAAATTTTTGTATATTGACTTATTCTTAGAAGCATCTTGATTATATCATGAATGAAATTTATCTGTATAATATTGGATTCTTCACCTATGTCCTTCATGTGGAAACACTTTTTAAACAGTCATTAATAGAACATAACGTCGGTAATTCATTTCCAATATGTAATAGGGAATCAATATATACTACTAGGATAATGATCTAATTCACACAAAAAACTACCATAAAAAGGGGCTCAAATTTTTCCATAATGAAACCAAATTCATTTATAGATTCATCAATTCAAATGTTCCATGTCTCAGATGATTTCTTGAAACCATAAATGTTTCCTGAAAATTGAAAATACATTAAGAATCACCAAAATTCATAAAATCTTATAGTTTTTACATTTAGACATCATCCTGAGGATCCTAGTAAGGAAATATATATTTACACCCATCATCCAAATTTCATATTTATGTTAATATACTATAGAAAATATAATTCATATGGATTTAAAATTTTATACTGGTAATACGATTTCATCATAGTCAATTTATTGAATCATTTTAATCCCTTTATCAACTAGCCATTCATTATAGGTATTTACTTTAACTTACATGTTCATTTTTTTCTTCATTAACCATTTGAACCAAAAAGTAAATTCATCAGCTAGTGCATCGACTATAACCCAAATATGGTTTTGATACATGGAATCTATTTCAAAATTCATGGATTATTTCCATCATGAAACTGTTAATCACCTAGTTTTATCTTTATAAGAGATAGTTTCTTCATTTTACACAAATAATGAGTCACCGTATTTGGGGACTATAAAACCTTATGTCATGGGGTCTCTTACGTCTCTAGTTATCTTATATAGTACACATATTTCAATAACTACTTATTCTATGTCAACATGTGAAATATCATTCTCTACCAACTCGCATGTATCTTAAGAATCATCCTCACCAAATTTAATTTTTACCACTATCCTGTTTGATGATATGCACCCTATCCAGAATGTGGATTTTTCTAGAGACAATAACATTATTATAGGAGGGGTTTTATCGGTAGTATCCCTTTACATAAGTAGGATACGGTATATAAATTTACCCTGTTCCCTAGTGTTCTAGATTGTGTATTGAAAAATCAATAAAAAATTCATCACAACCAATACACATGTATGTGTAATATTTGGGTCCATTATACACCATAATTCAAAATGGAATTATGTTTTCCACTTTATATGGTACTCATTTATGTGTGTAAACTAAACTTTGAAATGCATATTTCCAAAAGGGTAATGGAAGATCTGTATGAATTTTCATCGACCTTCCCATATGAAACATGGTACAATTATTCCTTTTATAGAAACCAATCCATAGTGGTATGTAAGGTAGAGTAAGTTGAGATAGAATCCCAAACTCCCATGGAAACTATATAATTATATGTTAATATAATAGTTAACTCTATTTGATATATGATTATTTATCCAATTTAAATGTTTCTTCTCAACTGCATTCATGAATTATTTAATATTACTTATAGACTCAGACTTATAAATCCTGATGTAGAAATAATCCTATATACTTAAGTCATGAGTAAATCCTATGATGTAAGAATTCATATATCTACATACTTCTAGAAATGTTCCACAGACATATGTATGTACTAATAAAAATTTGATTTAGCCCTTCCACCCAATATCATGGGTGGATATTTGGTTATTTTACGTTTTAATAAGAATGAGCTCTTTCAAGTGGGTTTAGATCAAGAGATTCTAAAAAACCATCCTGATAGATCATGGTCAAATGATTAATCTTTTCATAAAAAATATAGTGATGACATATATGTGTGTTATAAGAGTCATGAGAACATAATTATTTATTTATTTACAATACAAAACTTTCATATTTTATTATATACAAACCATTATTTAATTTTACCATACCATAAAAAATGGTTTTCATTAAAAACATTTACTTCCAACCATGAAAATTAAGAAATCAACATATAGGAAGGATACATAAATTGTTTTCATGGTAAAATTAATAAAATATTTACAATCAATTAAAACTAATAGAATTATTATTAGAAATTAATTGTGGTTGTCACTAATGGCTAAATAAACCTACTTCACACCATTGGCAGTTTATAGACCCACCACTCCTAAATAAATATTTTAGAATCTTCTTGGATCCAAAATTTAGTTAAATATGTGATCAAAAAAATTTGTATCCAATACATAATGTGTAGATATTAAAATACTACACTCGATAACAGATGCACATTTATTAAAAACAAAAACCGAGAAGGACTTGGAAGTGATTAATGTTTGAGATCTATGTGAAAATAATTTGGGAATTTAATCCTTCTAAAATTTAAGCATTAAATGTATCCCATAACTTTCAATACATAAGTCCCAAATTATGTGGACTCTCTATGATGAGTTGTAATAAATCAATGGAGATCTAATATATCTCTTTCCTTTCCTTTTCCTAAGAGATATCCCTAAGTTGAGGCATCATGTTATATGCATCCATGTACTCATGTTTATTCAAAAGTTCTATTTCTATATATGATATCATGAAACACTAAACATATTTATAATAAAAAATTATTTTTAATGTAGAGTTAACTCTTAATTACTAACATCATTACCAGGTGTAACACAAATTGGTTCTTCGAACACATAAAATTACATTTCAAGGCATAGGATAACATGTATGCATATTTTCCACCATTCCAAATTGGTTCCATTGATAAGGATATCATAAAAAGGTATCAAGAAGAGTGATATGTTTTAAATAGTCTTAATTTAATTTCTAAAAATATGATGATCATAGTTTTAGTACTTTATTTGATACAATTTAGAAAAATAAATTGATATTATATTTTCCAATCTATCACTAATTTGTCCAAAACCAATATCCCTCACCATTTTCTTCAAAATACCATATTTGTTGGAAATTATAATGGAAATGATCCACATTCCCCTTTTAATCACCTAAAAATTTTCCAGTCAATCAATTTTAAGTGTTTTAAGAAAGAAATCCAAATACCAACAAAGTTGTCTAATTGTTTTTGATCAGTCATGTGGAATCCCCAATATTGAAATCCTTAAATTGGATTTCCTTAACCATTTCCCCTATGTTTCACCAAGTACTATTTCAGAAGTCATCCCTTAATGTGAACTATATAAATTCAACCCAAAAATTAAAATTATTATTCCCCAATAATTGAATTTTCCCCAACATTGTCCGGTTAACTACATTGTACTGTCGATTTATTTTAATTGAATTAGTGGAAGGCTATACCAAGTTAATATAAATAAATGGGGAATTTATCTTTTATTAATAAATTTACATTTATTATCTTTATCAGATTATTTTTAATATTAATTAGATTTAATTAATTGATTAATAAAATATTTGATATTATTTACATACAATCTTATTTATTTAATTTTTATATCAGATTATTGTTAACTCAATAATTCATGTCATCTCAACAAACGTCCTTAATGAAATAGCTTCCCAAACAGATAGAAATAAGATAATAATTTTGTGTAATCATGAGATTTCACTAATGGATAGTTTTATAGCATATGATAATCTAGCCGTCAATCAAGGGGAAAAAAACTTTATCCATTAATGGTTCATGTTGATTATTCCCACCTATCCACCTATGTATCTTTAATGGATTGGTTTCACCTCATCTCTAAACATTAATTGACTCCACTTGCTTGGGAGCTCCATCCATTACATATGATTTTCCTCAAACATAGGTGAGGGGAACCAAAGGGTTACTTAGTGGTATTACATTAAAGAAACCATGGGAATACATGACCATACATAATGAGATTAGTGACAATACAAAGGCCAAAAATTTAATTACATATAAATTAAATAAAACCAATAACACAAATTTTATTGGTATATGATCATTTTGGTCCACATGCATGAAATTAATTATGAATTCAATAAAAAGAGCATTAAATTCTAACCATTTTATTTAAGGTAAATCTCAATAAAATAAATTAACTATATTCTTATATTAATAAATTCTTTGACATAAATTATCAACCAAAGTTCTTGAGATTATCTTCTAAAATATTTTTAATCAAATTAAATATTTTAAAACAAATTAACTATGTACAAAAATGTACCTTGTAGGTAACATGATGGGTAACCATCCAATATACCTGAAATGTATTATAATCATATACTGTTTACTCTTGAAACATGTGGCATACAGGAACTATCACAAAATATCATAACATATACTCTCAATTTAATGGTCACATAGTTTACATGAGTTTTTTCATAGTGTTTAAGTCTTTAATACATATAGAGTAATAACTATAATGTGACTTATACATAATAGACAAATATAAACATTAAAAAAACATTAAGTAGAAATTTATATATATAACTCATCACCTGGAAGACCATATCAAATTAATGTCCACACACAAGAACATGTTCATAAGGAATACATAGTATAACATATTTATTTTCAATTATGAATAATTTCATATAAGTAAACAACTAGTATAATGGATTTTACATAGTGTGTAATATTATAAAATTTTATCCACAAAACACACTTAGGGATTCCATGATTAACGATAACACAAAAATCATTATTGTACATGGTGTGTACATGGACTACATGATATGCGTTACTTGAGTTACATGGCCAATTATCATGTTGGCCTTGTTAGAAGATACATGACTGATCTATGACTAAAGGATTACATGTCATACATTGAAGTAACATGGTGAGTATTTTGGATGACCATGAATGAGGTGGTTTGGATCAATATGTGGTGTATAATTAAATTAATTACATGAAATTAACCACACAACTTTACTTAATTCCAAATTAATTCATGATTCATTAAAAACTAGCACATAGAGTTTATCTCGGAGATACATAGCCTGTACTCTAGTGTTATTAGAAAAAATTCTTATGCAACTACAAATTATTTCATAGAAATTATTTAAATATTAAAATTAAAATATTTGATTTTATTTTCATGAAATGAAAATGGTAGAAACTAGATACAACAATTTATAAGGAATAATGATTAATGTGAAATTGAAAAAAATGAAAAATGTGTAACTCAATAAATATTCTATAAATAAGTTTATATAATTATATGACCCTTTGACACCACTTTTAGTTTCAAGACATATCAGAAACGTGAGATGGGTCATGCCCCAATTTTATTTTTGTCATGATCGTTTATTAATCCCACATTTACATAACCATAAATTCCATGATAAACATAATTAAATCAAAGAGTACAGACAATAGATAATCATTGGAACTGATTTATATGATCTCACATAGAATTTATAACTATTTTAATTTATTAAATAATTTCCTAGAGATAAATTTGTTTAATTTTTTATGGATCTAAAAATGGATCTACATCAGGAAATTGTTTCACAGATGTAATAATAAAATCATTTCTTTCAGAGAAGATATACAAATTTTGCAAAACTCTCTGAGAATCACTATAAGAATCTAAGGGTGCTCGCACATTAGATACTGTCGCTTACATCATCATCCGTTGATCAGCTTGAGAATATATTCGAAAATACTCTCCTTGACCTCCCTAGACTCTAGAGTGGATGGTGGAGGAAGATATTTCTCTATTATTAGGATCTCTCTAGGAGACAGATCACTTTAGGGTTCTAAAGGATTATCTTTGATTGTCAATGCACACAACACAAATAAAATCAAACATATTATGAATATAATATAATTGGGTTTATATGGATACAAGGCTAGAAAGAAATAATTCCACAAGTTACCCTTGTTATTTATTTAATTCCTATGGAGTCCATTGTATGTAATAATTATAATAATATTTTTATATCTTAATATGTTCTGAAGACGCGAATTAAATTAAATATTATTTAACAATATAGTATTCAATATATAATATTTTCACTATACTATTGAACTCGGACATCCATTCCTCTATAAAATTTATCAAGCCTTGACTAATTATTTTTTATTTTGTACATAAATATCATTAAATAATTTTTAAATAAATAAATAAATATTATTTTCACAAAATAGAAAATAAATATTTATTAAATATTTTTCCACATCACATTCTCCTGAAAAACTGGTGAAAGAATATATGCGATCAATAAATGGTGAATAAATATTTATCCATTTATAGTAATAATATTTACTCAACTTGTTAAATAATAAATAATAATATAGTATTTAACTAAGATTTTGGATACACATACTATGTGCCCCTCTAGGACTATTTCTCCGTTGAACTAGGAAAAGAATCCTAAAGTATAGTGTTAGTGTCTAAGAACATGCTAAGGAATCCATAGAGAAAGAAGTTAATGCTACAATGACATAATAACACATCTAGATTCATGATCTATATTATTATCCATTTATCAAAATATATCTAATCAACTATGTTGCATGTCTATGCCATCTACCTAGGTGCTTAATTTCTCTTTCTTTGACATTCCATAAATTCAACATACCCATAGAAAACCATATCCATTGAATTTTATTACTATAAAATATCTTTCAAAGGGCACAATATATCTAATTTTTTATATAATAGAATGGAAAAAATTTATTCTCTCATTATTAATTAAATAAATATTACTTCTGAGACACCCAATGTATCATACCACACTGAAGACAGATGTCATCAATGTTTTTTTCAAGGAATCAACTTATGAAAAATGTAACACACAATAATAATAATATTATTGTCTAAGGATCAATAAACAGATCTGTAGAAATGAACATATAATGACACATATAGATATGAATTCTATATAGTCTGCTATCATTTTGATAATATAATTTACTCAATATTATAATATTCCAAAACCATATAGACTAGTATCATATGATAATATCCCATCTTGTAATACTTTAGGTATAATCCTAATGAGGTGGTCTGGCAAGAGCTCAAATCCCCAATTATATGTTTCTATTTAATTATTCAATTATATATTTCAAATATTCTCTATTAATTATTCTAAAATGAAAATATTATCTAACATATATTGAGGTGTTTTTAAATTATGTTAATGACATAAAAACATTCCCAATTCCATCATGTGGGTTTGATAATCATCATTCCCATGTATGACAGACTAAGACATCACAATCTAATGTCAATTTTTTTCCATTACAACATCTCACAGTTTGGCATGATGATGGATCCAAAGTATATATATGATATTTACAAAATAATTATACCAATTGAGTCATTTTAATATATATACCTTTCTTTTAGTTCCACTGTTATGGGATATGATAATGTCTCGAAAGTGTACGTTGGACTACGGCCTCAAAAAATGACATTACTCATTTTTAGATAAATATTAACAAGGAAGACAATAAGGATATATTTAATGATTAAATGTGATATAAGTTAAATTATTATGAAATTAATGTAATATTTATTAAAAGATTATATGTCATTTTTTTTCTTCTCTCACTTATAGATGATAACATTAGTCATGTATGTGTGGACTACCATGTTCTCAAATTTATAAGACCCTTTAATCATCACCAAACCTCATGAAAAATATATATATATATATATATATAATTATTTTTAAATAAAGAAATTGGTATCTATGGTGGTATGACCATTATGGTGTGATTAAATATTACTAACCTCATTTTCATTCTGATTTTTGGAAAATTGATATAATACACATGCGTTTAAAGGCCAACCATCTCCATAATGATAATGTACTTAATATTTCAATATAATATTCCATGATTTGTGATAAAATATTAATTTATGTATATATATGATACTTTTTCTGGATTTTCATTCCGGATATGGTTAAATAATGATCCTGTTGAATATAGTCATCCAACCAAAGTGATTCTTTTACAAATAATCCAATTTCGTCATCACATTTGACGTAAAATTAAATGCATAAGTAATGATATAAAACATGATAACAAGTGAAATTAAAGGATTAATAAAAAATTATAATTTTATTAACCATGTGTATAAATAATATAAGTTTATTATTCTATAATATATAGAACATTTGTGACATATGATACTCAAGATAACTTTTTTCTCCTCCCACTTTTACTTCTTTGAGACATACTCAATATTCAATACTTTTTTATATTTTCTGGTTTATATAGATATCTTTTTATAGGATATATCATGGATTAATTTATAATTATGGTATTAAATATTCCATTTAAATTTAATTTTTTATATGGAATTTGATTCACAATTTGGCAATGTGATAATGCTTTATTTCATGATCCCATCATTATTTAAGACTATTTTTTAATTATCCATTGGGAGAATTTTTAGAGACCCTATTTTTTATTACATATAATGTTACATAATTTAAATGAAAAATGAAATATAATAATTAAAAAATATGAATACCAAGGTTTAGTCTCCAGTGAAAATTAGGACCGTACATAACATTTTAAAAACATAATTTTTTTTATTTTCTTATTCTCTCGATTCTTATTGGCCCTTGAAATCTCATTCGTAAATGTAATCACTTGTGGATATACATCATAAAGGGGTGAGCTAGAATCCTAGTAAGGGAATATATAGTGAAATGATATTATATAACATGGGGTGAGCATAATAATTATGATCATTACATAATCATATGACCATAATCATGAGAGTAACAATTAAGAACATGCTTTTGAATTTGGTAATGCATAAAAATGAAACATCATGTCTTAGTGGTCAAATATTACACATATTTGTGAATAACGATAGAATCATGTTCATGAATATTTAATTTATTTCATGAGATGATAACATTACCCAATGAATTGGAGTTATTTATAATTCAAGGCACACCTCTCACATAATAACATTTAGTTTTCACTATGTAATTTCGGCGGCACCAGTCAGATCATAACATTTAAATTATCATGCATGCCACTTGTAACATATATAAATTATGAACAAAGAAAATCCAATGGACTATAATTAGTTAAATTTCAGAATCATACATTTGTAATTGTTAGTCTAGAAAATGAAATAAGGAATAATGTACTTGAATCATCTACCATGAGTGAAGAAGAAACTATCTCGACAAGTACAATGCGTGTTTTTTGAAAGAAGTTTTCTTTGGGAAAACTTTTTGTTTGTTATAAAATCAATTATACAACTCTTATTTCCCATAAAAGGTAATATAATTACAAATAAATGATTTTTAAGTAAGTCTGAAAGAGAAAATGGGGTGAATGAAGGAAAGCCCAAAGAAAGAGAGTTGGGTTCAAGATTTCGCCTTATATTTTGTCTGAATGATTTATTCATTTGAATGTCCTATATAATAACATTAAATTAATTAAATAAAAATTATATAACATTTTATTCATTAATTTAATTCAATATGGTTTTAATAAGTTCTTTTATGGGACTTTCGATGAGATATAGAATTTAATTTCATAATTTGGGATGATTCATTTTTATTGCTTTCATGATCAGTTCATTTGTATACATGAATGGATGTTCATGTCAATTGAGGAAGAATATATTCATTTTTTATTATATTTTATTAATTACATTACATAATTTTAGATTATCTTATAAAATATTTTTTATTGACCATGAGGATGAGTCATTAGTAAATGATTAACATTTTTGGTTAATTTTGGCGGTTTTTTTAATCATAATGAACTCGTATTGTTTTCTAATTTAGATATATGTATAAATGATTTTTATATAACATATTATGGGTTATATAATAAAAATTAAATTACATTTTAAACTATTTAATTGATTTATTAAATTTCTTGATGTTTTTAAGGAAAATGAAAGTGCAATACCCACAATGTTGGTAAATTGACACATCACAAGTGATGATTTCATTTTTATAATTGCAGAGTTATAGATAACATTTTAATGATGGACATTCCTGTAACAAGATAATATAATAGTATATGTAAGTTAATGGAGTTATAATCCCATTTTTAAGAACGAATCTGAGGAGAGAATAAGAAATATAATGAAATTGTAGAGAAATTTAGAGAAAAAGAAGGAGGATTTACCTCTGGAATTATCCTATGGATATCCCCCACAAGGAACCTATTCTTGATCTTTGAATGAGAATGAAGGACCCTAGTAATGGGGGGGATAGGAAATTGTTTTGGATATAATTTGGGGAAGGATTAAAGCATAAGAGGTGTGTGGAGAAAGGGTGTGAGAGTGGTATTTATAGTCGGGGAGAGGAGTTTTTTCTCTTCATTAGATTCATTAATTTATTATTTTTATGAAGAAAATAAATAGTGTGGATTCATGAAACCAAATAATTTAATTATATCATGTTATTTAAAACCAATGGTTCTTATATCATCTACGATTCAATGAATAGTGTATTTATCATATAATGTATATATTATGTAAATTAGTTTATTTCACTATTCAATAAAATTCTTGTATTTCAGAAAAATCACTGAAATTCCCACAAACAATTCTTTAAATTATATAATTAAAAATTAACCTCCATTTTATTAATATAATTTTGAAAACATGAGTTGTTTTTTTAATTAAAATCATCATTCACATGGAAAGTACAAATATTTAAATTATAAAGGATTTTATAACACTTTTAAAATTACTTATGGTATCATAAAATTACCTTAAATTCATATGTAATCAAAATATTAATTTATGGATACATTTTATGGAAATATATCTTATATTAAATAATTAAATGAATCAAAAAATTGAAATTAAATGATTATGGCTTATTAAAAAACCAGTATATAATTAATAATTTTTAAAATATTTACCTAATTATATTGTAATATTATTATATCATATTTTCAATTTTAAGAAGAAATTTTTTCATTCATAAGTTAATGGGTGATTATAGTATTCATTTGGCTGGTTTAATATTCATAAGGGTCATATTACGATTCCTAAGGTGAAGTTACTATTTACATAGTAAAGGTTTATTTACTTCTATAATTGCCTTTTGTTTCATTCATTCATCATTGATAGTGATTATACTATGTTATTAAGCTGTTTTTTGGTGACTATACTATATTAAAATTCTATAATCATGGTAAATTCTATTAATAAAAGTATATTTCATTATAATCCGCCCCCCTTTTTAAAATTTCACCCTCAATTGTTTTTACATAAACAGGTGAGGGTAATTATCCTTCAACACATCCACTGATTCACATGTCGCTTCTCCATATTTTTGGTTCCTCCATAACACTTTGAAAAGTTTGGTTTTTTGGTTTCCAAGAAACCTATCTCTCCAGTAAATAATCCTTACAGGTTTCTCTTCATATGAGAGATCATCTTCTAGCTATACCACCTCTGAGTTAAGTAAATGTGAGGGATCTGGTATGTACTTCCTCATGAGTGATATGTGGACCACATCATGAACTTCAGACATATTTGATGAATGTTCAAGATGATATTCCATAACATTTATATGATCAAGGATCTCAAATTGTCAAATGTACCTTGGTCTTAACACCCCTTTCTTTCCAAACTGCCCGACTCTCTTATACAATGATATTCAAGGGAAGAATTTATTTCAAATTTCAATCTCATATTTCATTCAATGGTTGTTAGTATATATATATTGATGAATATAAGTAGTTTTGATATGGTGATGGATATCTTGAACCTTCTCTATCATCTCCTACACAATATCAGTTTGGATGTCAACATCAATTTCTTTATAGAGATTCATATAGAGGCATCTGAAAACATGAGTGGAATACATTATGGTAAGTGAAATCAACTAGTAGGAGATGCCGATCCCATATATCTTTTATTTCTAAAGAGGAGGGTCTCTGAATAACATTGATCATTTGAATAGTCCTTTCAAATTGAAGATCATTTTGGGGGTGATAGACCACATTTAAATATAATTCAGTACTCTAAACATGTTGCAGACTCCACCAAAATTTAACTGTGAATAGGAGAACATGATCGTAGTCAACTAAGAGTTGAACTCCATGATGTCTCACTTGTTCATTCACATATATCTCAATATTTTGTTCAAGAGAGAGATCTTCCTGAGTATCGATAATGTGAGTAGTCTTGGTAAGTCATTACACCACAAATAATATCATATTTTTTCATTTGGATATCTTCTGGAGACCAGAAACAAATTCCCTAGTGACACTCTCCCATTTCCAGATGGTTTTATACAACAGTTACAACATCCCTTTCGACTTATGTCACTCGTCTATAACTTTATGACATATCAAAAACCTTTCGATATACTCAACAATATATTTCTTCATATTGTCCCACCATAAGTGTTCTTAGAGATCAGAGTACATATTGGTACTCCCGAGATGGATAGAAAATATTGAGCTCTATGAATTTTACAATAGGCCCTTTTTATCCAAAATGATGAAGGAATAATACACCTCATTCTAAACTAAATCACACCATAATCATAGATATGTATCTCTGGTAGTTTCCCATCCATTATTGCATTCACTAACCTTTAAAACTATAGAGCATCCCATTATGCCTCTTAAATCTTCTCTTGGATACATGGTTGGGAAATCGATTGGATAAGGTTGGATATATTACAAGTTGTTATGATTTCCAAATCCATTTTTTTGCATCACCATGATGATTGGGTCTTTCTCAATCAAAAACATAGAAAGGTTAGCAAGTTATTTTATACTAATAGTATCGAATACCTTGTTTCCAATTTCAAGATGATAGTGAATAGTAAAATAATAGCCTTTGATTAGCTCTAACCATATCATTCGATGCATATTGATCTATATTTATGTACATGTATACTTTATACACATCTGATGAGTTTATATGTCACCCTTCTCACCATATAGGTTGTGCCATATGATTTTAAATGAAAAAATGATCGCTTATAAGTCCAGATCATGTGTCTAGTTTTTTTCCTCCCAAATATTCCACTGCCCAGAGGCATAGGCTATCTCATTATCATTTTTCAAGAGTTCACAACCCATGAAATTCTTTTAATAACCACTATATATCAAAAAAAATTCTACGTTTTAGTAATGTGAGTATATGGGCATTGATTATCCCCTACTTTAACTCTTTGATTCCTTCCTCACATCCATCCATCTATAAATTATTTACCCATTTCATTGATAACATAGTTATTGAGGTAGAAAATCATGATAAATGTCTTACCAAACATCAGAAGTAACCAGCTAATCAATGAAAACTAAAAATTTTTATGTCACTATAGGTTCTAGGCCATTCCCCAATTGACTTTTTTGAAGTATACATATAAATTATATCACTTGTGATCACATTTCTCAACTGTGTGACTTCTTTCAAAAAAAATGTCACACTTTAGGAACATGAAAAAAACATCTCCTTCTACAATGTCTCCAAAAAAGTCTTTGTTTGTATCCATCTTCCTCCTTACACTATGAGTGGATGAGAATATAATCGATAATCACTAAAAAAATTTGTTGAGAAAATTTCTTAAGAATCTATTCATTAAATTCATGAACAATGTAGGAAAATTAGTAAGTCCAAATGGAATCACTATAAACTCATAGTGACCATAAATTTTATGGATGGTTGTCTTCTAAATATCTTCCTTCTACACCATTGGTTGGTGATATCTAGAACGAAGTTCCAGCTTTGATATGTAATGATATCTTCATAGATGATCGAATAAGTCGTCAATACTTGGAAGAGGATACTTGTTTTTAATGGTGATCTTGTTGATATTTCGATAAATGATACACAACCGCATTGATCCGTTATTTTTCGTTACCAATAGCACTGGCCCACCCTATGGTGATGAATGAGGGTGTATGTACCCTTTCTTAGAATTCTCTTAAAGCTACTTCTTTAACTCCTCAAGTTCAATATGATCCATCCTTTACTTACACATTTAGATATGAGTAGCTACAGAAATAAGTTCTTTTGATAAATCTACCCCATGATATGGGATAATCCTGAGTAACACTTTGGAAGATACATCATTGTTTTTCATCATAATGGGTATTTACCCTAGGTTAATCCCTTCACTTGACACAACAAATTAAGCAAGGTATGGATCTTAATAGGGAACCAACACCCACACCATTGAAGTGTTTTACAAAGTAGATTCTTGATCCTCCTAGAATTTTTGGAGGAGCATGGGTTGATTTAGTGTATAAATATTAATTCTCTTTTTCCAATAGTTGATATGTGCTCTATATAATGAAAGTCAATCCATCCACAGTATAACATCAAATTCCATCAAGGTAATTATTATGAGATTATTGGGATGAATCTTGTCCCATAGAATAATAAGAGAACAGTAAAACCCATAGTTTAAATTAATTCACCATCATGTGTTTTTATGGATTTCTCCACATCTAGGTTTTTAGGATTCGATTAAATAGTTCAAGAAAACAAGAAATATATAAAGGAATTTATTGAACAATAATCAATTAAGAATTTTTATATTCTTGATTATATAATGTGTGTACCTTGTATG
This sequence comes from Viscum album, assembly GCA_963277665.1. NCBI lineage: Eukaryota > Viridiplantae > Streptophyta > Magnoliopsida > Santalales > Viscaceae > Viscum > Viscum album. Next base: position 1,156,521,110 of record OY728133.1, on the reverse strand, counting down.
AATTTTTTTCTTGATCATCTTCTACATTAGTGATGTAATTTTACCTCCCCATATCCTTTGACAATGGTGGATGATTATGCCAATGTCCCTCATAAAAATGATGTTTTGTGAACTGGATTGTACAATGCCCCTCTACCCAATAGTTTTTTCATTTGAGCATGGGTGGTGCTCTATTTTCCTCCATCACATTATACTAATTCTCCATGTGTTTTTGACATTCAAGAACTTTTTGGACTTATTAACAACACTTATAGAATTTCCCTGCCCCTTTGAGGCAGTTCCCATGATTCAACTTCCCACATTTTTGACATGTGGGTGGTTGAGTTTTCTTACTTTCTCATTCAATCATCTGGATTGAAACAACATCTTTCATTTATTATCACCATAGCCATGGAACCCTTATCCAAACACCATATCCTCTTTGAGAGAACATTGAAGAACATCTTGGTAACTCACAATTTATTAATTTTCTTGATCCTTTTGATGGTGTGGATTCAATAAAATAATGAATATATCAAATTTTCTATCATTATGGATAAGAAAACCCAAATTTTACCACAAAAGAATTGTGAAAATTTATTTATATGATGTTAATGATTCCCCTTCGTTTTTCTTCAACTCTTTGAATTATCTTTCTATATTTTTTTGCAGAGTTCTAGTGAAATATTTTTCATGAAACATTTTTTTAATGTATTCCCACTCAATCTCAGCAATTTATCCCCTCATCTTGGTGTTATTAATCAAGTCCCACCGTTGATTAGCTTCTACCTATAGTCAATAGAAAACTAGAATCACCTTCCCCATATCAGAATAGTGATAAATGTAGATGATCTTCTCCATCATGTTGACCCACAATTCAGAAACTAGTGGATTAGAAGATCCACTAAAAGTTGATGGTTTTTTATACATAAATCACTCAAAAACTAGTTTCCCCATGTTATGTGATGAAATTTATTCCACATTATTTAGGTTATTGTTCATAACTTCAGACAACTAGGTATGAATTTCAATGTAATTTTGAACTCCATATCTAAAGTAATTCCGGATGACATTCTGGTAGTCACTACATTATCTCTCACATGGGTTGTCGGCCTAATTTCTTTTGGTTCCCACCATTTTCTAAAATAGAAATGGTTGGGAAAAAAATAAATTCAAAAATTCAAAAATAATGCAATCCATTGTCAATTTAAGTCTAATGGAATATCTTGTGGGATCCAAATATTTGGAATTTTCAGAAACAAAGATTCATGGGTTCTTACTTATACATAGTATTATACTAAGGGGTTTTCACCAAAGTTATCTAATCCTAATTCCAAAATTATTTAAAACATCATATGACAAAAACTATAACCAACCTATTTTTTCATACATATCATTTTACATCATGTTAATAAAATGAACATAAAGTCGTTACATAATGAGGATCCAAAGGACTAGTGTCTGGAAAATCTGGACAATACATAAAATTAACAAAATAAAACATAAACATTTATTTAATTAATTATTCCTTATCTTCTTAATGGTTATTGAAATGATCTTAGTATAAGTAATAAAATGAGGACATACATCAAAAGGGGGTGAGATAAAATCCAAGTAACATGATAGATAAGAACATGAAATAATATAACATGTGGTGAGAGTAATCATTATCATCGTTACTTAGGCATATGATCATAATCATGAGAGTAAGAATTAAAAAAAGGAATGTAATATGTAAATGACTAAAAATTAAACATCATGTCTTAGTGTTAAACTAACACACATATATTTCAACAATTATATGATAATTTTCACACATATTTCACTTTTTCTCATGAGATAAAACACATTTTTCAATTCAATAGAGTGAAATATAATTCCAGGTGAACCTTTCACATCATAACATTTACATTATAACGCAAGCCACATAGATCATATATAAATCCAAAACATAAACCAACCCAGGTAAGTGATTGTGTATCATTTAATAAGAATAAATTCATAAACATTGGGTTCAAAAATGAAATATGGAATAATGTACCTGAATCATCAACATTCAGTGAAGAAGAAACAATCTTCAGAAGAAAAAGGTGTGTTTTTTGAAAGAAGATTTAATTTGGAAAACATTGTGTTTGTCATAAAATCGTGTAAAAACATGAAAATCCTAGAAAATGTAATATAATAATTTTAAATTATAATTAGGGAATATTTATAGTTAAAAAATTTTGAAATAGGGAAAATGCAATGAAAGAGAGGTGGGTTTGAAAATTCCCTTACCATGTGTTTAGATGATTTATTCTCATTAATTTTCTATATAAATATATTATAATAAATAATAAATAATTAAATAATATTTTATACATTAATATGTTTCATTATGGATTTATTTTGTTTTTATGGGCCTTTGGATGAGTTATAGAGTGTAATTTCATTTTTACAGAGTGTTTGTTTTCATAGATTCCATGAACAGGTCATTTCTTTACATGAATAGATATTAGTGTAAAATGTTGATAAATATACCAAAATTTTTATTATTTTTTATTAATGGTTTTAAATATGTTTAAATGATCTTATAATGAATTTTTTTATATACCATGAGGATGAATCATGTGTTAATGATGTTCATTTTAGGTTATTTTTTTCAATTTTTCAATCAGAATATACTAATTTTCATTATCATTGAGTATTATTCATACATGTTAGATATTGAACCTAAATTGGGTTATATCATAAAATTTAATACCTTTTTCAAAAATATAGTTTTTATTGATAACCTTGAAGGCATTTAAGGAAAATGAACTTGCATCACCCACAATGTTAGTAAATTGGCACATCACGAGCGAAGATTTCATTTTTATAATTAACGATTGGGATGGATAAGTTTAATAATGAATATTTATATAAAATGATATAATTTCAGTATCTGTTAGGATCTATATTTATCATGACATTTGGATGAATGGAGGTGAAGAGAGAATAAGAAAAGGAATGAAATTGAAAGGAAATGAAAAGAAAAAGTGAGAGCATTTACCTCATATGATCCTCCCCAAGGTACCTAGGTTGGGACTTTTGATGATAAATAGAGCTCATGAATATTGGTAATTTCAAGGGATGTGTTTTGGGATGAATTTGGGTAGGGGAAAGCATGGTAAGTCTGAGGAGTATAGGGTGTGACAATGGAATTTATAGTGGAAAAGAGAAGTATTTTTTCATTATTTATTTCACTAGTTTATTATTTCTCACAAGAAAAGTAATATTAATGATTCTTGAGAGTAAATAGAGTAATTAGATCATGTGAGTTATAATCCATGGCTATTACATTTGCTATGACTCAATGAATTGTTCAATTAACATAAAATGTATATAGAGCATAAATTACAGTATTTCACTACTCACAAAATATTAAACTATTTCACGAAAATTCAAAAAATTCACCAGAACATTTTTTTGACATGTGTAATAAATATATAAACTCAATCTTATGAAAATAATTTTATAAATTTTCATAATTTAATTTTTAATTAAAATCATCATTTACAAGGGAAATTCAGATTTTAAAATTATAACTGCTTTTATAACACTTTAAAAATTAAATATTGTCTCAATTAATTATCCTAAAATCTAAGGAGATAATAATATTAATTTATGTACATATTTTATAAAAATATATTTTAATTTAAATTATTAAATAAATCATAATATTTTATTAAAATATTTATGACCAATAAATGTACCAACTCTTAATTAACAATTTTGAAAATATTTACATACTTATACTATGATATAATTATATAATATTTTCACTTATAACATTATAAAATGATATTTATACTTGCAAGGGTGAGGATACTATTCCATTGGATGGTTTATGATTTACAAGGATCATATTACTATTCATAAGGTCAAGTAACTATTTCATCCCTATATGTTCGTCAATGTCTTGAAATACCTTTTGTTTCCTTCATTTCTCATTTATAAAGTTTTTATTATGTTTTTAATGTGAGTTTATGTGATTATACTGAACAACAATACTATTAGAAAGGTTCCATTGATAAAATATTGTGCCATTATTGTATTATTTGATATTTCTATCTTATAATTAATATATATTCGTCATTTATGGTTATTAAGGAACTTTGGTATTCAATATTACAATTTCCTTCTTTTTGGTAATTAAAATGATTGAGAAAATATTTTTATGAAAATTAAACTAAATTTCTATCTTCGGTCAGAAATAATTTTTAATCAATCCCCACATTCTCTGAAATTTCATTCAAAACATATTTTAATATTTTTAAAATGAAATTTTAAAGACATTTACCCCCAATTTTACTATTTTAAAATGGTTTTGAAATGAATCTAGCTATCTATATAATAAAAATTCTGTTTTCGATTTTGCCAAAGAATGTGAATGGATTTTTTGTTTTATCATGTTTGACATGAACTAAATTTTATTCCATCCTAACCACTCAATGTTTTATTACTTAATTTATAGGATTTAAATGTTATGTTGATAGATAACTATTCTCAAAATGTTTTGTAAATTTTTATTGTTGATTTTATAAATGAAAAGGTTATATTCTAAAAAATGATTTCTGGATGTTTTAGGGTATTTTTATTCAAAAAATTTATCAACCATTTATTATATATATGATCCACAAGGAAAATTTTATATTTGTTTGATAATTATTTTTTCATTGGATGTTTTTTGATCTGTTTTATTAAGGATGTACCAGTTTTTAACCATTCATAATACTCTAGATTATTTATGATTACATTTATTGATAGGGGTTATTACTAACATTTAATATAATCATTTTTCAATATTAATGAATATGTTGATTATTTTTCAATCATTTTATATGATTAATTTATTTGACATTTTATGTGATGGGTGGGGCCTACTATATCCCCTAAATTCATAGGTATTTCTAATAATGAAAACTTGATTGGGTTTTCACCAAGGCCATACCCATTTATATGAACTTATTTTATCAGCCCTTATTACTACTCTATTATTCTCAAGTTATTTAATAAATGAAATGTTGTTCATTTATTTAACTTTCCATATTGATTATTCTCAATTTATTCATAGAATCCTCTATATAATCACCCTTACATAGCATTCAATATCACTATTTTATTATGTTTTATTTGTCCCGAAATACGAAGATGTATTTATCTATTTTTATATAGGGATACACAAGGTAAAATAATTTAATTTTTAATGTTTTTATGTATTTTAATATTTTAAATGTAATTTCAAGTTAATTTATGTATCACAATTACTATGATTACTAAACTGTTCAATCATTCATGATGTGCTACCTTTTTTATTATATGTGTGTATTTATGTAGACATGGATTATAGGCTATTGGGGTTAGGTCGCTATAGTTGGTATAAGATAATGTTTTTTTGAAACCTCCAGAACATTTTTTTTAAAAACATTGATTATGGAAAATAAGACTATAATATAATTTGATGATAATTATAGAATAACACCATAATGTTTTTCTAAGGTACAAATTAAGTGGTTTTTCTTATAAAATAAATCCCTATATAGATAGCACAAGAGGATTTTATACTGGAATAGATATACCTCTGGGTAATAACTCTAAAAATGATACGTTGTTCTTGAAATGATCATAATCTAGTTCTTGAAAACAGGCCTTACTATGCACTTTGTTTTACACACCCACATGATATTTTTTGTATAATTCACATTTTCATTAAAAAAATTATGATTCATTTGAGAGTAAAAATATTCCCAAAGAAACCATGTTTATTATTGTGAGAAAATATTTGCATAAATATTTCAATTCATGTTATGAATTTCACTAGTTTAGGGTTTAGACATTATTTTTCATAATAATATGATCTAATCAAGTTTATTATATTATTTATAAATAGTTCCTAGGATTTGGAATGGGAATTGCATAAATGAATTTAATTCAAATACAAACAATGGAAGTTTCATTAGTGGGATAAATCTAATAATTTAAATATAACTAGTCTACCAAACATTTTCATCATACAAGGACATTATATCTTATGGCAACAAGTTTTTGAATGAATTATCTATATATTTTGTCTTTGAAGGAAGAAAAGAGAAGAAGTGGACATCATAAGAAAATTTTAGGAAAATAGAATAAGGTAATGAAGGGTTTCCCACATGGGATAATTATGGAAAGAAACACCTAGGTAATTTCTTTTAGGGAATTTGAGTTTTATACATGTTTCGTGAAAAATGACACCATTATCAATATTTTATGTTTATGAAAAAGGTTTCAAATTTTTAATTCATTAACTGTAAGGAGATGTGGCACTACGAAAATGAATTCCTCACGCATCAATGACATATAACTAAAAATTAGTTAATGGATTCTAATTATGATTATTTTGTTACTATTGACAAAGTAGATTGATTAATGTTTTTTTATTCAAGATTTTTTTAATTTGAGTATTTTATCAATGTTATCATGGGTATATTAATTATTAAATGAATAATGAACATATTATAGTACATTTTGATTAAGGGTTTTGAAGAATATATTGAACATTACTGATAACCATGAAAAAAGATTTAGTTGGATATTGATCTCCATGGAAAACACATTATTTTATGAAATATAACCCTTAATATGTTCTTGATGTTGAAATGATGATTTTGGGGGTAATAATTTGATTTATATGGATATAGAAAATTGGATAGTACTGTCTATTTTGGAATTGATTAATGATTTTTTGGAATAGTGGATTGTGGTATAGTTAATGTAGAGACTTGCAAGGACAGAAATCCTACATGTAGGCTGTTGGTGCCATTGAAAGGCCTGAAATAAAGAAATACATGAGGGGATTATCTCTTCTAAGAGCACCATAATTGCCATAATGAAAATAATCCTCCTTGAACTGGTCATAAATATTGATAACTAATGGGAGACTCCTTCACTGCATCTTCTGCTAACACACTATAATGGTTCCAAATTAATGTGCACGTTAGGAGGGAAATGGGTTCGATGGAAACAACCACCAAAGGGTTTGAAACTCAATATTTATGGCTTCTACAAGTCGGTCACCATGAAAAGTGGTGGGGTGGTTCTATATTTAATGGATTTAGGCATCTAGTCATATACTACCCACATTGGAATCAATTGTTATCTCTAGATAGAGGATCCTTCTTTACTAATTAGTATCTCCCTAGGCTAATAGGGGGATTTTAATTTGGAAAGTTGAAGCTGACTGCCTGATCCTCCTCAACACGATTGATGACATCAGTCCCACTCCTTGGTCAATGAACTAGACCATTATAAATTTCTAAGTCCACATCTATAACATCTTTCGCAAGAAAATATTCCATGAGGGTAATATAGCTGCTGATCATATAGCATCCTAAGTGGTATAAGGTGATTGTTTCTTTTCTTTAACAATTATAATATCTTGATCCGTGAGGCGGTGAATATCATTAGAGGGGATGGGATCAACCAGTATCACATTAGTCTAACCAAGGACCATGCTCTTCTAGTTCTATCATTGTTTTTATTTGATTCCTTATTGTAAATAAAATATGCTAATGATGATTAAGGTTATTACTTGGATTCAAGAGAAAACATGATGAAAGTATTCATACATTACCAAACCATGTGAATATATTTGTATATTTGATAATGTGTACTGTCCATTTTGTTATAAAAATAAATAAATATTGAAAGAATTATTTATCATTATATTATTCATCATATGAACCACTAATAGTGAGTTTTATTGCTTCAGGAATATAAAAATTCATGTTGGATATTAATTTATTATAGTATGAAATTAATTGGAAAATTATTTAAAACCAACGAAAATATGAAATTATTTCTTTAAAATTGAGATATATCATTAATATTGTTTTTTCTATTCTATGTCATTATAGTAAAAAAACTATTCATTTATTAAAAATGACATTGAACTGAAATTCCATCATAATAACCTCATTTTTGTCAAACATATTCTCTTTTAAATAATCACAAATTTATGGTTTTAAGGTCCTTAAATTTCTATAGATCATTAAATTTTTTGTGAACAATGGTTATATGTTTTAGTATAATTATTTTTACTTTTGTTCCATGTCCATATTGTCACTTTCGACTAATGTTAGGATACATTTAAACCATGTTATATAGTATTCCATATGACCTATATATTTTACTTCTATCTTATCAAGAGGGAGTTTTATTATCCCATATCATGATGTGGGATTTTATGAGGGGTCTTTTTAAGATAAAAATCCATGATTGCTGAGGGAAATACTAAATTGCATGGGTATAATTTCTTTAGGGGGGTGAATATAAGTCCTTGAGAATTTAAAATATATACAACATATTCAATATCATCTTTGAAATAAAATATAAATAGTGTAATGTAATATAACATACCGAGACATTACTATACATTTTTTGAAATAAATAAAATCTCATTGATAGATTGCATTCCACCCAACACCTGGTTTGAATGGAATGTGTTACTCTATTAAAATATTATTATTAACAGATTTCCATTATAACTTAAATATTTAAATAGAGGGATTGAATAATAATAACTAAATTATGATTATTATTTGTATCAATATTTTATAAAATAAATTCAATGGTTATATATTAGTTTGATGTAAAATAAGAATATTTTCATAGAGAAAGAAATGTTTTAAAAAAATATTATTTTTATGAATGGAAAATTAGTCAATCATTGTAAACATAATTAAATTTTTTTTTTTAATTTTTTTAAAACATAATTCATAAAATAAAATTATATTTTGAAACTAAAATAACCTAATTTTTGAACCATTTTCGTCTTAAATTTTGATATAAAACCTTTGTAATGTTTTGAACATTTTTTCTTTGAAACCATATTTCTCATCGCGTTTGTTGGATTGATTTTAAATTAAGACCATCCAATATTGTTATTGTAAATATGAAAATACGGATTTTTTATTTTTAATTATAATAATGTATATTATCTAATAAGTTTAACTATATTTTTTAACATAATGAATAGTAAAACGCGTAAAATTTATTAACCATGGTTAAGGTAAAAATGGATTTATCGGGGGTTAAAATCAAAAGATAAGTTTTGAAATGACATATAAATAGGTCAAAAATATATTTAATTTACATATTACGATCCTATCATGTGGAATCATCTATAATAATCTATTTTGGATGCATTTTTTTGGAAAATGAGAATACATCTTTTTTCTTTCCAAAATTACTAGTGCGTCACTCACCTGACTTATAAAAGTCTACCCCTCTCCTATCATTATCACACCTTAAAAACCATTTGTTTGAGAAAAATACTTATCAAATAACTTTAAAACATTCATACTATAATTATAAAATACTTTTCTTCAAATAAATCCCTTATAAGAATACATTAGGTATAATCCTAAAGAGGTCGTCTGAAAACTCGTAAAATTCTTAAATATGCATTTTCATTTAATCTCTCCTTTAATGTTCATAAAAATTAATAATATAATATTATATAACAAAAATATTAACAAATGCTTACTAAGATATTTTTATTTTATGTTAATGACCTACAAACATCCCCACTTCCATCAAATGAAATTCCATATCAACAGTCCAATATATGGAATATTACCGCCTCGTGAACCAATGTAATTCATTATTTCCCTTACCACCTCTTCTATTTAGATATGATAATTTATATAAAGTATATATATCACATTTACAACATAATTATACTTAGGTATTAATTATATCATATATAACTTTTTTACCTTTCATTCAATAGTAGATAAGAAAATGTTGCTCGTGTGTATGGAAGAATACTGCCTTCCAAAACAATATGTTTTTTTAACTAATAATTTACGTGATGGGTAATAAGGGAAATGTTAAGGAATATATGTGATATATAAGAATTTATTATGATTTTAATGAGAATTATATCGTTATATACATAAAATATATCAATTTCAATCTTACCTTTTCACTCACTTAATGATGATAACATTGTTGTGTGTGTGTGGACTATAACCTTCATGATGAGATGTGAATCTATTTCCATAACCATATAACATGGACTACATAGTTAACCATATATAAAGAAATAATATTGTATTTTTAATATTATGATCATTATTTTAAAATGAAACATTACTTACATTCATTACATAATGAGTGTAGAAAAATGGAAACATTACCCATGCGTATGTACAACCTGTCGTCCCAATGATTTTAACATACATCATTTTTCAAAATCATATTTCATGATTGGTCTTAAAATTATAGTTGATGTATTATTATGATAATTAATTTATTATTATTATTCTATATATGTTACAATAATGAACTATTTGACCATAGTAAGCCTACGAATGTCGTTTTTAAATGATAAGACAAATATCATTTAAACATCTGACGGAGACATAATAGATTAAATAATCATATATAAAATGATAATAAGCAATATAAAAAGAATATTCTAATTAAAATGGTTCTTAATTATATAAATGATTACAATATATTTATAATTCAAAATGATAAATAATGTATGTGATGAGTCGGGCTCATGGTAAGTGTTTCTCGTCTTACTTTTACTTTTGTGAGATATAATCCATATTCACCACAAATTTCATTTGGGTTTTGCTTAAACAGAATTTTCTGTATGATATATCGAAAAATCATTTATTTGAATGGTATTTTATTGGAACACTACTAGGTGTTGTGAAATAAATTTTATCAATTAATTTAATCTTCTTGATATTTTTCAGGACACACAATAAATTTACATGCAACACATTATTTAAATGAAAAATGACGTACTTAAAAATATTATGGTTTTAAATTATAACTATCTTCTAGACATTTTAATAGTGTGGATAAAGAGTAATATCAAACTAATGAAAATATATGGTTTACACATATATGTAATATTAAATAGATGGAGAAAAATTTATTAAAAATGAAAATAAATTATATTCCAAAAAACAGATATATTTTTTTTCAATCAAATTTTATGAAAACATACAGATTTTTTGTTTAATTGAAATAAATTATTTTTTTGAAATTTTTTTATAAAATTTATGTATTATATATTTAATCAAATATTTAACAATAATCTTATGAGTGTTCAAGACAAGGGATATGAATAAATCCAATTTTAAACTTAAAATTTAATTTTTTTTAAAAAGTTTTTGTCACTATTTTGTTGAAGTTATTTAAATGATTATTTCATAACATTTAGAAAATATAATTTTAAAAAAATTAATTTTTTAAATCAGCCAATATAAATTAGCTTATAGAGAAATTCGGTGAATTTTCAAAAAAAATATTCATTTTTATGAATAGTGGACAATACTGAATTTTAATAAAAAATAACTCTATCATTTTTATAATTTAATACATAAATAATATTTTTAAATGTTTTAAAAATAAATCTAGTACATATATATATATCTATTAATCCAATTTCTGTCATTGGTTTTATTTTTATATTGAATATTGATATAAAAACCTTATAAACCTTTGAACATTTTCACTTCAAAACCATACTTTCTTATCACATTCGTGGGATTCATTAAATATAAAAATTTTACACTCCATTATTTTTAATAGAAAAATTTTATATAATATTTTTTTATGAATAATTTATATTATAAAAAAATTTCAAAATAATTTTTGACTATAATGAATAGTAAAAATAGTAAAACTTATTGAAATTTGTTATGGTAAAAATGAGTCTTCCAAGGGAGAGGTATCTAAAAATATATGTTTTAGAATGACTTAACAAAATTTCTTAGAATTTATTTTATTTAGATAGTGTGACCCTATCATGTCTAATTCACTCTAAAAATCCACTTTTTAACTTGTGGGCATGTGGGAAATGTGTGTACAATATTTTCATTACAAAAATTACTTGTGTGTTACTCAACTTACATATATAAGTCCACACCATCTCATATATTCTTCACACCATCAAAACATTTTTACAGGAAAATACATGAAAAAAATACCTTCCCAAAATATCCCCTTTAACCTTATAATTATTGTGCTGGGATTAAAACTTACCATGGATGGTTTTTTGTGGAAACCGTTAGAGGATACTGAAGAAATATACAATGTTCTTCAACGACGGCTTTTATTTTATTTCATCCTCCACCTCGATATATTATTACTAAACCATTAATATATAATAATATTAGTATATTTAAAATACAAAGATGTTTCTTTGTAATTTTAATGGCCTAAAACCATCTCAGTTTCATCAAATGGGTTATGAAACCATCATTCGTGTGTATGATAGAATGTGTCCTTGATAACTAATGTGATTCACTTTTACTTAAAACCATTCATAGATGGGTATCTTGTGGGTTGAAAAGTAAATATTTTTTATTTATAATAAATTATACATATGGATTCATTATATCATACATTATTATTTTTTACTTTCCACTCTATCTGAGGTACAATAACATCAATCATTTGTATAGTGGGATATGGTCTCACGAAGCAATGTGATTTGTTTTCACTACCTCTTTACATGGAAGATTATAAGGAAGAAATTAATGATTTTATTTTTTATAACTGAAATAATTATAATAATATTTACATATGTATCATTTTTAAAAGATAATATATCATTTTTAACATAACTTTTCAGTCATTAAATATTATAACATTGTTTCTGTACATGTGGAATGCCTCATTCAGAAAGTGATAATACCCTCTATTTTAATAAACAAACCACATGGATTATATGTATACTTAATAAAATAATATTTCGTTTCTTATATTATTATCAATATGAAAATATAAAATATAACCTTCCATATTTCCAAAATTAAGAATAAAAAATGGAAATTTTACTTTTGTGTATATACGACCTACCATTTTCAAGATCATAAAATAATGTATTTATCAAAAAAATGTATCATGAATTGTATGTAAAGTATAATTGATAATATAAATATGATAATTATTCCATGATTATTTTTATGGAGATTTTGAAACCATTAAAAATGAATAATAATAAAATAACAAACCTCATGATATGTGTGAAAAGAAATAAATTCTCAATATTTTTCTAAAACATGAGTGATTTAATAAAATTTTAGTAAAATGGTCAGAAGAAAATCATGTATGGATATATATATATATATATATATATATTTATGGGTTTTTATACTTAAAATAAACATATTTTTATTATACATATAAGGACCCAACTGTAATACATTATTTAAGGCTAATTTTTAGACAAGAACAAAAATTCGTAGACATTGAGGATATGTTCAGGTTTATAGTTTTAGGTAATTTGGATATAAAAAATATATAACATCTCATGATAATAAATTTGGATACTATTATTAATTATCTAATTTTCAAAATATAAAACATTTCAAATAAATAATAATTTCTTTGAAAACCCATCATGAAAGTTAAATTTCCATCTTTTTTCTTTGAAACATCATTATAACCTTCGAAAAAAATATTTAAATACTTGGGATGACAAAAAAAAAACAATGAAATGGATATATAGAATGAAATCCTCAGTCAAGTTATAACATAAAATATTATAAATAAAATTTCATAATAACTCATTTATATTCATAGAAACAATATGTAGTTTCCTTAAGACATATTTACCATATCACCCTAAACATACCCTCACTCATGGAATAAAAATTTGGTAAAATTCTATATCTGGAGTACCCAAGGCATTGAAGACCTATACTGGGTCTCACCCATAATATGTTGAGCTATAACGGGTCAACCCAAAATAGCTTGAGATTTAATGGCCTCAAACCTGCATATCATGAGTTATAATGGGCTCAATACAATATAATTAGTTATAAGGAACATATCATGGTAATAAAGTATCATGAAATAATAATAAATCACTCATTCCACACACTCTCACACACACATATATATATCTCTAAAAACAATCCTTTTGAAATTTATTAAAGGGACTTTTAAATAAGTTTTAAAAGGAAAGTCCCTTAAAAATATAGATGGAGTGAGAATTAATAGAATTGAATGGATATGTGTAGACACTATAAATAAACCTAATTAAACATAATATAAACAAATATTAATCACAATAATAATCTTAATACCACATAATAGATAAAATTTAAGTTTAAACTAAATATTCAAAATTGGTTTAGGAATTCCCTTACCTCAGGTATATCTTACATAAAAAATGTTTAATAAAATTTTATAATTATTATAAGAGTGTTTTTAATATTTAAAAAAAACATATTCATGTTTAAATAACCATATATTATCATTTCCCAACACCATTTTTTTCCTTCAATTTTAAGTATTTTGTTCCTTTCATTGTTTTAGGTGCATGATTTGCATGGATGGTTTGCATTTGATTTCCCTATCGTATAGAAATAAAATTATAGATGTTTAATGAGATTGTATTCATCAGTTTCAAAAATATAAAGTGATTTCATAAATATGTTTTGTTATATGTTAAGAGGATGAATCATTAGATAAATCATTAGTGATGATTATTAGATTATTTCTGTGAAGTTTGAACATTATGAAGCACCTTTGTTTTATTAATTAAAAGTATGAAAAAGTAATAGTTCCAAGAACCTAATAGTGATTATATCATACTATTTAAAATATTATATAACCATATTAAAGGTTTTAAAACCATATTTAAACTATGTAAAAGAAATTAAAGACATCTCATCCACGATGTGAGAAAATTGACACATCAAGGTCGATGTTTTTAATTTTAGAATATAAGGAAGGCTAAAAAAAATGTTGACAAATCAATTCAAAAACATGATTGAAATACATAATATATATCATTATGGTTATTTCATTCCACTTGGATAAAGGTTGGTGAAGGGAGTATAATAAAATAATATATATAAAATAAAGACACAATAAAAAATGGAAGAGGACTCTTTCATCTTGATCTATTCTGATTGAGATACCCCATAAGGCCTTTGGTATTTCTCTTTTGGAGAGAATAAATGGTCATGTAAGTGGGAAAGATCATTTATGAGGGGATTTTTCAGAACTAAGATTGTTCTCAATACATGAGGGGTGTGAGAGGAAGAGGGGAATAACTGTGTTATTTATTATGGGGGAGAGGAGAGGTTTTACATTATTTAAATCTTTTGTTTAATATTTTTTCTCAAGACAATGAATAGTACAGATTCATGTGATAAAAAATAGTGTTAAATGAATTTTATTTTTAACCAAGTGGGCTTACATCATCCTTCCATCACCTGTGATGTTGTAAAATAAGTATTTATCATTTATCATAATTTAGCGTATTTTACTATTCATCAAAAATTCAAGAATTTCATAAAAATAAAAAAAAAACTATTCCTAACCATTTTTTGGAATGTATAATTCAAAATGGAATTCCATGTTTTGAAAATAATTTTCCAAATATGATTAATTTAATTATAAAATAAAATCACACTTTATTCAAAGAATATCAATTTTGAAACTATAACTCAATTTATATCGCCTTGAAAAAGTAATCAAGATATCATTACCTTATAACCATAATAATAATATATTTTCTATTCATAGGGTTCATATTAGAATTCATAAGGGTAGGTTACAATTCATAAAGGCTGGTTACTATTTGCTGGAATTTATGTTTGTCTTATCAGACTCCAAATGACTTAACGATCTTAACTTTGTATGTCTGTTTTGTTAAATTCTAAACATAGAATCCAAACAATTTCGTTCAACAACTAGTTATAAATATAAACATAAACCAAGTTTCATGCATTTCAATTTATATTTATAATTCTGTGGGGTGTTACATTATCCCCACCTTTTGGAAATAGTATCCTCACAATTTTATTTAATTATTAAACAAGCGAGGGTACCTTTCCCTCTTAGTATTTTCAGATTCCCATGTTGCTTCTTCAACCTTGTGGTTTCTCAAAAAAACCATTTCCTAGTGGATTAACTTATTCTAAAATACTTGTTCCCTTCTATTAAGAATATTAATTGTATTATCTTCATAAGAAATATTCTCTTGCATCCAAACTACATCTCGGAAGTTGACATGAGATGAGTCTGAAAGATACTTTTTTCACTATTAAATCATAAAAAACCTTATGTACCTGAGATAAACTCATCAGAAATTCTACTTGTAAGGTGACTGGTCCAAATTTATGTAAGATTTTTATGGTTCAATTAATCATGGACATTTCTTTCATTTTAAACCAAAATGAATAATGGGTTTGAAGAAAAAAATGATTACCTACCTCAAAAGAAAAGTCTTTCCTCATGTGGTCTTCATGCATTTTTTGCCTACTTTAAGCTATCCTCTTGTGTTTTTGGATCATCTTCACTTTATAAACCACTTATTTTAATAGTTTTGGTCCAATCTACTTCTCTTATCAAATTCATCCAAAAAATATGGAGTTCGACACCACTTCCCATATAACGCCTCCAATGGTGCCATCTATATACTTGAATGAAAAATGTTTTTATAAGAAAATTAAACTAATGAAAAATATTGGTCCGAAATTCCATATTAATTTATTGAACAAGCTCTAATAATATCCTCTAAAGCCTAAATCACCCATTTTAACTTCCCAACTTGTTGTGGATTAAAATTATAACTAAAAATTAATTTTGTTACCAAAAACTTCTAAAGATCCTTCTAAAAATTAGAAGTGTACCTGAGATTCCAGTTTCATGAAATGGAAAGAGGCAATCCATTTAACATGAAAAATCAACTTGAGGAACATTCAAGAATAAATTTCCAATGAAATTATATCTTGAATTTAAAAAAATGTGTAGTTATATTCTGAAGAAAAAAATAACCCAAATTTCACTATTACATCGAAATTTCTTCTATTGTCCTATAATGAAGTCTAGGGATATATATACCAATTTCCACTCTGGAACTAGAAAAGTCTGAATCATCCTCTTCGGTAATTTTCCCACTTCATTAACAAATTTAAATATCTAACATTTCATAGAAAAATCAGAAATATCCCTTTTCATTCCATCCCACTAGTAATATTCAAAAAGGACTCTGTACATCTTAGTACTGGTAGGAAGAACATAAAATAAAGAACTATTAGTTTCACAAAACAATTCATTCCTCAACTATGATTCAAAAGGTAGACACATCATTTTTTCAATTCTTAAAACACAATCTTTATCAAGGTTAAATTCTCACAACATACACATTTTAACCAATTCTACATTTCTTTGAACCTCCCTTCCTGCTTTCTATGGTTGATTAATTCTATCTGACAAGGATGGCTATAATGAAAACTAAAACAAAATAGTGACCTTTTCTGCACTAAAAACATCCAATTTAAAATTCATCAAATCATTAAACAATGGGTTATATTCAAAACATATCATTGTTAATGTAGTATTATTTTTCTCACTCATGGAAGCATTCACTCTATTTTCTTTCCCAAGATGGTAATGAATTGTGTAATCATAACATTAGATTAGTTACAAACAACTTCTCTATATAATGTTTAATTTATTCTATGTAAATATATACATAATTTATTTATTGTTAGTATATATTTTACATTTTACTCTATACAGATGATGCCTCCAAAAATTCAAAGAAAAAATCAGAAATTCCAATTCCATATTTTGTGTGGGAGAATTTAACTCTTAATTTTTTTGTTGTCTTGAAGCATAAGAAATTACCTAATCATTCTATATCAAATAAAAACCTAGTCCCTTTAATGAGGCAACACTGTAGATAAAAAAATCACCATTTTGGGAATAAAAGGAACAATCTAGTGCTTTCCCAAATCTCTAATTCAATTACTAAAAAAAATAACAACACATTTTTCTGTCCAAATAAATTTAACCCCTTATCGTGTTATCTTATTTAGATGTCTATAAAAATATGCATAGTTTTTTAAAAACTATTAGTAATAACATGCTAATCAAATAAAACTAAAAATCTTGGTAACATTTGTAGGTCATGGTCTTTCGTCAACCATGTTTTTTGTAAGAGTAACTATGATTACATCATTCTCTACAATGTTCCCTAGAAAATAAATCTGTTGCAACCAAAAATTACACTTTCTGAATTTTCAATAATGATTTTTTTTCATTCAAGGTTTGAAAAACAACCCTTATATGTTTTTCATTCTCCTCTATTCTTAAATAATATAACAATATTTCATCATTAAACACAACCACAAACATATCCATGAACTAAAGAAAGATTCCATTCATAAGATCAATGAATTCAACTGGTGAATTAGTTAACCCAAAAGGAATAACTAAAATTTCATAATAGAAATATCTAGTATGTAATGAAGTCTTCTGGATGACTACATCCTTTACATTAAACTGATGGTACGCCGACCTCCGGTCAACCTTTGAATGAATATTATGCTTCAAGGATCTGATCAAACAAATCATCGTTATGAGGAAAAGGAAAATTGATTTTAATTGTAATGTTTTTCAAGGATATATAATCAATGAAAAGTCTCACTGATCTATATTTTACTTTAATAAATAATAATGGATAACCCCATGGTGAATTAATCAATTGGATTAATTCTTTACCAAGTAAATCCATCAACTGTTGTTTTAATTCCAGAAGTTCCATACCGAGAATAACATTAAACTCTAAAAGAAGGAACACATCATTCTTTTCAAGTAATATCCTTCCATAGACCTAGATAGGTAAATTCTTATAATTTCATATTACTACAATTTTTCCTCTATATGTTTTTAAAATGAGTTCTGGATTCATTTCTAGTGGTGAAATTACTAATTTTTCCAAAAACTTTCTCATAAATAATAGAATGTGTACACCCATAATAAAACAACAAATTAATGAAATCTCTAAAAATATGAAATGTACCAGATACCACCTCATTTAATGGATCATATTTTTTTTGAAGTGTTTTCAAAAGTGTATTCCACACCATTCTTCTTCCAATATTGTTGATTTCCTTGTTGACCTACAGGATTTGGGCTAACATTAGCAAAATGGAATAATTTCTTATAGTTAAATCATTTCATCATAGACTTCTCGTTAATTTTTGGATCATTTTCCTAGCAATCATAAGAAATGTGTCAAAAAATTCCACATCAGTATCATTTCTTAGAATTTTACAAACATTCACCAGGATGCCTTTTACCACACTTTTCACAAGAAGGGAAATTTATTTTCATACCTCCAGATTTCATTGACGAATTATTTTCCAAAGTCTACGAACATGACCACTTCATATTATTTTCATCATGAGGCACATACATGTCATCAAACTCCGTCTCAAATCTTTTAGTACAATGAAAAAGTTTCTCATATCTTTTGAACTATTGTGAATACAATTCTCTTAGTAAAAATGGTTACAAACTAAAGTAAAATAAATTAATTCGACTATCAAAATCCTGATTAAAATATGTTACATATCTAGCCATTATTTCAAAATTGGCTTCATCTACTACCACATATTCATCATATTTCTTCTTCTGTACCATGAATTTTTTCTCAATTATGAGTCAAATAGTTTTAGGAAAATATTTTTCCTGAAATAGACTCTAAAAATAATCCAATACTAGACTATCAAGATCATGTAATTCTCTTGAATTATTAAGTAGAGACCACCAGTTATTGAATTCCCCATCCAAATGATAAATGTCTAGAATAAAATTTTTATGTTTTGAACATCCCATGACATAAAATATCATTTCTAGAGTGTTGATCTATCCTTCTTCAATCATTGGATTTGTGTTTCCACTGAATGATGGATGATGTTGCCCCATAAAATGCATCACAAAAGAAATTTTTCTTCATAGTAGGTCATTTTTCTCTCTGTCATGGATACCACCACCATTTATTTATTAAGTTAAATAATAAATTTTTGTCATAAAAATCTCTGTTCTGATTCCCATCATTCTAGTTTATAGATTCGAACAGACATCTGCATCTTGGTTAATTCATACTTTAGCATCCTTATTTATTCTATGAAAAACCATTCTGAATAGAAATATAATAGATAATGAAATATGGTAACTTTTAAAGTCTATAACATTTAAATTTAAGTATATAGTAAAAATCATTTATGGTAATCTCTTTTCATCATCATAACCCACAATGTAATCAAAACCTACCTCTAGTACCACCTACAAGGAACCGACCATAATACATTACATAATCCTATGTTTTGGACAATAACATTCATTCTTACACATTGAAGAACTTCTCAGGTTTAGAGTTTTAGGTAATTATTACATAAAAGATACCGAATAACTAATAATCCTACATGTTGATACTATTAAAATAATATATACATTTTTCAAAATATAAAACATTTAAAATAAATCATAATTTCATTGAAAAATATTCTTAAAATATAAATTGTATTCCTTATTTATCTTAAAAATACTTATAAACTATGAAAAAAAACATATATTGAGCACAAAAATCTCAATTAGGTATATAAGGATTGAAATAGTTACTCAAGTCATAACATAAAACCCAATAAAACCTTTTTCATAAATCCTATTAACATGCATGGAAACAAAATGTAGTTTACTTGGGAAATATTTGCAGTATCACCCATAAAATCACCATTACTCATGGAACAACCATTTGGTCAAAATCTATCTCCAGTGTACCCAATGCATTGGAGATGAATAATGGGGCCAACTTGTCATATCTTGAGCTATAATGGGATCAACCCTACAAATCTTGATCTATAATGGCCTCAACCAAACATATCTTGATATACAATGGGATCAAAAGAACATAAATATTTAAAATTGATATATCATGTTAATAAAGTAACATGAAATATTGAGAAATCACTCATTCCATATATATACAAATAATAAAAATCTTTTAAAAATTTATTAAAGATAATTTTAAAAGGATTTTTTAATGGAAAGTCCCATATAAATATAATTGGATTGAGAATTAATATAATGGAATGAACATGTTTAAAGAATATATTTACACATAATAAAACATAATATAATAAAAATTTCATCACATGAATAATCTTAATA
This sequence comes from Viscum album, assembly GCA_963277665.1. Lineage (NCBI taxonomy): Eukaryota > Viridiplantae > Streptophyta > Magnoliopsida > Santalales > Viscaceae > Viscum > Viscum album. The sequence goes on along the minus strand of OY728133.1, from coordinate 1,156,500,122 downwards.
CCATAGAATGGGTAAAGTAGAAGGTTAACCCAAGGAATGGAAATTGGGTTAGGAATTCCCTTACCTTGAGTTCATCATTCATCAAACTATTTTCACCACCTATATAATGGTCAAAATAGTGTTATTACTTTCTTAAATCAACATATTTATGTTTATAATACCTTATATGATCATTTCACAACAACCTTTTATCCTTCAATTATAAGTATTTTGTTCTTTCCACTATCTTGGGTGCATGATTTCGACGCACATTTTGCATTTGATTTCCCTGTCATACAGAAATGAATTTACATAAGTGGAATGAATTGGTATTAATATGTTTACATAATATTAAGTTATCCAATAAATCCTTCTTGTTATATGGCATGAGGATGAATCATTAGATAAATCATTAGTGACGATCATTAGTTAATTTTGGTTAATTTTGATACTTATGAAGTACATTTGTTTTATTAATTAAACGTACCCCAAAGCATTGGTTAAAAAACCTAAAAGATATTATTTAATAAAATTTAAAATCTAATACAACCATTAATATTGGTTTAAAACTATCTTTGAATCATGTAAAGGAAATTGAATACATGTCGTCAACAATGTTGTTAAATTGACACATCATTGACTATGTTTTTATTCTTAGAATATGAGGAAGATAAGAGGGAAAAAGATGATGAATATTTCCATAAAAATGATAAAAATCATAATTATATGACATATGTAATCTTTAAACCCTCTTGTATAAGGGTATGTTATGTGAGTATAAGAAAAGGAACGAATTGAAATGAAAACACATGAAAAATTTAAAGGGGATTCTTTCCTCTTGATCTCTTCTCCTTGAGATCATTCAAATGGCCATTGGATTTGGCCTTTTGGTGATGCCAGTAGGTCTTGGATGTGGGAAATATCCTTTATAAGGGGAATTGTAAGAACTTAATCAATGATAAAATCATGAGGAGTGTGATAGGAAGTGGGGAATGATGAGGTTTAACATTATTAAAATGATTAGTTTAATATTTTTTCCCAAGACTATGAATATTCTTGATTCAATTTACATAGAATATTAATATGTTCATGTGAATCTGAACCATGTGGTCTTACATCAGCCTTGAATCACCTATGATGCAGTAAAAAAATTACTTTTCATTTATCATAATTTACCGTATTTTACTATGCATAAAAAATTCCAAAATAAAAAAAAATCACAAAATTAACATAATCAATTTTTCAACAGTTTGAATTAAAAAATAATCTCTGTTTTTATAAAATAAATTTCTAAATATTTCTAATTCAATTTTTGTATAAAATCATACTTCATTTAAAAGATAACAAATTTAAAACAATAACTCATTTTATATCACCTTGTGAAATTAATCAAGATCACATTATCATAGAACCATAGAAACAATATATTTACTATTAAAGAGGATAATATTACTATTCATAAGGGTATGTTACTACTCATAAGGGTATTATACTATTCAACAATAATTAAGTTTGTCATCTAAGACTCCAAATATCTTACTGATATCAACTTTGTATGTCCTTTTTGTGAAATTCAAAACATAAGAGTTGAAAAATTATTCTAAAAGGATAATTATTAATATATAATTAAAAAACTATTTCCTGAATTTCAATTTATTTCTAAAAGCCTTATGCTGTTACAATAAAGGATGTTCAAATGTGTATGAAATAATTTGAGACTTATGGTAATGGATTTCTAGTCTATCTTTTATTTTAGGAAGACATATAAAAATTCCCCACTCATTTATTTTTGTGTGCAGTATATACTTAAAAATAAAATTTTATATCATTTATATAATTATTTCCACGATTTTTAAAATATTATTTCATATTTTGACTTTTTGGATATTACAATTTCAATGATAACGTAAAATGCAAGGGATTTTCATCAAAATTTTTACATCTACAAGACACATTCCATATTGAACAAATATTTATTTTATATAGTGTATATAATTACCAAGAATTCATATTATTCTAGTGATAATTATTTGGATTTATATGTTCATTTTAATATCTCTCATTCATGGGGATTATATTGTAAAGGTTTCCAAATCTGTAAGTAATTTCTTTTCAAATTTCCTTCTTTGAAACATATGTACTGTTTGGAACCTATATAATTTTTCGAGGTGTATATATAGTCCCATTGACATATAATATCCTTAATAAATTTGTTATTATAATATTTTTTTATATAATTTTATTCTTTATTCAGGGATTATGATTTAGAGTGACCAATGTGTTACGAGTTTCTGTGATAAAATATAATCGTTTATCAAAATTGTTTGTGATTAAAATTAAAATGATAAATTCTAATTATATATATCTAAATAAAATCACTATAATTATTATCCTACAGTTTTTTCATAAAAACATTTTTCTACTTTTTTTCACACCTCTTTATTTATTTAAGGTTTTGGTATATTTTTTAAATAAAATCCCTTTTTGAATCTATCTTCGGTCGGAAACCCATTTTTCCTCCAAAACCATTTTTCTATTTTTGTGAAATTTTTTTCCCCAAAATAAATTATTAATGATATTTTAAACCATATTTTAGTTTCTATTTTTTTTGAAATGATTCTTCCTGACATTTTCTAAACAATTACCATTTTGATTTTACCAAAATGTGAAAGGAATCATTGTTTTAATGTCTACATCATTGATATAATCTTCCACTGTTGTGACCATTAATTTTTATGAATAATTCTTTGTATTTTTTCAATTTAATTTTCAAAGAAAATGATTTTAAAATTTTTATATGCTTTATGTTTTTTTAAATTATTTTTTTAACTTTTTGTAGGAAATTCGTTAAACATTTTCTTTTACGTTTTTATATTTTTTAACTATTTTTTTAAAGAAAAGGATTCAAAAAATGTTCTATGTTTAAAAATTTGTTTTTTAAATATAGTTATCTTTCTTCATGAATTTTTCTTGGGTTATTTATCTATAAAAATAATTATTCACTTAAGATAATATACTTTGATATAATTTGTGATTTTTGGGGGATATGAACCAAAGATACCCTTATTATTCTTACATTGAATGGTTTTGGATGAAAATGTGATTATGAAACCCATTTCTATTACACATGTAATACTATGGTTAAATTATTATGAAAACAAATTTTTTATTTCCTTGTGTTATACTATAATGAATTGATTATAAAACCTGTATCTTTTTTATAGTTTATGATTTGATGAAATTTTATGAAAACAATTTCATTTAATGGGTATAGAGACGATAAATGTTTTATGATATTGTGAAAAAAATATATATGATTTTTTTATACGATGGGTGGGATCTACATCTCCCTCCAAATAATTTGGAATATATGGATAACTCATTAGTACATATGTTAGGAACCAACATGATTATATGATCACATTTCTATGAGTGAACATGATTACATGTTCTTAATATTTTTTATGAACCTAGTTACAAGTTTAGAGTCTTATGTGAGGATTTATATTTCTTGTCCATAATGTTATTCAAGAACTTGTTTGAATGTCCATAAGTTTATACTAGTGTCTAATTTCAATTCCTTAAGTTAATGAGTGAAACTTCCTCTATTTATACATATTAACATTGTTATAAGATGATTTTTATGCCACAATTCAATAATTTTTTCCAACTTTATGCTCTCATGGATAATTTTATCTTATTCCCATATTATTTATTTCTTATGAAATGAAAATATTTATTCCATTACATAATATTATGATTTTGGATATATTGGGTATGGTTTTAAATTGTTATGGTAATTTCATCATACCCCTATGTTCATGTTATTTATTATGTTTTTCCCTTGTTTAACTTTACTATGAATCTGATTCCACCCTTTATTTAGTTTCAATTCAACATTTTATAAAGAATGGTTTTAGGTTAGATAAGTTTTTTAATATTACTGAATGGAAATATCATTATGGAATATGTTGAATATCTTTCACCACATTTCCAGATTTTGTACTGAGTATCCAAAGACACTAAACTATTATGGTCCTATCCATGTTTTGGTATAATTATTTTAATTTTCATTAAAATATTTTCATTATATATGCATTGAAAGTTGGTGTCACTATTTTAATGTTTTATTTAATTTTATTTATTTCATGGTGGTTATGATGAAAATGATAAAAATGTGAAAAAATTTTATTTCACAATATCATCAATATTCAAGATTGTTTTTATTTAAGTCTCCCTTGGGGGAATTTTTTTATTTTATATTAAAATAAATATATTTTCTTCACATATTGGTTTTATTTAATTTTTTATTTAATATAACCATTTTTCAGTCTTTGGTACTTGAAATATTTTGGGAATGTGTTTTGAAGAAAACATGACATTATTTCTCTATTCTGTCAAAATTAATTTTCCATCAAAACAAATGTTTTCTATAACTATTTTCAAAAATGTAATTAAAATTTAGAAATTATTTAAAAACTATATTTTTAACATTTTGAATACTTTAGAAATATTTTTAACAGAATATTCATGTAGTTTTTAAAACAGTTCATGTTTGGATCATTCTGAAAATGTGAAAAGAATCTATTTTTTAATATATAAAAAATTATTGTAATTTTCTAACATCATGAAAAATACATGATATAAATAACATTTTATAATTATTCAAGTTTATTTAAAAAGAAAAGTATTTTAAAAGTGTTTTTAACCTTTTTTGAAATATTTATTTTCCAAATTCAATGGTTATTTTCCCCAAAAATGTTTTAATGATGTTTTATGATATTTTTATTCATTTATGACATTAAACCTTCATTGTAAATACGATTAACTAGGGTGTTTTTTGTATTGATATCATTCATATTATTTAGTTTGATGGTTTACGATCATTTTCAAAAGGGATTTATCTACTTGATACCATCGATATTACTATAGATGATTTTTTATTATGTTAATAGATTGGGGTAATTGTTAATGTTTCATATGATAGTCTTTATAAAAATGTAAATATTTATTATGATTCACCAATTTCATATGAGTAATGAATAGTAATTTTAACGTGATTGGTATGTCCTGCTATATCCTCTTGAGTCATTAATAGTTATCTTGAGACAAACGATACTGTGTTTTGTCTGAAGCCTTAACAATTTATATATATTTATTTTCATAAGGCTCCAATGGGATTAGATCTCTTTAGATAAGTCATCAATTGTTTGTTTATATAATTACCCGACCTTTTCTTACATTACTATTACATCATTTCAAAGATAAACAACATAATAGTATTACACATGGAGGATCCAGAGGTTTAGTGTCTTGGGAAAACTAGGACTACACATAACAAGTACAACATCATGCATAAAAATTCTTCTTCTATAGCTTCTTAGTAGCACTTGTCCTCTACTTAGTACATGTAGCCAACTGAGGATATACATCAAAAGGGGTGAGATAAATTCCCAGTAAGAGGATAGATAAGTACAATATAGCATTGGGTGAGCATAATCATGACATAGGAAGAAGATCTTGAACATGAGAGGAGCATAAACAATAAACATGAAATGTGGAAAAGCATAAAAATGAAACATCATGTCTTAGTGGTTAACTACCACACATACTTGTGAAAAAAGCTAGAATCATGTTCACACATCATTTCACATTTACTAATGAGATTCATCACTTTACCCAATGCATTGGAGTGCTATATAATTCCGGGCGCACCCGTCACATTTAAACATTCATATTGCGCTATATAATTCCGGGCGCACCCGTCACATCATAACATTATCATTATCATGCTTTCCACATAGAACACATATCAATCATGTACATAAATAACCCATGGAAAGGAATGGGTTTCATCTCATAATAACACATTCATAAGCTTTGGGTTCCCAAAAGAAAGAGGGAACAACATACTTGATATAAGAACCATCAACCTTGAATGAGAGGTAAAAGGTGTGATCTTGAAAGAAGAGTTATTTTGGAAAACATTTTGATGAACATAAAAACCAATTAAAAACATGTATATCCTAGAAAATTAAAGGAAAATATGAACAGAAGACCTTTTAAGAGTAACCATATAAAAAATGGAGTGAAAGAGGGAGAACCTGAAGGAAGAAAATTGGGTTCGAGATTTCCCCTGACCTTGTACTCGAATGACTCCTTCTCTTTAATGTACTGTATTATGACATTATATTAATTAATTTGAAATTCCAGAACCTTTTATACATTTATAGGGTTCATTCTGGTTTCATTATTTCATATTATGTTCCTTTTGATGACTTATAGAGTTTAAAAACATTGATCGGGGATGTTCGTTTTCATGGTTTTCTTGAGCGGTCCACTTGTATTCTTAATTTGATGTTTGGGTAGATCATGGGTAAACATCCAGAACTGATATTATATGTAATTAATGATATTACAGAAGCTTGAATGATTTTATAATGAGTTATATTAGATTCATGTGTCCGAATCATTAGATAATAATTAAATGAAGATTATTTGGGCTAATTTGAGCGGTTTTTGGATCACAACCAACTCATTTTAACTTTTCACTTAGTAGTATGGCCATAGGTTATTTCCAGAACTTAAAATAGAACATAATACATATAAAACATTTTGGTTCAACAATAAAAATGGTTTCATGACCAGATTGAAGGTATAAATGGAAGAAGAGAGCATGTTGTTTTCGAAGGTGATAAATTATCACCACATGAACAACTTTCTCTTTAATAAAATAAAAGGAAGGGGTAAATGGTGTAGAGTGATATAATTAGAATCATAATATTACATTATATATAGAATACTATATTTACAGAACAATTTGGATGAAGATAGATAGATAGAGATCAAGAAAGGAACTTGAACTTGAAAGGAAATTAATGGAGAAAAGAGAGAGAAATTACCTTTAGAATCCTTCTCTTGAGATCCTCTTTAAGGAAGATAGGCCTGGTCTTTTGATGAGACCAAGAGCTTTTGGACGTGGGGGATGAGCTAGGGAAGGTGTTTGGGCAGAATTTAGGGAAGGCTTGGAGCTTGAGAGGTGTGAGGGAAAAGAGGGAGTGAAGGGTGGCTTTTATAGTGGAGGGGAGAGGGGTTTCCTTAATATAAAATTGATTAGTTTATTAATTTCACCTAAGACAAGGAATAGTGAGTCTTGGATGACCAATAATAGTAATTTTATAATGTAATCCCGAACCAAGTGGGATTACATCAGCAGAACATCATCATTGACTCAATTAATACATTATTTAGCTTTTATTGTGAATTATCGGATTCCACTATTCACCAAAAATTCAAGTATCTCAGAAAAATCCCAAAATTTTACCCCAACCATTTTTTGACATGTAGAATCCAAAAATGGAGTCCATTTTTCTAAAATAATATTCTAAATATTATTAATTTAATATTTAATTATAATTAAAAAAACAGTTTTTAAAATTAAAACTGATTTTTCAATTCTTTCAAAAATTACTTAGGGTCTTATAATTTTATCTAAAAACTACTAGACATTGATTAAATAATATATGAATATATTTCACGATAATAAATATTCTTTTAAATTAATTAATTAATTATAATTAATTATTTATGACTTATAAAATACCAAAAAAGTTTACTAAGGTCAAATTATCACTTTCTATGATGTCTAAATTTTATTTTATTATTCATAGGTAATGCAACTCTTATTTACTATTCATAAGGGTAGGTTACTATTCATAAGGACATGTTACTATTCATAAGGGTAGGTTACTATTCACCAAAAATTATTTTTGTTTCATTAGACTCCAAAAACTATCTTGAACAAAACCGTGTATGTTGGATTTTTAAAATTCCAAACATAGGGGTGACAAAATTAAGTTTAAAGGTCACTTATCACTTGGTAGTTCATTATTTTGTGTTTGTATGACATAGATATAGGAAGGGAATTTTGCATTGAAAAACTTTGGGTTGTTACATTCTTCCCCCCTTAAGAAATTTCGCCCCCGAAATTTCACTTTACACAAACAGGTGAGGGTACTTTTCCTTCATTGCCTCTTCCGGTTCCCAAGTTGCATCCTCAAACTTTTGGTTCCTCCACAACACTTTGACAAGGCGGGTTGTCTTGTTGCGTAGAACCTTATCACTTTGGTCCAGAATTTTTACCGGCTACTCCTCATATGAGAGATCATCTTCCAACTGTACCACCTCTATGTTTAGTACATGTGAGGGGTCTGGAATGTACTTCCTCAGTAGTGATACGTGAAACACATCATAAACTTGAGCCATATTCGGTGGAAGTGCCAGTCGATAGGCCACGGCTCCTATACGATCATGGATCTCAATGGGGCCAATGTACCTTAGACTTAGCTTCCCTTTCTTCCCAAATCGCATGACTCTCTTCCACAGAGATATTCGAAGGAAGACTTTATCTCCAACATCAAACTCCATATCCCTTCGACGATTGTCAGCATACCTCTTTTGCCGACTTTGAGCAGCTTTGATATGTTTCTGGATGACTTGAACCTTCTCTGTCATCTCTTGAACAAGATCAGGACCAAGTAGTTTTCGTTCTCTAACATCATCCCAACAGGTTGGAGTTATACATCGCTTCCCATAAAGAGCTTCATACGGAGCCATCAGAATAATCGAGTGGAAGCTATTGTTGTATGAGAACTCAACCAATGGAAGGTGCTGATCCCAACCACCTTTGAATTCAAGGGAGCAGGATCTTAGAATATCTTCAAGTGTCTGAATAGTCCTTTTAGATTGGCCACCAGTTTGGGGGTGATAGGTCGTGCTGAAATTTAATTCAGTACTCAAATCATGTTGAAGGCTCCTCTAGAATTTAGAAGTGAACCTTGGATCATGGTCAGAGACAATCGAGAGCGGAACACCGTGCAATCTCACTAATTGCTTCACATTTATCCTTGCAAGTTTTTCAAGTGAGAGGTCTTCCCGAATGGCGATAAAATGGGCAGCCTTGGTGAGTCAGTCAAGCACAACCCATATCGCATTATTTCCTCTTGACGTTTTCGGAAGACCCATGACAAAGTGCATAGTAACATTTTCCCATTTCCACATGGGTATAGGAAATGGCTGCATCATACCTTTGGACTTTTGCCGCTCAGCTTTAACTTGCTGACATACCAAGCACCTTGATATATATTCTGCAATCTCCTTCTTCATGTTATCCCACCAGAAGTGTTCTCGGAGATCACGATACATCTGGGTACTTCCAGGATGAATAGAGAAAGTTGAGCTATGTGCATTATCCAATAGCTCCTTCTTTATTCCGGGTGATGAAGGCACACAACGCCGCATTCCAAACTGAATCACACCATCATCTTCGATATGGAACTTTTGCAGCTTCCCTTCCTTTACTGCATTCACCCTCTTTTGTATCTGTAAATCATCCCTTTGTGCTTCCTTAATCTTCTGTTGGATGGATGGTTGCGAAATAATTTGGGAAAGGTAGGATGTATCCCATGCCCTTACGATTCCAAAATCCATCCTTTGCATATCCAAGAAGATAGGGTCTTTCTCAATCCTCAACATGGATAGAGTAGTAGGTTCTTTCCTGCTTAGAGCATCATCTTCCTTGTTCGCCTTTCCAGGATGATAGTTAATAGAGCAATCGTAATCCTTGATTAGCTCTAACCATCTCTTTTGACGTATGTTGAGCTCCTTTTGTGTGAATATATACTTTAGGCTCTTGTGGTCGGTGTATATGTCACACTTCTCACCATAAAGGTAGTGCCACCAGATTTTCAAGGCAAAAATTACGGCTGCCAGTTCTAGATCATGCGTCAGGTAGTTATGCTCATGGATCTTTAACTGTCGTGAGGTGTAGGCTATCACATTATCATTTTGCATGAGTACACAACCCAAGACTTTCATTGAAGCATCACTGTATATCACAAAACATTCTCCACTTTTCTGTAGTGTGAGTACAGGTGCAGTTATTAGACTTCTCTTTAGCCCTTTGAAGCATCCCTCACATTCTTCGGTCCATACATACTTTACCCCTTTCCTTGTAAACTTAGTTAGCGGGCTTGACAATCAGGAGACGTTTCTCACTAAACGTCGGTAGTACCCAGCTAATCCAAGAAAACTATGGATTTCTGTGACACTAGAGGGCCTGGGCCATTCTTCAATTGACTTTGTCTTTGAAGGGTCCACAGAAATTCCCTCGCTTGTGATCACATGTCCCAAGAACGTGACTTGATTCATCCAAAAGTCACAATTGCTGAACTTGGCGTACAACTTCTCCTTTCTCAATGTCACCAACACAAGTCTTAGATGTTCTTCATGTTCCTCCTTTCTCTTGGAGTAGATGAGAATATCATCGATAAACACTACCACAAATTTGTCGAGGTAATGTCTAAAGACTCTATTCATCAAATCCATGAAGATTGCAGGGGAATTAGTAAGTTCGAAGGGCATCACCAAAAACTCATAGTGCCCATACCTTATGTGGAAGGCAGTCTTCTGAATATCTTCCTTCTTCACCTTTACTTGATGATATCCAGAACGAAGATCCACCTTTGATAAGTATTGAGCTCCTCTTAACTGGACGAACAAGTCATCAATCCTTGGGAGAGGATACTTGTTCTTTATGGTGATCTTGTTGAGTTCCCGATAATCGATACACAGCCGCATGGTACCATCCTTCTTCTTCACAAAGAGCACTGGCGCACCCCAAGGTGATGCACTAGGGCATATGAAACCTTTGTCCAGATGCTCTTGAAGCTGCTTCTTTAACTCCTCTAGTTCGATAAAAGCCATCCTATATGGGCACTTTGAGATAGGAGTAGCACCGAGAACGAGTTCAATTGATAACTCTACCTCACGATCCGGGGGAATTCCGGGTAACTCTTCGGGAAATACATCGCCATATTCCCTTACGATGGGCATTTCCTCAAGGTTGGAACTTTCCTTCGACTCAAACATTTGGGCGAGGTATGCTTCTTCATAGGGAATCATCACCCACACCATTGAAGGATTTCTCAAAGGAGATTCATGATCTTCCTTGCATTTGTAGAGGAGCATGGGATGGTCCGGAATATGAAAATATATTTCCTTTTCCCGACAATTGATATGTGCTGTATATAACGAGAGCCAATCCATTCCCATTATAGCATCTAATTCCACCAAAGGAAGTATTACGAGATTTTCCGGAAGAATCTTCCCACATACGTCAACAGGAGAAGAATCATACACTTGGGTTGCAATGATTGCACCACTTGGTGTTTTTACAGATATCTCTACTTCAAGGTTTTGGGGATTTGATTCTATAGTTCTAACAAACTTCATGATATAAAGGAATGTGTAGAACCAGAATCAAATAAGACTTTTTCAATTCTTGAGTGAATAGGAAGTGTACCTTGTAAAACTTCATTATCATGTTCCACCTCCGTAGTAGTGATGGCATAAGCCTTTCCTTGTTCCTTTGGCTTTGGTGGTTGTTGGCGCAGATTGCCCTCGAAAGCTTGAGGTTTAGTGCACTTGTTTGAATAGTGCCCTAGCTCCTTACAGTTGTAGCATTGAACCACAAGTGGTTCTCTCCTTTCATTGGCTACATTATCCTTCCTTTTCATGTCTCTTCGACACTTGTGAGCTAGGTGTCCTTTTTTCCCACACTTGAAGCATTTCCCCGTCCCTTTGAGCAAGTTCCCATTGTGCAACTTCCCACATTTTTGGCAAGTGTGTCGTTGTGTTTTCTTCCCATCTTTTCCACTAGGTCCACCAGCTTGAAACCCCATATTTCTTTTCCTATCACCACAGCCATGGGACCATTCTCCAAACTCCATCTCCACTTTGTGAGCACATCGAACAACTTCTTCATAACTCCCAAAGTCTCAAATTGCAAGAGCTTTTCGAAGATGTGGTTTTAATCCACTAAAGAATCTATCTATTTTGCTATCATTGTTGATAACAAAACCCGAATCATACCTTGTGAGCCTTGTGAAATTTTCTTCATAGGTTGTGATAGATTCTCCTTCTTTTTTGCTTGAGCTCTATGAATTCTCTCTCCATCTTCGTGCGAAGAGTTCGTGGGAAGTACTTATTAAGAAACATTATCTTAAAGTCTTCCCATTCCATCTCTTCAATTTCATACCTTGGCTTGGTGTTCTTAATCAAAGCCCACCATTGATCAGCTTGTCCATCAAGACGATAAACAGCTAGAGTCACCTTCTCCGTCTCGGAACAGGGAAGAACATAAAATATCTTCTCCATGGAGTTGACCCACTATTCCGCAACTAGTGGATCAGAAGATCCACAAAACGTCGGTGGTCGTTGCCGCATAAAACATTCGATAGCTAGTTACTCCCTCTTTGGTGAAGGAGAACGTTCCCCAATATTATGGTTATTATTCATAACCTGAGATAATTGGGTAAGAATCGCCATGAAGTTTTGAACTCCACCTCCAAAATCATTGGGGATGAAGTTCGGGCAATCGTTGCATTGGCCTTCGCAAGAGTTATTGGCCTGATTTCTCCTGGTTCCCACCATATTCTAAAATAGAAAAGTTTAGAACAAAACATAAGTAAACAAGTCATGAATAACTTATCCTTTTAAACAATTATACCAAAAACATAACATATGGGATCCCTAGGTAAATATCCTTGTGTGCATATTTGTACTTAGTCTCATGCTAGAGGTTTTCTTTAGGGTTCACTAATCCTAATTCCAAAATTAACTAAACCTTTCCTCTGATACCAACTATAATGACCTGACCTTTTCTTACATTACTATTACATCATTTCAAAGATAAACAACATAATTGTATTACACATGGAGGATCCAGAGGTTTAGTGTCTTGGGAAAACTAGGACTACACATAACAAGTACAACATCAAGCATAAAAATTCTTCTTCTATAGCTTCTTAGTAGCACTTGTCCTCTCCTTAGTACATGTAGCCACCTGAGGATATACATCAAAACGGGTGAGCTAAAGGCCTAGTAAGAGGATAGATAAGAAAATTATAGCATGGGGTGATCATAATCATGACATAGGAAGAACATCTTGAACATGAGAGGAGCATAAACAATAAACTTGAAATGTGGCAAAGCATAAAAATGAAACATCATGTCTTAGTGGTTAACTACCACACATACTTGTGAACAAATCTAGCATCATGTTCACACATCATTTCAAATTTACTCATGAGATTCATCACTTTACCCAATGCATTGGAGCGCTATATAATTCCGGGCGCACACGTCACATTTAAACATTCATATTGCGCTATATAATTCCGGGCGCACCCGTCACATCATAAAATTATTATTATCATGCTTGCCACATAGAACACATATCAAACATGTACATAAATAACCCATGTAAAGTAATGGGTTTCATCTCATAATAACACATTCATTAGCTTTGGGTTCCCAAAATAAAGAGGGAACAACATACTTGATATAAGAACCATCAACCTTGAATGAGAGGTAAAAGGTGAGATCTTGAAAGAAGAGTTCTTTTGGAAATCATTTTTATGAACATAAAAACCAATGACAAACATTTATATCCCAGAAAAGTAAAGGAAAATATGAACAAAATACCTTTGAAGAGTAACCATATCAAATATGGAGTGAAAGAGGGAGAACCCGGAGGAAGAAAATTGGGTTCGAGATTTCCCCTTTCCTTGTACTCGAATGCCTCCTTCTCTTTAATGTCCTGTATAATGACATTATATTCATTAATTAGAAATTCCAGAACCATTTATACATTAATAGGGTTCATTCTGGTTTCATTATTTCATATTATGTTCCTTAGGTTGACTTATAGAGTTTAAAAACATTGATCGGGGATGTTCGTTTTCATGGTTTTCTTGAGCGGTCCACTTGAATTCTTGATTTGATGTTGGGGTAGATCATGGGTAAACATCCAAAACTGATATTATATGTAATTAATGATATTACAGAATCTTTAATGATTTTATAATGAGTTATATTAGATTCATGTAGCCGAATCATTAGATAATAATTAAATGAAGATTATTCGGGCTAATTTGAGCGGTTTTTGGATCACACCCAACTCATTTTAACTTTTCACTTAGTAGTATGGCCATAGGTTACTTCCAGAACTTAAAATAGAACATAATACATATAAAACATTCTGGTTCAACCATAAAAATGGTTTCATGTCTAGATTTAAGGTATAAATGGAAGAAGAGAGCATGTTGTTTTTGAAGGTGATAAATTATCACCACATGAACAACGTTATCTTTAATAAAATAAAAGGAAGGGGGAAAGGGTGTGGGGTGATATAATTAGAATCATAATATTAAATTATATATATAATAACAGATTTACAGAACAATTTGGATAAAGATAGATAGATAGATATCATGAAAGGAACTTGAACTTGAAAGGAAATTAAAGGAGAAAAGAGAGAGAAATTACCTTTAGAATCCTTCTCTTGAGATCCTCTTTAAGGAAGCTAGGCCTCGTCTTTTGATGAGACCAAAAGCATTTGGACGTGAGGGATGAGATAGGGAAGGTGTTTGGGCAGAATTTAGAGAAGTATTGGAGCTTGAGAGGTGTGAGGGAAAAGAGGGAGTGAAGGGTGGCTTTTATAGTGGAGGGGAGAGGGGTTTCCTTAATATAAAATTGATTAGATTATTAATTTCACCTAAGACAAGGAATAGTGAGTCTTGGATGACCAATAATAGTAATTTTATAATTTAATCCCGAACCAAGTGGGCTTACATCAGCAGAACATCATCAATGACTCAATTAATACATTATTTAGCTTTTACTGTGAATTATCGGATTCCACTATTCACCAAAAATTGAAGTATCTCAGAAAAATCCCAAAATTTTACCCCGACCATTTTTCGACGTGTAGAATCCAAAAATGAAGTCCATTTTTCAAAAATAGTTTTCTAAATATTATAAATTTAATATTTAATTATAATTTAAAAAAACAGTTTTTAAAATTAAAACTGATTTTGCAATTCTTTCAAAAATTACTTAGGGTCTTATAAAATTATCTAAAAACTAGTAGAAATTGATTCAATAATTTATGTATATATTTCAGGAAAATAAATATTCTTTTAAATTAATTAATTAATTATAATTAATTATTTATGACTTATATAGTACCAAAAAAGTTTACTAAGGTCAAATTATCACTTTCTATGATGTCTAAATTTTATTTTATTATTCATAGGTAATGCTACTCTTATTTACTATTCATAAGGGTAGGTTACTATTCATAAGTGCAGGTTACTATTCATAAGGATAGGTTACTATTCACCAAAAATTATTTTTGTTTCATTAGACTCCAAAAATTATCTTGAAGAAAACCGTGTATGTTGGATTTTTAAAATTCCAAATATAGTGGTGACAAAATTATGTTTAAAGGTCACTTATAACTTGGTAGTTCATTATTTTGTGTTTTTATGACATTGATATAGGAAGGGAATTTTCCATTGAAAAACTTTGGGTCGTTACAGTTTATATTTCCATCATTATATATTACATTATTATGAATTCATGTATTAATATACCATGGGATTATTTTATTAGATATAATACTCAAGTGTTATGTTTTTATGATCATGGGATTACTTTATGAAATTATTTGATCAAAATTTATTCTAGCCATAATATGCTCATGCTATTTGTTAAAAGGAATACGTTTAAATTATTTATCTTTCTATATTGATTATTCCTTATTGATTCATATCTTCCTATTTTTTATTTCCCTTTCTAATCATATGATCTCACCCATTTCTTATGATTTATATTCCCTAAGATACCCAAGAGTGTTTGGTGATTGATATGCATGGATACACCATGGAAAATAATAAAATTATTAAAAATATTTTTTTTCTTAATTTATGTTAAAAATATAATGCGAATTTTATATGTGTATATACTTTAACAAATATACTAAACTATTCAGTCCTTTTGGGATGAAATCAATTGTATCATAAGTACATTTAATGAAACTGGGTTTGGCCTACTAGGGTCAGGTCACTACAAACCTACCATTATCGAGAGAGACATCCCAAAAACTATGAAAAAATCAGATGAAAACACTAATAGATGTTACCCATTCAATAATCTCTTGAGTAGAAGGTCATTTAATGTTATATGATCAATCATCTCTATCTTATGCACTCTGTCGATGATCTCTATCTAACCATCTATGTTATATGGTATTTAAATAATAATCTTTTTTATGGAGTAAATCTGATATAATCCATTAAGAAATCAATATACAATTTTATTTTTTTGATGAGATTAAATAATTCATAAAATAACCAACAGTCTCACACTTGAATATTACATAATTATTGAATCCTTATTCAACTGTCTATCATTGTTAATACTCTATCCGATGAATGATAGGTTCTAATTTCCTTCTAATTAGCCTAGTCTAACTTAGGCACAATTGTGAGTCACACATTATGGGACTATCACATTTGTAAATTTTTTTAAGGGATTATTCATTATAACAATATTCTAAAACTATAGCACTTCATTTTCTAGAATGCTTCATGTAATGTTATCCTAAGGGCATTGTGTTTCGATCTTTTAACAAACACTAGATTATTGGAAAGATGAATGTCACATTTACTACCGTAGAATAAATTTCCTCAAACTAATTCCTTAATGATTTAATCCAATAATCACATCAACAATGTCAACTATTTCCCTCTATCACTAATAGAAATATACTCTTACCTTTTCAAAGAAAAAGTATCAAAATGTTGTAATCGATATATCTAACTCTGTGTTGTTTCCCTGAATGCTAACATGTTTGTAACACCAAAAACAATTATGACTATGATATTTACTTAATTGAAATTATATATTGTGTTTTATGCTACAAATATATAATTTTTCTATACAAACAACATCGTCTTATCTTGCGGAATACAAAACAATCACATTGGCTTCTGTAACAAAAACCTTTTAGCTCTTTTGATAGTTTTCGTTTCACACAGGACCAAGTTTAAGAGAATAACTAAATATTTTTTTTCTTATAATATATCCATTATAATGAAGATTATGAATATTATAAACTAAATTTGGAAAATATTATTTAAAAATTCATATGTACTTAATTCTTTAGTGTGAAATTAATTATAAATGAAAATAAAACGCTTTAAAAGGAAATTATTTTCGGAAAATGTATTGAAATACAAATAAGTGAGTTTATAGATCAATTAAATCATTATTTATGGATTCTACTAATTAAATATATGTATAATATATTCAATATAATGTTTGAAATTCATCTCATATGTTTTCTATTCATTATATAAGAACAAATTCAATTTTTCAAATAAATGATGTATGTTTCAAAAAATGAAGTGTTGCTTCCTTGTGACCGTACCCCCATATGAAAAACAATTTAACACCTATTTATATTATATTTGGCTAAATAATATTCTTCTTTAGAAGTAGGATATAAATATTTACTTGGGATGAATATTTGATATTTTTCTAATAAGTTTCTTGTTTTTATAAATAATAAAAATGTACTAATTTTAAATTGAAAATAAATTATTTTCATAAAAAAAAATTATACAGAAAAGCTATAGTATATAATAGTTTTTAACTATAAATAAATTATATTTTTATCATTTAATATACTTTTGGTCATTTTAATTATTTATATATTGATGTTCTATGTAAAAAAATTTCAATCTTTCGCAATGTTTTAACTTTAAAAACTTGTTTTCTCTTTTGGACAAAAGGGATAGTTTTAAATAAATTACTGAAAATTATTTGTTTTTTATTTTGAAAAATAGATTCCATAATTGGAATTAGTGGGACTAAATTATATAAATAGGGTACTTTTATATTTTTTTTCGTATGTATAAAAACTTTTGTAAGTTTTTATTTATCGTAGTAAAAAAGGTAAATTAGGTAATTATGGATGATAATAATATTTTAAAATTACCCTAAAAAATTTATAATGACATTTTATAATTTTTTCGACATAAATAATCATTGGGTCTAAATTTTATCCCTTGGAAGTATCTAGGATGAGACTGTGATATTTAATATATATTTTTATAGAAAAGTTAAATAAGTCCAACTAAAATTTTAATAACTATATCATTTTTAATATATGGTTATATTGAATATACTTTTGACAATAAATAAAAAATTTATATCTATAAGGACTTTATTTATGAAGGTAATTTATCTGCACTTGTTAGTATATAAATAGTGAACTAATAGTCTTGTACACTGATGATGCATAATTTATTTAATTGATGAAAATTAATTTTTTTATTAAAATGATAATAACGATTAAAAGACAAAATCACATGAAAATATATTATTGTTCGAGTATATCAGGACAATAATAAACCAAGAGTCGAGTTATTGACCATTTTAAGACATAAAGTAAATATTATGACACTAATAATATTTTATTTAATGTGACGTTAAAGTTGTCACATTCAATTTTTAATACATATAATGTTTTTTAATGTAGGGTTTTCTAGAAGATATATTCTACTATAATATTTCATATTAAATAAAAAGGATCTATATTCGTAATTATATTTTAATTTCTATTTATATTTACTAAATTAGTATATTAAATTGTTATACAAAACACATGTACTGAATTTTCTAAACAACCGTGACCCTTAGAGATATAATAAAATATTTGGTTCTAGGATAACAAGTTTTACATTTATTTTTAAAAAATACATGAAAGTCATAATGGCAAAATTGACTCTATTTATATTTTGTCAAAATATTTTCGTATTAAATTTTTTATAAATCTTAATAAAACTTTAAAAATATAAAATAATAAATATATGGATTTAATTTAATAAAGTTTTCATTTATGGTCTAATTGACATTAAATAAGTTAATATTTCAAGGTTTCAATACAAAAATATTTTTTACCTTAGTTAAAATTAAATCAAATAGCTGAGGGTTAATTGAATTGATCAGGTTTAAATTGATATAAAAACATGACAAAAATTTATTGGTAGATGAGATAACATCCTTATCTCATCTGATTTTCTAAATTATGAAATTTTAGGAGGGGGGGGGGGGGTTGGATGTTTTTTTTATTAAAAATTAACATTTTTGAAAATTGAAAAATTTCCCGTCACCTCAATTATTAAATGGAACCTCCTACCCCACATCATCACTTCACCTTATGCCTTCAAGCTTAGGAATCCATTACCCACTTCCATTATCAACATTATTAGTTACATTAAATAGGTCATGGTATTACCAAAAGGAAAAATATAGTTCCTCTATGAGGTGTCTTGTCGATATGTTATCAAAGAATATGAGTTTATGATAGATACGAAGGAATCTATACCCAAGGTAAGGGATAATTTTTAAATATTATTATTATCTAATATTGTTTATACTTAAGTATTTACAGGGATATATTTTTCAAAAAGGTATATGTTTCCTTAATATTTATTCCAAAATATTATCTGTATTCTTCTATATTTGATTAAATTCAATTTTACCAATTTCAAAATTTTTATTATATGGTATGAAAGCAATCCTCTGTCATTAAGAATGTTTTCACTTATCCGATAAATGTATGAGAATAATTTTTAATTTAATATTGAACAACATGAATATATTTTTATATTTTTATAATGTTTTATTTCCATGAATCTTGTATAAAATATTTCATGGCTATTTTCAAATATTTTGTTCATTTATAATTATATGGTATTTCAAGAAAGAAAAATATTTTTAAGAAGAAATGATATTTTCGTTAAAATTTATTTTGAGTGTTCTAAAAAAATTATTTTTCATCTATGATGGAATTATTTAATAGGGTTAGGTTTCATGTATAATGTCTCTATTATTATTATGGGTTTATTATCTTTATGATTGAATCCTACTTATTAAATTCATTTATTTTACATGGATTATGTTATAATGGAATAATTATTTGATAAATTATTTTCTTCCATGGGGTATTTTGTGATTAATTATTTATATTTTTGTGGAACACCTAATAATTATTTCATTGTGAGATGGGTGGGACCTATATCTCCCCCCAAAATATTAGATAAAGATTTATATCTCTTAAGATAGACATGACAGGAATGGTAAATTACATTGGTTCAACTATGTAGGGATGAAATTTATAATGTTCTTAATTTATTAATACTGAGTAAGAATGGTAAGTAAACATAGTACTGTAATACACGTCTAGAATGGGAGTGGACTCAGTTCAGTAAAGTACTTTGACCACTATGATGGTCATGGAAATATCCCATGGTTAATATGAAAATAATTTAATATTCTTGTGCATTTTCCACAATTACATGTCTTATTACAATGCTATTTTCCTCATAGCTGAAGTGCCTTTTTGATTTATCACTTATGAACTACCTATATTTATTTCATGACACAATTTTTTGATATATTTTATAAATGGTATGATTTTTAAACGTTATGTTCATATTTTTACATTATTATGTTCCTGTTCTATATGATATTTTCTTTTTTACCCTTACGTAGCATCAAAGCTCAGCCTATTGCTTTGTTTTTTTCCTATATATAAAGAAAGGTTTTATGTATCGAAAATGAAGGGGATGATCTTTAGGGGATTTTTTGATGTTCTTTTAAGAAAAATTTTGTTCATGTTTTACAAATACACAAAACTAATAGGGTGTTTAGGAGTGTGATTGTTTAATGAATTATGTATTTTAGAAAATTAATTTAATAAACATGCACTTCAATCGTGGGTCATTAGAGTTTTTATTAGAGTGAAGGTTTAATCAACATTCGGAAACTAGGTTGTAAAAAATGTAGTGATATCCCTACAAATATTCCTAAGGATATATCTAGGGAAGTCCCTAAGATTTTTAAAATTAAAAGTTACAGTCCATTAATTTTGGTAATAATCATGGTTAACCTAGGATTAAACCTATGGTTTTAGAGATTTAAAGTACTTCCGGTTGATTATGTGGTTTTATTCATATGATTTCTTTCTTATGATATTCGTTTTGGAATTTTGATAATGAACTAAACCCAAAGGAACTATGTTAATGATGAATTTAATGTGTAATGCAGTGGTTGTCTTTACGAACAACCAAATTTTATGAGGGTTAAAAACTCTTATTGATCTACTTACACATGCTATGAATTTCTCTAGACTTTCAAATGAGTAGATAAGGGAACAAAATTATGTTGTGTCCTTCATGAGGCAACACCCACCATCGTTTTAGTTGGTCTTATGATCCACATTATCTTGAGAAATGGATTTATACCACTGAAAAGATATTTTCCATACTTCCCTATTCAAAACAAGAAAAATACATTTTGTATTTTTATCATTTAGAGGGATAAGTGAATATATGGTGGAATCTAATCAAGAATACGAGGCAGGTAGAGGAAATTAAATCCATTGAATGGGATGTGTAAGAGAACTTATTTTCAAATATGTAAATTCTTCATATTATTCATATAACTATAGAAAATATGTTCATTGAGTTTAAGAGAAAGGATGTTGATTATGTAGGTATATACGAGGAAAATTTTACAAGACTTACTAGGGACAATTCTGGAGAAATCAACCAACTAGAATGTAAGGTTGATCGATTCCTAAGTGGCTTAAAACAAATTATTCTAGTGGCATTAGCCATAAGAAAATTTCTTAGTGATGAAGTTATTGCGATTTTTTCTATCAATGTATAAATAGAAGTTTGGGATAAAAATAAATCTCATGATTTTGACATGAAATAGAAGATTTAGTTTGAATGGAAATCAAAAAACCATGGTGAAAATGAGATGTCCATTTCTTTATTATAGAAGTGTGGAGGTATTATGATGAAGATTGTTTAAAAGGGATTAGTAAATGTTTTACATGTGGAAAATAAGGTAATTGTACAATTACGTGTTGATGTAATGTAAAAAGATATCTAATAATGTGAATAGTGAAAATTCTACATAAAATGAACCTACCACACCTCAATGATATCAGTAAAATTAAATGGGGAATTA
Source organism: Viscum album (assembly GCA_963277665.1). NCBI lineage: Eukaryota > Viridiplantae > Streptophyta > Magnoliopsida > Santalales > Viscaceae > Viscum > Viscum album. Next base: position 1,156,478,192 of record OY728133.1, on the reverse strand, counting down.
TGATAAACAAATCCCAAATCCAAGAGTTATCAATTTTGAAAAACATTATCAAACTTTTAAGGATAAATACAAAGTAAAATCGCATGCGATCACTATTGGTGATTTAGATTAGGACCATGAATAGGTGGAATGATTGAGCATTTATATAAAGGGGTTCTATAATATTGTTATAGAATCACATTTATGGTGTTATAGAATAATGAAATATCACTGCATTGGATTAATGTGGTTTTTCAATTTTTAGTTAAGAGTTTATGGTGAGTGGTACTAGTACACATGAAATATTATTTATATATTATTTGAAATCACATGAATAATGGATGGATAACACTTAATATGGGCATAATGTTGGTATAGAAAATAGAGAGATGTTTGATATTATTAATGACCATGGGACTAAAATGATGAAATCATTGATTGATTTAGAATTTTTTTATGTTATGTTTAAAAGACATAATTTTTTAGAGTAATCATGTTTTCACAATGGTTATATTGTAATTCTATTTAGAACTATATTTTGAAAGAATACATGATGAACGTTTTCACATGTTTAGAATGTGACAAACAATAGATTCCTTGTGATATATGGTGGTTAAATTTTGGTTTTAGTTATTGAACCTATTTCTATAGTTTTGGATTTTCATATATTAGATGTATTGAAATGATATAAACTTATGGATTGTTTAACTTTATAAGACATTTTCTAGAATATAGTATAATATCACCATAGGTGGGATTCATTATATATAAAAACATGTGTTAATTTTTTTTTAAGACATATGAAATCCTATAATTATAATTATGGGTCACATGATATGATAACACTTCAGGTATAACATTTTAAATATCATTTCATTGAATAAGATATGGAGTGAAAACTGGTCGTTGTAGGAACAATGATGAGATTGATATGAAATAAAGTATGCAATTATTATCATAAAAAATTGATTAACTTGAGGTAAAGGATCCTGAAACCAAAAATTATATCTTAGAAACTTATTATTCGATGAGTCGTATGGTCCCTTTGATTTTGTTCCCTATCACTCTATATCCGAACATGATAGTTTTATTTCTCTAACATTAATATTTTTTCACACTCCACCTATATTCTCTTATGTGTAATCACAGTGATGAGTTACTTTGGATAACCGTTATGTTTCTAACATTCCTTTTTTCAAAAAAAGTTTCAGTATTCATTTTTACGGTGTGGGTTTCTATGAAATTGAACTTCAAGTATTAGTCATATTATAACATAGATGAATTTCGAGGTAGAATCTAATTATAATGGGGTGGAATGTGACCCCCTCAAGGTTTTTTAGAGATAGATATACATTTTTAAATTATTTTATGTATTTTTTTATATGCTACTCCTTGATATTCTTGTACCACACACAATATTGTCATAGTTTGCAGTATACATGACACAACTCTTGTCTTGTGTTACACCTAATTTTGAGTAGTTTTATAGATTTAATTTCACATAAGACCATGTTTAAGAGAATAAGTAAATATTATTATGTTACATTATAAACCATCTATTATAATGGAATTTATGAATTATATTAATGGAATTATGAAAAAATTATTTACATGTTTATATATAATTAATTATTTGTTTAGAACTTAATTATAAATTAAAATAAATCCAGTTAAATGAAAATTTGTTTCTAAAAAAGTATATAATTACAAATTACTTTGTTTGTAAAATAATAAAATCATTCTGGATTATTGTTTTAAATGAAATATATATTTAATATATTCATTTTATGTTTTTTAATTTATCTAATATATTTTCTAAACAGGATATAAGAACCATTACAATTTTTTATATATAGAAGTTTTTAAAAAAATTGATGTCTTGCTACCTTTTGATGACAGAGCAATTTTAATTATAGTTTTAAACACATTTTTATATTCTATTTTATAAAATAAACAACTTATTCAAAAGTGGGATATATAAATTTAATTATATTATTTTTATATATATTCCTCATATGTTTTATGTTTTGAAGAATACAAAAAATGTAATAAATTTTAACTAAAAAATAATTTTTTCATCAAAATAATTTCTATGGTTATATATATTACATAATTTTCTTAAATTAATTTTTTTTTATTTTCACAATTTAATATAATTTTTTTCTTGTAATTAATTTTACAATAATATTTTACGTAAAAACATTTCAATCCCTTGTACGGTTTTATCCTTTAAAACTCATTTTCTCATTCAGACAATGAGGTTAATTTTAAATTAATTACTGAAAATATTAAATTTTAAATTTTGAAAAATGGATTCCATAATTTGAACCAGTTGGTTAAAATTATATAAATATGGTTCTTTTATTTTTTTTGTATCAATAGTAAATTAAATGAATTTCTTATTTACCAGATTTAAAAGGTAAATCAGTTAATTTATTGTGAAAATAATATTATGAAATTACACTAACACATGTATTAATAACATTGGATGTGTGTGTTTTGACATAAATCATCCTTGCGTTTAAATTGTATCCTTCAGAAGCAACTTGTATGTGATGTATATCCTTAATATATTTTATATAAAGAAAATTTTAATATGTCTTTCTCAAATTTTAATAACTATACCATTTTTAATATTAGGTTATATATAATTAAATTTCATCTATAAATACTCATTTTTAAGATAATATGTTTTTATTTGTCATGTTAATTAATTTGTAATCTTTTGGAAATAATAATAACCATTAAGTCTTATACATTTATTATTCATAAATTATTTAGTTGGGAAACATAAATTAATTAATTTCTATTAAAATGATAATACCATTAAAAGACCAAAAAAACAAGACCAAATAATATTATTTAGGTATCACTCAATAATAATCATCCACGGTTCTGTTTATTAACCATTTTGATCCATATGGAAATGATTATGACACATATAATTTTATATTAAGAGTGATGTTAAAGTTGTTTAATTCTTGTTTTAATACACATGACAATTTTAAATGTAGGATTTTATTGTTGATATATTTATTTATAATTGGTATTATAAAATAAAGATTATTTATCATCTTCATAGTTATTTTAATTTTTATTCATAAAATAATTATATTATATAATTACACAAAACTAATATTGTAATTAAGAAATATCTAATTGATGTTAATAAAAATTTTATAATAATTATAATTTGGATAACTAATATATCCAAAACATTTTATATATGAACTTGAACTATTAATGATATAATAATATATTATTGTGTAGGATAAAAAATTATCATGATATTTTCTTAAAATCATTTAAATGAATTGTTTCAAAATTGGATCAGTTGATATGTTTTCAAAATAATGTTTTATTAAATATTTTTAAAAAATTACACATTTTTTAAAATATTAAATAAATATTATGTGATCTAAATTTTACAAAATGTTTCATTTAATGACTAATTGACATAATAAAATTTAATAACTTACTCTTTTAATATTTGAATATCTATTACATTTGTTAAAAATATATGGAAAAACTAAGGTTTAATTAAAATGATATGGTTTAAATTTAAAGAAAAACAGGTTTAAAACGTATTGGTTGATGATATTACAACCATAACTCTTATAATATTAGAAATTAATTTTTTTTGGAGATTTTTTAATGTGGTCTAGTGTTTCTATAAATTAATATTTTTAGAGATTCAATAAGTTCCCCTCACCATAATTAGTAAAGGGTGCCTCATACCTCACTTTTAAACTACACATTGGGCCTTAAATCTTGGATATCCCATACCAATATCCATTCTTAACATTCCTAGTAACATTCTATGGATGATAGTCTTTGAAAAAGTCATACTCCAGTTCCTCTAATAAAAGATCTAGATTGAACTCCATGAAGAAGAGGAGTTTCATTTACATACCAAGGAACCCAGACCTAAGGTAAGGGATAATTTTGCAATATCATTATTATCAGTGATTGTTTATATATTGTTATTTACTAGGGTATATTTATCATCCATGTCCGTGTTTCCAAAATATATATTTAAAATATTGTTTTTTTTCTTCTACAACTTTTAAAATTCAATTTTACCCATTGGTAAATTTTTATTAAACTCTATGAAAAGAATATTATTCTAAGAGGTACATTTTGGCTTATCCAACTAAATTATGGGAAGATTGTTTAATTTTATCTTATACAACATGAACATATTTTTACATCTTCCTAACACCTTATTTCCATGAATCATTGTTTATAATATTTCTTGGTTATTTTCAATTAAATTATATTCTTTAAAATTTTGTGGCATTTTGAGAATGAAAGAATTTTCGAATAGTAAAGAGTATTTTACTCAGTAATTAATTTTGAGTATTCTATCAGAATTATTTTCCATCTAATTTGGATTTATTTAATAGGGTTATTTTTCAGTTATACAATATCTATCATTCCTTTGGTTTGATTATTTTTATGATAGAATGCAATTTCTAGGATAAATTTATTTTAAATCGATTATGTTATGATATAATAATGTTTAAGGAAAACATTTTTTTCCTTGGTTTATGTTGTGGTGAATGATTTATGTTTTTTGGCACACATAAGAATGATTTAATTAAGATATCGGTGGAATTTATATAAACCTCTAATTAATTGGGTAAAGATTTATATATCATGAGATATACTAGACTAGAATGAGAAATGGTCTCGGTTCTATAATACATGGTTGGAGTGGGAAATGATCATTGTTCAAAAATATAAGGCTCGAACGGTGTGTAAACGATGTTCAGTATTACTTGGCTGGAATGGGGAGTGATGTCAGTTTAATAAAGGACATTTTACACTATGATGGTCTTGCTAATGATCCGTCCATAATATGAAAATGATATTATATGCTTATTTGTTTTCCTCAAACCCATGTTTTCTTCCAATGATATTTTTAATGTCTCACGTTCCTTTATGTTATATGGATTATAAACTACTGAGATATATTTCTTGACTCACGTCTTGGATATATTGTTTACATAGTATGATTTTCAAAATTTATGCTCCTATTTTTACATTTTTATGCCCATGTTCTATTGGATATTTTCATTATTTACCCTTACATAGCATATGACCTCACTATTTTCCAATAAATTTCCCCATGAAAAAAATAATGGTTTTATGTAGGAAAACTAAAGGGTAAGATCTTTATTGTAGAAGTTGAACATATTTTTGGAATAATGTGTTCAATGTTTACAAAAACAGTAAACTTATACCATCATTGGGAATGTGATTTTGTAATGTATTATGTGTTCTAAAATATTATTGTAATTTCTATATAGGTGAATCATTGGTTTTTATAATGAGACATATTATACATTTCCATGACTCAATGTATCCTAGAAAATTTGCAACTATATAACATTTTGATTGACCATCTTCTCCAACATATAAATATTCATCCTCTAACCCGTTAAAATATTGAATGGTCCATTTCACATCATTATGATGTTTCTTGCTCTAATTTTAAATAAAACACCTAAAAATTCCCTCTACAGAGGAATTTTATGTTCGTGTTCAAACCATTTCATGCATTACACATCCAATATCTAAGAAAAATGTAAACTTCTCTATGCAATGAGGCAATATGACTCTTAACTGTTCATGTGATTTTCAATGTTTGATGTTACCAGTGATGGGGAATGTGATAGTTTAAAAATGGGTTACTCTTAATATTTATTTGACCTTTATTATGTATTCCAATGTTAATAAAACCAATTTCCTAGTTATCTTATCTCCCTCGATTATCCTCCCCATGATCTTATCATCGTGTCCCTGATTATTCAACTTTAATAATCTCTAAACATATTCTTTAGTTCCTCAATTCGATGGAAATCTAGAAAATAAATAATCTTTCAATCAAGATTCAATAATATTTTGTTATATGTTCCTTCATATGATTAATTCATTTTAAAAAAAATGAGAAAAATAACATAATATGAAACATTTATTAATCATGAGGGGTTCAAACATCTGATTCCACTATAATGGAACATTCTTGAAAAAATAATGTAATCATTTCAAATGACACACTAGACCATCAATATAATTAACATTATAATCCATATTCTAAACAATATAAAATTTTTCCTCCAAAAAACCCATGAAAAAAATTATTCATTATATCACACTAGCCAATGTGTATATCATTTGGAATAATAATGATAGGCACTATAAAATTGGTTTTGAGCTACACCAATGGTGAGAAAAATACAAAAAATCAAATCCCATCCTTTTTGTGAATAATTTTCACCACCAACATTTATTTTCATCCTTTAAATCCATCACATACGACTTAAAAAACCAGTTTTTTTACTTGATATTGTTTATATAATTGTATTTCTGACAACTCCCGTGTATTTAAGAGTTTTAATGAATTACGCTTCAATGTTCGACTCCAAATCTTTCGATTTTCTAAGTGTAGCTACTTCTTCTATACCTTCAAGTTCCCTTAGATATATTAGAACTAGAAATTTCATTATGAATAAAAAAACGGAACTAGTTTTATAATATGAGTGGATATCTTCAATAGGAGCGCTTGTTCTTCCAATGGAATCTCTCTATCTAGTAGTTGTCTGTTCAAACAATATTTGTCTAGTATAGCCATGTATAGTATTTATTCATTTTTAGGGGTTTATTGAATCACTCTATGTCTATTATAGTTATATCAAATAGTTATCCTTCTAGTTGATGTATATTCTATATCCTCTATTTAGTAGATTGAATTTCAAATTGCATTAAACATTAACAGTTAATATGAACTCAGCATCATTAACTTCATAGTTATGTTCTATACAAAGAGGTTTGTTGGAAAATGAATCTCAGCGCTAGATGAATTTTTTATCATCATCATCACCATCTGACATATGATAAAAAAATTTATCATCACTAAATCTAAACACCAATTTATCTCTATTATTAGTATAGATATGAACATACCTGATAATTCAAAAAATTCATAGATTCTTTGCCTCTATTATCTTATTAGTCCATCATATTATGGTAGATATTGTCTCACAACTGTATCCAAAATTCTATTCAAAAAATACACTCTTTATATATTGACACTGACAAAAATATATTATGAATTTCATAGTGAATCCTAGTAATTGGAGATTTAACATATAGAGTACGATTAATCCTTTTAGCTACTATATTTTGTTATGGAGTTCAAAGAAATATTTTCTCATTTTTAATTCCCTTCATATAAATTTTTTTACCAATTATTTTTCAATTTTACTCATCGCCATTTTAATTATAGACACAGTTAAAATTCACTTCACGTTATATTTCATCAAAAAACATCCAATGATTAAACACATAAAGCACATTTTACTTATTATTCAAATGTTAAAACCAAAATATTAGTGTGAGATCCCCATAATAAGTTAAAAATTATAGTGAACTTCCATTTTAGTGAACCAAGGGTGGGGGGGGGGGGGTCCCTAATGAATCATAATGAATATTTTGTAACTTTAGATTCTTTTTAATTATACTATCCATGTGAAAGGAAAAATTAATCTATTTTCCCAGTGTACAAGTTTCACATATTCCAATGTATTTGGGAATTATTCTAAGTATTTACTTCACTATATGAAATTTTTGATTCCTTTTAATGAGGTGTCCAATAAAATTGTTGCCCATTACTAGACCAGCCAATGAAGTGCTTTTAATCACTGCAACGTCATCCTTGTGTCTATTGTTATGAGAATTTAAATTTTCAACTCTGTAATAAATCTCCATGTACCCACTATTTATTTTACAGACTCTATTTAAAAAATTAATTTAAAAATTATAATTTTTCTATTTGTCCTATGGACATGATTTTAGTATGATGAAATAAAATCTACCTAACTAATTTTAGTCTCATGAAACATCCAGGTGTCATTTAAATACATACGTCTCCTTTGAAGATTATATCTTGAGCTTCATCATCTACAATATGTACTCCACCCAGGATTCTTGGTATATAACCTACTATTCACCTTCACTCACAAATTGAATGAAAAAATAATGTAGAGTCAATAACCCATGAATCATCTAGAGTAATCATTCCCTGTATCAAACTAGAGACATCTTATATTGTACTTACTATGTTTATTTATCGGTAAGATGAATCCCTTATATGATTCCATGAATCCTCAAAGATATTTCTATTTTTCACAAATCCAAGATGTGGTGCCCATATAAGTTAGGTTTTCTTGAAATATTCTCTATAACCATACATCTAAGGAGTTTTTTTTCTGATTGTCATTCTGCTAAGGTGACCATCCCTATCAAGCTGCATTGATATCGATTATGAATAGAATATGAAAATCATTACACGTCAAATCTTCTTTCTTGGTAATGTTTTAAATTTCATCATGAACCAGATCTATATTTCAACTAGAGTTTCTCATTTCTATAAACATGTTATCAATAGTTTTTTTTGTAATTTAGAACAGAAGATAAAACTCTAAAATATTTGTGAAGGTTACCTTTACTAATTCGAGTTTCCCAATGATCATAATGAAGTCATCAAAATAACATGTTTAAGGAATTCATTTTGATAACCTAATGATAAAAAATATTCATAACATAAAGACATTGTAGAGTTATTTTTCTTCCTCATACATTTCAGTCAATAGTTTCCCATCCTCTATAATAGTTTTGTTCTCTCTAAGGATGAAGAAGTATTCCATGAATGTGACATCCTGATCAAGGCTAATGCATTTATGTCGAACAAACCCCATTCCATATTATCTAAAATCTCAATAAATTCATCGATGATATGGGCATAAATATAATTATATATAATAATATTCAAAAGTTTCATTTTTAAAAATTAATAATCTTTTTCATAAAATATTTTTATATGATCCCTCTCTTCCTGTCTAGTCATTTCATTAAATAGAAAAATCCAACTCTTATCAATTTTTTTAAGAAAAACGAGATGAAAAAACTATATATTAGGTGTGAAGAATAACTAAACCTATGATTACATGTGATATTGGAGTTAAGAGGACAAAATATATTTAAAATTAATATTTTAGTAACATAGGAAGCCATAACATGCACTTCATACACGGGAAAAATGTTCATACAATTGTTTTTGCCTTTACGAAAGATAATGTACAAACTCTAATAGGTAACAGATTGTTTGATAAATGCATCTTCTTTTTCTATTCATTAGAACTTGGGAAATAGGCCACCTAATTATATTAAAAATAATATGAAAAAAACCTATATCAAACAGAAGAAGTTAAATCTATGATTTATGTTGTTTGAAATTATTACATACATCGCCTAGATAACACTATAATATTTTTCATTAATTGAGATAGGAGAGAATGAAACACTCATATGTCACACCCCCTCTAATTTATAATATCAGGAAAATATATTTTTTTTGAAAATCTCCCCAGATTTTAATGTTTGTAAACTTACTTTTGAGAGAGCCACTCCCTCTCATTATAGTGGGATTGATACAATGAATTGGTTTCAATTACATCCAAGATATATGGTTATCCTATATTCACTGGGGTATCCCCCAATATAGGCTTTAAAAAAATAAAACCATCAGAATTCAATACACATTAAAGCATCCCATGAAAAGTTGTTTTCTTGATGATCTATGTACGAACACCTCGGTCCAATGGACTCTATTTGATTATATGTTTCTGATCAAATATGTTTGATGGAATCTATCCCATTATCTTTATATAATTATCTATATTTTATAGACACTATACGATAGTATTTCTGGTATGGACTCTATCCAACAATATTTTTCACATGAGAATGAATAAATTTGACAACACCAAATATTTAATATTGAATTACCCCTACCAATGTGATAAATAAATGAGGGTATTAAAAAAGAACATATTGTTTTAGTGTTATCTTTCTCTTATTCTCTCAGGGAATTATAAATGGGGGAACTCACAGTGATTATAAGCCCTTTATCCACATGAATATAAGGATAATCCTTCCCCAAAACCATTTCTGTTGAACCTAAATCATCATAAGTGGCCCAATAACCATATAAAAAAACCAAAGGTTCTTTAGTAAAAACCATTAGATACTTCCCTAGTGCCTATATATGATTGAATCCTTCAAAATAAACCTCATAAGAGTATATTGATTAGAGTAAAAAATAATGAAGGAATTCTATAATGTCTTTCAGTTAAGGAAGAACTCTACAATCTAATCATTAATTGAACTATTATGAAAATATTTTTCTAATATTCCCTTAATGTTACTTTTATCAAAGAGAGAATATTCAGAAGTGATTTTAATTCAAAAATATATTGTACATGATTCAAATTTTATTATAAATAAATTCATAAGTGCATTATGGATTTCCTTTAACAATCTAGATTTTTCTAATTGATTCTTCATTTCATGGAAAGAACCAAAAATGTTTTAATAGAAAATTGAAAAGAATATTTTTAGTGGTATTATACTCATCATCCACTTTATGTACTAGGAATTAAGGATAAGGGGTAAACTTTATAGACTTAAAGGACCCATTTCATTGTTTTATTAAAAAATTATTTTCAACAACATTTCAATATGGAAAATATACATTGTATGAAAACTGAGAGAATATATTACACACCCCCAATGAGTTCACATAAATTTTCACATTATTTGGATATTTGATCTATTTCAATAGAAAAATTATTATAGTATATTCTTCAGTGGATACTTCTAATCATTATATTCCACCACTTCAAAAGTCACTTCTATAACCAAAATATGTGGGCTGAATAAAGGGAATTTGAAATCACAATGGACAACATGGATTTTCATGAGAATATTCAAGACATTTTCTCTCAAAACTCACATACATAATATAGTACATATAGAAAGTAATGCATATAAAACAAAATTAAATGATCCACTCATGTAGAGACATTGCTTGGAATAACAATTTTTACTCTGATTTTTAAAAGGGGATGATCATATAGATATAAAAAAATAGAAAACTATAATATCCCAATGTAAGTTATCAATTTTATAAAAAATTTAATAAAAAATTTCATATTTTTTGAAAAATTAATTTTTAAATTCTAACACAGGTTAACAAACCAAATTTATAAAACAATGAGTTAACATTATATCAATTCTTGATATAGAATTGATATAAAATGATAAAAAATTTAATTAAAGGATTTCCCAAATGAAAATAAACAAACGACTATATATAATATTTATTTTACATTATTATTATCAAAAGATGTTATTTTCATTTGTTTTTATCAGAAAAAAATAATTGTAGGATACATTTGATCCAATATATTAATTATATATTCATTTTCTAAATGTTGTGAATTAAAATATTAGGAAATAAAATAGATAATTTATTTTCATGTTTTTTTTTAATTTTAAAATATAGGTTATATTGATTTAAAATATACTTTTTCTATTATATTAAAAATTCTCTCATTATTATAAATAGATATATTTTGAATTTGTAATTCAATATAATGGAATATAAATGAAAAATGAATCATTATATTGAATATTAATGTATTTATTAAATAAATGTTGTTAGCATATTGATTTATCAATTTATATTAATGTGATAACTGTATTGTTAAATTTATGTCTTTCTAAGAAACTATATTTATAAAATTACCATTCATTTTAACTTTTCATTAAAATTTATTCTATATTTTTTAAAATTTTAACTTTAAATTTCTTTCATTGTTTTTATAATAATAAAATTTAAATGGTTTATTTAAAATTTTAGATTTATTTTATTTGAAAAATTAATTTGCGATTTTTGTAAATTGAATATTCTGAGGTTCAGGTTTAATAATAATGTTGTGTGGTCTCCCACTAAAAAATTTGTTGTAATACAATTTTGTAGTAGTGCATTCTAATTATATTAGTTATTAATATGAAATTTTGTTTATGGTATTTGAATAAAATTTTGGTTTTACAATTTTAGTAAATATAAAAATTGTTTCCAAATATATTTCAAAATTCATTATAATTAGATTATATAGGATTATTTCTTAGAATAAATATTATTTAAAATTGTCTGATAAAGAATGTGTATTTCCTAAACGAACAAGTATCATGAGACATTTAAGAAGTGTAACTTCGAATGATTTCACAACATTGACTAATCTAACTGTGAAAAATAAAATAAAAAATAGAATAAATAGATTATTTGGACATAACGAAAATTCTAATAGTTAAATAAACTATACAAATATTTAAAAATTTTCTGTTGAAAAAATATTTTTACATCAAGTGAAATATATAATGATGATATATTTTAGGGTTTTATAATTTTATGGGTTTTTATATTTAATTCGTTTTAATCATTATTATTTTTTATTAGTCTTTTATAATGAAAAATGGATGTTTCTATGTGACTTTGAAAATGTTCTGGGAAAGTGAATTTATTTTCATGATTTTAGACATTCAAATTATAAATTGATATCACTATTGTAGAATTATAGTTTTATATGTTTCATTTATATATCAAAATAAATATTTATTATATTAATTTTATTATTTTTCAATGGGAAAGGGGGTATTTTAAAAATGTGAGGAATAAACTATTTGGTATTTAAAATAAATATTGAATTAAAGTCAAACTAGAAATAATATTTTTTTAATTATCACATATTTGGAAAATAATTTTTTTTTAAATTTAATGCTCAACCATTAATAAGTTTTCCCATTCATGATAAAGACTCAAATTTTAAAATAAATAACATTGACTAAAAATTAATTAGAAATATTTAGTGTCAAATAAGGGATTTAATTAATCATTTAATGGTATTTTACTCAAAAATTTACTCATGAAAAACCCATTATATTTTATTGTTCAACGTTAAAAATAATAACTATTTAAGAATAAATTTTACATTTTAAATTACAATATATTAACATATGAAGAAATTATAGAATAAATTCTAATCTAATTTAAGTAAAAATTAAAATGAAAAGAATAAAATAGACTAAATTAGTGAAATAAATAGAAAATTTATAACTTTGTTCTTGAATGTATAATCGAAACAAATTATATACATCTATAATGAAAACTAAAATTTAAGAAGAAATAAAGAATTATATATACATACACTATTTGAGAGTATAATTATATTGTATAACTAAACCCTATTTTGTGGGGTCACCAACGTTTTATCAAGTATATTATTCTCTATATTTTTAATTATCTATACCTTATAAAACTATTGTTAAAGATTATTTCATTGTATCCAAATATATTATATAGTTAGTTATATTCTAATTATTTTAGAATCATTCCCTAACAATCATCCATAACATAATATTTTTGATATGAAATAGCATCTATTTAATTGAATCCATTCCAATTACAAAATAATATTATTTATCATGCTTATATTATTGAACTAATTGAATAATTTTCTATTTTCTTCATTGATTTCTCCCATATTACCTTGATTTAAGATTGGTCACCACTAACTTGATTTGAAATTTATCCAAAAACATTTTTTAATATATAACTGTCACATTATTTTAATGCTTCTCATTAATTAAATCTTTTTATTAGGGACTCCATCCAATTACACGTTACTCAAACTCTAGTTTTTTTTGATTAACCACAATATTCTGAATTGGTGTTTGACTAAATATTCTAGATTCACTACCCAAAAAACAACATTATTAAAAAAACTAATTATCCATTTATTTTAATTTTTTTCAAGAAAATTATTTAAATAATAGAATTAATATTTTAATATACAATTGTTTAGTTCCATCCAGAATATTGATTCTTTTGTGATATTGAAGAATCCTATGTAATATTATTCAAAGAATATTAGAGGCTATGATTTCCCTTAAATATATTATTCTTATATCATGCTTATAATTTTCCGTTATCTAACTTTTTAATATATCTTAAATTTTTATTACCATTAGTATAATGTAATAATTATCCTTCACATTATTTCCTAGAAAAAACACGCACAATAATGATTCATCTATTATATAGACGTTGGGAAGAAGATCCTTTTCATATTTATAAAAATTGATGAACTCCAACCGATTCCTGATATCCCTCTTGGTCTAAAAGTGGTCACCTATTTTGATGGGAACATTTTTTTATTCATTTAAGAAGTTTTATTTAATCAGGATATGGATTATAATAAAATTATTTTTATTAACAAATTGGAAATATATTTCCCTCTCATTGATTTATTCAAGCGAACCATAATCCCCTCATCAAGTCTATCTAACATGTTTATTGTGAGTCATCAAGACCATCAAAGAATTTTTATTTAGCTTCATTATAAATATTTTTATTAAGAAAATTTATACACCTTTCTCGTAGAACAAAAAATTTGGACCTTTCAAAAATATCATAAAGGCAGTTAATTTGTGATGCTGAAAAACATTATTATATAATTTCAAAATAAATAAACACTTTGTCGATACTATTTTTTCTCAAACAAAACCAAACCAAATTGAACTATGATACACTATATAACCCTTGAAATGTATAAATTGTAATTTATAGTAAAAATATTTAAAATCAAATAATTAAATTCATGTGTGATTAAAATAAAGTTAAAATTTAATAGTACTAAAATTGATAAAATTCATTAGTCTAGATAAGTAATAAAATAATTTAATGATGGAATTTATTTTTCATCTAAAAATTTCTTTTTAAATGCATTATTTTATGAAACTAAATAAACTATATAGATGGTATAATTTTTAATTGACTAATATCTATTCTAATATCAACAATAGAGAAACAATAATTTTATTATGTATTGGCATTCTATAAAAACACGGTTGGTTAAAAGATTAAAATGATATTATCCAAAAAAAATTATTATCATATTTTAGGATTTTATTTTAATGGTAAATTATCTTATAAAAAATATTAATTTTATAAAATGAAAAACATATTGGGATTTATCAAAAAAATTACGCTTAGATAAATTTTTTGGGTTTTTTCTAAAATAAAAGATTTTAGGTGAAGAGAGAAAATTCCCCCATTACTAAAAATATAACAATATAATTATATATGGAAGACCTAGTAGATTTTTATCCTTTTAATTAAAAATAATTAGACTTCAAGGGGTCAAAATATATGTTTTTAGTATCATTATTAGTTTATAAAACTTTTTTTAAAACATTTTTATAACAGAAATACCATTTTTCCAATAAATGTTTTTGGACTTTTATTTTAATGAAATATTGTTTGGGAAAATTTTGAATTTTTATTGATTTGAAAGGCACATAAAATTTAGTTTTTTATAATTTTCAACTTTATATCATGAAATTCAAAAAATATATATTTTCACTATACACATAATTTTCATGTTTTAAAGTAACCATTTTCTAAAAATTAGCTTTCACCTTTTACAAGTGATAATGTTAATAATTTTTTGTATTAAATATTTAGTTTTTAATAAATAAATTGATTTCATAGTTTCAATCATTAGGAATATATTATATAGTAAGAATTATTTTATTTTTAGTTATTAAAAGTGAACTAAATTGGTAAAAATTATTTACGTCCATAAATCTAAAAATGGTAAAAGTAAAATTTATAAGAGTAGAGGACATAAATTTCCATTTATAACGTATGTCAAAACTAATTTCTATGGTATTATTTATCATATCACATACCCAACTCAATTATTTTCTATTTCTGAGTCGTCTCTAGGTTCTAAATTTGTGTTCTTTTAATATTAATTGGAAATATATAAAAAAATCCATTATCACCACTTATTAAAGGGGTGCCTCACCACCACTTCAAGTCCAGAGTAAAATATAAAATTCTTATTGATAAATATAACACTATATACCATAAAATACTATTCATTTTGATCAATCCTCTAGTCATAAGATACTTTCTTAATACCTCAATTTCCCATAATTCTTCTAAAAGAAAATCCTAATTCTCCAACAAGAGTATTTTCCCCCATAAATTATTATTTTTCAATAATTTAAAAATAAAACATTATAATTCTTATATAACAACAGAAGTTTTTTATATGGAATTTTACTCTTCTCAATGACTAACTATTAACATATTTTCCAATTTTCCGTTAATAAAAATGCAACTATCATTCATGCGATGCATATAATGATGCCTCCAAGAAGTTACAACATCCATTTTTCACCACAAACTATAATAATTTATTATAGAGGTTATATTTTATAAAAAATAAATGTGTAATATAACTAGGATTATAAATATAAAAACTAATATCCCCCAAGTGGCCCTATTATTCATTGAGAAATGAAAACATTAATTGTTTATTTTTTATAATATCTTCTTAACAAATGAATATTTTTTCATATATATATTTTTTTTTATTATACCCTCTTTAAAAATGAATACTGAAATTAATATTTTAGGAATAATAACATTATTATTTTTATAGTGATATAATTACCAAAATAAATCACTTTCATAACCATAAATATCTATTCATTATGCCATATTCATGTTTGGGATAGTCTAAAAACAGATTTGAACAACATGATAAGATATTATATTGGAAATATCTAAGAACTAAATTACTAATAATATAAGATATAAATAATAAAATAATGAATTTATTATTTTTTCCAGTGGTAAATGTAATATTAACCTCATTAATATTTATTCAACCATATGTTTGTTAAAAATACCTAAAACATTTTTGACACTAATTTCTTCTACATGAACACAAATGGAAGCTAGTATATTATTATATTAAAACAATATAAATAATTAAGAATAATTTTTTATTTTTCCATATATAATTTATTAATGTATTTTTTAGAAGAATAATGAAGAATAATTCTATCATAAAACTAGTAAAAATTGATCCAGACCACTCACACACAATATTTATAATAGATAATAAAAAACAAATAAAAAATGAAGATAATAATTATAAATCAGGATTATAAAATTTTATATAAATAAAAAGGATTTGGAAATAGGGGATTAATATATTTCTTTATACAATATATTCAAGAAATTTTGTAGAAGTTGGGAATTAATGTATATATTTTTTGATCTCAATTTGGCTTAATTAAGATATGATTCAAGTTCACCACTTATTCTATTTCTAGTATTTATAGTACTTGGAAACATTTTTCTTAAATTTCATGAAAACAATGTTATTTTTAAATACAAATAATTTTCTACTTTCAAATAATTTTAATTTATAAATAATATTATGATGTATGTTTTTCTTACTCAACCCCACTTTCAATGAATTATATAATCTAATCTTGATCTTCTTACTTCTCTTCTTGGTTTCTTCGACCATATTATTTTATATTGAAACATATATTCCTTTCCTTTAAAATCTATCCTTTATACATAGAAAATTAAATATGTTCTTTCTCATGTGGCCTTTATAATTTTATTCTCCTATATTTTAAATTATTTTATATTTTTTTCTCCTAAAATGTTTTATTTCATAATTAATTGATTTGTAAAACATAAAAGGTATGTTCCAAACCACTGTTATTAATTATTGGTTACATATTATTTTTTCATTGTATACATTTTTATCAATATCATTATCAAATAATATTTGATTATTCGGTATATGTCATCCTAATATGTTTATGAAGTTTAAAATACCTTTAATTTAGAGATAATACATGTTTTAATTCCCCATAAAAATTTCCATATTTTGGATATACCAACTATTTTTTTTATTTCATGAAATGTATCACCTCCTCAAAATATATTCCCAAATAAATATATTTTGAAAACTATGGACATTTTTTAAAAAACCATCATTGTTAGATTCTTTTATAATGTGAAATTTTAATCTATTTCATTCTTTAAAATATATTATTCTCATTTTCAATTGTGTCACCAATTATATTAATTTTTATTCATAATTATTTTTAATCGTTATCATGATTTTACCATCATTAAAAATAAATGATAATGTATTATGTTTACTTATTACAATATGAAGATAAAATATGAATTAATTCAATTTTCTCAAATAAATCCTTCAGAAAAATCCTCTTTTTATGTTATCCCTCTTTATTTATGAAAATTTAATTCCCTATATTTTGGGTATATAACCCCTTTCTCATTTATTTTATGTAAGAAGGGAGTATTATTGAAATGGTGTGGCTTTGAATGGGTTTGATGAAAAAATGGCGTTTCAATAAAATATGGTGTTACCATAAAAGTAGGTGTTTCTATAAGAGAGTATTTTTCCATAAAAGGTGTGTTTGTATAAAATAGGGGTGTTTCCATAAAATAACGGTGTTTTCCTAAAATAATGTTTTCTATAAAAGAGGGTGTTTCAATAAAAAATGGTGTTTCTATAAGAGGGGTGTTTTGATAAAAATTACTTTCCATAAAAAAGGGATGTTTCCATATAAAATGGGTGTTTCAATTAAAAAGATTTTTCCTTAAAAAGGGTAATGTTGAATGATGGGAGAGTTTGGGGTATGTGTAAAGAGTTATGGGTCCAAAAGGTAGGTCACACAGTCTGTGCACAGTTTTCCCAAACCGTGTGGTCCATCCGTGTACAGAGGTCAAAAACCGAAATTTTTTTCTAGAAAAAAACATTTTTTAAATGATATATTTTTGGATTAAAAATAACAGTAATTATAGATTTATCTCCAAATAAGGTCTTATAACCATTCCCAAATGATTTTTTTTCCAATCTGGATCCCTCCCTTGGTGATTTGAATCACGATTCTTGTGGTAAGTGCCTTCTCTTCATCATTTTCTCTCATTTTCTTATATCTCCACATTATGACTTCTTGATATCATAGATATACAACTATTGTGGGTAGATCTATTATTTTTAAAATAACATAAATCTATATATTATGTTATTGTTGATAGTTTAGGAGATCTAATCCATTTCTTGGAATCGTGATCTGATTATTGAGTATGTCACCATTCATTCCTATTTTGTCAGATTTTCTTAGATTTTATTCGATATATGTCTATGATCCCATTTATTTCTAATATATAACCATATAATTAGTAGATATACATTGATAGAATTAATATAAATCATTATTTATTCATTATCTTGATTAGAGAGGAGATCTATGGTCATTCTTGGTGAATCAACCCCACATCTTGTGCGTTCTTCGTCAATTATTGTTTTTCTGCAGAATCATCGATGTAGGTGGATTCACTGTCATCACCAATTGATAAAATTTATTTGATTAGTTTTAAATTTAGTAAATTGGATAATATTTATTGTTAAATCTTGGTTTTATACATGTAATAAATATCTTTACTTCTAATTTACTATTTTTGGTAGGTTTTCGAAATATTGATAAATTGATGTATAAAATATTTAAAATTCATGAATTTAAAAAGGATATTTTAAAATGTAGATTTTATGGAACTTCTAAGTGGTGTGATTAGTTAGGGGGTTTTAATTAATTTTTTATTATTGAAATAAATTGGCATGGTAATGGTTTTAAGGAAAGCATTTCTTAATGAAATGTTGATTTTATTTAAAGGGTTGTTTTGGCGTGATCTTTAGGCATATTTTGTGTGTGTGTTCATATTGAATATATGGGTTATGGTTGAAATATGAACTCTTTATCGGTGTAAAATGGTTAATGGACTATGGGATATAATTACAGTGTGACGACATGGAAGATCTAAGAGAAACCACTCATGAGAATGGAACTATGATAACATAGCATGTGTGGCTGGTTTCATGGGTGTGTGGAAAGGATTTGGTATGAAAAATGGTTATGGTGAAATTTCTTTGAAACATTATTACTATTTCAATAAAATTTTATCTTATTGGAAAATTTGATTTAATTACATTGTAATACTTTTGTTGCAATCATATTTGGAACTTCTTAATATTTATTTATACACAATTTTAGAAAATTCGTTTAAATGAAATATTTTATAACAGTGTTGCTAACTCATCTATAATAGTGTAATGTGTTGGTATGTCATTGCAGATATCATACTTAGTTTTATACTCATCTCTGATTTGGAACATTGGTGATTTTCCAGATTCCATATTCCGGGATAGGGGAAAAAGTAACATTTCTCACGTTTTAAGCACCACATTGTGATGCTCGGGCTGTTTTGAGATCTTAGAGAATGAGGCATGTGGATCATAGAGTCTTATGTGGTCTTCTTAAGGTGTTTATATTTTTTCCTTCTATTTACTATTATATTATTTTATTCTTCCATTGTTTCATACATTGGAGTGGTTTTCATATGAATAATTTACTTGAGATTTCATTCTTTTATTCGAGAGTCATATAGTGAGTTGTTCTATTATGGTTTTCTTGGTTAATAGTTTAATTATAAAAGGGTAAATTGTTCCCCACATTCCTTTAAACCTTTAATAATTTATTTTAGAGCTTTATTATTTTGGGGATGTCACCTATGGATAGGTAGTGAGTTGTCGTGCTCTCAATCCAATGAGAATTAACTGGTCATTACTAATGGTTTCAGCTTGTTCAGACCTTACCTAAAAACTAGTAATAAGTGTTCTTTGTCTTCGAGGTGAAATTACATATTTAATATTCCTTGATTTTTTATCATATAAAGTATAAGGATTGTTAGAACATGAAATGTATAGCATAAAATGATGTATCTACCACATTTTTGTTGAACTTCATGTTATCATGGAGTAGGGTACATAAGTGTTTGGAGGCACTACTAGGATTTTAAAATCTCATTTTCTTGGGTTTATCCAATGAGATGATAATTACATATATTAGAGTAATTACTTCCCACTATGTGTGTTTAAGACATATATAGTAATTATTTATGTTTTGAAAGGTTTTTATTTTTGAAAAATTATGAAATTGATTTTCAAATAATTGATTTTGAAAATGGGTATGGTTATCGTATTTTGAAAATTGTCAGATTTTAAAAACTGGTTGAACATAAAAAGGAATTTTTTTTGAAAAAAAAAATGTTTTGATAGTTGATGAAATTTTGAATTCTAATACTTTAGATGATAGAAAGTGATAATTAAAATGGTTTTTTTAATGGCACCCAGTAGGAATCGTTGGAACCAACCAGAAGAAGTTGTAGAAAATGTGGTGGTACCTGAATTATATGTGATCCCATAGTCTGTTTAGAGTATCTTCTATACATTACAAGTTGTTCATATGAGAAACTAAAGGGATGACCCAAGTTGTAAATTGGGGCTCATGACATGACTCCACCAATACCACCTTCCATAAGCAAAGGGCTGGCGACTAGAACCCAAAAGAAATATCCCAAAAAGGAAAGGAATTTCCCTTAAGCATGTATACACAAACTTCCCATATAGAGGAACATGAAACTATAGGTGGGATACCAACAACAACCATGTCACATGAGGAAGAAAACACACAAGTAATGGTGAAATTGGAAGGAAAAGGGGCAAGAATACGAACCCTATAGAAAATTATGTACAATAAAATGAAGTACAAGCACTGAAAGAATTTTGATAAGGATCCTACTGAAACAATTGATTCAAATCAATGTCAGATTTCACTAAAGTGTACTATTCCTATGGATCCACCTTCTAGCACCACTTGACATTGAATCTCGAAGAACCCAGTCAAATATGTATGTCATCTACACAAGACACAATAGGTGCAGGTGAAGCGTGTGAAGGGGTGACCATAACGGTACTCATTAGGGACCATGAGACTAACTCGGGCATCATAAAATTCCAAAAAGGAAATAAAAAAATATTGCACAAAGATTAGAGTCACTATAGTCAGCTCGACACATGCATATCATAATTTGTTGATATAAAAACTAATGGTTTCAAACAACGAACACAAAGGTAATCATCCCCAATTAGTCCTTTAGGCTAGCTAGTTTTCTAGTCTTATTCAGTAGCTGATTCGTGAACTCTCACTGATAACTGATCCATTGAGTCTCGGTGGGTAGTTGAGTCATGAAGTCTGACTAATAAGTGAGTCATAGAGTCTCGCTGGGTAGCTAAGTCATGAAGTCTCAGTGATAGATAATTCATGTAGAATTGCTACGTATTTGAGTCACGTATTCTCGAAGGGCAACTGAGTCATGAAATCTTTCTAATATTTGAGTCACGATGTCTCTCTAGGTATATGAGTCATGAAGTCTTAAAAATATCAGATTCTTGATGTATCGATGTGTAGTTGGGTCATGAATAATATCATAGTAATAATCCATGAAATATTACTTAGAGGATTTCATGAGGTCCTCCCCGTCATGTGGGTCCCAACGCGACAGACTAAACATTATTTAGACACACTATTTGGGAGATAGATCCATTTTTGTAAACTGGGGGTGGTTGTGTCCGGGCCTAGTCCGACTTGTTCGGACCATCCCAAACATCCCGATGCAGGGTCCTGTAAGACCTGAACATATCATTGTATACCATTGGGCCTTATTGGACACAAGTGAGGATGGTTGTGGGTCTAGTCCATTTTTTCACCTAGTGACCCGAATTTTATCGGGCCCGAAATGCATAGGCAGTCCGGTCTCTTTTCCTAGCCAATGCACTAATCTGCCCGGTTTTATCCCATCGACCTAGTTCGCTAGGAAGATCAGATCAAATGTTTAGTCGGGCCACTCAGGCGGCCTGCCCTTCTGGCTCAGCTCTGCCTGGCCTGATGGGTTGGGCTGTTAGACACGGACCTGCTCGGCAGGCTCGGTTGGGGAAAACATGACTTGTCAGTAGGCCACCCTCATGTCTGATCACAACCTACATGGAGAGGGCCACTCTTCATGCATTGTGCCAGACTAGCACCATGTCCAACCGTCCATCATGATAGATGGGATGTGGACTACATTGCAACAACCTTCACTAAGCGCACCACCTCTACTATTGCAGACAACATGATCTAGTGGCTCATCCACACACAGTGCCGGTTGGCATTACTGCTACCCCCTTTGGCCACCAGGTCTGGTCTGGTTGTCTGATTTCAATTCTTCCTTGGCCCTCAGGCCCCATGGGTTTGTACCTTTACTACAAATACCTTGAAATTTTATTTTTTTCCTTATCGAACATTCATCCACTAAGAATTCACAAGGAAGGGGGGGGGGGGTCATGACTTGTTCATTTCAGCCCGCACCCTCTACGTTAGAATTTTACATTAGTGGATCTTGGGATCACAGTTCTATAAAAAGTTAATTTAATATGAGATAGAAAATTCAATAACAACACCCTCCAACAAGAAAAAATGATCCCTAGATGAACTTATTCATTGGTTGATTTGTGTATGTTATTTTAGAATAATAACAAGTGAAAATTAAAAACAAATAAACCCATATAAAGTTTGGGTACCCATCACTAATGAGGGTTGAAGCTTTAAGCCATTGTCGATCCTCACTCCGTTAGCATTTTCTGTCATTCTTTTTCTGTTGATTCTATAATGCCAGCATTTGTTGAAAATGTTCACCACCAAAGAGAGATAGAGAGGGAGAAAGAGGTTCCATGTTTATGAGAGAAAAATTGCACCAACTAATTTCCCCGATGTGTTATTTAATGAAAAGACGTCAAAATGTTTCTATTATATTGCAACTTTTCTTGTTATGTGATATCATTTATGAAACATCATAGCTACTATGATTTCAAAAAAATGTGCCATTACTATTTTCCTTTAATGTGGATTATTTTTGAACCATAGTGTTTTCATCCTCCACTGAATGGCGGGAAAAGAAATAAAAGATAGTGTTGTCATCCTCCACTGAATGTGGAGAAAAGTCCCACCTGGATCAAAAATTAAGTTCACTTAATTAAATGTGTGACCATGATTCAAAAATTATGAACATTCATTACTATGGATCTTGCATGCTAGTGGGGGGAACTAGTTCTACATGATAAAGTGGAGAAAAGTCCCACCTGGTAGGATATAGAGGAATTATTTAAATAACTATTCTTTCCTTACATTTTCAAGATCCATGGGATGACATACTTTAGCATGGAGTAGGAGAATATATCTAAAAGTGAGTTTGTGGCTAAATTTATGAATTTAGTAAACTTTTCACTAGAAGTTTTATAAAGTTAATCTTTGAAGGCACATATCATCGAATCAGGTTTGAGGTAATAAATTTTTCTGTATATTGTAGTTATTTGTATTACTAAGTACATTGATATGGTGAATAGAGCAGTGGTGGATGAGCCTGAAATATTATGAACAGTTTGAAGAAGATGTATGATGATTCCTATAGAAAATGGTGGAAACAATAATTATAATAGCAAGTGAAAAAAAAGGAAAAACAATTTCCATGGTGGGAACACGACTCAGAATCAAATAGCTAGATCAGTAAATTTCCTCCATGATGAAAGTTCTATGTGGGATCCTACCAATGTGCATCTTTTGAGAACATGAAGCATGAGTGTACAAAACCACCAAGGGAAATCCATAATTGCAAAAATATGTGACATCTTTAGTGATTTTGTCATAGTTTATTGTGGCCAGGTGCTCGAGACACTTCCCATGAATCACAACCAGCATATGTTTCGACATGATGAGGCCAGAAAAATTAGTTCTCATATGTAGAGCAAGGCTAACAATGGTGATTCTTGGAATACCTTGACTCCTCAACTAGGGGAATCTATGAAAGGAAACAAAGATCATAAAGAAACACTGAATAAATTATATATATCTGAGAAAATGATTCTGAATGATCCGGATGGACCATCTACGATCAGAGGTACAATTATATTTAATCCTACCCTTATGTCAGTGCTAATTTATTCTAGTGTATCACATGACTTCATTTATTCACATTTTTTGGACCTAATATCATTAAAATTTAAAAAATATTCTTTATCTGATAAAACACTAAACTCCTATCATTAAAGGAGAATTTCAGGCCTCCACATGTATATATTATGCTATAACTATTTCTAGAGATGAACTAAAGTAAGAATTTTCATTGTTGAACATGGATTTCTATGAGGTAATTCAAGGTATGGATTGGTTGACAATATTCAAGGCTCAAATTGACGGTTATAGTAGAATGGTAAGTTCTACAACTAAGGATGGCATCGAGAATCTGTATAGAGGATATAGAGTTACAATGAAAGGTGGAACAAGCTTGTTGGCATCAATGGTGGGAATGATCTCTTACCAGTTGTTAGACTTGAATTTAGAATCAATAGAAGAGATCAATGATGAAATTTTTCTAGAAGTTATGGATCAGTTTCTAGATGTCTTTCATTAGTACTTCTTAGGGTTACCACCTATAATAGAAACTGGAGTTTATTATTGATGACTTCTTTCAGACCACCAGTATTTCACGTTCCTCTTATCAGAAGACACCGAAAATGTAAATGGAACTGAAAGTCTTGTCGGAGGATTTTGTAATAAAATGTTTCATTTATAACCCATCACCAGTCTTGTTCGTGATGAAAGAAGATGGAAATATTTGGATAATTTCAAATTATTGTAATATTAACCTAGTTACAATAAAGAATAAGTATCCAATACCCCCACATTGGTGATATGTTCGATCAGCTGAGGGGAGATCAATGGTTATTAAAGATTGACTTGTGATCAGGGTATCATCAATTAAGTGATTAGATGGAAGATATTCCTTAGTCTTCTATAATAATAAGATATGAACACTATGAAAATGTAGTCATGCTTTTTAGTCTAATGAATGAACCAACTATTTTCATGGAATTAATGAATTAGATATTTCAGTGATATGTAGACTCTTTTGTTTTCGTGTTTGTCAATGACATCTTGGTGTATCAAAATATAAGGAATGAACATGAGAGACACTTGGAAACAGTGTTTGTAATATTGTAATATTATCATTTTTATGCCAATCTTTAAAAGTTTGATTTTTGAATAAAATAGGTGTGCTTTCTTGGCCATTGATTATTTATAATGGAGTTTCAGTTGACCATGAAATGATCAAAGTTGTTATCTCATGTCAACTAGTAAATAATATCTTCGATATAGAATCTTTTATTTGTTTATCTAACTATAATGACTGTTTGTGCAAGAATTCTCAGGACTAGCTGAGCCAATGAATACAATACAAAAGAATAATCCTCTATTCCAATGGGTAGAGTAATTTAAGAAATATTTCCAAGAGTAAGTGGTTTTCCGAACATCAGCACCTCTATGGATTTTCCATGAACTAGGACAGGGGTATGTGGTGTACCATGATGCTTCGGGGTCGGGGTTGGGCTCTGTTTTTATGCAAGGAGACCATTTTGTGTCTTGTAGTTCAAGGCAGTTGATAGAGAATGAGAAGAATTACCTAACACATGTTGTAGAGATAGCTATAGTCATGCATGTCCTAAAGACATGGAACCATTATCTCATTCATGATAAATTCATGGTGTTAATAGATCATAAGTGTTTGAATCACATTTTCTAATAGTGTGATTTAAATATATGGAAAAAGAGATGGATAGAGTATCTCCCGATGTTTGACATTAACTTGATTTATACAATAAGAAATGTTAATTTAGTGGTAGACACATTGATATGAATTTCATATACCCAGTAGTAAAAAGAGGCTTCAAATGAATGGTAGTTGATGTCCTTCCAAGCCGACGTGCACATGGGATGTGAAGACCAATGTGATGTTGTAGTTTTCATTTCATCTACACTAGTTCCTGATTTGGTAATGATAGTTAAAGAGGCACAAAATTCTGATACATAATTCCTAGTTATGAGTTCAAAAATCAATGGTGTGGAGACAATTATGGGTTGAAAACATGATAGGAATGTAGTATTGTGGTTTAATGACCGAATGATAATACCTATATCTTGTTAGGAATAACATTTTGATGTTTATCACCGTTTGATATGGGTTGTACATCATGGTAAACATAAGATGTATAATGCATTGAAGTAATATTTTTTGAGGAGTGGTATGAAATGGAAAGTGGATGAGTCAGTTTAAAAGTTCGTAATTTGTCAAAATGTTAGGATAGAGCATTAGAGACTAGTGGTAATGTTGCATTTTTTTCCTATCCCAGTGTGGAAATGGTAACATATAGCTGGGTATTTTGTTACATGCCTATATAGAATGGTTCAGAAACATGATTTAATATAGGTGATAGTGGATCAACATAATATGTAATCCCATATCACCCATTCGTGAATCTCATACGAACAATGATCTATCCAAAATCAATATCCAAGAAGTGGTAAAGAGACATGGAACACCAGCTTCAATCATGTCAGATATAGATCCATGGTTCATATCTCATTTCTAAAAATCTTTACAAAAATACCTTTGAACTCAATTGACGAGGAGTACCACATACCATCCATAGATATATTCCCAGTCTTAGCGGATGATAAAAAAATGGATGAAATGTAATGAGCATTTGGACTTGATTTTTGAAGCATAGGGGAGGAGAATATTTCTTTAGTGGAGTTCTCATATAATAATATCTATCAATCCTCGATACATATTTCCACATTTTAAGCATTTTACATTTTTCCATTCCATTATCTACTATACAAGGTGGAAATAGGTGATGCTTTTCAAATGGGTCCTAGTCTTGGCTAAGAAACAATGATGAAAAATTTGTAGATTTGAAAGATAATAGAGACAGTTAATAGTCGTCATAAATCTTATGTAGGCTATCATCGATGGACATTGTTCTTTGCAGTGGGTGATCATGTGTTATTAGGTATTTATCCTAAGCATGGAAAACATCATTTTGGGATGTAGTGAATGTTATATCCTAAATAAATATTCCACACTGACATACTACAAAGGGTTGGAGCTGTGGAATATTGGATGGGACATCCACCACAATTCAGTTTTGTGGACAATGTGTTCCATGTATCAGATTTAATGAATTATCAACCTGATCCTAACCATGTGATTTTATGGGATCATATAGAACTAGATCCAGAAGCTTCATTGGTATATATCTCAGTACGATTGTGGATATGAAAGAAAAATTATTTATTGGAAAAAGCAACGGCCTTGTCCAGTTTTTAGGGAAACATGGTAATATTTTGTAAGAGAATTGGGAACATGAAGAGGAAATATAAGATCAGTAGATATAACTATTTACAAGAAGCGATGGTTTTTTAAATTTCATGGATGGAAACAACAATGGTTGGGAGAATGAAATGCCCTTGGTTTCTTGTATGTATCCCTTTCCTCATAAGGGTTTTTTGAAATTGTGTGGATTTTAATTAGTTCGACAAAAAAGGATGTTTCCATAAAACAGGTTGTTTCAAACAAATATGTTGTTTCCAAAAAAAGAGGTTGATTCCATAAAAATGGTGTATCCATAAAATAATGGAATTTATATTAAAGTTTTGTGTTTCCCAAAAAAAGATTTATTTCAATAAAAAACAGAATTTTGATAAACAAAAGTGTGCTTCTATTAAAAAGAATATTTCCATTAAGAAATGGGGTTTCTATAGAAATGGTTGTTTCCATAAAAAAGGGAGTGTCTCCATATGGTATGTCGTTTCCATAAAAAGTGTATGGTTGGTGGAAAGAAGATATTTGGGGACATGGATGGTTTTTTGGGTCCAAAATTAAGGTCACACAGTCTCTAAACGGTTGTCCCAAATAGTGCGGTCAAACTGTGCACAAAGGTCGAAACTAGATACCATTTTCAAGAAACATGTTGATTTAATGACTAATTATTTATTTTGGATTTAAAACACCACAATTTATATATTTTTCTCCTAAAATTATTTATAACCTTTCCCACACGATTTGGAGATAACCGGGAGGCCTCTCGTGGGGGTTTCAAACCCGATTCTTAGGATAAATGCATGATCTTCATTGTTTTTGTCTCGTTTTAATAGATATCGTTCTTATCACTTCTTGATTTCATAGATCTACATATATTGTGGATATATATATGATTTTTATCAACAAATTAATCTATTTCTGGTGTATTTATTGATATTGGAGGAGATCTAAGCCATTTATTGGAATCTTGATCTGATTCATGAGGTATGTCACTGTTCATTCTTATTTGTCATGTTTTCTTTGATGTGCTTAGATATAATTTTCCAATCCCATTTATTGCTCATATATAGATATATCATGAGTAGATATACATTATTTTATGTTAAATAATTCAATATTTAGTCGTGATATTTCTATGAGAAGAGATCTAAGGATGTTCCTGGAGAATCGACCGAGGTTCTTTAGAGTTCTTTGTATATTGTCGACTTTCGTTAAAACATTCAATGTAGTTGGATTAGATATCATCTTAAATTTATATAATTTATTTTATTATTATCAAATTCTATAAATTGAATAATATTTATTGTGAAATCATGGTTTGATACACAGAATAAATCTCTTTAGTGACTATTTATCATTTTTGGTAGATTTGTGAAATCTTAAAAAAAATTCTACAAATTGTTTAAGTTTCTTGAATTATAAATAGTTATATTAATGTGTGGATTTTATAGAACATATAAATAATTTTATTTTTCGAGGGGTTTCAATAATTTTTTTTAATTAAATGAGTTATCATTGTAATGGTTTTAAGGAATATCAATTTTCAATAAAAAGGTAATTTTATTAAAAAGGTTGTTTTGGTGTGATCTTTATGAATATATTATGTGTGTGTTAATTTTTCATATATAGGTCTTGGTTGAAATATGAACTTATTTTTGGTTATAAAGGGTTAATGGAACATGAGATTAAATTACCTTATGATGACTTGGAAGATCGATGAGAATCCTCCCATGAGTGTGTAACTTTCATAACGTAGCATCCATGGTTGGTTTAATGGGTTTATGGAATGGTTTGAGTATTCCAAAATGGATAATGTGGAACTGTTTTGAATTATTTTTAATATTTTGAGGAAATTTTAGCTCTATAAAAAAATTAAATTCCAATTTTACACTTTTGTTGAAAACAAATTTTTTAACTTGTTTATATTTAGTTATATAATATTTTGGAAAATTGTTTTGTATGATGTATTTTATGATAATGTTATTTACACATTTATCCTACTATAGTGATTAGAGAAGTAATTTGGGATATCCTACTGAGTTTTATACTCACCCCTAATGTGGAACTTTGGTTCTTTTGCAGATGCTATCTTCCAGGATAAGGGAAAAGGTAACATTTCACACGTTTTTAGCACCACTTCGAGATGTTTAGGCTGTTTGGTGATCTTGGAACTAATGGAATATGGATATTGGTGTCTTGTAATCTCTATGGATTCTTTGGTTGTTTTAATCTATATACATTGATATTTATTGAGTCTTTAAAAATTGCGAACTTTGAATTTGTTTTGATATGATTAAAGTGGTTGAGATGTCTTTATTTTATTCTAGAATCATATAGTGAGTTGTTCAGTTATGGTTTGATTGGTTAACAATATTATTATTATAAGGTAAATTTTACCCCACTATCATTGAAAACGTTCATAATTTATTTTGAGCTTTTTTCATCTTCGGGATATATCTTAAATCCAAGAAATGACTTGTGGTGCTCTCAATATAATGAAAATCAACGGGTCATAACAGAAACCAAATTCTTTCTAATAGGTTTTATAATGATTTTGAATTATGTTTGTTTTTATTTGGATTTATGGAACACAAATACAAGTTAATAGTATTATTTTCATTATGTGTTAGGGGGACTAGATGTATATATCATTCACATACAGTGGGTAATTTTTTCATCTTTGGAACTACCATGTATGGTGTATGAGAGGTAAGCATAAGCACACCATTTTATGGGATAAGAGGGAAGAAAATTATATATCATTCCAATGATTTGGTTAAAGCAGTAAATTACATGGGATAGTATTAAAGGGAATGGGTATTGAACCTAATCCAACAATGGATTCTATCAAATATATTTATGAGATTCTAATGTTATTGCAATCAACAATGGGACTCATTACACTATGATAGTTTTGGATTTGATTTTTGACTTATACTATTGATGTAACAATTTATGTAACGACCAAATATTTATAATACCATGATTTTAAGATATAATTTCAACATGATATAATTTCATTCCTATCTAAAACTCTTATGACATGGTATGTGTTTTTTTAGAGACTACATGTATTTCTTTCATGACTTAAGAACAACTCTTTTAACATCATGTTCATTTAAATAAAAATTGTCTCCTTGCACATGTTTTTAAATTTTATCATGATTTATACTTTCTTATATGCTTATAATCTAGAAATTGATGTAATATTCTTATGTTTTTTCTTTACTAAGATTTTTAGATCACCGTGTTTTAAGATTTCCCATCAAAATGTTGTGAATAAAATATTAAATCAAGATAATTCTAGAAAGGAGTCTAGAAGGATTCTATTATGGGGATTTTGTTTTCCGAAGTTTGTAAAATAAATTTTCCATATAAAAATTCCACAAATAGTATAATTTTTTATATGAGATATCTGAGATTATTTAGAGATATAATTTTTAAATTAGTGTAATCATGTTAAATAAGGATGTGTTTATCTTAGTTTTTAATAGTTGGTAACAAAAAATTAATTCTATTTAATTTTTTGTTATTATTTTAGTTATATTAGGGATTGGGATTAAAGAAAATTATTGTAATCAAAAGATAAAATTTGATGTTTAGGATAACATCTAGAAATTTTTCTAAAATAATGATTATGTGGGTATCCATGAAATAGAATATCTATCTAAATATTAAAAGTAGATATATCCTCTTGAATAGATGTACTTATTGGTATTAACCTTGAATGAGGCATATTTGGTATTAAATCAATCGTCACCTAGTGCACATCTTATGGGCCTAACTACACACCTATTTTAATTTTCCAAGAGGATTTTATTTTGACAATAACATTCTATTTATGTGACATTTTTTTGGAATTATTATTTAATACAGTTAAGTTATGTAGTACGAGGAATACCAACCAAAATAAACCTATATTGAACAATGAGAGACTTATGATGAATTGAAAGACATTGTGATAGTTTTAAAGAGTAATTCCTCTCTAGGATGTAATTTTCATTATATTATTACTTATAATTCTATTATGATTTTAATTATTAATCACTCACATTAACCCCATTTAGTTTCAGTATTGAATTATCCGAAAGGATCCATGATAATAATAGCTTCCATGTACAACCCAATGATTATCCTAATGTGAGAACAAATGAGAAAAGAACTACAATTAGAAATATTTTCATTTTTTCAAATAGATGTCTTGAATTATTATTAAAAACATAAATATAATTTATTTATAAAACACATCAATGAATAGTTATATGGATTCTCAAGGATTTTTAGGTGATGAAGATAATGAAATAATGAATGCTAAATTTCAATTGTCACAAAAACATTTGTATATCCACTCATAGGAATGTACCCAAATAACTAGATGACATTTCATCTATGGTAACGTAGGGTATATTTAACATAATTTACATGAAAAATGAAGAGTTTATTGGTCATGGTGAAAGGAAAAAGTGTTTTTTCTTTAGGTAACAATGATAGTATGATTTCATAAATATGAAAACCATATGAAATTACCCAAGTAAATTTCCAAATTACAGTCCTATAGATGATGATAGGAATATAAAATTTTTAAGACCAATGTTACAAGGTTATGTATATTAAACAACAACTAATGAAGTGAGTTTAAAAAAATTATGATGAGTGAGTAACACTGGTTATCCCCGTAAGAAATATGAGTAGTATATTAAAATAATGTGAAACCCACTAATATGGACCAATAATGTTTTATAAGAAGATAAAATCATCACTTTAATGACTAGAAGCTTAATTTGTTAATAAAAAATCTAGTTATATGATTATTTTATATTGTGTATATATTAATGGGAAGTTGCACTGTGGAAATGATATGGTCATTAATTAAGAGGAATTTCATGTTGTTTGGAAACTAATTATCTATCTCTATAAAGGCTCTATATAATTGACATGAAGAGACAATATATAATAACTCAAATCAATATATTCTCACTAATCACTATAGTGATGATGATGAACTATCTATAAAAATATATCCCACTATATAATACATAGAACCAATTGTGAGTAGTGTTTAGAGTAAACATTTTTTAAGAAACCCCAAATTGTGATATGTTTATTATGATGTACGAAATGAGTTTCCTCTAACTAGATAAGATAATTATGTTAGTTCCTACTAATAATGGTTTAATGGTCTATATGGATGTTGAATTGATCTTTTAAAATAATTCTAACCACTAATCCAAGTTATGTAAATGCAGTGAAAAAAATAAATGAAAATAAAAACAATGATTTTTATAGTTGTTAAAATCTAAATGATCATACTATATTATTAAACCTCTTAGGAATTGATAATTATAAAAATCACTATAATATAATCCCTATATTTTTAAGGGATATCACAACCATTTTACAAAATCGTTTTTACCCCCCGAGAAAAAACCAAAGAAGAATTTCTTTTGCACAATTGGTGGTATAACCTAATCATCCTACATTTTTCAATTGTGGTGGAAGAAACCATAATAAACCATTTAAATTAGAGGTAGAAACTATACCTTACCTTTAATTGGTATAAGGATTAACTGAACCCCCAACCCTTTTTCAGTGATGGAAAAACCCAAGTTTAGATCCTTTTATAATACTGGAAGAAAACCACAAACTTAATTTTTTTTCGATTTGTGACCAAATATACAACATTTATAATGGGTTTTAAAACCAATTAGAATTATCCAAATATAAAATAAAATAATTAATTAAAACCATAGATCTATTTAGAAAACATAGGATCTTTTTGTTGAGGAAGTAAGGTTCAACCCAGCAACAAAGTTTCAATCGACTATACTTTAGTTGAGAGTAGTAGTTGATCACCGAAGTATTTACCAATAGTATTAATCAAGAAAATCCTTCACCTCATGTATATTATTTCTTATCTTTCAATATCTTTATAACTATTTCATCTATATATAATAAATTTCAATCTTGAAGAACATTTCAATTCACTTTTCCCAATAAAACATGTGATTTATTCATTTAATTCACATGACTAGCATACCCACTTTAATTATAGTGTTAATATTTAATATTAAATACATTATGTAAATATGTTAAATGTTTCAATATTTAATACCAGACTAAAAAATGATAATAATAAATGATAAAGTCACTTGGAACATTCCCATAATGTATATAGACAAATATTTCAAATTAAAACCATATTAAATTTCAAATCTCAAATTTTCTCAAGAATCCATTATTATACATGAACCCAGATAATAAAAATTTAATCCAATATTAAATTCCTCCTATGAATATTACATAATAATGAAATAATTAATAACAATATAATAAATAATCAAATCTAGATAAATATGTGAAACTAACATAAATTATAAAAAAGTATAAAAATAAAAATAAAAATAAAGAATATTATGATAAATTTAAAAAATAATTTTAGTATTATAGGTATCAAGGTAGGTTAAATAAGTTTCCAAATTTCCTATTGCAGACACTTTAAATTTTTTATATGGTTACATTTTTTTTCATTTTCTTGAGTTCCTTTTTTCATGTTTTAATATCATTTTTTATGTGGTAACACCATTTTTTTCATATGGTAACTTTGAATAAAAAATTTTTGTACTTAAATTAGCTTTTTGAAATGGTATTTAATGAAAAACAATTAATAGAAATATCCTACTCACTTTTAGAAGTGGATAAATACAATAATTTTTTTTTTCAAATAACTCCTTGATTTTTAAAATTTACCAAGAAAGTGACACATACATTTTTTCCTATTTCAATAAGTTTTTCATCCACAAAAATAAGAAAAAAATAGATAATTAAATAGATATATGTGTAGGGTAAAAATAAAATATTCACATATCCTTTAACATACTTAATAACCCTTTTTATTTCATTTTATTGAATTTATATAGGATTATATTAACATGTATAATATATACATAATAAAAACACAAAATTTGGTGTCGATGATATCAAATAAAGAATACTATCAATCATAGCTGAAAACATTATATTATAAAATTATTTTCTAGATTCATTATAGTCCAATTAATAATTAATACTCATTATAATATTTATATTTTTTCAATTGTTAAATAAAAACACCTCAATTAATTTTTTCACATATTTTTATTGATTAATAATGATTACATTTTTATGGAACTATTTTCCCAACCAAAAAAAACATAAGTTCACCCATTTTTATCACAAGAAAAGTCTAACCTGATTGACATTGAAAATTGTATATAAATTATTTTACTTGAAGAGACAAATATAATATCATAAACACATAGTATGAACATTAATGTATAATATTAATAACCTATGATAAATAAGGATGAATTTAATTTTACTTTTTCAAAACCATTGGTTAATAAAAACAAAGGATACCTCCCATAAAAAGATCAAAGATCTTGTTTTAGATCAAAAATTTGTTTTTATAGTATAATTTTTTTTATTTAAATTCATTCTCAAAATTAAGTGTCTATATTATATAATCATTTTCAGTAATATTTCCATCAAGAAATTAAATATTGGAAGATATTTAAAAATATATAAATTCTATAATGTGATGCTTATTACAAAAGAAATTTTTTTGATTAAATATGAGAAAATATTGGAAATGATTATTGAATAGCAATTCATTCTTCCTGATTTTAACCTTGAACCACAAACATGGATGGGTTTGTAATTATTTTACCATACTCATATAAATTTTTTTCTAAAATCACATTTGGTTCCCTTAATATTTTAAAACATAGTGGATTCAACACTGGTCAAAACATCATTCATAGGAAATGGTTTTAATTATTTATGAATTTCCATAATCAAGATAAAATTAGACAATAATCCATCGATATTTTTTGGGAAAAAATATAAAATAAAATATTAATAGGAAAAAAAAATTCATAATGGATTTATAGTTTTCACAATAGTAGTAATATCACAAATTCCATTTTCAAATAGATTATATTTTTTTATTCTTTGAATTTTTCCAATTAAATAACCCCCCTCAATAGATTCATTGAACTATGAGTATTTAGGTTCGCCAAACGTGTAATATCTAAACTGTTCCCCAACCATATATAAATTTTTATATTATTTTAAAATATTTTCTTCAAATTTAACATGGGAACTATATTCAATTACTAATTTTATTTTGTTTTAAACTCTATTTTATTACATTGAATTAGAATATCCAATAAAAATATATTAATTTGACCAAATTTTTTTTACATTAAATAATCGATCCTAAGAATGTTATCATTTCTTCCAGATTCAATAAAATAAAAAATTATAAGATTCATTCTATTATAGATTTCAAAAAGATCATTCCACAAAAATTTACATAGAGTTAATCAATTAGAAACCTATAATGATGGGTTAATAACTTCTTTATTAATATATATTTTCAAAGAACTCTGATTTAAAATTATATTAACAACTTCTTATAAGGTCTTCTTTTTCCATTATACTAAATCATTTTGTTATAGAGTGATATAGGCCAAAAAATAATGTCTACACAATTTCTGTTTACATAGTTTTTCAAATTATGGATTTTAAAACTAACCTCACCTAATACATCTAAAAAATAATGATAGAATATAGTTTTTATTTTGAGTAAAATTTCAATATAAAATAAATTCTAATAATGTCTCATATATTTGAACGATAATATAAATACCCAAAAATCTAATATAACAATAAAAAATAATAAAGACATACCTTTTACCTCTAAGACTATTAGTTTTTACTATGTAAATTAAATTGAAATATAAAAGTGTAAGTAGTTTAGTAGTATTTACCTATTGTATAGGCTATAATTACGCTTTATGATTCTCACCTTTTAAGCATTAATATCAAACGTATGTACTATCCAATTTCAAATTGAGTAGATTCAAAATCATTTCACTTTTGGAAACATCTGTAATAACCTAAAATTTACATGACTTAATCATATATTCCACACAAAAAAATTCATATTATAAAGCACTTAAATATTTTACATTCTATACATTCAACTCAAGGATGTTAATAGAACAAATAATATAATTTATTTTGTCATAAAAGAAGGCTTATGGATCATTTAAAATATAAAATTTTTCATTTTAATATTTCAAAATCATATTACCATCACAAGGTCGTAATATAATTATTAAATTATGCTTTAAATAATGAAAAAACCACTAAAAAAACTAAATTTTAAATTCAAACATCTTAAAAATAATATACTTTCCTGAAATTAACAATAAAAGTAACATTCCCCCCTTCAATGATATTAATGGAAATAAATTTATAAATATCACTGGTAATTTTTCATGAATATCTAATATCTATGTATCATACATCCTTTTTATGATTCATGGACAACATTTTAATAATAAAAATATTTAAGAAGTATTTAGTACCCATAAAAATTGGGATCCATTTGGGTTAGATAATGAAATTTTGGAAACTAAATCTAATTTCACAATACTATTTCTTGTAAATATAGAGAATAATTGTTTTAAGATAAAAAAAAATTGTGACCAATAAAATTTAGAAATATTAATGAACATTTATTAGACACTAAAATATAATAATATTAAATATATATATTATAATTTTATTGTGATTAATTATTCATAAACCCAATTATTTGTGATTTTATAATTTCAAAATAATTTCACATTATGGTTGTATTTGTTTATCAAAATGAACTATTAGATAGTACATTTTTTAACACATATTAAACACATGGAGATATTGATTTTTTATTTATTTTTCTTATACTTGTATCCAGTACTATTATGATCTTTTTATCCTTTTGGTGATGTTGGGGATTTATTTGTGATGATGACCAATGTGGTCCTCGAACCTAATAAATTCTACGCAATATGAATAGAAAAATAACCAAATAAAATATTTATAGCTTCAATAATTTAATAACAATAATTCTAAAAGATTCATAGGATATATATGAAATCATAGGGAACATTTAATTCATATGTTATTAGAGTTAATTCTGATTTTAAGGGATTTTTATGCTATCTAATTTGAAGATCAAATTCCTTGATATATTTTGTGGCCTAGAATGAAAACAAACCATTTTTTCATATATTCAAATGAAATATCCCATTTGCTAGAAATTTTAAATATCAAATTTGGTCATATTTGGATTATATTTATTATTTTATTCCCCTGTCTAATTAATTGATCTAGAATCCATTTTTTAAACAACTTTTGGGTAGATGGAATATGGAACTAATTTTTTTTAGGGGTGGAAAAGTTCACTCCCCCTTAGCTTTTCTCTCATTAGTGCCTATCATCATTTATTAAGAAGACATGTAATGTTGGGGAATATACTCAAGGCATCCAGAAAACACATTTATGGAATCTTTGGTTAAGTATTTGTAATGTGATTTGATTCATTTCAATTGTATTTTTAGGTTTTTGTTTTGTATTTGCATGAATATGTTCTCACATTTAATTTGTTCTAATAAAATTCAGTTTCTTAATAAAAGTTCTTTGTTTCTTTTAACTATATTAATCTTCATATCATGTTGAAATAATTCCATCAAGGTGTGCACATATTATTTGAATATCTTATGATATTTTTCAACTAATGGGGTAGTGATCATATTTCTCTATTTTTCTTCTTCAATTATTCCATCACTAGTCAACATACAACTTCCATTGAGATTATAGAATCAATTATGAGATAAAACTATTATGTTATTTATAGTGGAATAGAAAGGGGTAGAATTGGCTGTTATTCCATTCTCTATAAATTCTTAAAAATTTCATTTATTTAAGTTATTAATTAACTGGTTTTATTTAATCATATACCTTATTTAAGTTTTGACCACACTATTCTTATGATAGTAAAATCTTTACCATTAATCGATATTGAAAATGATCCTTTATGTGTATGTGATTAGAATGTGTATGTGGGGGTGTAAAACTGGGATGTGATGTGGTTACCTTTATTTCATTGAATGATTCATTATCATGTTAATGTAATTGAAATAATTTTAAAAGAAATTTATCTAAAAAAACCATTACAATATATCGGGATCAACCCATTATCATAAATAAAATTTACTTAGATAATTTATTTATCCATTAATTTAGCTTAAATCAAACCCACTGTTTTCCCCATCATGGCAATAAAATCCTTAGAATTAGTGTCTATAAGTTCTACTTTGGTCTATATATATTTAAAACCCCTTCTATGATAAAATAAACCACTTATACCTTAGTGTAAATTTAGGAATGTAAAAAATTATATTAACATTGTCATGGACCCATGTATTTGACCTTATATTCTATCATTCTATTGTGACCAAATTTATTTATTCTCAATCTAATTTTTATTATCTATTCTCATTTCTCATATTTCCTTAATTATCTATAAATAAATTTTTATTGAAAATTATGTCTACTAAAATCATTAATACACCCCAATCTTGGTGAGATACACACTCTTCGTGATAATGAGATAATTGAGACTAGTCTTGAATACCTCTATCATAAGGGTGATGATATTTAACATTGAAAATTAAATTAAGACAAAAAACTAACATTGAGTAAAAATCTTGTGAAATATTTGGACATAGGAATGATAGCATCCAAAATATTATCAAAATAAAATAGATTATTCCTGGTGTATGATAAATACAGGCGAATTCTAAAATGTTAGAAAATACTCAAAACCAAAACAATTTCATCCAAAGTAAAATAATGATCATTGATTTTATTAGTGGGATAATCAGATTCATAATCCACTATAATATCTGAATCTCAACCCATAAAATTACTTTTGAACATAACTAGTACAATTCAAAAATCCTTTAGTTCAATTTGACCACCTAGATCAACCACTTATTGAATCTAATCCTCAAAAATTAAATTAATAAATGTGTATATAAATGAATAAAAATAATTAAGAAGTTTTATCATAGACATTATAATTATAATGAATTCAAAAGTTAATGGAACCCATTCCCACTTAGGTTTTTTCATTACCAAATTGACTAAATATTAATATTACAAAAAAACATCTCATTAACGTTATAAAGAATCAAACATTTTATATAAGTGACCTAAAGAAAATGAACTAACTATTAATTATTGTTTAAATCAATTTTAAACTAATTTTCAATATTCAATGGAGGTAAATTTGATAACATGGATTGTGTGTCCTTAATATTATACATTGACGATTTTATAGTACAAAATATCAGTGAACTATTTAATAAAAACCTACACTATGATCTTGTACTGACCATTAACATTGATGTGGAAAATTTGGGGGTTGAAACATATTTTTCTATGTGACCAATTATTTATTAATTTTTTTAAAAATAAATTTATTTTTATTCCCATTTCCAAGCTGGATTATGGGATTTCAATCACCCCAAACTCAAAATTATGGTCATTACCCACAATAGTATCACTTCATATGTGATACCTAATACCATGATATTTTTATTCAATATCTTGAAACCAATATATTAGTATTTATCCTTGATGTATTAGGAAAGAGTATAAATGAAAGTGGATCCAAATTTTCTAATATTGAAACAATTATGCCACTCATTGAAACACATAACATTTTTTATAAAATATATTGTAAAATATGGCACAACCATAATCTAATATAAGGTTAGTCGAAGAAAATTATTAGAATATTGAATGTTCCTATTGGATATGTTGGGGGGTCCAGTTCAAGCTAATGAAATTAAAAAATGTTCACTATGGGAGCCATCATAATATTTACTGTTACCATGACATTGTGTTTGGTATTACAAAAAACATGGGAATATTTTTTCACTTTTATATTGTCATTGTTTTCATTTAGTTATAGGATCCTCATAGGGTTTACATTGTTTTCATAGTGCATTGATGTGTATGATTCAGGTGATGCTGAGGTGGATATATTTTCATGAAATGAATATTTATCCCATGATTTAAGACATTGTCTTTTTTCATTAATCATTTGTCTCTAAGTGATATGGAGATTGAAAGTGTAATCAAAAGAATCATGAACTTCAACTTATGACATAAGGTCACCTTGTTCCAGGTTTCATATTTCAATTTATATTAAAATCTACTCTTATCTTCATCTACCATCTTCTAATTCTTTTTTTATCATACACTGGGTAAATTATTACTTCTATTATGGAGGATGAAACAATTTTTTTTTTGTAAAAAATTAATTTTTCAAAAAAAACATTAATATGAAAATATACGCATTCATGGAGTGAAAAATTTCATTAATCCTGAACATGATAACAAAAATTACAATATTTTAATTGGAATAAAAAATCATTTTACATTCCATGATATTTATTTTGATTCATCTTTAAGTTGAAGATCATAGATTTTTTAATTTTTCACTATCAAATGTGTTTTTTCACCATTTTCACTTTTATCAATTTAGTCAGAATACTACTTTTGACATCATATAAATTATGGGGTATTTGTATGGGTAAATAGGATCAATTAAAAAATATTATAAACTTGGTGATCATTTTATTTTTAAAATGAGTATTCAATAAATACAATAAAAAAATGTTAATAAAATATTATAATATTCCACACAGTCTAATGATTTGACCAAATGCATGTATTTCAGCATTTCATGATTGTGACGCCAGAGTTTTTAAGCCTATATTTTGTAATTTCTTTCACAATATTTTTTTGTTTCGTTGTGTTATTAACTTACTAAACTAAATATGATCTATGAGTATGTGAGGATAACATAGTGAGCTAAGGTCATTAATATTAGGATTTATTGTTAATGTATCCCTATAGGGGTCAATATGATTGAGTGAAGTTTAAATTACCATGTAAAATTAAATAAAGAGATAAGAATAATTATATTAAGGTTAAAATATGATTTCACCTAGAAGTTTCATAATTTCAACTTTGTATTAAAATGTACCCCCATATGAATAGTGATGAAAAACACATTATCATGATTAATAGAAATGGGATGAGTTCGGGAGGAAAACATGAAAAAAGTACGTTGACTGGGATTTGATATTCTAATAAATTTTCATTATCTTAATTTATTTTTTATTCATTCAATATTTTATTTGTATGATGGTTTTTGTGATAATTTTATGAAAAAATATTTTTGGGGAAAGTAAATTAATTTTTCATATTATTTTGAGATACTTCTTATTTGGGAGGAGAAAATCAAAAGTTGGATTTTTTGATTACCCACTAAAGGAGGATAATATTCATGTTTAGTACTATAATAACAATTTTCAGGATTATTCATAATCATATTTTTTAGTTAATTTTATAATTTGGAAAGTATTTCAAATTATTATCGTAATTCTATATTAAAATGTTTTTTATTCATTATCTTCCTTATTAATGTTTTTAACAACAATTTTTGTGTGATTATAAGATAATGTACCTTGGAGTGGTCATGAAATTGATAATATAAATGCATATATAATTATAATTTGTATTTTAAGGTGTTAGACTAGTAATTGATGATATTATATGGCTTCAATTAAATGAATCCTTCTTGATTTAATGAAATTTAAATAATTTAAAATTAAAATCATATAATCAATCACTTATAATATCAGATAATTAACCCATGCTCATAAATATGAATCACTTAGGTTATTTAATTTTCTAGTAATAAATATAAAAATAACCACAGAAGGGCCACTTGATAGGTAAAAAATCATTATAATGAGTGCATATAGTTTCTTCTTAGGATTTTGAGGATTCAGTAACCACTTCATTGCATCAAGTAGAAGTTTCACCATTCAGTTCATTATAATGAGACAAA
Organism: Viscum album; assembly: GCA_963277665.1. Lineage (NCBI taxonomy): Eukaryota > Viridiplantae > Streptophyta > Magnoliopsida > Santalales > Viscaceae > Viscum > Viscum album. The sequence continues at coordinate 1,156,435,497 of OY728133.1, read as the reverse complement.
TTAATCATTTTCAAAATGTCCCTTCATGTGAAATATAAAATAAAGAATATGTAATATATTTCTACTAAAACCATTAACTAAGATGGTTTTATACATTTTTGGTAACTAAATTTCAAATACCAGATCTTCTTTGGACTTATTAAATTTATTCATTCTCGCTATTTTTTAACAACATTCATTTCCATAAACAAATATTGGGAAATCAATTTTAACGCTTCAACTTCATTTCTAAACCAATCATTTACTTCTGAGACAAAAATTAATCAGTCAAGCTTCTTCACGTGTAGAACATAACCGTTTATCTTTGATATTTTCATGTTTAATAGTTTCTAGATATGAATATAATTTATCATTTGGGCTCCAAGGAATATTTTTAATATTTCTATATTCAAAAAACACATCCCAATAATTGATCTTATGATTTTTGAGTAATATGATGATCTTGATAACATTATTCTTGGTCATATATATCTCTTTATACCAATAATCATTAGAAGAATCTGAATAATATATATAAGCGGAAGAAAATTTTATATTAACTAACCTATTTTGATGATTCCTAATGCATCATTTTGATGATTGGTTTACTAAAAAGTATTGATCATTGAAAACTGAATTTTAAGTGTAACTTTTATAATCTTCCATTTCATTATTTTTATTTTATATTGTTCTCTTTTTTCGTATAATTCATGAGTATTGGGAGGTTAGTATTGATATTCCCTACATCTCTCCACTCATAGTATATAACCTTATCATCTAATTAATCTTTATCCGTTCATTATTCGATGTGTAATTGTTTTTTCATTATTGAGAAAATGTTATATTAACTAACCTGTTTTGATGATTCCTAAAGCATCATTTTGATGATTGGTTTAATAAAAAGGATTGATCATTGGAAACTGAATTTTAAGTGTATCTTTTATAATCTTCCATTTCATTATTTTTATTTTATATTGTTCTCTTTTTTCATATAATTCATGTGTATTGGGAGGTTAGTCTTGATTTTACCTACATCTCTTCACTCATAGTATATAACCTTATCATCAAATTAATCTTTATCCATTCATTATTTGGAGTGTAATTGTTTTTTCATTATTGACAAAATTTTATTTGTTCTTCCTCTTAATAACCAAAAAAAATTGTCTCTTTCACTTCATTATGATTCTAAATCACAAGAGTGTGTGGTCACATGAAATTTTGAATTAGAGTAAAAAATATTCCTTTGGGAATTATCCTATTGTGGATTATTTTTCAATTATAAATCATAATGCTTTTAATATTCAATAATATCATCAAATGAAGATTCTTATATATTATTACATTAATCAATCTATAATCTTTTTATCATTCCATTTATTGGGTAAATATAGAAAATCCTTCGAACCATAATAATTTTTTTATGATTTCTCTTAAAGAACACATAACATTTAAATCAATTTTATATTTTTTAACCCATTTGACTAAATACCTCTTATTTTCGAATTTTTAATTCCTTATACATAGCCATAAATATTTCTTGCTTTGTTCGTATCATATTATTAGAACCCATATGAGTAACTTATAATATTTCTCAAATTTCTTATTTTGATCTTCATTAAATAATATAACAATACAAATTACAAATAATTACACAATATATAATATTCACTACCTGTTAATTCAATACATGTTTTCCTATCCTTACCAACTAATCTATCAGGATAAACATTAGGTAGTTTTTATGGTTTTACAAAAATTTTAATTTTATCAATGCTCAAGTTTTTTAAAAGAGCCTCAGTGTTGGAATATTTGTATCCATAATTAGTTCCATCAATGTGATAAGGTGTTTTTGGTGTTTAGGTATCATTTACATTCATTATTTCTATGTTTTAATAGATCATTTCCCTTTTACTAATAATGTTTTTATTTTATTAGAAAAACGGAATAAAAAATAAACTAAATATAGGTAATCTCATTTGATAAAAATTGTTACATCCTTATAGGAATGAATGAATGATAATGTGGGGTTGGGGAGGCGAATTTACATTTTAAAATAATTGCAAATACTTATCCATGTTAGGAAAATGTAGTGAAAAATTATGGAATAATTAACATAGTTATTTTTATATTAGTTCATAAAAAGTGATCCTACAATATTCTAACACTCTCACAAAATTATTTTTATAGATCCCAATATAATGTACTCTTTGATATTTCAATTGATATCGAATCTATTTCACAAAAACATTTTTTAAACATAGATAAACCACCAATGATGAATTTTTTTTTAAACCTCAAGACTTAGTAGGACCACCTTACCATTTCTCACATGCAGTCATTAAAAAACAATAACTTCAACTGTGGTGATAGATACCAAGCATTCCTTTTAATCGGAATAATCTATAACCGAAACCATATCCATTAGTTATTATAAAAGTAACTAAATTAATCTTCATTTTGTTACCCTTTGAGGCATCACACAAATCCTAGATTTTTTGGATGTCATAGCACACTGTTATTATTTATAATTTATTGTACAACAATGTAAAATTATATAGAGAAAAAATAACAAATTGAAATGAAACAAAATAAGCATAAAATAAATTTATGATCTATGTATTCAAGAAATAATTTGTTATATAGAAAAAAATGATGAAATGATTGTACTTTAGTAGAAATAAGTAATTTATCATCCAAGTATTTATCACTTTTATAGTTCATGAATATCCATAACCACATTAACTTTTTTTGGATTAGTGAAACTAATTATATATATTTATTCTATTCATAATAAATTCGAATTACGAAGTACGTTAAAATTATTATTTCCCAATTTAGCATTTTATTTATTCACTTAATGTGCATATAAAATATACCCATATGGGATACTTAGATAATTTGTAATAATAATAAAAAATATAGGTAACACAATTTAATAATACAAAACTAATAAACAACAATAATAAATAATAATATCCCTCACAACATTCCCATAATGTATGTGAGTTAAACCCTTAAAATTCTATTGATACTGAATAGAAAACATGTATTTTCTCAGGAAACTAGTGTGGAACATTAACCCATGTCATGCTCCTTTAATCGTGTATAAAAATATTCCATATAAAATTATATATTATTTAAATAATCAATAACAATATTAGGAATAATTTGTTTAAGATAAACTGTAGAATGTAATATGATGTAATTGAAAATATTGAAGTATAAATAAAACATCGATTGTTTTGAGATAAATTAGGAGAAAATAAATAAGTGAATATGGTTTAAAATGTTGGTTAAATAATATTCCAAATTTCAATGGGTGGTCATATAATTTTTCTTACTGTTGTCACATTTTTTTAGGTAGTCAGTTTATTATTATTCATGCGATCACTTAATTTTTGTTCACTCTATTGAATAATTTTTATTTAAGTTTTCCCCTCATTTTCCTTCATGCATTCCCATAAATTTTTAATGTGTTCACTGGATTTTTTATCATATTGTCTCTTTATTTCTGTTCACCTAGTTCTTCTAGACAATGAATTTTTTTTGCTCATAGTGACTTCACTCATGGTCACACCCATACTTCATGAAATTTTCAATCACAACCATTACTCTCAATGTCAGTTCAAAAAAATTTCTTGAAAAGGTCAATTAAACAAAGTCACCTGACATGTTCACTTGATAATGTCACATCCTAAATGTCGTACCACAATGTTACTTCCACATGATCACTATACATTATCACTTCACAAGGACACTTCACAAGGGAAATTTGAGTATATTCAAAATGATTACTCATTTTAAATTAAACACACATAAATTCACTTGAGGATTTAACAAGAATATTAAAATAAAGAAACCTTATAGTGTATGATAAATAATAATTATTTTAATTATCTAAAATACTAATAATTAAATGGACAAAGGATCCAATTCAACAACAAAATTGGATATCTCATTAGAATTGAAATCCTAAGTCATTCTTATCTTACATGAATAATTAAGTAATTTCATAGTGACTAATAATTAATATTTATAGGATTATAATTACTTATTGGGGAATGTAATGGGACATGAACTTACTATGTAATATCCTTTTAAATAAAAAATGCATCGATAACATTCTTCACACAATTGATTGTCCCACTACATAGAATGAAATATTTTATAACTTCTGAATTTTATTCATTTCATTGGATGCTAAAATAGAGGTAAAAAAATTGTAAAAAAATTTCACAAACAAAATAAATTCCATATTCATAATAATTCATTAATAAAATCAGTGTTTCCAACTATGTAATAAGATCATTTTATTCTAGAAATATATTTTTCTTCTGAAATTGGATATTTATTTAATTTATTTTATGAAACGAAATATACTAAATATATTGTATATTATGGATGATAATAATATATATTTTTATTTGAATAATATATGTACCATAATTTAATTTGGTAATTTATTAAAAATAATAATAATAATAGTCAATATTTTTAGTATTTATTTTCCTATAAAATAAGTTTTTGATGTTATTTTTTTATGTTATTTAAAAATTATTGTCAAAATTTGAAATTACAATGTGAAAAATAATTATAATTTTTTGTATTAATTATTAAAATATTTTTTAGGATATTTTTTTTGGTATTTTTATAAAATTAATAATTTTGTGTAGAATAGTGAAAATAAGGGTTTTTACCAAAATTATTTCTTCATAATTATTTATGAAATTACTAGAAGTTTATAAACATTTAAATTGACCCTAATTGGACTAAGGGTTGAAAATATACAATATAAAATGGAAATATTAGTTTAAAAAACCTACCATTAACATTTTTTAAATTTATGTACCATTTTGCAGTAGAAACTATTTTTGGAATTTTATTTTATTAATTTTTTATTTGGAGAAAATTTTTCTGTTGATGCTTTTGAAATCTAGATAAGTATTATTTGTTTTATAATAATAAAATTTTGGTCATTACAATAAATAACATTAATAACTTCACTCCACATGTATATTTTAAAATAACATAAAAAAATCTATAAATATTTTTTTTCTCGTTACGTGCTCTATTGATAAAATTTATTTTCCGCTAATTGGTAAATTTTATATCATAATATTTATTTAATATTTTCAATTAATCAGCCCAAATTATTTAATAATTTTCAATTTATTTTTATTTTTTAAATTATAATTAATTTTGAAGGATTTTGTTACAATGCTAGATAAAAAAATGGTGAAGTAAAAATTCCAAGAGTAAAGGACATGGAAACATGTTTAGAACACATGTTAAAATGAATTATCAAGGACATTTAAAACTTATCACATATAATGATATAATACAATATTTTTTGATGTTGGACTTTTAAGGTGAAACATGTTATCTCTTTATATAAAATTTAAATATTTTAAAAAATCATTCTCACCACTTATTAGTGGGAATTCTCACCACCACTTAAATATAACCCAAAAAATTTGGATTCCCCAAAAAACCCTCCACTTTATCACTTCCCCTAAAAATAATATACTTTTAATGATGATTCAATTTATAACACACCTTTTTCGCTATCATTTGTTTTCATGAAATGAAAATGGTATCCATGTGTTCCGTAGACGATCACATATATGAAGTTACATATCTCATATTTCATCTAATTTTTTTATTTATTAAACACTCATTAGATATCAATAAAAAAACAAAAATTTTCTATATATTAACATTATTATTATATAATAATAATATAATTCCCCATAAAAATGCACGTTTATAATCTCAATCATCTATTATTTATGTTATGTTTGTGTTTGGGTGGGTGTAAAAATTGACTTGAAAAAGGATATAAAATTTTATAATGGATAAATATGTAAAAATAATTTCTAATAACATTTGGTTTATATAATATAATTAATATTTCAATTTTTGGAGAATGTTATTATTAATATTAAACACATTAATTAAGATAGCACTGCTTATTTGTTAAAAACAACTAAAAATGCATATTACCAATTTCCTATAAAAGAACCTTATCCAAAAAATAAAAATAACTAATTTAAAACACAATAAATAATTATAAATCATCATTTATAATTCCTTTTATGATATAGTAATGATAATTTTTTTGGAAAGAGTAAATAATGACACCGCTGTCACAAAACTAATTATAGATGATCAAGATTTCTCACACACGGTATTACCAATAGATAATAACTATATAATATACACATCGACAAAAATTATAAATGAATTTTATTAAATTTTATATATATTAAAAGGTAAAAAATATGATATTTATATAAATTTTGTGAAGATATTCAGGTGTTATAATATACGACATGAATTATGATAGTGTGTTTTTATTCTTATTTGGTTTCATTGAGATTTGACTCATCTACAATAATTATTTGTGGTTTAATTATTGCATATGGATAAATTATTTTTATAAAAATCATGTCCTTAATTGGATTTGAAAATAAATATTCCTTTTAACCATCCCTTAATCTTGAAATTAATAAATCATGAATCTTTAATTTTTTTTATTAACTCTAACCCCCTGGGGATTGACTTATATGATCTATTCGTGATATTTTAATTATATTCATTAATTATTCAACTCAAAGATTTTATATTAATTTTTATCTACCAATTTTCGATAAAATGAATAAATAACATAAATCAATTTCCTTGATGAATATATTTTTAAAAAAGTAAATCATTGTTGAGAATAATTATCATTATTTTCAACAATCATTTCATGTCTTTATCGGTAATTCCCCTTCCTATTATTGCACAAATTTATATCAAGAAATCCAATTATTTGTTCTATCAAGTGATATTAATTTTTTAATTCTCATTATTTAAATTTTCTGCCATGTTATCTTTTTTTATTATGTAGTATTTCAATAAAATGTAATTTTAAAACCTAAACAAGGATGTTCAAAAAAAACCGTATTAATTTTGGGTTCCATATTTTCCTTCATTTTTTTCATTTTTCCTCTATATTAAAATAAATAAATTCTAAAATATACTTTATATGTTTTCTTGACACATATATCACGTTTTCATTACCATTATTTTGGGGTTAAAACATATTTTATATTCTAATTTTAAATCACAACTTTTAAGGAAACATGACCCATGGGACCATTCAAATTCATTATACCATGATATGTTTCACGTTTTTTTTAATGAGAATATATTTTTAAAACCTAAAAATTTCTAGGGAATACAATCCATTTTCAATAATTATCTATAAAACAATAATAACCAGATGCCTTCCTTAAAATTTCCAATACTCATTTCAAAATTCACCACATAGGAAGTTCATTTTTTTACATCTCTTCGATAAAAGGTATTAATTTTTGAACATTTGAAATCAATTTTAAAGACCAATATTTTTATAAATTAGTACCATAAAAATGATTTATGATTTATTATCTTGGTATTATTTATGATATAGATTCTAATTGGGAATTGAGTCAAAATTTTGAAACCTACATCTTTCTCAAGAGCATTATCATGTTTTTCGAATTATAAATAGTTTTACTTTCATTATATGGAACAAATATGCATATAAAAATTATTATTTTCATTATGTTATGGGTGGTCCTATAATTATATTACCATATAATATATTGGGTAATGTTTTCATCTCATCAGATACCATGTACAATGTAGGGACATGTATTCTAAGAAAACAATATTATTTTATGGGTCGGCAGAAAATTATATTTCCCCCAAAGAATTGGTTAAATCATTAAATATCTTGAAATAATTTTTATTGGAATGGTTAGTGAACCCAATCCACCATGAGAATCTATCATCTGTTTTAATGTTAATGGATAGTGAAATCAATCAACTGTTGAATTGGTCCACTATGTTTATGGTAATGTAGAGTAAAACTAATACACAATGGGTTTATATCCACTATGATAGTCTTAGAGGTGAGCCTTGAATTATTCTTTTGATTTCATGTTTTATATTGTTGTCATGTATTTATGATTTGAAGATATAATGATATCATTTCCTTATTCATTGTCTCAATTATTGTATCACACTCTTATTTCATGGTACATGTAGTCATAATTATAATTAATGTATTTTATTCTAGATTTATTAACAACTCTTATCACCCCATGTTCTTTTATATAAAAAATTTCTCCATAAACATGTTTTCTCTTATTATTATTGTCTAACCATTAAAGTCTATTGGATTAGTTTTTCATTAATAAGTATTTGAGCTATAACATCCTAAACAACCACCTTGGTTTGAGTCGAGGAGAAATTGCTACTTGTCCTTAGGTAACATCCCCATGATGATAGTGGATGGAAACAAATGAAAATTTCTTCAATATAATTGACTGATTATTTTTCCTTAGACAATTAAAAAAATGAAACAAGAAAAACATAACCAAACTACCTCTAAATGATAAATAATTAATAGATAATACTACTCAATATATAACAAAAAAACCAAACTATATTAGTGTAACAAGTGGAATCCAAGATCAACATGAACTACAAAGAAGAAGACGAAACCAAAAAGGTTCAAAGACTCTAAAACTCTAAATCTACAACTACCAATAATCACTTAGATTCTACTCCAAAACCTGTTCCCGTACATCATGAAGAATCACTAAATAAATGTGATACTTTTCCTTTACTTATGTCTTGAAAAATGATATTTGCAAAATCACCAAACAACAAAACAATGGGATGACTAATAAAACCCATTAGGGTTTCCCCAAATAACTACACATATCATGACACTATGATTGAACATGAAATCACATTTATATAAATAAAATTAATATAAAAAAACAAAAATACATTATAGTTTATATAAAAGTTAATATTTTCACCCGAATACGATTTTTTGACCCAAAAAGATTTCATGGAATGAAACCAAACATCTATTCAAAACCATTTTAGAAATCCCATTTTTACATAATCAATTCAATTCCACACACATACACATCAAATGTTTAATTTGACCATGGACCTCTATATAATCACGATTGGTGAGTAATAATTTCACTAAGCCATAACAAAGTGAACCATTTTGATGGGGAAAATTTCAAACCCCTATCCATCCAACTTTCTATGGGGGAACTCCATATATTATCCATACTGAATTCACATGAACACACATGAACTATTATTCAAAAAATTCCAAATCAATCATTTAAATATTTTTAATAATAAATTCATTTATTGAAAAAATTTCTATCAAAACGTTTCCCCAAATCCAATAAAGCTTTATTTTTATATCCCACTTCTCAAATCAATAAAACAAATAACATTTCACAATAAATTTCCACAATTTCATAAACCTCATTAAACATGGTTTCTAAAAATATTTCCAGTCCAATTTCAAAATAAATTTAAAATTATTTTTATTTTTGGAATCTAAAACATAATTTTTTAATCATATGATTTGAGAGTGAATATACCTACCTTTGAAGCAATGGGAAAAATAAAGAATTACATGAATCATTCAATAGAACCATGTTGATTCTCCAAAAAACCACCAAAGATATTGTTCCTTAAAAAACATCCGTATATCCTCATGATTGGCCTCAAATATCATAGATATATCCCTTTTAGATAATATTTATGAATCTATGAGAGATAAGGAGAATATATCCAAAGAAAAGACCTCATGAATAGAGACTTAACAAAAATTCGTCCCTCAAAGCACCTTGATTTTCCAGAAGATTGATCTCAGATCAAAGGGATGAGTCTTTATAGCCTTTAAAAGGAGAGAAAACTGAGTTAGGATTAAAGAGAATAAAAAAAGAGGTTTAAGATTACAACAAAGTGAGATACAATTTTTTGGGATATAAATTTAAACCATAAATGATTAGGACACATGGTTAGGTAAACAAAAATCGGATGGTGTGGTATCCATTGCCTCTTAACACACATTACATGGTTGTCTCACATGGTTATAAAAACCCGGTACTGAATTTGTTTTCCCTTTATTACAATTTACACAGATACTCCTAGGTGGACACATGGTTTCTCAAAATCATGCACCAAACGGTATTCTAAACTAGCATCCTCTAATTCGCATTTCATGATTTATTATAGGAGTTGCAGAGTTTCTACTAACAATTATCCAATAGTAATCCTCTCAAAATCCCCAAAATATTTCCAAAATCATCCAAAACCTCTAAAAATACCCCTAATCACATTAAATAAATAAAATACATAAATAAAGGTTTACATACTTGAAGCATGTGGGGATCTATTCTCCCCACCATTGGCCTTTCTATCCCAATAAATTGGAGAACCAAAATTGTCCTAAGAGATTTTGAGCCACTACTTGACCATTTCTTCCTCTCATTCCGATGATTCTTCATGAACCTAAAAATGTTTTAAAAAAAACATTCAATAGATTGATTCTATTCTAATGAATGAATTTATCTATCATATATTAAATTCACACTAGCATGTAAAACATGAAGTATCCAACTATAGTTTAAAGTGATATCATAAAATCACATGGTAAGGATCAAGATGATATTTTTTCAACTGAGATTCATAAAACAAGTTGTGCACACTACTAATCCATGGTGGGAAATACAACCTATATTCCACCACACTAAACCATTCAATTATATGAAAATTACCTATTTATCATGGTGATAACTTTCACTTATTTTTAAAATGATAATTCTCAATCCATTTAATGATTATATAGAACACCTAATCACTCAACTCAAACAAAAATTGTTGTCAAGGATAAAACATATGTTATTCTTTATTAATCTATGTTGTCTCAATCATTTTACCAATAAATAAACATATATGTTGTATTTTGGGAATGGATAGGTCAAACCAATGATGTCTCACCTATTTCGACCCAAACATGTGGAGGATGAAAAGGGGAGCCATAAAAATCTTCAAAAGGAGTCACATCTATTGAGGCCTCAAAAGTGTTGTTATTGGAGAAATGTACTAATGGTATGTGATCATCCCATGAGACACCAAAATATATTACACAAGCCTAAATATATATTTTAATATTTTCATCAACATTTAATATTTTCTATCAATCAATGTGTGATGATCCATACACATATTCAACTAAGTACTAAGGGGTTACACTAAGGATTTACAAAAATGAGATGTAAACCTCAGATCATGGTAAAATACTATTGAAATTGGTATGAAATTTTTTCTTTAAAACTTATCAGATATAGATTTATAACATGTCTTATATTGGATGGATTAAATGGTCAGACATTGTGAGATAATCAACTATCACCCGTATGGAAATATTTTTTTGAATTGATCTCTAGGGAACTCTTACAAATTCCATAGGTATCTTGTTCCATTTATAAATAGGAGTTTAAAAATTATTCAACATACCAGATGTTAATTTATTATACGACATAACCCACTGATAGGTGGGGAATCTTGAAACAAACTCATCCACCTTCATTTACATGTAGAACCACAAAAATTGTACTTCTAGTGCATTATAAAACTCTTATATTATAATATGAATTCTCGATATTATATAGTGTTATGCATGAATAATTTGTTCATTATAATCCATAGGTATAGAAATTATACCATGAAATACAAAACTGAACTCTCATCTAGCATCCATCAATAAATATTATCCCCACCATTGAGTTTCAATTTTAATGCAACATATTCATAAACTAATGTCTATTCTTTTTTAACTATATTTTATAAACTAGAAATTGAATAAATCAAGAATAAAACCACAACAATAAGTTTGTATTCACAATAAAAGTTAATGTTATCTATCACCAACATGAACTAGTACCGATCAAAAGCCACATTTTCTAATAAACCATATCAATTATAGTTTAATTAATTCTCCACTGAATGGACATTACTTATTTTTTTGGGAAAAATATCCATCAAGGTGTCCTTTCAATATGTTTTGGGTCTGATTTTGTTTGTTGACAAAGATTTCTTTCCACAAATGAGTATGGAAGGTGTTTGTTGATGTAGGTATTTAAGGTGGCTTAGTTTCCTAGTGTTTTCCAAAATTTTTAACCTCATAATTGAGAGTTTGGTATTTGGAAAAAGATTATTTCCGTATATTTTAACATTGTATGCATAACATGAATCATATTTCATGGATTGAAAAGATGATACATGAAATTTCAAAAGGAATCAGAGTTGAATGGAACCATAGAGCTCAAGAGGGAGACCACATACGAGAATAGTTCGTTGGGAGAAAACAGTTTACAGTGATTCTATTTGGTATACAAAAGGATTACCAAACACGGGATGGATTTTCATTCATAGAGAAGAGGATTTGATTTGAGATACTAAAATTGGGGTAGTTCGGGATAATATTATGGTAATGTGGGCCTCCACAAAAGAAGAAAAGAAGTATGCAGACCCTATAGGGAAACAATACATGGAAGATACACAGTATTCAATTATGGTAGTTATGCATTGATGTATTGGTAAATATGTTATTAGCATAATTTTTTAATTTATTTTCTTGTAAATGGATCACTAATCTATTCATTACTAAGAGTCATTTTCAAAATAGAAAAGCATTTCTTCGAGAATTCATCTCGTCAAAATGAGGTTCACGAGGAAGATTCGGCTAATGGTGAAGTAGTTCATGGATGTGATTATAATAAATTGTGTTTATAGAAAATTGTAGTCTAAAAAGGAAGTAGTTGGTCATATAATGATTATTTTATAAGAACAAGGAACTTTGCAGAAGGAGATGTGGAACATGGAAGCGGTAAGAGGAAGCGATATGTGAAAGCAGTTTGTAGATGTAGTATGTGGAATCTGTAGGTAGTTTAGTTATGTGGAAGAGGTACATGAAATAGCTATATAGGGAAGGTTTGTGTAGGTGGTACACGGTGGTAGAAGAAGAGGTAGTTCATGGGAGTGGTGATTCATGAATCATACCTGCTACATTGTACACAAAGGAAGAAATGAAGTTTATAGAGGAATCAAGGAAGCTTGCAAAAGAACTAGAAAATTTAGTGAATTACATTTTCGAAAACCTAATAGTATGAAGAAAAGTTGATTTAATCTACGGTTGAGAAATTAAGTTCAAAAGAGCATCCAAATACAATTGTGGATGTCTGATTTCATGCAATTGAAAAGACCTATAAGTCCATAAACTATTATTGGATCCCTACAAATAGATGTGAGCAATAGATGAAGAAGATGGTGATTCTTCCCACCCGAAGAGATCTAGAGGAAGATACATAAGGAGTGACCCTTGGGAATGAAGTGATCAGACCCTAATAATTTTAAAGGTTGTGAGCATGGGAAAATAATTTCTATCACAATCACTGTAATTTAAAAGTGAGCCTTAGTACATTTGGTGCAATCAACACATCCCTGTTGTATGGTCCTTGGATATAGCTATGTGAGGGTAAACCAATAAATAATTCTTCTATACTTATGTTTTATTTTTTTATTACATTCACTTCATTATCATTAGATAAAATTAGAATGGATGAGATCAACATTGATATTATTGAGTATAAGATGTTAGCCATGTAAAAATGTGGTCAAGATCTAGTTTAGAGGGAAGATGTTAAAAAAAAATATTCATACCCGGATTGACCCCCCTATATCTGGGTATCTAGGCCCCGTTGAGACAAAACATAGTTTATACATCCAGTAAACATTTATCATTTAGAGATAATCCAACCATCTCTTCTGCATCATATTCAAATCCTTTTCTGAGAAAAATATGTTTCATTATTTTATGATATGTAAACAATATAAATTTCTGGCCAAAGAGGTAATGAATTCATGTATTAAAATCATCGACTATAGAAGGTAACTCCAATTCATGTTTTGTGTAGTAATTTTCATGGAACCAAATTTCCCATGAGACATAAGAAACAACATGATCTCAATACACGAGAAAACATCCCAACCCAGATCCTGAAGTATCACGAGACACCATGTACTGTTGTTTCGATTCTAGTAATATCATGATTAGTGGTGATGTAAGGGAAAAATTAAGCTCTAAAAATGTCATTTTAAATTCCTCATTCCATTGGAATGAAAAAATTTATCTTGTTAATTTTTTCATAAGTGATGATAGTTATGAGAAATCATAGCCAAAAAAGGGTAATAACTAGCATGACTTAGAAAACTTGGTTTCTAGAAGACATTTTTGGCCATTTCCTAGAGATAACAATATAAATCTTTTCTAGATCCACAAATACACCTACTTTAGAGAATAAATTTCCCTTGAAATATACCTCATATATAAAAATATACTTTGTTAATTTTTAATACAAATGATGATCTTGCAAAATTATCAAGACGATCTCCAAGTGCTACTCATTCTCAGAACTTGTTGTTGAATATACCAATATTTCATCCATAAAAAACAATAAAAAATAATATAGATACCTTTTAAATATCTGATTCTGAAAATAAATATGGAATATTGGTGAATTCGTAAGACTGGAAGGCATTTCCACATACTCTTAATGGCCATATAAACATCTGAATATTGTGTTTGGAATATCCTCCTTCTAAACCAGAAATTAGTGATATCCTAACAGAAATTCAATTGTCGGGAAACACTATGATATACATAATTAATTAAATAGTTCATCAATGAATGGAAGTGGATATTGATAATTTATCATAACATAGTTATGATTAATATATTATTTTAATACACCAATAGTGTCATTCACGTTTTTGAATAATATAAATAGTGGTGTCCCTAGAGATGTGCTTGGCTAAATGAACCCTTCAATATCTTGATCTTCAACTACATATTCAATTCTATTTAGTTTATTTTTTCCATCTAGTAATATGGAAGGGAAATATAGCTTTTCCCTAAATGGATATCATTAATAATCAACAAGTATCTTATTGGATGAATCCCATATAAATTCTCTGGAAAATATCTTGAATCAGATTTAAAACGACTAGAAAACTTTTTTTCTCAATATCATCCTCTCATTCAAAGGGAAAAGATAACAATTTGTGTGACATTGTTCCAACTTCTGGTTACAACAAGCACATTCTCCTACCTTTAGAGTCCACTAACCAGTAAATAGACATTGGATTCCTCCCTCAATTATAAAACTAACATTTAACAAATTAAAATAGATGTTATCCTTGAACATTATCAACCAATCCATAACTAGAATTTTTTCATAGAAATCTATCTCAATCATAATAAAGTCCTATATCTAGTTGAATCCATCAACACTTATATAACTTTATTTACAAATAAATCCTCAACATTTTCATCAACTAATAGAGGTTTGATGTTTCAAAAAAGAATGCATTATCTAAAAATAAAAACCTAGAAAATCAATAACATGATAAAAAATAAATTAATGGTATGAACATGTATTGAACAAATACTATATGAGGGTAGAATTAAAAATAATCATACATATCAATGATGATGGTCCATATTGATAATCCACTATCAATATCTCAACTCCGTATAATAACATACTCACTGTAATTTGTTCATTATTTCCTTGTGAGAATTCACTACCTAAGGAGTAATAGTATTTCTAGAATCATAACTGCTACCTTTGTTATACTAATGAGAGTTATTCTGTATTCATCATCTCATAGAAGGCTGTGAAATCAATGATCCATGAAATGTGTCATGGATACTCGACCTTAGATAAATGAGATAATAATGCAGAATTTTCCCCAATCTAGTATCACTTGTGGAATTATCTAGGTGGTTCCGTACAATCTCCATTTATGGGGTGAAATATTCTATATTTAAAACATCATTTATTCCACATTGGTTTTGGGGAAAGATTCACCAATTGAGACATCTAGCTATAAGCCATTACACAACCTTGGAAATAGGTGTCCCTCTTCCAATTTGTCCCAACATAATTGTTACCACCATCTCCCATAGGAATCCAAAATACACATCCACTATAGCTATTGAGATTCCACATTCTACAATTATTTAAATATTGAAAATACCTGTATAATATTTAATGAAAAGCATAAAAATATTTAACAAAATATCCTCCCATATCCCTGAATAAATAATTGGTGCCTTTAAGGACACACATAAATCTACATGGGGTGAAAAGAAGACTAAGTTGAAAATTATATCCAAATTATATATAAAATAGATATTATCCTGGTTAAAGATAGAAAATATACCATTTTAGTAATCTTGAACATATGACGATAGGGTTATTTTTTGAACAATGATTTAAATCCTCCCACGTAATGCCTTGGTATAATTTAGTGTGAAATAATAAATCCCAAAGATGTCCTACAAGATCATCTAATATATAGGTGTATAACTTTTCATTCATCTATGATTGTGTGATAAGGAAATCAAAGATTCTATTTATCCTATTTAAAAAGAAATCCACCTTCTCTCATACTAAATCACCTTAAAATATTAGAGGATTTTTTGGAACTCAATTGAATGATCCACATTACTTAGTTAATTAATTAGGTTCCCTCTATCCCTTGGTTTTTACAACTCCTACTGGGTGGCATTTTCTATATACCAAACATGGCGCCATATGTATTACTCTATAGAAATTCAAGTACTAGTAATTAAAATTTCTAGATTATAATAATCACAATAAAAACATCCAACAATTACAAACCTTATATTTTCATCCAACCTTTGAAAAGTCCCATAGCTTTTGAAAATCACACAATTTTGAAAATATAACTATCATTCCCTTTTCAAAATCTCATATTCTAAATCAACATCAACAATTTTTAAAAATCAACATTTTTCACTAAATCATAATTCATTACTCAAAATTAATTATAAAATCCATGTGGGGTGTATTTTCTCTCAATTCATTTCATGGTTATCTCATTTGCTAGACCCCTGAAAATGATATTACAACTCCAATAACTAGATCCAAAAAAATTATATACCCATATCTCTAGTAACATGATGTTCATCAATAATATGTTTTATATGCCTTATAATTATCAATATTTAAAAACCAAAAAATTCCTACTCATTTCTTCCTTTATAACACAATAACTATGAAAGAACAAAATTCTACTCAAATACACACAAAAGATATAATTTTAAAGTCCTAGAATGGAAAATATGATACCATTTATATCATACTACCCCTCGTTGACCTAATTCAAGTTGGAGTTTTATTTGTTCTTAGGTGACATCCCTAATATGCTAAAGGCTGGAAATAAATACCGAAGGCTTCAATATAATTGGGTGAGAATTTTCCATTTGGTAATTAAAACATCCCAACTAAGAAAGCGACAACAAAAAAACACATAATGATTACTGATTATAATGTAAAAAAACTCAATGTATAATATATCAATCTAAAATATTTCAATGTGCGATGTGGAAACAATAATCAACATAATTTCAAAAGAAGAAGAAAAAACAACAAGGTTAAAATACTCTAAAAACAACAACTATACAACTCATAACAAGCACCAAACTATGAGAAAAAAATACATGATTATATATCATGAATAATCACTAAATAAATGTTATACCTTCCATTTACATGTGTCTCGATAAATAATATCTTCAAATAAAATGATGATAGAAAAGAATGTGGAATACAAAAACAATGTAGGTTTTCCCGAATGATATCCTTACTAATGACACTAATATGAAACTTTTTTCCACAATTATATTATAAAATTTATGTAAAAAATTTATTATTATTAAATAGTTTTTAGAAAATCCATGTGGTTCTCACTAAATCGATTCTCTAACCAAAATAGTGTCAAAATAAAAAATCTAACTGACTCTATAAATCCCTTTCAAAAAACCCAATTGGGAATTATCTATTCCATTCCACTGATCTTGACTTCAAACAATGAATGATACCATGGAACTACCTACACACATGAGTTGTGAGTTATATTGTCACTAATCCTTCACTCAGGGAAACATTTTTATTTGGGGTGAAGATTATACATGTATCTACCACACATTTTAATGGGGGGAATATTCATACCCTTATATATCCTGATTGCACGTGAACACACACAATCTATTATAAAAAAATTCCAAATCAACCATAGTATTTATTTCTTTAAAAAATTTCTATTATTGAACACCTATCTAATAATCCATTTTCCCAAGTCCTATAAATCCATATTTTAATAGCATCATTTAAAAATCATCAAAAAAAGAAATTTTCACAGTCAATTTCAATAATTTCATAAAAAATAACTAAATAATGTTTCTACCAAGAGTTTTACATCAATTTCACAATAAATTTAAAAAAATTATAACAATTTGGGACTAATGATTCATTTTCTATTTAGAATAATCCATAGTGAAGACATATACCTTGAAAACTATGGTGAAAATGAAGAAGAACAATTTTTTTCCCCAAAACCATATTTAATATCCAAACCCCCCCTAAAATATTGTTAACTAACATCAACACAACCATATATTTTTATTATAGGAATAAAACATCATATATATATCCCCAATTGACTAAATCTATGAACATAATATTGGGAAGAATAATAAATATAAGGAAATCCATAATGAACTGAGACCTAAAAAATATGACCATCATTGCACCGTGATTTTCAAATATATATCCTAGTGACCAAATGGTAGAGTATTCACAAACCTTGAGAGGATAGAAATATGATTTAGGCTCAATTATAGTGAAATATAAGAGGTTTATGATAAAATAATAGTGATATCCAACTTTTTAGATCTATATTTAAATAGAGCACAGTTAGGCTATACAGTTATTTAAATAGTACTCTAATAACACACCATCCACTACCTCCCAACACCCTTTGAATCAATCCATGATTGTTCCATAATTTTCATTTATAATAAACATATTTATTTATTGATCGAAAAACATATAATACTTTGTTAGTTTTTAATCAACATAACAATAAGATTAAATAAAATACTATGTGGTCATGTTTTTCACAGTTTGATACATTATAATACGTTTAGATAAATTCTAAAATAATTATATAGGTTATATATCCAATTAATTATTTTGAAATTAATACAATATTTTTTATAGGAATAACATAAGAACATACCAAATTATACACATAAAAACCTATTATTATAAGAAGTAGTTTTACCATCATTTAAATGTGAACCTATTTATCATTAAAATTTTAGGAATTTTTTAAAATTTAAAATTTCAAAATAAACATAGTTTTTGAATTCATAATTTAAAATTTTTCATGTGGTGATATGTTTGTATTTTTCTGAGAGGTTTAGATTTCTGTTGAATAATAAAAAATACTTCAATATATTTGGAAACTAGCTTTTGGTTTAAATGATTATTAATGATAAATTATATTTTAAAAAATAATTAAAGTTATAATAGATTAATTATACAACTATTTATCTGATTGTGGCCATTTTAGTAATTTTTATGTTGAAGTTAGATTTTAAAATATATTGATCTTTTAATCATTTTCACATTAAAAACTCGCATTCTCGCCACAAATTTGGGTTTTGATTTAAATATAATTCTTTTATATTTTGTGAATGAAAATTTAAAAAATGAATATAAATGGTTTTAATGGGTATAATATTTATATTATCATTATATTATCAATGATTTTGACAAAATATATTAGTGAATGTAATGAAAATTAATTATAATGATTATGATGAAATGAAGCATAACAGGGGTTGAATCCTTACTGTTAAGGGAAAAACAACCTAGAAACTTTTCCAAAATCACATGGATAATAATAATTATGATAAATTTTCTATTTTTTATAATGTTATTAATTAGAGAGATACTATTAAATGAATGTGGCCTTTATAATAAGATAAGTAAATAAAAAGACAAAAAAGGAACCTTCCTTACCTTTAAAATATATAAATATTTAGAGTGTGGAATAAAATACATTTTTTATGTTATAAATACTATTTATAATGTTAAATTATTATTTATCCTTATAATTCAAGTATAATTTATAGAGATTTATATGTTACCATAATAATTTAACAAAGGATAATACATGAACAATTATGATAATAATTACGTATAAGAAATGATGCTATAAGAACTATAAGAGAAGTAAATTTAATGAATTATTGTGTTAATTTCTTTTTAGATTAGTATATCATGTTAAAAAAATTTAACATAAAATAATTTAATTCCAATATTTTTATTATATTTTTAAATTATAATTAAATAAAAAATTTCAAAACAGGCATTACGGTTATTTTATGACAATTGATATTTTATTAAATGATTTAAAAATTAACAAAAATACTATATTATACAAAGTGATTTTTATTTGTTATTAATTATAATATATGGTCTATTTATGGACTAAAATATCTTTTATAATTAACATATTTACACATAGATATAAAAATTATTGTTAGCATAGTTCATATTAAAGTAGTGTTTTGGCGCCTTACATGCGCTTGTTTTAAGATTAATTTTAGAAAATCAATGGAATTATAATTTTTTCAATTAGAAATAATATTTATAGTTTATTGGTTCTATATTTTCTAATAAATTTCACTTTAATTTAATATTAATAGTTAAATTTCATAGGATAGGAAACTAGTTATTTTAATAAAAGAAAAACAATAAAAATAATGAAAGTTAACAAATTTGGGCCAAAATGAAAAAATGATTTTATTTTCGTATGGAGAGAGTTTTTACTAGGAATAATTCACATTTAAGACATCTTTTTTTCATTTTATAATCATATTAGGTATGTCAGACATCCTAACAGTGTTTACGTGTTGGTACTTTTAAAAATGCCACTCCCTTTCACTATAAAAGGCTTTCAATATTCTACTTCCCCATGCCTGTCGAGCCTCATTAGATCCCAAAAATATGCACAAATAATCTCTAAAATACACTCCACTCAACCATGATTCCTCACTTTGGGAAGAAATCCAACCATAAAATCCATTTTGTGTAAACCAAAAGTTGTTACCTGAAAAGAGGTTACATTCTTCAAACATGCATTTATGTTTCCTTTATTTTTCACCGTTTAAATTATATTTTTTCCATCACTGTATAATAAAATCAGTATCATAACTATTCTAGGATTTTTTTATTTTATATTTTTGAAATAGACTATATGTTCCCTACCATTTTACACGTATCATTTAATTATTTTAAGCATAATTGACAATAAAATTTCAGACTAAGGATTGTAAAGTCTATTGTCTAAGAACGATTAGGTACATAATTAAGCATCATGAATTTTATTTTATTTAATCTTCATTTTAAGCACATATCTTCAATTGAGATCCTATATATGCATGTTATACCCTATGTAATACATCAACAAAAGGTATAAGTTAAAAATGTACAAATATATAATCATAGGAATAATACACAACATATGGGTTAGAAGGCATAACATGATGGCATAAAAGGCACTAAACATGAATAAAAATAAGGGAAAAAATTATAAATTGTATCATATAATAATGTTATCATTGGAATGTGGAAACAAAATATTACATTGAATATACATGAGTTCAGGGTAACCACCCAGACTATATCACGTGGTGGTAAAAGTCCCATAATGGATCAAGGTTCCCTTTCTGCCTCAACACAACATCTCATGAGTCTAAAAACTACAGAATGCATTGGAGTGCCATCTAAACATACCAATAATAACATATTCAATATGTGTTCCAAGTGAATAATCATACATAATGGAGTAAATGTAAACATAAGGGTTACCCATAGAACAAAATGGGCTTCATAATCATGTCAAAATGCATTACAAATGGGTGTATCATAAAAGTGTCCATAAAATAATATATTAAGAAAATTAATGGAAATTGATAGAGTAAAATAAGAATATATAATGATAAATGGTGTATTAATGATGTTAAATAATTTTAAAATAGTTTTTAGGATACTTTACTTATTAGCCACTTTAGAGCGGTTTGAAGGGAAAAAATTTAACAAGTCGTTAAAATAGAAAAGGAATAATTGGTTTAAAAAAACATGAAATTGACCATGAAAATGTTTTCACAATAAAATTATTTATTTTACATGAATAATAGAGTATTAAAATATATTATGTATAGAACATGAGAATGGGTAAGAAATTTGGATATTCTCATTAATCAGGCTTGCTTATCAAGATGTTTTCGTAATGGAATCTATTAAAAAATGTGTTTATCCATAAGATAAGGAAAATATTATCTAAATATATGAGTTTGGTACATATAGTGAGAACATATAATAATTAAAAATAAATAATGTTAGCAATATATAGGAGTAAAGAGAGAGAAATAGTAACCTAAATGAAGAATGGGGTGTCAGGTAAAATCCCTTCACTTATGTGTGAAACAATTATGTACCTATACATAATTTCCGGAATACTAAAATTATAATAATTAAGTAATAGTTAAATAAACATTTATACTTAAAACTGATTTATTTTTATTTTATAATTTCAATTATAGACTTTCTAATGAGTGATATTGTTCAATTTCATCGTTCAGGAGTGCTCGTTTTCTTAATTTTCATAATCTATTCCCTTATATAAGAGTTTGGAAGATCATGTTAAATGGAAATATAAATCCATAATTTATGTAAAAGTTTCTTTGATGAACACAAATAAATTCATATTATCTTATAAATCATAGGTATATATGATATGAGGATGAATCATTAGATAAAATATTAGTGATTATCGGTTAGAATATTTTGGGCAGTTTTTCCCACAACGAACTTGTTATGTTTTATAATTAAAAATAATATGTAAATAATGATTATATAAAATTAAATATAATTTAATAAATATAGGTTATGATTTAACCAAAAATATTGTTCGATGACCAGACTAGAAGGCATTGATATAAAATAAAATATTTTCATCATTGAAGGTGATAAATTAATAGAACATGAATGATGTTTTCATTTAAATAATTGAAGTGAGAGGATAAGGAAGATTGATGTTGTATTATTCAATTATAATAATAAAATTATATCAAATTTAATGTACTGGAGTTATCATTCCATTAAGATGATGGGAGGTGATGGGAGAATATGAATAAAAATGATCTTCAATGAAAATAAAAGAAAAGGAATGATTAATTTTCCTCTTGAATTTTTCCTCCTTGAAAACCTAATTTGGGAAAATATTTTGGTCTTTTAATGATACAAAGAGCTATTGGATGTGTGGGTTAGGTTTTGGATGAAATTTGACCAAAATTTGGACATGTCTAAAATCATATATGGTGTGAGGAGAAGATTTGTTCAGGGGTGGTATGTATAGAGGAGGAGAGGCGTGTTTTCTCATTATCTTATTCATTAGATTATTATTTTGGGTCAATACTATGATTAGTTTTAGAATTATCATAAAATATATTAAAATAGTTAAGGTAAGTTTGATATTATGCTTCTTATATCAGTGAGGACTCATAGAATAGTGTATTTATGTTATGATGTATATATACTATAAATAACTATATTTTAGTATTCCAAAAAAATCAACCTTTTTCGGGAAATCCCAAAATTCACCGTAAACATTTATCAAAATTTAGAATCCAAAAATTCAATCCAATTGAAGAAAATAATTTTTTATATATGGGATATTTAATTTTAAATTAGAAAATGAAGAATTAGTCCCAAATATTAATTTATGAATATATTTTTTGAATATAAATATAATTTTAAATTATTAAATTAGTAAAAAGATGTAATTATATATTTATGTCTTATTAGAATTCCAAAACATTATTTATAATTTTTAAAAGATATATTTAGATATACTATAGTATAATGATATGATAATTTCATTTATTGGATTCCTAAATTTTATCTATACATTAACGGGTGTGGTTACCATTCATTTGGTCATTTTAATATTCATAAGGGTAAAATTTCTACTCCTACTGTCATGTTAAAATTTCATCGTTATAGGTTCTTTAACTTCTAGAAACACTTATTATTTAATTCTTTATTCATTTTAAATGTTTTGATTGTGTCCAAACTGTGACTTTACATGGTTTATAATATGTGAAATTATTACTGGAAGTGGATTTCAATTGATAAAATTAAGGATTGTTACATTCACCCCCTATTTTGAAATTTTACACTCAAAATATTGTTTTACAAAATAAGGGGAAAAGGTAAGGGTCCTTCATATTCATCACGTCCTTTAGTTCACACATTACCACTTCAAAATTCTGGTTCTTCCAAAATGTTGTGATCCATTGTTGGGTATATTGGTATATAAATTTATCTCTAGGATTCTGGATCTTCACTGGCTGCTTCTCGTAAGAGAGATAATATTTCAATTTCAACAGTTATGAATTTTGTACATGTGAGGGATCTGGTGTGCACTACCCCAAGAGGGATATGTGGAATACATCATGCATGTGAGACATGGTCGGTGGAAGTGCTAGTCAATAAGACACAACTCTGAGACAATCAAGGATATCCAAGGGGTCGATGTGATTGTGTCTTATCATTCCTTTCTTCACAAATATCCTGATCTTAGCCCATGGAGATAAGTGGGGGAATACCATGTATCCAACCTTAAACTCAAGGTCTAATAATAAATTTCTTACATATCTCTTTTTCGATATTGGTATTCCGAGAAGTGTTGCTGAATGGTTTTAAACATATCCACCATTTTTTCAACCATTTTAGTTCAAAAAAGATTATTTTCACAAGCTTCCTAACATCATGATTAATTTATATATATTTTTCCATAGTGGGATATATATGGATCAATTTTGAAGCTCGAGTGGAAAATATTTTTGTAGGAGAACGTGACTAAAGGAAGATGTTGGTCTTATCCTCCTTTGAAGAATATATAACATTCTCTCAACATTTCATCTATTGTCTGAATAGTCCTCTCAAAATGGACATCTGTTTGATGATGACATATCATACTGAAGTTTTTCTCAGTGCTTATAGAATGTTTGGGAGTTTTCCCAAATTTCACGGTGAATATCTGATCTCAAATTGATAAAATTGATAGTGGTACCCCATTAAACCTTAAAACATCTATGATATATATCCATTACTATTGAATTAGAGAGAAATTCATTCAAATTTCCCATAAGTGAGTTATGTTTATAATATAATCATGTAATACACATGTAGCTTTATTTCCATTTGATGTTTTCAGAAGTCCAATAAAATAGTCTAAGAAAATTCTTTACCATTTCTATGATGGTTATGATATTGGTTTCATCATATCCTTATATGTTTTCCAATAAGACATCAATTTTCAACATACTGGGAACATTGATTTATATTCAGTAATCTTTGTGTTCATGTTTTCCTACCAATAGCACTCTCCACGATTTCAATACATCCATGTTCCCACGGGATGAGTAGAGAAGGTTGAGCTGGGTTTATATTTCAAATGTTCAATATTTATCCCTATATTATATGGTACACATTGTTATGACAAAAATCTCAAGTTTCCTTCATCATATAGTTTTATCTATGAGGATTTTATTTTTCTCAGGGATTCTACCTTCTTCTAGATTTCCACATTATTTCATTTAGAATCTCTTATTTTCAAGATATGGGATGGTTGGGAAATCATTTTAGAAATTATTTATGATGTTGTATCCTTATTCATTCCCATTTCCATCCAAATAAAAATATATAAAGATTATATACTTCTTAATTATCAGCATTGATAAGTTATAAGACCATTTCTACATAGAGCATCAGCTACATTATTTTCCTTACCAAGAATATAGTTGATTGAGTAGTTAGAATCCTTGATGAGCTATAAAAATATGCACAATCACATATTAAACTCCTTCTACATGAATATATATATGAGAATCCTATCATTATTATATATATCACACTTCTCCTAATAGTGGTAATGCGACCATATTTTTACCGAAACGATCAAATCTTCAAACACTAGATCTTGTATGGGATAGTTTTTTCTAATAGATTTTCAGTTTCCTTGATTAATAAGATATCGCTTTTTCATTTTTCATTAGAAAATAGTCCAATTCTATCTTTGAGATATAGTTTTACACCACAATGTGTTCCCCACGAGTTTCTAGTGTGAGCACTGGTGTAGTGTTCCACATCGTTCTCCACTCTTTAAAGCATTCATCACTTTTAGTAGTCTAGAAATATTTTCTATATTACAATTTAACATAGTTAGTGTATTCTCCAATATTGATATTTTCTTCAAAAATCACCTGTAATACCCTTCCATACCATGGATGATATGGATTTTTTTAATGGTGTCATCCTAGGCCACTCATCGATATCCTTTTTCATGGTAGGGTCCAATTAAATCCCTTTTATGATGATTACATTCCCCATTAATGTTACTTCCCAAATCAATAAATAATACTTTTGATACTATTCATATAGTTTCTTCCTTTGCAATGTATTAATTATAGTATTAAAATGCTTCATATGTTCCATATTTATGATGCAGTATATCAGAATATCACCAATAATGAATACCAAAACATTATAGAGGTAATATTTAAATACAATATTCATTATGTCCAATAACATTTATAGACAAATAGTGATGCCAATGGAAATCACTATTAACTCTTAGTTTCCATACCTTTCTCGAAAGGTAGTCTTGGTAATATCTTATTTCTTCACGTTTAATTGGTGATATCCTGACTGATGATCCACTACTGGGAAATAAAATTCTGCATGCATCTGATCAAAAAATTATTCTATCCATGGTATGGGATGTTTAATCATTATTTTTATTACGTTTAGCACATGATAATCAATGCAGAGGTGCATTTATCCATCCCTATTCTAGATAAATAATATTTGCATACACCATTGTGAAGCACTTCAACATATTATTTCCTTATCAATATTATACTATAATAGATTCATTAGTTCTTATATATCAACAGTGTCATTTCTATATGTTGTATTTGATATACATAATTATCCAAGAATATGTTAAATGGATAAATCAACATCTTGATGAAGAAGAAGACTAATAAATTCTTTAGGGAATACATCAGTGAAATCCCTCATGATGGGAAAGTCTTAGAGCATGATTTTCTCCATTGTATAAATCATTTGAGCGAAATATAACTTATCATTATGCAATTGAATCCATAATTAAGGCCATGATGGCATAAGATAATCAACCTCCTCCATACTCTTTAATATAATTTCAAGATTATTCAGGATTTGAAACATGATATCCCTTTCCCAAAAATTGGATGATGGATTTTTTTAAATATTTCCAATATATTCCCAATATACCATCATACTCTACCAAAGGAAGTATGAAAATATTTTATAGGATTTTCAGTCCGAAATCATTAACCAGGTATGAGTTATGAACTCTAGATACAATAATTTCTCCATTTATTATACCCACAGATAACCTAACCTCAAATTTTTTAGGTGGTGATTCAATTGTTATATTAACTATTTAATACTTGATAGAATGAAAATAAAATTAATCAAATAGTACATTCTCTATTATCGAATGAATAACCAATGTACATATCACCACATAGTTTTTGGGCTCCACCTCAGCATTAATTATAGAATATTTCCTTACAATATAACTTCGGGTTGATTTTTTTGATTTCCTAAAAAAACCCTTGGCTTTGGGAAATGATTTTTATAATGCTGTTATTATTTGTAATTGAAAAACTACACTCTAGGATGAGTCTTGATTTAAACATTCCTGTATAAGACTTTATTAATTAGATTCATCAAATACCTTCTGTGTTTATTTTATGATGCCCTTGTCTTCCTCATTTTAATGATCTCTTTGTTCCCTATATGTCGTTTCTTGGATGCTACTTCCCACACTTTTCATATGTGGGATATAGGGTCTTCTATCCATTATGGGGTTTATCACAAATATTAAACTTCATTTTAAAATTTTTCATGTGGACTACAAGACCCCTGAGACTCTACAATCACCATTTCAACCTTGTGGAAAATACTATATCCTCATAAATTTAAATGTCTCAAACTTCCAATGCTTTTCATAGACTCACCTTTAGTCCGATAAAGAATATTTTCAGCTTAAATTTAGTTTTCATGACAAAATGAGAGGTGTATCTTGCAAGGATTTTGATTCTTTCATCATAATCCTCAATAGTATTGTCTTCCATTTTCTTCAATATAAGGAATTCCCTTTCCATCTTGAGATGGAGGGTTCAGTGAAAATATATATTGAATTATATTTTCTTGAAATCATCCCATTCCATGGAATCAATTTATTCTCTGGATATTGTGTACTTGATATGTTTCCACCATCTATTAACTTTCCCATCAAAATGATAGACCACCAGTACAAATTTCTCATCTTCTGAGCACTTGAGGGAAAAAATATTCTCAATGGAGTTAATATGACGTTCTATGAAGAGATTATTATAAGATCCACTAAACATGGGATGCATTTTCATATTTATGGATTTGATAAAAAAAATTCTATGGAGAAAGAGGATGTTACACATATTTCAATTTATAATTCATAATTTGAGGGATCTTAGAAAGAACTATAATAATGTTTCGAGAAAACATTCCCATCATATTGGGAATATCATTAGGGAAATCATCACATTGCCTATCACAATTATTTTTGGCACGAGTTCCTCTATTTATATATATTAATAGTGAGAATAAATCATAATTATGGGTCTTGAATACATAGTTACTTTGAATAAAAAGGAAAATTTAAAAATGAACGGATAAAATTGTAAAGGGAAATTATATCCTAATTTGTGATTCCCTATGTTTCAAACAAGGCTACCTCAGATCTATTTCATAACACATATTCTTATAGGTTTTTCCATTACTCTCTTAATAGTGGTTCATAATGAGGTTATGAATTTACCAAAGAAAATACCTTGGGTGTGTCAAACTATGTGGATAGTAAGGCCCATATTCATTTACAAAGTTACCTTGAGTCGGCATGGGAACATCTTTTTGGAGTTATTACTACTAGGTAAATCTCTTCCAAAATGATGTGTACGTGTAGTATGTGGACATAGATGTATTTTTCTAGATAAAAAATTTATTTTTTACTAACCACAATTTAGAGATGGTTTCTTATACAAAGTCTTATCCCTAAATATGCCACCAGAGTTCTCTAATCAGAATACTAAAAATAACTAATATTTTTCTGTGATACCAACTAAAATGGACATATCCTTTTACACATTCCATTACATGATTTTAATAATTATTAACCATTAAATTACATTACATGGATTATAACCTCTTGAGTCTTTGAAAATTTAGTTTCATAACTGAACATAATGAGAAAATATTTTATTTAATCTCTCTACTCTGATCCAAACATAGATTGAGATCAACATTTTTTATAAGATAACTTAGGGAATACATGAACAAAAGGGATGAGCTAAAAATCCCAGTACAGAAATAAGGATTGGAATAAAACATAGAACATAGGTTAGAATGCATAGCATAATAGACTAAAAGGCTTGAAGAATTAATAAACCTAACGAATAATAACATTTGTAACATTAGAAAATATAATAAAGGAATCATAAGAATGTGGTAAAAACTTATACATGAAATATAAATGAGTCTTGGCTAACTACCAAAAATATGGCACCTGATGGATAATGTCCCATAATAGAATCTGGTTCACTCCTTATCCCAATATAATGTCTTATTATTCTAGACATTAAAAAATTAAATGGATAACTATCTATTAAAAAATCATATCCTATTCATTAATACATGTTCTAAATAAAGAAGAATTCTTATGTAATCAAACACAATCATAAGGGTTACCTATTAAAGAAAATGGGTTTTTAAATCATGTCATAAGGCATAACAAATTGGCGTGTCATAATAGTGTCCATAAAATAATGTATTTAAAATATACATGGAAAATAACATAGGAAAATAGGAAAACATAATGATAAATGGTTTCCAAATAAACTGAATGTGTTTTAAATGAGTGTTTAGGAAACATTAGAATATATCCTCTTTTGAACGGTTTTAATGGTAATGATTAACGAGTCCTTAAAATGGACAAGGCATAATTGGTCACATAAAAATAAAAATTGACCGTCATAAATTTTCCTGGTAAGATAAAATATTTTATAAAAATAATGGTTTCTTTAAATAAATTATGGATAATATATAATAATAGGTACAGAATTGGGAAATCTCCTCTAATAGGTATTTCTTATTGTGATGTTTTGAGAAGTGAAAATATTCTAAAAATGTATCTACCCCATTAATAATGATGATATGATCTATATATATGTTTTGTAAAGATATTCACTGAATTTATTTTAATTAATCAAAAATAATGAATCACTATATCGGAGTAAAGAGAGATAATGAGTAACCCAAAAAAATAGGGTTTTGGTAGAATCCCTTACCTTATGTTCATCATAGTTATACACTTGATCTTAATGCCCAGAATAATCAAATTAAGTTCATTAATTTATAATTATTGAAAATTCTAAACATGAAATTTATATATTATAATTTTATTTAGAACATTAATGGGTTTTTATGAGTTATAGTGTTTAATTTTATCGTTCTGGAGTGCTCGTTCTCTTAGTTTTCATGATAAGTTCTCCTATATAAGAGTATGAATGATCTTGTAAAATGGAAATGGAAATAAATAAATGATCTTCTAAGATATTAATGAAAATATATAATTTTAAATGACAATATAATAAATTTCATAATATGGTATTAGGTTGAATCATTAGATAAAATGCCAGTGATATTCATTTGAATTATTTTGTGTTGTTTTTTTCTCACAATGAACTTGTTTTTTATTTTTATTTGATATCATGAGTATATAATGAATACAAGATTATTCAATAAGATTTAATACAAATATAATAAGGTTTTTAAACCATAACAATTGTTTTATGACATAACATAATGGTGTTAATGGAAAATATAAATTTTTCATCTTTGAATGCGATAAATTAACACCTCAATAATAAAGATTTCATTTCTAGAATAAAGGGAGAGTATAAGGGGTTTTAATGATGGAATATTCCATTAGGATAATACAATTATATTATACATAAGGTACTGAGTCTTTGTTCCATTTTGAGGAGGGGAGGTGAGGAGAGATTATGAGAATTAAAGAACGAGAAAATAATATAATAGAAAAGGAATGAGTAATTTATCTCTGTAATTTATCCTCTTAGAGAACCTCATTTGGAAGAGTATTTTGACATATAATGAGACCAAGAGATCCAAAATGTGGGGGAGAGGATTAGTTTGATATTTGACCAGAACATGGATATGGCTTAATGCTTGAGTGGTGTGAGGATAAGAGGCGGTGATGGGTAGTATTTATAGAAGAGGGGAGTAATGTTTTCTCATTATTTTGTTGATTAGTATATTATTTTGGCTCAATCCTATAAATAGATTCTATATTAAAAAAATATAATACAATAGTAAATTTATTTTGGTAATCATGGTTCTTATATCAATAATAAATCAGGTAATAGTGCATTAATCTTATAATGTATATATACTGTAAATTACCATATTTTACTACTCACCCAAAATTAAACTATCATGTACCATCCTAGGTCAAACATGAACTGGACACCTGGTTTGGTCCATGACATGGCTCAAAATATGTTCTCGAACCCTAAGTTTTGACAACTAGTGTCATATATCAAGTTAAATCTATTGGAAACAATTTGGACCATGAAAATGGATAGGAAAATAAATAAAAATCCAATTCAATAATAGGAATAAATGATGGAAGAGTAAATTAATAAACTATTGCACGTACCTCCATGTTACCCCTTGGGTCACCACCAAACACATAACCATGATCGCTCCTAGTGTAATGTAAAACTGGGAGAACCTGAAAATGAAAATGAAAATGTTGGCATGAGAACCAATATGCTCAAATGTAATTCCACAAATAAACCACACCCGATGCCCCACCTCTAATTTAAAATACATTATTTCTATTTTGAATATGGAATGCATGGAAATAAGGTTTTATACTCTTTTATCAAAATATGTAACAAGATTTCACATTTAGGAAACCCCCTTTTTTGTTTTACATTTTCCACATCAATTACAATAAACATATAAGTCCTTAAAAATAATTATTTTAAAATCAAACTAGATCCAAAATATATCTTTTAATATAATTAATAAATTTAAAGTGTTTTGAGATCAAATAGCCAATATTGTCATAAGAGAAATAAGGACCATACAAGTATGAAAGATGGAGAATTTCGTAAACATCCCTATAGTGATCCCTAGATGTACTAGGTTCAGAACCGCCTGTCGGCATATAGTGAAGCTCCTTAGTATATTACCAACTAGAATCCCTCAATTAAAAAAAACAGTGGTACATCCCGCTTATACTAATTTCAAATACATGGGGTAGCACCCCATGTAACACCCAGAGATTTTATGAAAAATATTTTTTTTAATTTCATTAATGTCTTGTGTTGTACGCTACACCAAAAGGATCTTGCACAACACGCATCCTCGACTTGCCTTTCATTACACGCAATCACGACCTTCTTTGATAGCATGTGTAGTACGCAATAACGAGTTTCACTGAACAACAATATGCTATTAAAATACTAATAAAACTAGCCGTTATGAATAGTAATAACCAATTTTTGAAATTTTGTACATTTTATTTTTCAAAATGGAATTCATTTTTGGATTCTTAATATCGAAATTAGCTTAGGGTGAAATTTTGGTACTTTTCGGATAACTTTCATTTTCTGATGAATAGTGAAAATTACTAAATTTTAATTAAAAACAACCTTTTTAATCGAAATAATTAATAGTGATAAATTATTAATTTCAGTGGTTTTAATGTATATTTAGAATATATATTTACAATTTAATACAATGTTGTTCATTGGATGTAATTTCACCTTTAAACCAGACATAAACAAGTGTCAATCTTTTGATAGTTGTTATCTCTTAAGAACACGCAATTTGTTTTGACGACGGGAATTAATTTTTAAATCAATTAATTTAACTGATATGTTTTGGATTTGGTAAAATAGACATCATTTTTGAGTTCATAATATCAAATATAGCTTAGGCCTAATTTTTCGTATTTTTCTAGAAACTTTCATTTTTTGATGAATAGTGAAACCACTAAGTGGTAGTTAAGAAAAATGAATTTTTCATAAAACTTAATTTTACCGCTTCAATGAGTGGAATTTCAAATATCCGAGAGACACGGTTGATTTCAGTAAGTAAAATGTGGTTCAATGAGATGAAAATAATTTGTTGGTGAATAGTAACTTTTTACTTTTTTTACCACGGTTAAAAGTAATTAGGGTAATTAAAGGTAACAATGATATTATTATTACCCTAACACATGTCCTAATTCTATTGGAAAAGTGTAATTCGACCAAAAACAACCTTAGGAATAAAATATGACCATTTAGGCCCACTTGGATTAGATTAGGACATTTATTATTAATTTATTTAAAGAAGGGGTAAAATAGTTAAAATCAAAGTTGAATAAGTAAATCATTTTAAATATAGGGTTATATATAAGATAAATTCTACTATAAATAGTCATTAGAAAGATAAAAAGATTTCCTATATAATGGTATTTTATTTGTAATTTGTATACATTAAATAATTTAATTTATTTATGACACAAAGATGATACAGTAATTATCTTATTAATGAAATATTGACATTATTGATGTTATAAATACCCAAATAAATATAATTTCAGACTTTTTATGAAATCAACTAATTTTGTAGGTAAATATGACATATTGTTATTTATTTAATTAACTTTTTTCGAACTAATAATTCTGTTATGATTTTCACAAAAATCAATTACAAAATAGTGTCAAAATTGACATAAAATAGTTTTTAAAACAAATATTATATTAGTAATTGTCATTTTATTCCTAAAAATCTAAGGTTCGGCCAAATGAATTATATAAGGTTATATATATTAATAATAAACAACTTGGGGTTCATTTGGCTGCTTATAGTAAGTTTATTTACCTTATAGTATAAGAACACAAGAAGACACTGTAAAAGTAAAATTATTTAACTTAATGTTAAATCTACATGATAATGTTAAAATAGGAAACTAAACTTTTCTAAATTCTATTGGATGAGAGGATTTCGACCCATACCCACCTTAGCCTCTAAATAAATCAATTTGGAGCTATTTAAAACCGAACATGATTTTATAATAAAATAATATTTTTAGTTATTCCAAAGGTGCCCCTCTCCTCCCTTATAAAAGGGTACCTCCTCCCTCTCTTCCTCACACCACTTTGAGCCTTCCAGCTCGGAAAACCCCTGAAATATTACCTTCTCCACTTCCCTAGAAACATCCTAGAGGTTCTGGTCTTCCTCAAAGACCA
This sequence comes from Viscum album, assembly GCA_963277665.1. Taxonomy (NCBI): domain Eukaryota; kingdom Viridiplantae; phylum Streptophyta; class Magnoliopsida; order Santalales; family Viscaceae; genus Viscum; species Viscum album. The sequence continues at coordinate 1,156,401,236 of OY728133.1, read as the reverse complement.
ATTTTAGTGCCCTAAAAAGAGATCTCAAAGAGGCGCTTTAAAGAAGAGGTAATGTCCGTTACCAATTCTTTCATCTGTATTTCTTCTTCCACTTCTTCTTATTAGGTTGTTTCATTAGGAATTAATAACATCAGTATCAATTATATACTGATATGTTAATATAATTACGAAACAAACTTATTTAACCATCTATCCATCCTACGGAAAACGAAATCACCGCGCGTGCGTACGTACTGAATACCATCTCCACGCCGTGGTGTAATCTATTTTCCAACACCACCTCACGTGGATGGTTATAATGGTTTATATAATAACTATATATGATTATTGTAAAGTGATATTGATTCTTAAACAGTATACATACACTCCAATACAGTCCCACGATCATGAGAACGATATCATCGATCGTGCGTACTTACGGACTACCGTCTTCACGATGCAATGAGATTCATTCTCTACGTTAACCATTCATGAATGATTATAAAATATATATAATAAGTAATAATGAAATATATGACATAATAATGATTCTGGATTTATGTGTATATATATGTATGCCATCTACTTAATTCCATTCAACTCAATAAGGAAAAGAAAACATCATTCATGCGTACGTACGGTCTACCGTCTCCATGAACGGTGTATTTCTTTCCATTTACTGATCTATTATATTCTGAATGTATATTATATATAAATAATGTTTTATATTCTGTAATTAAGTAATCATGATCTAAGTAATCATATGAATAATTACACATCAAAACACAGATGACAAATGAAATGATTTTACCCAAAACGCTCTTTAACATGGAATTTACAAAAGAATGGGTAATATAAAGCAATAAGTGAACCATATATGATATCATAACAATGAGTATGATTCTGTAATAAGTCAATGACATTATTTAAATCATTATACAGGAGGTTCGGACACATACAAAGCAAATCGGACCTAAGGTAAGGGAAATATCACAATCTCATTTTTATCTGAGATTGTTTATACTTTGGCATTTACTAGGGTGTATTTTATCATCCACATCCATGTTTCCTCAATATGTAATATTATTTCCATTAAACTACAATTGTTTAAATACTATTTTACCCTTTGGTGAGTTTTTAGTAAAAGATATGAAAGGAATCTTTTGTCGTTTTTCGTACGAGGTACTTTTTTTGAATTTTCGGACAAAAGTACGAAGAATGTTTTTTAAACTTATACAACATGAATGGATTTTTAAAACATTATTTCCAAGAAGATTCATTTACAAGTTTTCAATTTTATTTTTAATCAACTTATTTTAGTTTATAATTGTATGACATGTTTGGAAAGGAAAAGTGTTTTTGAAGTAGAAAGGATATTTTCCTCAAGAATGGAGTTCAAGTGTTTTATCAAAATTATTTTCCATCTATGAAAATAAAGGGTTCTGTTTTCATCCCTATTATTACATTTATTTTATTATGTTGTGATTTAATTATTTTTATGAATTCCTTTATCTTATATTAATTGTTTTATGATGTCATGATTTTTAAGATTCCCATTTTTATTTCATGGGTTATGCTATGATGTATGGTTTATGATTTTGTGGCGCACATAAGAACGGTATCATTATGAGATGGGTGGGACCTATATCTCCCTCCAATTCATTGGGTAAAAATTTAATATCTCATGAGATAGACATGGCTGGAACGGTAGGTTATACCGGTTCAGTGAAACATGACTGAAACGAGGAGTGAACTCGGTTCAAAAAGGGACTTTGTCCACTAAGATAGTCATGGAAAAGAGTCTTGACTAATAAGAAATGATTCTCTATGATTATTTGTGTAAGACACAAAGTTTCATGTTTTATGTTATGATTATTGGGATTACATTTCACTATTATGATTTTTCCCATGTTATGAAATTATGATCTCTTTTGCAGGTTAAGATTTCCAAAAGATATGTTCTTATGAATATGACGTGATTGATATTTCTTTTGTTTACCCTTACTGAGAATTTGAGCTCACCCTTTTATGTTTTATTTTCCCCAGGACATAAAAAAATTATTTAGGTTTTAAAAAAAGAAGATCTTTATAGGAGATGTTGAAGATCTTTCACCACGATTAGGAGATTATATTCCGAGTTTCCAAAGACACTAAACTATTACGGTCCTTGTGTGTGTGTTTTTGTTATGTACTAAGTATTCCGCAAAAGTAATGTAATGTCTATGTAGGTTAAGCTTCAGGTCTCTACACCCCATCTAATTGGGGTTGATCTACCACCATCACACCAACCTCTAAAAGATTCCCAAGAAACACATTGTATTAATATACTATGTGTGTAGGAAGTCCTCACATGAATGACTCACCTTACCTGACATCTCCACACTTGACTACCACAAACATGGACATCCCCAATACATAAACCAATAAATATGAATCAAAGATATGGGTTCCCATTATATACTTATACACAATCTTCACAATGTTTTAGGTTCCAATCAGGCTCTTACATCACTTATGCACTCACACGTTCTTTGAAAACAATATCGTTTCCAATGGGGCCATCATTTTACATAACCATTCAAATAATTCCATAAAATATTTTATGTAATCAATCATGGTTTTACAATATATAATTTTTTATCCCATTTCACAATTCTCCATAATTTCCCAACCAAGGGTTCATACTTTCAAAACAAAATTTCAACTCCAAAATGACATATGGTTTCAAATAGGCCTCTAATACTATGATTCCAATATATATATATATATATATATATATATATCATAATAATACCCCAAATAAATTATAAAACCATGAGAAATAGTGCTTTCTCAATTAATTTATTCATATAGGCCTTTACATTATCCAAACCAAATTCACCTACCAAAACAATTTCCAATTCTATGTCGAAGTACTCAACACACTTATAATGTGACAAACAAGCCAAATTTTATAAAAAAAAATTAAATATAGTCTTTATGTTCCAAAAAAATACACCTCACAGGATAGAAACAATTCAAAAACTATTCTAAAACATTTAGGATGCATCCCACTTAAAAACAACTTGTAAAGAGGCTCTGATGATTTATATAAAAAAAGATACAAATTCCAAGAGGCTCAATTAATTTTAGCAAAAACCAATGAATATATATATACCTCATAACTATAAAAACACACCTTTAAAATTATAAGGAATCATGAAACAATATTTTAATGTTCAAGCATCGGGAATATACCTGAGAATGGAAGCAAACCAAGTTGAGACACTTCAGCTCTTGATGATTTTGAAAAACAAGACCACACTGGGACACACATACATTTTCATATATATATATATACACACACTTAATCCAATTTATATATTCTCCATGCCATGAAGTAATATGTTCATGGATGATATATATATATATATACACATAGGTACCTATGTATATGTTTCTATGCAACACCAATGATCCACGAAAGTACTAATTAATAAACTAGAGGGAAAAAAATCCTTTAGAACCTAATTAAAAATTTAAAATACCATGGTTTTATGAAAAAACCATCTTTAAATATCACAAAACACTACAAAACACTTTTTAGATCAGCCCTTATTTCCTTATTAGACCAAAACAATAATTATAAATAATTTTAAAAACATAAATAAATCATTATAAAAACATGAGAAACTTTATATGGTGTTTCAACAAAATTACCAAGACAAAACATTTCAAAATATTACACACCCATTCCAATTCACAAACCAATAATACCACATAACATGAATAAGTCTAAATATTTCCCAAAACCCCTAATCCAAATAAACATAATAGAATATTCCATATAAAATGCCTCCTCAATCAACTATTTTTACAATTTAAAGTCGAATGACATCTAATCAAATTCATTTGGTGTGTCAATACATAGGGATAATTGGAAAATTACGTCAAATTGAATTTTTTAAAAATTCTAATCCCACAAAAACATCATAGTAAGCTAAACAAAGTTATTATGTATGTGTAAAACATGTAAAATAATTAATTGAAACTATAATAAAACTGAATATTTTTTTAGAATGGATAAAACATAGACTCTCCTACCTCACAAATGTGAGAACGCGACACCACTTCAGGGGAAGGAATAACTAATCCTTACGGTCCCTTTACACACCCTAAAATCCAAAGGATGGTGCATTAAACGAAAACACAACCCATAAGGGTTCGACCAAACCATTAGTAGACCTTAAAATATGAATAATCTACAAAATATAGGAAAACACGCCGAGTCGGAAGGTTGATCCTGTAATTGGGGAGGGAAGAGGTAGGGGAGCTTCTGGGAGGACACTGCCCCATGCCAGAGGATTCATGTATGGCAATAGAAATGCGAGTGGGGGTGGGGGGGGGGGGGTTCACTGGGAATATGACTGCTAGAATAAGGAGGGAACACCCATAGAGGGAGGTTAGATGGTTTCATGGTGCACTGGTAGTAGGCCGACTGGAGTGAGGGTGGTCATGTAAGGTGGAGAGAACCAGGGGAGGGAGGCTCTGAGGGAGGCGAACCACATAGGTTGGGGGAGGGAGTGGTCGAGCGATGTGTGGGGGGGGGGAGATAGGTTACAGATTCTATATGAAGGAATAAAATATCTAAATCTAATGAAAATAAAAAAAATAAAAAACCTTTAATATTAATAAAATTATTAATAATAACATAATGAAAATAATAAAATTAATAATAATCATCATCATCATTATAACAATAATAATATTATTAAATAATTTTTATTTTATTTTATTTTATTTTATTTATTTTAATTTAATAAATTTTAAACATTAAACAAAAAGTCTCAAATGTTACTAAAATATCCATTACCACATGATTTTGGGTCAAGATGCGGCAATTCACCTCCCTATGATTCTTTCTACCCTCAAAAAGTACCAAATGACATGGTTGGTCAATGTTAAGATAAAAAATGCAACACTTCTGAAAACATTACCCTAATAATTTAATAACCTAAATCTATGAACTCACTCGACATCCAAAAGAAAAATCAACCTGATCTCAAGACGCGAACCACTTTTCACGGAAGCCACCTAAGAAGAACCCTCATCTACAAACAACACCAGCACATGGAACACCCTATCCCCTAACTATGAAATTACCAAACTATGGTGGAACATCTACATACATTCATCATGTGACCAATTATCCGGTTAGAATATTACCACTATTGAGGTCGAGTTCAACCAAGAAAAGGGATTTCCCCAATAGGATCTCATCTTAGACAGAGTTTCCCTTGGGTTAATTTCATTATGGTCTCCCCACTAAATTTGGATTCTAGTAAACATTGACACTTCCAAAACAAAAAAACTAACAAACCCAAAATCAACTCCTAACACCTATGAGACTAGGGATGGGTATCCCCAACATATAAAGAACCATCTAGTATAAAAACTGTTTAGACCTGCCCCCACAAAACCACCAATAGAGACTAACTCTCAACAAAAGAGAGAGGGGGAGGTTCTCCAATGGATGGAACATAAAATGAATAGAGATTTACAACACATCACTTTCGTAGGACACGAGAATCCCTAATGGCTAACACCCAAAATTCAACACAACCAGACCCTTGAACTGTCCGCATAATCCAAACCCCACAACATGGGGTCTCTGATGAAATACCCAAACTAAATGGAAGAATAAATCCCAATTCATTATTTCCCATGATGCATGAATCTCTAAAGTGGTCATGTCCAAAAACAAAAATGTGCCACAAAATAAGCTAAACACAAAAGAGAGACAATAATCTCGAGACTCAGATCCACAAAGAGACAAACGTCAAGGGATCATATTTGAGGAGGAAAAATTAGTACAATTATATGAAAACGAGATTACCATGCCATATTGAAACTAAATAAGAACTTTCTAAAATAGAGACCACAATGGGGAGAAGTAGCCTCTACACATTTTACAAGAAAAATGATCCATAAAAAATGAAACTGTAATAAGGAACCCTAAACTGTAGAAATTATAGTACTAGAGGAAAAAGCTAGACCATGGTGCCCCACACCCAAAAATTCTTGACTGTGATAACATTTTCTCTTCGAGACCTATGGCAGGAGTTTTGATGCCATTAAGGATTAGATGCCACATAGTCAAGATTTGACAATTTTCAACTAAAACTTCTCTTTTACTGGTTTGACTCATAGTTTCATTTCAACAAACCTAAGAGACCATGGAGAACATATCATATTTTAACTTATGAATAGAACATTATTATATTTTAAAGCTAGTAATGGTGGTAAACAAACAAAGAAGACTAATACGTGGTCCCCAATCAAGAAATGATCTGGGTCCACCACTCAATTAAATGTCTAGGAATATTATTCAAGGAAAATAATCATTGAAAAACTCATTCATAATTTCATCAAAATAATTAACAACGTCAGTTTTGGAAATTTTAAGACATTAAACTATAACCAATACTAACATCAAGACTTCATAGGATAAAAAAAGGAAACTTAAAGTACTCAAACTTGTGGCACTTGAAGGAACAATAGAGTGGATTTTCTATGAAAAATGGAACTGAGAAGGAATCATGTTACAAATAGGTTTTTCCAGTTCACACTCCTCACTGGATGGGTAACCTTATCGAATGAAAAAATGGAATCACTCCTTGAACCTTGGACTAGAACCCCACAAAAGAGAAACTATAATAGATTCCTTGACGATATCTTCATAGAAAAAGGAACTAACTCATTGAGATAGAAACATAGGCCTCCCATGATAGTTATTTTTGCTGGACAATCACATGATCTCTCATATTCTTCCCCTTCACCATTATAGGTATAAACCATCGAAGGATTGTGTTCATAAAACACCTTCTAGGATATCCCATCAAACAACGATGATGAGATTATCTCCACTACTAATCCAATGTTGGAACATAAAATGTACCTGAACGAGCACCTGCTGTCATGGCTTTGAGAGTTCCTAATAACCTATCATCACCAAAAATATAACTAAGCATGTATATTAACTTAAATAGATCATGATAACCAAGGAAGATGAAAAAAACAAAAAATATTTCAATTCCACTACTACGATAAGCGTTTTTTTCGAACCAGCAACCAGAAGAAACTCACTAGTATCCTTTGGGAATTTTCTCGGCCATATAATCAAAAACAAGAAGAAATAATCCATATTAAAACAAGACATAAATAAAAAATACACAAATCAATCACAAACCAAAACCTAAACTCAAATCATCATTCCGAACACAAACCAGTATGTCAAAACCAAGAAAACACTCAACTTCAAACAAACTAGTGGAGTGAGGGACTTGATTTCATTATTAACCTGATTAATGGTAGAAGACCATGCCCTATATAAGAATCAACATCCATGAGGAGATTAAATCGTGTACTCAGACTCCCAATGTGTCACTACTCTATGTGAAATCATAACGTAACACCGGCTTGCCTCAACTATAACCTTGAAATATAAAACAATGACAGTAGAGTCAATTCTTGAACTACCCTTGGAAACTAAAGATTTGGAACAAGTAAGGGTTATGTACTCCCTCCCCGTACCTACCTCCCCGAGTCCCTATAGTACTGATCATCATCTAAAAAAACCCTAAATACCAATAAAATCATCTGATACCTGTTTTTCATGTACCAACATCGTTCAAACATGAACAGGTAACCCAAGCTGGTTCAAGGAATGGGCCAAAGGGATTTCTCAATCTCAAGGTGCTGGATACAAGTTTTAGGCATTATCTTAAAACTGTTGGTAATGATTTTTCCCATGAACAAAAGATAAATCAATATATAAAAGTCCAAGTGAGTAATATGTATAAATTATCATAGAGTAAATAAATAAACTACTGAACGTACCTCTATGTGACCTCATGGGTCACCACAAAACAAAAATCCCAGCTCACTTCGTCAGATATGTAAAACTAAGAGAACAAAAAACTGAAAAAAAGATGGTTTGGGAACTTCGATGCTCATTACAAATGCCAAAAGGAAATCACTCTCTATTCCCTCCTCTAATGTGAAATCATGTATTACTAGTCTGAAAAATGAATACATAAAAATAAGGTTTTCCACTCTTATTTCAATACTAGTAAGAAGATTTTACTTTTTTGAAAACACCCATTTATTCCTCTTTTTCCAAACCAATTAAAAATTTATATAATTCATTTCACTAAATTAATTTTATTGATAACTAGTACCAAAATAGATCTTTTAATATAATAAGAAATTTAAAAGTGTTGTGAGATCAAATAGCCATATGATTCCAAAAAAGGAGAAACATACAAGTATAAAATGATGTGCATTTCCTAAACATCACAATGTGATCCCTATACATACTCAGTTCGGAAACACTTACTGACATATGGTGAAGATCCCATGTATATAACCAACTAGCTAGCCTCATCTTGCCAATCCCTTGCCCCAACCTATATAGCCTAACTTCAATTCTATAGGGTATGAACTCGTCAAATCATGGTTAATCAGTAACCATCACTCGGCCCTCTAAAAGACGTCCCTGAAACCCATAGTATTCATATACTATGTAAGTAGGAGGCCCTCGTACGTGTGACTCACCATACCTACCAACATCACACATGACTACACCAAACAGAAACAACCCCATTGTGATAACCCATAAAGAAAAATCTTAGATAGGGGTGCCCACTATATACATATACATATTTCACATCGTTAAAGGTTCTAATCAGGATGTTACAACCCATAAGAACTCACACTTTCTTTAAAAACATGAATGTTTCAAAATAGGCCATCATTTTAAACGACTATTAAAATCATTCCCCAAAATACATTATGATTTCAATTTGGTGTTCAAATTATATAAACATTTCAACAATTTCATAATTGACCTTAAGATGCCAATCCATCATTCATACCTTCAAACCCAAATTTATCCTCCATAATGACATAAGGAACCAACCAGAGCTTTAATACTAAGAATCCAATATCTATATATTTATGTGAATATATATATCATAATAATACTCCAAACCATTTCTAAAACCACACATGAAACACTGATTTCACTAACACATTTTCCAGACGAGGTTTTACATTTTCCAAACCAAATTCACCTACCAAAACCAATTCTAATTCTATTTCAAAAGTACGCAACACACATATAATGTTCCAAATAAGAAAAAATTTATATAACAAATTTAAATAAATTCTTTATGTTCCATAAAAAATAAACACCATAGGCTAGGAATCATTTAAAACCCATTCTAAAACATTTTATATACTTCAAACATAAAAACAACTTGTAAATAGGTTTTGATTAGTTATATAAAAAACGAATCTTATTCAAATAGGTGAAATTAATTTTACTAAACTACTAGGCATGTAAATATATGTATATTTATAAATGACACATAAATATAAAAAACTTGAAAATACTAAGTAATAAAGAATTTCAAATTGAAGGTGTGGGAATAAGAAACCAATCTTTAAAAGGAAGCAGTCCATGGTGAGACTCTTAGGATCTTGATGAATTTGAGTAAGATTACCACACCAACACACACTCACAATCTCATATATATATATATATACATATAACCTTAATGCAATGTATATATTCCCCACACTATGGGAGAATATGTGAAATGAAGATATATATTTATACAAATACGTACCATTATATGTGTGTGTGTGCACCACCAATGAGCTACCAAACAATAATTAATTAACCTAGAGGGATCAAAATCATTTTGAAAACAACAAACCATTTATGAAACCACGTTATCAATAAAACACCATTCATAATGACAATGATACACCGAAAAACCCTTTTTAGGTTATCCCCTTTTTCCATTTTAGACCAAAACTAGAATTATACATAATTTGAAAGACATAAGAAATACCTTTAAAAATGATGGTAACCTTTACCAGGTTTTAGCTCAATTTCCAAGCAAAAATATTACCAAATTACTCACGCCCAAACCAGTTAACAGACCAACAATACCATATAACACGAGTAAGGCTAAATATTTCTCAAAACACCATGTCCAAATCAACATAATAAAAATTTTCATAGAAAATTCATCATGAATTAACCATTTTAATCATTTAATGCTAAATGACATATAATCCAATTCATTTTGTGTATGCATACTTAAGAATAATTGAATATTCACATCAAATCTAATTTTTAACAAATTATTTTCCCATAAAAAATATCATATTAATGTTGGATCGAATAGTCGATATAAAAGTCTATTAGATGGAACAATACAAGAGGGGCGGTGAATTGTAGGTTTAAAAACCTTTGAGTTTTAGTAACAAGAAGATTAGTTTAAAAGATCTTAAACTAATACGAATACAAACACCCACAATTGTATTGAATGTAAAAGGTATGATGTATTATAATACTAATGTTATGCAAAACAATTGTATTCAAGATGAACACAATAATCAGAGTAATATAGATATGAATGATTCTACCTTAAAGCGTATAGAACCAATCAATACAATATGTAATGGAATGATTGTAATTGAAACAATTACAATTGAATATGTAAAGAAGAATGGAAACAATACAAATTCCTTTCTAATACAACAGCGGAAATGTAAAAGTAATACAATTCTTTTAACCCAAAGAGAAGGGTTATCCTTTCACCTAGGATAAAAGGTCTGTCTCACCAACACCTTGGTGAGCCCTCGATACGATGATCGGCACGTCTGTCTGCCTATCCCCGGCAGCCCTCGATACGATGATCGGCACGTCTGTCTGCCTATCCCCGGCAGCCCTCGATACGATGATCGGCACGTCTGTCTGCCTATCCCCGGCAGCCCTCGATTTTGCAGGTAATCGGCACCTCTGTCTTTCAATTACTTGAAAGCCCTCGATACGATGATCGGACGCACAAGGCTGATGAGAGAAGTCACAGTGTCTCTCTCTAGAATCTTCGTAGTTCACAGAGTCTCTTCATTCGTTCTCTTTGTTCATCAGTGTCATCTCAGCTTCAAATGACCTCCTATTTATAGGCCTCGGGTTCCAACGGTCATATTGCCTCCAACGGTCATATTGAAACAGAAAGCACGACATCGTTTTGATTAGTATATAACTAACTCAACGACATCGTTTTGTTAGGATAAGAGATATATAGAAATGTAAAACATAAGTACGATTCATATGCAGAGAGAGTTTTTGACAAAGTACCAAAACAAATAATGATCATCTGAATAGCAAAGTCAGTACGATACGATTGTCAGAGTCAGTACGATACATTTGACAGAGTCAGTACGATACGTTTGACAGAGTCAGTACGATACGTTTTGGTCGGTACGATCAACATCGTACGATACGATAAACATGATAAAAGTGAATTTGTTATTTACAAACATATGATAGAATACATTTGAGATTTCCAAAACATGACATAGAATATATTTGTGATTTCCAAAACATGATGTAAAAGCCAAAAGAAGACTTTTGACTTAACAATCTCCCCCTTTTTGGAAAGCACAAATACACAAAGTAAATGAAACAAGAAATACTTATCTCCCCCCGAGTTATTGAAAACTCTTCTGAATAAGAAATTGAATACAACTAACTCCCCATTAGGTATTGACTTTCCTAAGGATTGTATTCTTAGATTTTCCTTAAGAGCATTGAAATGCATTCTCCCCCTTTGTAAAACAATCTTTGCTTTGTAAATATTCTCCCCCTTTGTGATTTACAAAAAGAAAGGAGTAATCTCGAATTGTCTGGAAGAGTTAGTGAAGTAAATGGATAAAAGAGAAAGGATTATAAGAGTTATTACAAAACAAACAAGTTCCAAAAGAAACAAATACAACAATAATTTGTTTTCTCTTTCCTTCTCTTTCTTTATAAGCTCATGAAGCACAGCTTTCATCTTCTTGATCTCCTTCTTGTCTTCAGAAATTGATTCACCCTGAGTTTTGAGAAGCTCCTGTTGATCCGCAAAAATCTGATCTTGATTTCTGATGGTTTCCTCCTGGACTCTGATTACTTCTTCAAGAGTATCAAATCTGTTTTGCAAAGTCTTGTTATCCTTGGACAACTCAGAATTTTGATTCTTCAGTAAAACCATTTCATCTTTGAAAGATGAAACCTTCGAGAATTCAGATTGGAAAGCATTCATCCTATCTTGCAAGTCTTTCACTGAAGGAACATTGGTTCTTTGAGAAGACAAAAGGTTCAGCCTTTCAACCGTTTCTTTATCAAGCTTGTTGAAAGCGATTGCTAGCTCATTTGATAACCTCTTTATATCTTCAATGACTAATTCATGATCATTGATTGAGCTTTCAGTTTTGTATGACCACTTGGTCATCTTATTACAAGCTTTCTTATGAGAAACTGAGCTTTCCGAAAGAACTTTCAGATCGGCTTCAACAGACAAAACTTTCTTCCTCAATTCTTTTACAGAGCCAAACTTCTTTCTCTGATTTTCAGTAATAAAATCAATCTTCCCTTCCAGCCTCGGGAAATAAGGAATTGTTTTCTCCACCCTTCTCAAAACATGAACAATGTAATCACTCTTCTTGAGAGAGATTGTATGCTCTGAATCAGTATCCTCATCGTACGATGCTAGTTCATACGATTTGCTTGAATCAACAACCTGCTGTTTCCCTTTCGCTTTTTCTTTCTGCTTTCTTTCATCTTCCACTTTGTCACTAATGACAACTACTTTATCAGACTGAGAAGATTGAGCATCTTGCTTTTCTCGAGATGACACCCTGTCCGGAGATCTTTCCTGATCGGCATGAGGAGTTTGTTGTACACCTTCGCTCAGCTTTTGAAGTGATTCCTCTCTACTTTTCTTTGAACTTTGAAGAAATTCTAACAGAAAATCTCCTTCTTCTACTTCCACTTCTTCTATCACTTGTTTTCCTTTTTCTTTCTCAGGCAGACTCTGTACGATGGGCTCTTGATGGACTTCCACAGTTAGTTGAGCACTAGCCTCTTCAACTGCTTTCAAGACTTTAGAGATATCAAAGTCCTGAGCCTTTCTTTTCAAAAGAGTCTTCTTTTTCTTTTCATCTTGAAGGGTTTCTTCTACCCTTATTCTTTCTGCAAATGCCTCAGCAGGATCAAGACCAAACTTCGGATCGCCTTCCTTCCTTTGTTCCTTGTCCTTTCTCCATTTGGCTACAACTTCCTTACTGTACCTTGGCTTCTTCTTTGGTTTTGAACTAGTTTGAGGATCAGACTTTCGAGTAACACCGGTGGATTGATTGTCTTTGGCTGGCATAGGTGCCGATAGATTTTGAGCCAATTCAGCTTCTTCATCTCTGACAAAAAGTTTTGAATTTGAATCAAAACAAACATTCAGCTTTTTCATCGTACTCTTATTAATCAAAGAAGGCCACAAATCCATAGGTTCTCCTTTCAAAGGAATGTTACAAAACTTCATACTCTCAAGAATGAATTTCGTAAGGATGGCTGGATACATTATTATCTGATATTTAATCCCTCCTTTCTTGACATTCTTGATGGTTTCAAAGATATATCCCATGAGATTTACTTTCCTCATATTCACAAGGTAGTCGAGCATAAAGACATCAGAAACTTTAAGGGTTTCTCTATCTCCTTTTCTTGGGACAAGAAAACCTTTCATCCATAAAGTGACAAACCGATTGTCCGGTGAAAGATGATAAACTTTCCTCTTTCCCTCATTAACAACAAACAAAGTTTTTTTCAGCACTTTCTCTATTAAACGTACCAACTTCCTCTGGTAGTTTGTGAGATGGACAGAATGCATCGCCTTCTATAGAAACATTCAGAAAATGTGCCGCTTGTTTCACAGACATAGATAACTTTCTATCGTACACAGCGAAGTTAATAGTCATATCTTTGTCAAAAGAAACGGTTTTGTAAAACTGACAAACTTCATCAAAAAGAACTGGATCTTGAATATCAGGCTTTTCCACACAGAGATGTTCCCATCCTTGAAACAAAATAATCCTCTTGATTGTAGAATCGTACATATCGAAAAATTCTCGGGATACTAACCTTTCTCTGTGAAAGTCTTTCTCTGTAAAAGTCTTTGAAGACATTTCGGCAGGAGTATTAGCAGAAGATTGAGACATAAAGGTTCTGCCGATGAGAAGATCGTACGATTGTTTATAGCTGGTGGAGCAGAGCTTTGCCTCAAATCCTGAAACTTCAATGTGGGTTTTGGGGAGGGGAGGGGGGTATTTATAGGCAATGAATAGATGACCGTTGATATTCTACGGTCAAGATTAGATAATTCCAGATCAATGGTTAGGATTAAAGAAAAAAAAAATTTAAAAAAAAATGAAAAGAAACCTGTCAGGTAACATAAGGTGATTGTTGGTTTTGGTAAGTATCAAAGAAACAATCGTAAGGAAAAAAACATGATGCCGATGGAAAACAAAGCCATTACTATGGTCGGATCGTACGATGGAAAATAGTTGTTACCATTAACCGACAGTACGATGGAAAACAATCTCAATACTATCATCGGTCGATTCAAAAATTATTGAATGGTACGATGGAAAAGAATTTCAATACTATCATCGGTCGATACAAAAATTATTGAATGATACGATGGAAAAGAATTTCAATACTATCATCGGTCGATTCAAAAATTATTGAATGGTACGATGGAAAAGAATTTCAATACTATCATCGGTCGATTCAAAAATAATTGAATGGTACGATGGAAAAGAATTTCAATACCATCATCAGAAAAACTGAAATGATCAATACGATAAACAGGAAAACTTAAAATGAAACGATAAAACTGTCAATACGATAAACAGAAAGAAACATATATAAAGAGTAAATATTTAAAGATCAGAAACATAAAGACATAAAGAAATGTCCTCCCCCTTTCTACGAGGAGTTTCTTACTATTAGGAGAGATGTAAAATAGGAAGTAGATATGAATGATTATTTTATTGTAATCATTCCTAGCTTCTGTTTTATAAATTCAAATCTATCGGAAGGTAAAGGTTTTGTAAAAATGTCAGCAAGTTGTTCTTGCGTTCCGATGAATTGTAAAACAATATCTCCTTTTTGTGTGTGATCCCTAAGAAAGTGATGCCTAACATCTATGTGTTTTGCATGAGAGTGATGTGCTGGGTTTTTACTAAGAGCTATGGCACTTGTATTATCACACAGAATTTGAGTTTTGAAGAAACTCAAACCATAGTCAGTGAGTGTGTGCTGCATCCACAATACTTGAGCACAGCAACTTCCAGCTGCTACATATTCAGCTTCAGCAGTGGAGAGTGCTACTGAGTGTTGTTTCTTGCAGGACCAAGAAACCAAAGAGTCTCCTAAGAAATGACATGTTCCAGATGTACTTTTTCTATCCATTCTAAAACCACCAAAGTCAGCATCTGAAAAACTTTTTAAAACAAAATCATTTCCAGAAGAGTAGAAAAGTCCTAAATCCATAGTGTCTTTTAAATACCGAAAGATTCTCTTTACGGCTTTTAAGTGAGACTCTTTTGGATTAGATTGATATCTTGCACATAAGCATACAGAAAACATCAAGTCGGGTCGACTAGCTGTCAAGTATAGCAAACTCCCTATCATACCTCTAAAAATTGTTTGATCTACTGGTTTCCCAGTTTCATCAAGATCAAGAGTATTTGAGGTACCAATTGGGGTGCTAATACTTTTAGTTTTGTCAAATCCATACTTTTTAAGCAAGTCTTTAATATACTTATGTTGAGATATATAAGTTCCTTCTGGTTTTTGAGATATTTGAAATCCTAGAAAGAATGTTAACTCACCCATCATACTCATTTCAAACTCAGATTTCATTAAATTTGCAAAATAATCGGTTAAAGATATCTGAGTTGATCCAAATATGATGTCATCAACATAGATTTGGACAACCAAAACATTTTTGTTTTCCATTTTGATAAAAAGAGTTGGATCAGCTGTTCCTTTTCTATAATTGTTTTGTAAAAGAAATCCTGTAAGTCTATCATATCATGCTCTAGGGGCTTGTTTAAGACCATATAGAGCCTTGGTAAGTTTAAAAACATGATCAGGATGTTTTGGGTCTTGAAAACCAGGAGGTTGTTCGACAAAAACTTCTTCTTGAACAAAACCATTTAAAAAAGCACATTTGACATCCATTTGAAATAGTTTGAAATTGAAATATGCTGCGAAGGCTAATAGAATACGAATAGATTCTAGTCTAGCTACAGGAGCATATGTTTCTTCATAGTCTATTCCCTCTTGTTGATTATAGCCTTTAGCAACAAGTCTTGCTTTATTTCTTACAATGATTCCATTTTCATCACACTTGTTTCTGAAAACCCATTTTACACCAATTACAGTTGTTTCTTTAGGTCTTTCAACTAAAGTCCAGACTTGATTCCTTTCAAATTCATTTAGTTCATCCTGCATTGCTTTGATCCAATCATCATCACCTAAGGCCTCACTTGGACTCTTAGGTTCAAATTGGGAATGAAAAGCAAGATGTTCTATTTCATTTCTTAAGGAATTTCTGGTCCTTATAGGTTGATTTATATCACCAATGATATTATCACTGGGATGATTCCTAAGAAACAATTGATTTGGGTTTTGTAAAACCTGTTCATCAACATATGGTAGAAAATCTTCTGTGGTAAATGTTTCAGGAACACCTTCTTGAACATTTTCCTTATCAGAATGTTCTTCTAATATAGGTTGATAAACATTTTTGGAAAACACATCCGAGGATGTAGGATTGGATTGGTTGAAAACAAAAGGGTTAGTTTCATCAAATTTTACATGTACTGTTTCTTCAACAGTACAAGTGTTTTTATTGAAAACTCTATAAGCCTTAGAGGTTGTGGAATAGCCTAGAAAGATTCCTTCATCAGATTTTGGTGCAAATTTGTGTAAATTATCTTTTGTATTCAAAATGAATACTTTGCATCCAAAAACTTTGAAGTAAGAAACTTTAGGTTTTCGGTCAGTCCATAACTCGTAAGGAGTTTTATTAAGAAATGGTCTAGTTAAAACACGATTTATAGTATAACAGGCAGTACTTACAGCTTCATCCCAAAAGTGCTTAGCAATTGAGTATTCACTCAACATGGTTCGAGTCATTTCCTGAAGAATACGATTTCTTCTTTCAACAACACCATTTTGCTGAGGAGTTCTTGGAGCTGAGAAATTGTGAGTAATACCTTTTTTACTACAAAAAGTTTCAAAATCAGAGTTTTGAAATTCACCACCATGATCACTATGAATAGTTATCAATGGTAGGTTTTTCTCATTTTTAACTTGTGCTCTAAAAGTTTTGAAATAGGAAAAGGCTTCAGATTTCTTTGTGAGAAAGTAGACCCATGTAAATCTAGTAAAGTCATCAACTAAAACAAATACATAGTATTTGCCTCCAATGCTTCCAGACTGTGTAGGACCAAACAGATCCATATGCACAAGCTGTAATGCATCAGAAGTTGAAACTTCATTAATTGGTTTAAAGCTAGTTTTATGTTGCTTGCCAAATTGACAAGGATCACAGACTTTTGAAGAATCATATCTAAGATCTGGTAGCCCTTTTACAAGTCCTTTCTTTGAGAGTTTTCTTAGGTTTCTCAAATTACAGTGTCCTAATCTCCTATTCCATAGCCACGATTGGTCTTCTATTACACTTAAGCAAGGTAAGTTTTGGTTCCTAAGGTCTTCTAAGTTAATAGTGTAAACATTCTCTTGCCTATGGGCAGATAGAATGAATTCATCCTTGGAATTGTGAACTAGACACTTATCATTTCTAAAATTCACAAGGTAACCTTCATCACATAATTGACTTATGCTGATGAGATTGTGCCTAAGACCTTTTACAAATAAAACATTTGAAATAAGAACTTTTCCAAGAAAAACGATATTACCTATACCAACAATCTTTCCTTGATCATTATCTCCGAAGGTAACTTTTCCACCTTTTGTTTTGATAACCTTTTCAAAGAAATCTTTGTTTCCAGTCATATGTCGAGAACAACCACTATCCATGTACCAAATGTTCTTATTGATACACTTCTCTTTTTCCTGAAAAAGAAACAATTAGATTTTCGGAATCCAAACTTGTTTGGATCCAGAAGGATTAGATAAAAGAATTTTAGGAATCCACATTTGTTTTGCAAAATGAGCTTTATGAAATCCTAAGGATTGAGTTTTGTTAAGAGAACAATCTCTTCTCCAATGTCCACCACATTGACACTTGGAACAGAAAATGGTTTTTTGAGGAACAAAATAGTTATTACTAAAAACAGGTTTGGAATAAGTATAACCAAGACCAGAACGATTTCTCAAAGGTCTTATTTGAGAGTACATCCTATCAAAGTTTTCTTTTCCATGAGTAAAGTTTGACAAGCACTTTTTCAAGGATAAAATC
The DNA here is from genome assembly GCA_963277665.1 of Viscum album. Lineage (NCBI taxonomy): Eukaryota > Viridiplantae > Streptophyta > Magnoliopsida > Santalales > Viscaceae > Viscum > Viscum album. The sequence continues at coordinate 1,156,382,889 of OY728133.1, read as the reverse complement.
TCTGACTTTATTTTTAAAACCAAATTCTTGTTTTCTAAAACATTTGAATTAGAACTAGAGTTGGACTCTAAAAAGTTTTTCTTTGAAATAGCAGTTTCAAGATCCTTAGAAAGTTTATCCTTTTCAGATTTGACTTTCTCAAGGGTTTTCAAAATGCTTTCAAAATCAGAAGTTTTCCCATCAAGATCTTTAGAAAGATCTGATACTTCTTTAGTTAAAATAGAAATTCTAGAATTTGCTTTTTCAAATCTCTTTTTGAGTTTAGAATTTTCATTTTCAAGTAACTTAGCAAATCTAGAGACTTCTTCAAAAGAAGGTAAAGTATCATCTTCCGATGATGAGGGTTCATCATTTGAAGATTCATAATATTTATTATCAACATAATTTTCATTTAAAGAGACATTTGTAACAGCTTCAGCATTATGTACCTTAGCCATGAGACAATGATCTTCAATTGGTAGTCTGGCTAGAAGTCCAATATTCCTTTGTCCTGGCGTCTCATATTCTGAAGAATCATCTGAGGAATCACTACCACTTGCACTCCATGTATCATTTGCTTTCAAGCCTTTCTTCGTCTTATAAAACCTTTTCTTGTTTCTTTCAGAGTGTTTCTCTTTTCTATCCTTCCTCTTCAGTAAAGGACAATCAGGCCTTATATGTCCTGCTTTCTTGCATTCATAACAAGTTACCTCTGAATCTTTCCTATCTTTCCTGTCTTTCTTTTTGAATCTATATTGAAAATCTTTCTTTCCCACAATCTTGTTCATCCTTCGAGCAAGATTAGCTAACTCATTGTCTGAAAGATTACAATCACTTGAATCAAAAACAATAACTTTCTTGGATTTAGACCTTGTAACCCTTTCAGGTGTTTTAGCTTTAGAAGCAAAAGCTACACTTCCATTCCCATTTTTCTTCTTATTGAAATCAGCATCTCTTTTCATTCTTGTCTCGTGTTGTAGAAGAGTTCCAAAGAGTTCATCAAGAGTAATCTGGGAAACTTTTCTATTTTCATCAATAGCTGTTCTTTTTGACTCCCATTCATTTGGCATAATATCTATAATCTTATCAACAAGAGCTTCATCATCAAGACCTTTTTCTCCCATAGATTGTAATCTGTTGACAATTGTCATAAACCTTTGTTGCACTTTACATACTGGCTCTCCATAAGGAAAAACAAACCCATGATATTCTGCTCGAAGCATTGCTCTCCTTGTTTCTATAACCTTGGATGTACCAAAATGAGTGACTTCTAATTTCTTCCAAATACAGTTAGCTGCTTCACATGAAGATATCTGACTATATATATTCCTGGTCATAGAACATAATAAAGTATTGCATACCTTGTAATTCAGTTGATATTCTTGCTTCTCTTGGTTGGTAAAAGTACTAACTTCTTTGTCAGGAATTTTGTAACCCCCAGTAAGCATAATAAAATTGTCTACACCAGTATTGATGACGAAAGTCTTCATACAATCTCTCCAATACTCATAATCATTCCCATCAAAGATTGGTGGTCTAGAAGGATTCAGATTATCTATTGATCCGATATTCATTCCTGCCATCTAATAAAACAAAAACAACTTTTCCACTCCACACGTTAGTGTAGTAAGTATTCAAGTAAGTAATAAGAAATAAAGCTAGTAATACAAGTCAGTGGAAAACCTCCTCTGATACCAATTTTTGGATCGAATAGTCGATATAAAAGTCTATTAGATGGAACAATACAAGAGGGGGGGTGAATTGTAGGTTTAAAAACCTTTGAGTTTTAGTAACAAGAAGATTAGTTTAAAAGATCTTAAACTAATACGAATACAAACACCCACAATTGTATTGAATGTAAAAGGTATGATGTATTGTAATACTAATGTTATGCAAAACAATTGTATTCAAGATGAACACAATAATCAGAGTAATATAGATATGAATGATTCTACATTAAAGCGTATATAACCAATCAATACAATATGTAATGGAATGATTGTAATTGAAACAATTACAATTGAATATGTAAAGAAGAATGGAAACAATACAAATTCCTTTCTAATACAACAGCGGAAATGTAAAAGTAATACAATTCTTTTAACCCAAAGAGAAGGGTTATCCTTTCACCTAGGATAAAAGGTCTGTCTCACCAACACCTTGGTGAGCCCTCGATACGATGATCGGCACGTCTGTCTGCCTATCCCCGGCAGCCCTCGATACGATGATCGGCACGTCTGTCTGCCTATCCCCGGCTGCCCTCGATACGATGATCGGCACGTCTGTCTGCCTATCACCGGCAGCCCTCGATTTTGCAGGTAATCGGCACCTCTGTCTTTCAATTACTTGAAAGCCCTCGATACGATGATCGGACGCACAAGGCTGATGAGAGAAGTCACAGTGTCTCTCTCTAGAATCTTCGTAGTTCACAGAGTCTCTTCATTCGTTCTCTTTGTTCATCAGTGTCATCTCAGCTTCAAATGACCTCCTCTTTATAGGCCTCGGGTTCCAACGGTCATATTGCCTCCAACGGTCATATTGAAACAGAAAGCACGACATCGTTTTGATTAGTATATAACTAACTCAACGACATCGTTTTGTTAGGATAAGAGATATATAGAAATGTAAAACATAAGTACGATTCATATGCAGAGAGAGTTTTTGACAAAGTACCAAAACAAATAATGATCATCTGAATAGCAAAGTCAGTACGATACGATTGTCTGAGTCAGTACGATACGTTTGACAGAGTCAGTACGATACGTTTTGGTCGGTACGATCAACATCGTACGATACGATAAACATGATAAAAGACAATTTGTTATTTACAAACATATGATAGAATACATTTAAAATTTCCAAAACATGACATAGAATATATTTGTGATTTCCAAAACATGATGTAAAAGCCAAAAGAAGACTTTTGACTTAACAATTAATCTATCAAAAGGTAATATGGAAATGTAAAACATCTTAAAAATGTACCAAAACTACACATGCATTAAATATTTCTTCATAAATGATAAAACATGGAATTTCCTTTCTCAAACTAGTGTGAACGCGGACCCGATTTATTGGTAGGAAGAACCACGTCTCGCAATCCCTTCACACACCATAAAATATAAAGGAAGACACTTTACACCTAAACCCTACCCATAAGGGTTTGGAGAAATCATTTTCTGCCCATATATTCATATTAAACTACAAAATAAGAGAATAAACTCACTAGAGGGAAAGTTTGCACCAGAAATAGGGGTAGCCAGTGGTAGGGTGTTGTTGGGCGGAGGCCACACCATGCCGGAGGGGTCGCAAAGGGCAAGGGAAAGACGAGTGACCAGAGGCAGGGAGGAGGGAGAGAGGTTTGGGTTTCCAAATAAAAAAACAATGCAAAATCAATTAATAATAATAAAAAAAACCATTAATAATAACAATATTAATATTAATATTAATATTAATATTAATATTAATATAATATTAAAAATAATAAACTTAATAATAATAATATTAATCTTATTATTGTTAATAATAATAATATAATTATTTCAATAAAATCATTTCCCTCATATTTTATTTTATTTCATGTTGCTTTTAATTTAATAAATTTTAATATTGAAACCCAAAGACTCAAATTTAATTAAAATAACAATGGCCGCAAGATGTCAGGTCGAGGTGTGAGATCAACTATTTTAGAAGAATATATATAATTCACCCAAACCTTTTTTTGACATGAATAATTTAATAATAGACTCCATTTTTTAAAAATGACTTTATAAATATGGGAAATTTTATTTTTAATTATATTTATCATTTACATGCATAATACCCATTTTGAAATTATAATAGATTTTATAAAACTTTGAATAATTAACTGAGGTCTCATAAATTTATCTCATAATCATGAGAAGAATTAATATTAATTTATTACTAATTTTTTAGAACATAAATTTTCATTTAAATTATTAAATTATTAAAAATGTTGTAATGAAATATTTATTACTTATACAAATATGAACACTTAATTTATAATTTTTAAAACATTTATTTACTCATACAATCATATAATTATAACATAACTTAATTTTAATATTACAAAATTTTAAATATAATTTCTCAGGTTAGTTTATTATTCACTTGTCAAGTTTACTATTCATAAGGGTAAAATTACTGTTCTTATGGTCAAGTAACTATTTCAACGGTATAGGTTATTTTATTTTAGAAATACTTTTTATTACATTCATTATTCATTTATAATATTTATATTCTATTAAAAATGTTATTTTATGTGATTTAAAATATATAACAAAATAATGAGAAGGGAATATACATTGATAAAATTTAGGGTCATTTCATTCACCTACCACCACTTCCATTAAATGTGTAACAAAATTACCATTCATGTATCAAAAACTACGGCCTACTGAATCAATGTCATTCATTTTTTTATTTACCACATCTCATGGATGGATATTATGAATGAATAAATATTTTTATATGAAATATATGATATATATTTGTTCTTCATACTTCGTTAATTTTTATATAACACATACATTTTGGTGTTCCATTTAGTGTAAATATGATAACATTGTTTTTGGACGTGTGTATTACCTTCTCATCAAAGAAATGTTATACATTCATAGATTGCATGAAATGTATATAAGATGGGTTTAATTATACATAAGTGAAAAAATTATATCAATATTTTATTCATCACAAAATTAAATTTCTGTAATTACAATATATCATTTTCTTTATTTCCATTTTAACATGCTAAAAAAGTCATAACATTGTTCATGGACATGTGGACTTCCACCTCCTCCACAAGATGTTATTTCTTTTATTTCATAAGAATTAAATATATAATTATACATGATTTAACAAAATTTTAATAATGAAAAAATTATCATTAGTAAAATATTTATTGTAACTAACCATTATTATATAGTGATCATTGAAAAATTGGAACGTAACTCACTTATTTGTATAGCCCACCATCTCTAAAATTATACCATTGGGTCATTTTTCATAGCCATATTTCATGATTGGTTGTAAAATTATATTTAATTTTTAAATATGATAACAATTTAAGGATTTTTATTATGGATATGTTTATATACCCCTTTGATTATAGTTGACCTGCCAATGGGGTTCATAATACATGAAATTATTTTCATAAAACACCTAACACAAACATAATGGTTTATATAGTTTTAGAAATCATTATAATAAGTTATATAAAACTAATAATTAACATTGTATATTTTCCTAAGAAATTAAAAAATTCGAATATGACTATTGTTCTTGAATATGAATACCCACATGACAAGTCAGACTCAAACCATGTGATTTGAATCTCACATTCTAAACATGTGTGTTAAACTTCATATTGACAACATAATTTTTTTGTTTTATATGCTACCCCTTTTAAAATATTTTATCATTAATCGTTTTTTAGTCAGCATATTTGTAGTTTTACTTTGAATTATCATATCCATGGGGTTTTGACTATAAAACTTCCCAGTCGTGAAAGTTACTTTTGTAATATCACTTTCATTTGTGATTGATAACTTTCACTTGAAACAATCAATACATTATAATTATTTTTGTCGTACACAAAATTATAATTATCTATATTCTCATGAAATTTATATAATAATTTCCCAAATTATATACAATTTTTACATACGGTGTTCACATTGTGAGTTATTTGAAAAATTGATAATTTTTTTTTCTTTTTCTCAGTTTTTATATTTGATGTTAATGAATATTTGTCTTCAATTAAATCAATTATTTGATATGCGATGAATTATTTATACATGAAATATATAGGTTACTGACCAGTTAATTAAATCCATATATGGTGGTGTCTAATTAATTAAAGCCTTATTGTTTTGGGACTACTTACTATAATCCCATCGACACATCGGTAGTCTCATGAAATGAATCATCTGACCAAATAAGAGTAGATTAATCTTTAATGATAATATTTTTTTTTAAAAAATAGGTATCCTGTTCATAGGAAACATGGTATCCATTAATTAATCATTAACTCTATTAATAATTTATTATTGATATTAACAATGAGGTTTTTTATTTTACATATCTATATATGAATTTCCATTATCAGTTTGATGATTAAATGGATTATGTTTTAATTTTCTACCCTTTCTATATTAATTATGCCTTATCAATATATTTCTATGGAATTTATTCTTAGTTATTTACCTTTCCCTAGGGACTATTCTCATTGATAAAATATTTATTCCATTTCACTAACCCATATTAAGCATTTTAGATCACACATATTTTGGTTTCTTAACCCCATTATATGTAGAAGATTACTTGAATGAGTTTCAAGGATATTGTTTGTTAGATCCTGATATTCATTAAGTTAAATATTATATTTCCCATCACTTATGTAATCTACATTTCTAAAAACAATGAAATCTATCAGTCTTTTATGATTTGATTCCATGTAATCATGCCAGTGTAATTAAGTATTTCAATGACTCTATAATTCTATGATTTGTGTGTTACTATTGGTATCCCTGGATGTTTTGTGGCAACCATGGAAACAATATTTTAAAAATATATATTTGGGTTCATAACCCTATGTTTTACATTGAGGATATCTATATAAAAAGTTCCCAAAGAAACCATTTATAATATTATGAGATCAAATACCTGATTTTTTAAAAATTTATATTATCAATTTTACTAGTTTTCGTATTATACATAATCAGATCCTAGGAAATCTAATCATATGAATTCATAGTATCTTGTAGTAATGAAATAGATAAAGAATTATATATGTATTATGTATTCATATGGATGAATGAGGACAAGAGGACATATAGTAAAATTATATATGATGGGATAAAGGGAAAGAAGTATTTTTTCACATATAAAAAAGTGAGGAAATAGTCACCCTTGTACATGATTAAAAGAAATGGGAGTGTTATACAAGTGTAGAGAGAAAGGCCGCAATGCTTGTGATTTTATGGATAAGAAAAATTATTCCTTTATACAATGCTTCAACTGTAAGGGATAAGGCATTTCTCAAATAAATGTCTGCTGTTACAATAGAATATACCCCAAAAAGGCTAGTGGATCACATAAAATACATATCTTATACCATAGATGAAGAGGAATGATTACTATTCGTATGTTTGGTTAAGATATGACTGATATTGATATAGTAAATATGATACTACTATATACCTTTGAAATGATTTTAATTTTTGGGATCACATTACTTGGAAGTGTAATAAGGTTAACCATTTATTAAATGGTTTAATTTTATCTTTTTTTGTTTGTTTAGATATTAATGTTATACTTCACCATATGATGAAGCATCTTTTATAAAATGAAATAGAAGTTGTTCAAGGAATAAAAAAAGGATAAGATTGTACTTATGAAATAAAAACATATATTTAATTATATTTATATAGAGTGAATTAATTTCCGCATTCTAGGAAACGTGTTTTGAGACAATTGTTTCTTATTATCATAATTTTATAATGTCAATGGCATTTTGTATAACTCTTGTTTATAACTTTATGGTACCCACCATTCAGCTACATATGTTTTCTATCACTCTCCATAAAATATTAGTCGTATGTTTTTTCTTACTTGTATATGTTTTCACTAACGTAAATTTATTCTAAATTCTATTATTTGTGACCTTTATATTTTCTTTTACCTATTATCAAGAATATTTGTTAATAAATTTATTTACAATGTGGGGTTTTCAACATTCATTTTTCTAAAATATCAATCTCTTAATTACTAAGAACAAATTAAAATTGCATGAAAAACTATTACATAATGGAAGGAGAATTTTTGAACCTAAAAATGTATCATATTTTAATTTATAATAAATCTAATTTTGTAGATATCTTGAAAAATACACAATTCTTAGTTAGTTTTCAATTTACAGAACACTCGATTAAAACAAAACACTATTTAGTCATGTTTTCAATAGTCAAATAAATTTTTACACTTTTATAGATTTAACACTGTAAATTTTTATGTTACGTATCCATTAATATATATAACCTTCATAAATATATTTTATAAGAATATGATTAGAATGAACCAGATTTTAACCATAATAACTGATTTTTTATAAAATTAGTTTTACCAACAATTAATGGTGCAAATATTTTAAAATTAAATCAATGAAATATTATAAATTTTATTTATCAAAATTAAATTAATTTTTAAAATAATAATTTTAATATTAACATAGGGAAATTTTTTTGAATTGATATGAGATGTTTCATTTTTTGATGAATAGTTAAAAATACTGCATTTTAGTTGGAAAATTCGTTTTTTAAATGATTATTAATGTTAAATTTTATTTTAAATTGGGTTTAAAGTCACAATAGATAAATTATAAAAATATTATAACAATTTAGGAAGTTATAGTTATTTTTATATTATATTTATATAAAAAAACTTAATTAACATTTGAATATATTCACATAAAAAACTCAGATTCTCAGTACAACAATAGGATTTGAATTAAATTTAATTTTCAAATTTGGTGAACTAAATAAAAAAGGATATAAATTATTATAATTATTATAATATTCACATTATAATATGGTGACCCTTTTCTTCAAAAATATAAGTGAATTTAATTAAAATTAATTATACCGAGTAAGGTAAAATTAAGCATAATAAGGAACTAAACAGAAATCTTAAGGTTGAAAATGACCTAGAAACATCTCCAAAATACAATGGATGAAATTATTTCAACCATGTATCTTATTGGTTTTAAATTTATTATTTACTAGGATACAATTCCATGAAAGTGACCCATATAATCATTCATAAAACGAAAAAGTCAAAAAAACCTTCCTTAACATTAATATTTATAACGATTTATTGTTTGGAAGGAGATACATAGTTTCATTTATAAACATTATTTTTCATGTTTAATGAGATTTTATTTATCATTATAATCATAATATATTTCTTATATATAAATTACTTACATTAAATACTGAAAAAACAATAACACATGGATTATTTTGTTAATTATTAGATAAACTAAATGATGTTTAATCTATTTGAAGGGAAATAAATTTAATGAATTATTTTGTTAAATTATTCTTTAGATTAATATATCATGGTAATTATATTTTAAATGCCAATGTTTTTTATATTTTAAAATTTAAATTTTATAAATAATGCTAAATGTGACATTAACATTATGTTACAATAAATTTTATATTATTAAAATGATTCAAAAATAAGATAAAACCTATCCTCATCTATTTTGTCTTTATGTGTTTTTAAATATAAAAAATGATCCATTAATGGTCTATATGGTCATTTACAATGAATATATAAGCTGATAGATAGTAAAATCACTATTATAATGGTTTGTGTTAAAGTATTTTTTTTTGCGCGTCACATGTTCTTGTTTTAAAATTAATTCCCAAAAATCAATGGATTTATAATTTTTAAATTTTTTATAATTTTTATTCATCATTATTTATATATTTTATAATAAATATCCCTTAAATTATGTGTTAATAATTAAATTACATAGGATAAAAAATTAGTTACTTTAATAAAAACTAAAATGATAAAAATCATGAATCTTATAGAACATGTTAGAAAATGATGGAAATGATTTTTTTTATTGTGGTGATCATGTGTATTTACCATAAATCACATGTAACCGATTTTGATTCCATTATTTATTCACACGAGGAAGGTGAGGCCACCAAATGTTGTTTACCTATTGTTTTTTACAGGTTTACAACACCCACTCCACTATAAAAAGGGATTCACTCTTTCTATTCCTCAAACCTCTAAATACTTATTGTATCCTAAATACTCCTCCTAAATAATATCCCAAAATAAATACCCTCATCTTTTATTTGAAATTTTTTTCAAAAATTTAACCATGTATGCCCTTTTGTGGAAACCAAAAGGAGTTACATTAAAAGAGGTATCATTATTCAAACGTGCATTTCCATTTTATTTATTTTTACTCCAATTAAATTATTATTATTTAATTATTATATAATATATTAATTAAAAAATTAATATTCTATTATTTGTATATTTCCACCTACAAATACAATCACTTCCATAAAATGGGTAACGAATTTACCGTTCGTGTATGGTGAACTACCTCCTTGATAAATGATATCGTTCTTTTTTTTCATTACGACATATGATAGTTGAAAGATATGTTGGAGAACCTATTTTTATGTGTTATAAATTATATCTATTATGACATTACATTTCTATAATTTTTATATAATATATAACTTTGTTCATTCCCTTTGGTCTTAATACAATAACATCGTTTGTGGATGTGTGCACTACTGCCTCCTCAAAGTGAAGTAATACTTATACAATTTTCATTGAAATTATTCAGGATTAGTTTAATAAAATATATGTGACATAAAAGACATATATATTATATTTATGATGAAAATAAATTTCTATAAATTTAATATATCAATTTATTTATTACCATTTTCACCAAACAAAAAAGATTTAATGTCTTTCAAAGACATGTGGATTGTCTCCTTCAGGAAAAGATGTGATTACTTTCATATCATAAGAATTACATATAAAATTATATTTATATAATTATAATATTATTTATGATAAAATTATCATTATGTGAGGACATCATGTTACTCACATTCTTTCCATAATTATCATTGAAAAATGGGAATTTTACTTATGGGTACATACGACCTATCGTATATATGATTGTGACATTGTTTAATTTTTCATAACCATATTTCATGATTGGATTTAAAAGTATCATTTATGTGAAAAATTATAATCATGTCATTATTATTATTCAGGAGATCATTATATAATGACCACTTTGACCATAGTAAACCTATTAATGTAGTTTTGAAAACATGAATCGAATTTGGTCAAAATAACTGAGGTAAACATAATTGTTTATGTAGTTTTATACTAAATTGTAATAAATAAAGTAAAAGTAATAATAAACATAAAAATGTGACTAAAGAATGTAAATAATTAGTATAAGTTTATTATTTAGGTTTATAAAGAAACATGTGACATGTAAAACTTAAAGTAACATATTTTCATCTAACTTTTTAAATCCGAGAGATAAATTTCATATTCTCCACTCACTTCTTTTGTGTGATGTATATACTTACCCTTTTGATATATTATATCATAAATCCTAGTATATAAATGTGTTTTTTACCTTTAATTATAACATCCAAGAGGTTTTTACTCAAAAAATACCGAGTTATAAATGTTGACATTGTAATATCACATTCTATTGTAATTGTTAATGCTCTCTTACAATAATGACTCATTTTTTATCTTTTTTGACTTAAATTATAATTATTAAATCCATATTATCATGTAGTGGATATCATTTTTTCCAAAACATCATACTATTTTTACATATTCCATTTAATTTGAGAATTACTTGAAATGTTGATAAATTAAAATCATTTACATAATATAGATATTTGGTGATAAAGAATATTATTCATTATTTAAATAGATATTTTTGATATATGATGAATTATTTTGATATTTACTATATACTTTAGGCACCAACTAATCAAATACCTATGGGTCATAGACCATTTATTTAAATCAAAACTATATGTGGATCATTTAATGTAAGACCCCCGGCGCATCAGTAGTCTCATGAGAAAAATCAATTGGTAAAATCAGTGTTGTCTATACAATCTATATAATAAATCATGATAATAAAGGTATCATGTTCCCGTACAACATGACATATAATAGTTGTGCATTTCCTATATTTAAAATTTATTTATTAGTATTATCCATAAGGATTTTTGTGACATATCTATGGATGCATTTTCATTATTAGTTTATTGATTAAATTGAATGTGTTGGAGTTATCTACCATGCCATTTTTATTATGCCTTATAGAGATATTTATAGTACTTATATTATCAGTTATTAAGATTTACGTATTAATTGTTCTCATTGATTTAATATTTCTTATATTGTACTTACCCTTAAAAAGACTTTGAGTCCACCCTTATTTCTATTTCCTTTCTCTATATTCAGAAGAATTAATACTTGAATGAGTTTAAAGGATGAATTTTATTATATTTTTTATATTATGTATGATTTTGTATTTCCCAATGTAAATTGGTTATTATTTGGGTAATATTATTTTCCAACGTAACTAAATTGATCGTCCCTATTCGATTGGATACTTTTTAATCATGCTAATTTAATAAATTGATGCATCATCTCATAGATTCTAGGGTTACGGTGTTACACCCTTAGCACTGTTGGCTCACACGCTTAGAAAATATGTACACTAACTGTGTTTTTTCCACTATTATATTTTATATAGAAACTTCTGTTTAGTCTCAAGGTTTTGAAAATTAATTTGGCCAATCACACGCCTACCCAGAATCCACTGTATCACTTTTTATAGTTTTTTTCGGGAGTTACACATTTTCTACATACAATTCCCAACCCATGGACCTCCCTAAAATCCCCAAAAAATATAAGAAGTCCTCCAATACCTCCCGAACCTCACCCATAAACATTACATACCATAAATACTTAAATAATTTGTAACATATTTGAAACCATGGATGCAACAGAGCTAACATTTTTCATAGTATTACCATACCCCTAGTTAAAAAGTTTACTAAAAATTATGAGTAGTCTATAAGGGGGTCTAAAAGAGTTAAATTACGGGGAATTGTTCATAATTATTTTAAATAAGTTTCCCAGGTAATTTGTCTTCAAATTTACTGTACCAAATGGTTCTCTAAGAAATTTGAGATTATTTTGAGTTGTAATGTCTAAATTAGTGTAATGATTATATATATAGTGTTATCATTTGTTATTATATAATTTGGGGTGAAAACCTAAATATTTCATAGTATATGTCTGAATGGATTAAATTTTTACAAGATAAGAATTATAATTTTTATTGCCTACACCATCCTTGGAAAATAAAATCATTGGATTTTATTAGTCTCCTAGGAGTGGGATATAGCTGTGTTTCCATTGTTTTTAATGTAGTAGAAACTCCTGGTATGATATTTGGAGATGAAATTGAGGTGTATATTTTTCAGTCTTCTTAGTCTGCGAGCATAATTTTTTAGGAGATCTAACAATACTGATCAGATACAATTGATAGTGGTGCACCTTGAAACATTAAAACATCCTTCATGTATAACTGATATATTTGATCAAAAGATAAATATTCTAGAATATAAGTGAAGTGTGAAAATGACATATGTATATTGAATACAATCCAAATATAATTATTCTTTTTAGATGTTTTGGGGAGTATGGCGAGGAAATACATGGTGATTTTTCAACAATTTCATGCTGTTATGGGAATTGGTTGTAACATCACCTTCGAATTATATATCCAAATAATTAAATGCTAACTTACCATAAAAAATATCCCACTTTATTATATCCCATCAGAAATACTTTTTCAATTATCTATATGTCTTTTTACATCAATGATAATTAGATAATGACGAACTATCAGCCTCATCCATCATATCTTCTTCAAATATAGTTCTTGAGTGACACATAAATGACTCAAGAAACTTATTATCACATTTTAATCATGATTTTGCTTAGTAATATTTCCCATATTCTTTGTAGATCAAAATATTTTTGTTTTTAATTTTTAATATTTACTTGGATAGATGGTTGAAAAATAATTTTAGTAATATATAGTTTCTCCCATTTTATCTAGACATGATGGTCTAATGTTTCGTGTTCATAAATATTGGTCTTTGGTGATTTTAATATTATATAAAAAAACATGATCCTTTAATCTCAAATCATTCACCACCATATCCAACTTACTATGGTGGAGATTTAGGTTGCCATTATAATATTTAATCATCTCCAACCATCATAAATGGGACATGATCATATCTTTTAAATATAAAATATAATTTAAAATATTTTCTTCAATATATACATAAAATATATTTCTATTGTGAAAATTCATTCTAATATTTAATGAAAAAGCACCACTTGTGTTAGGTCATTCTTTTGCATGTACCTTCAATTTTTGTGAGGCATAAGATATAACAAAATACATATATTTCTGTAAGAATCTCCATACCTTATATAATGTGTCATTGTAAATTAAAAACCCTAATCCTCACCTTGGTTTCATAGGAATAGCTACATTGACTGACCTCCTATAAAATTTTTAAAAAATTCCTCACATTTATCCATCAGAAGATAAATGGTCCCTTCTAAGTTAACCTGGTGAGTAGATTCAATAGCCATAAAAAAATCACCATAATGACCTGATAATATCCAACAAATCCAAAAATACTATGGATATCAGTCATAGATCTTGTTTTAGGAAGAATATGAATAACATATTTCTTTGAAGGGTATCATGATATTCCCTCAATTGAGATTATATGACCAAATAATGAAACATCCCAAATCCAAAATTCACACTTGTTAAATTTTTCATAAAGATTCCCCTTAATTATGGACATCAATACAATAGTATAATGGACAAAATTTATTTCATTGAACATTAAAAAAGGAATATCATCCATAAATAAAACCAATAAATAATTTAACAAATATCCCAAGACAATATTCATTAAATCCTTTAAGACTGTAGTGTAGTTAATAAGGGCTAATGAAATCAATATAAATTCATAGTTTTCATGCCATGTACGGAATTTTGTCTTTGGTATATCCAAACTATTAACCCTCATTTAATGATATATAGAATGATGATCCTTAAAGAAATAATTGAGCTCTACGTAGTTTATCAAAAAAGTAATCAAGATAGTATAGTGGGTTCAAAACTTTATAGTTATATTGTTATGTTCTCTTTACTCAATTCATAGTAACATATTTCAATATTATCATGGATTGGATTTTATTTATTGGGATTGACTTAGGGATACTCTACATAGTCTATTTGAAAAAGGTTTAGTATTAGGTACACGTTTTATTAAAATATAAACTTCATGATTTAATAGGAGACTAAAAATATCATCCATAAAGGGAAAATAAGATCCCACATAATAAGAATATATTCGATGTTGTGTTCCTCACCAATGATATAAGATAAAACACCGCCTTAAATAGGTATAATAACTCATATAATTGATGTAATTTTCATTATAGTTTTAATTATACTATCACACCAATAGACGAGCATATATTGGTTTAAAATGACAATCAAAACTTCCCTTCCTTAAAAAAGGAAGTCATCTTTATGTAATGAAATCCAATCCATTCCCAAAATAACATCAAATTCCACAGTAAGAAGAATGAATATATTTTCAAGAAAATAATCGGCACATATTTCAACAGGAAAAGAATCATAGAAATTGGTTGTAATCATCTTATCATTATTAGTTTTTAATGATAATAAAATATCTAATTTTTTAGTTGTGACATTTATACCATAGAAAAGTAATTAGATATAAAAGTGTGGCTAGATCTATAATGAAATATTACATTTGTAGTTATAGGGTGGATGTTAAGTGAACCTTTCACCATGTAATTATTATATACCTTAATATAAATAGTGATAACCTAATATTTCCAATTATCTCTATGATTAAGATGTTTTTGAAATTGATTTGCAAAATTAATCTTCTAATTGGGGTATTGTTTTCTTAATTTATATATTCCTCTAATTTACAATAATGGATTGTGGGTTGTATATTATATAGTAATTTATCACTATTCATGTCATTTTCTAACATCTTCCCATAACATTAGCATTTGATGTTATTATGAACAATGATTCTACACATAAAACATATTCAAGTTCCATTAAGTCTGTCTCCCTTATGTTTCCTTCCAAATTCTGTGTATAAGGGATTTTAGTTCTTCTTTTCTACATGGTTTTTAGAATTTACTTTGAATTCCATCTTTTTTTCTCATCCAAAACATGATAGTGGTGGATAACTTTGATATAAATTTCCACCATGATAGAATATAATAAATATTTTCGTAGCTATTATGTTCTCTTTATGTCTAATTCCCATCAGAGAGTTATTTTTAAAACAGTATAAAAATTATCTACCTAACTTTTTGGGTTTATGATAATACCATAAGCATACCGCAATAGATTTGTAATTTTTTTATCAATACCAATAGATTGGTTAACATTATAATCTATTTGGAATAATAATTTATCAATTTTCTTTTGAATAATATATGAATAATACATATTGAGATATATTTTCATAAATAGATTCACTAAATTGATTCAATTTCTTCTTTTTACCATACACTCTTGTTAATATTTGACCATTTGTGTAAATATCCTTCCAATTTAAAAAAATCCAAAAAAACATTCTAATTTAGGGGAAATATAATAACAAAAAAATATATATCAATGGTACTGATTTATTTCAAGCTACTAGGGGATCCATGAACCCACTAAAAGAAGATGTACATCTCATCCTAAAAGATTGAACAAAATTATATTACCTTATTTTCTTGTTTAAATTCATGTTTTGATTCATGTATTTTGAATGTTGTACGAGCATACCAAAAATATTTTTCTTTTTGGATCCCATAATATTTAGCTTCTTATATTGATATTCATTGCATTTTCTATCACATTCCACATCAACACGGATCCTTTATGTACCATCTACTAAATATAACTAAATATAATAATGTGAATAATAATAATCATGGTGAGAAACAATATAATCAATGAAAGTGTTTTTAGGATGCCTAAATTGTGACACCTTCTTCTATGAAACCTTATGTTTATCCAAGATTATTCATGAAAATTTCCAAGATTTTAGGATTATATCCAATAACTGGACTTATCCCCTAGGATGTCACTAAAGTTATCTCATCCTGATATAAAAATAGTAACTAAACCTTTATCTGATACTTACTATATTGAACCATATATTTATTATAAATAAATTATATCTAAATACATGAATATTATTTAAATAACATAATGATGCACACCAAAATTGTATGAAAACATGATATTACCATTTTAAATATTTACCTTGTATATCATATATCATATTCTATATTCAAGGTATACATATTGATATTTTAAAAGACTTCAATCATAATGAAATAAATGTACATGATCTATGAGAGTATAATTCTGGAATAATTCATATAATTGTGGAATAAAAATAATAATTGAAAACAATTTCCTTATTAGTCAATGATCAATTAAAAGACTATAATGTTGGATGGGTTAAATACCAAAACCATCATGTTATTCATGGTTCATTTCTAAGACTATTATGGTGGATATTATCAATTTATGAAGTGGGATCTCCTACCATTCAAGTCATGCTTATATCATAAGGTAACAATCATTACAATATCCATTTGAGGGAGATATATTTACCACCCATAACATAAATATAATAATTAATATGTTTTCCACATGTTAATAAACATTTCAACATAACATAACCCACAAAAATAAATAGGTTTCATTATCATTTCATCATAGAATAACCCATGGAAAATAAATGTTTTTGATAAAATAATACCATTATAAACATAAAATACAAAGAGGTAGAATATTTTTTCTATCATTAGATCATATCCCCATTAAATCATAATATAAATTGATTTTTTTTGTTAGGTATGAATATAAATTTCATAAAATGATCATTAAAATTAATATAGAGTAAAATAACCATTCCATTTTTGTACTACTCCCTGAAAATAAAATTATTTAGAAAATATTATAGAAAATATATTACATGAAAATAAATATGCAATAATATAATATTATAATGAATTTATTGTGTGGGAATGATGTTGATAAATTATGTTCATGCCGTATTAGTTAATAAAATTCATTGTTTTCATATTTTTTTCAAAAATTTCCAAAACTACCCTATTTGGAAAATTATAAAAAATATTCATTTTAAACCACATTATATAATTTAAAAATTGGTAAAAAAATATGTTTAAATAATCATATAATTATTTTAACAACATTCTACAACACATTAATAGAAAACATTATTAGGGAATAAATTCATATTTTGATCGAAGTGTGAAATAAGGTCATGTTTTCCTTAAAAATATATTTTCGGTATCTTGATTACTTAAATGAGGAAGTTAAAATAAAAGCTGGTATTATTTTGAAATAACATTAAGACAATAAAATTAGTGAGTTTATTGAGGGGTATATTATAACATTTAATCATCAGAATCATAATCATAAACTATCCGAATAGATAATGATATTTTAACATAAACCCTTATAACATTGATAAATATTGAACCACAAGCCCCTTAAAATAAATAAACAATGATATATATGTAAATAAAATAATTTTAATTATATGATTCATAAAATGAAATAATTCATAGTATATAAACCACAAAAAAGAAAAAAGTGGTATATAAGGATTGTGTCCTATAGAAATTAATGGTTGACATGAATCCATTAATGTGTGTTCTACAAGATTTTAAAGGTTTATAAAATCATGTATAATCTTAATAATTATACTATAGAATAATTTAATTTCTTATTATAACAAATAGATTCATTTAATAATTACCTTTTCAGTCATCCATAAAATCCAGATAATGAAAAATTAATTATACCATTCATTGAGATGGTATGCTATAGTAATGCATGAACGTTGTGTTCATTTGTTAAGGGAGGAATATAAGAATGGTAAATATTAAATCCCCTTTAATGGATAATTATAATATCATATATTTTATATATAGTAATAAAAATCATCCTCATAGTCATCCAATTAAAAAATAAATTATAAAAATAACAGATCAATTCTTAGAGGTTGTAGTACATACATAGTCAGAGGAAATGATATTATTTCACAAAATGCTTGGATGGTTAAAAGTAATAAATGATTTTGTTATCATATAATTTTAAAATTTTAAAATGATTCCCTATTTATGTAAATCATAAATCCCTCATAATACCGATGCATAACATATTTTAATTCAAAATTAATTGTATTTTTATGCGGAAAGGATAAGTCACATGTACACACGAATGATACATTCACTTATAATTAAATGGAAAGAGGGTGTATAATGGTATCATAATATTCATAATAATATAATATAATATTAATGGTACATTATTTATTATTTTGGGAAATGTAATATACACTTATAAGTGGAATGTATGGGTGGAAAAGAATGGTACCAAGTGTGTTGATCACCTCTTATTTGAAATGTCAATGTTTTATATCCTCTAAGTACATTAGGTTTGTTATTTTTAGAATAAAAACACTTATAGAATATGTATATAGAAGTTTAGAAGATTAATTTATAGATTTTTTTATCTAGAAGGCTTAATATCGTGTAAATAAGCGAGAGAGGAGATGCCCTCTTATAATTGAGGTGCAGGGAGCTTTTAGAATTTCTCAAAAGGATAAATTTGAAAAAAAAACATTCTAAAAATTTCTAAAATTGTGAAATTGTTCAAATATAAGTTAGTATAGTGCATTAATACCTTAATAAATATTTTTTAGATAAGTTTTGGTTAATTTTAAACTTTATCATTTTTATTAACCACTAGTCAATCAATTATAATTTTAACTATAGTAAAAACATTTTCAATATTAAAGGTTTGTGATTTTTACTTATAAGGTCAAAATTTCCCCCTGAATTGTCTATGTATGAAATTTTTGACCATATTAAGTACAAATTGTCTTATTTCACAATTTTTATGTTATTTATATATTTTTATATAATATTAATTTTTTGAAATACAATTATTTTCAATTTCAAAAATAATGTTTTATTTTAATTTAAAATAGACAAATAAATATTATTAATTGAAATATATAGGTTTAACACAACAAAAATATTTCATATTAATAGATATGTTTTTTGGGAAACTATAAATTACTCAAATTATATCACTTTTAATATTTCAAATATCAATTATTTTATTTTTCCTATAATTTAAGAAATATATATTTGGTGATTTATAAGAATTTTGAGTAATTATAAAATATAAAAAAATTGAAATATATTTCCACCATGAATATAATTTAATTATTCAAAATATTTATGTTAAAATCCATTCATAGCTAATTTTTTCCTTGATGTGAACATTTAAAGGATATTAAAAACAAAGAGAGTGACAGTTTGTAACTTTTTATCATATAAGTACTATTTAGGACCACTTTAGAGACTACTGTCCAATAATATAATCAATTTAAAGCCTAATATTGCCAGGGTCAATTTTTTTTGAAAAAATTTGAATTTAGAAGAAAAAATATTTCTTTACCACATCTTTTAACCATGATTAACCAGATTTACCATATAAAAAAGTAGTAAATTTCACCACAACTTCATTTCAATTTGACATAAAATAAAGGATATTTTATTTAACAAAATTGAAACTATATATTTATATAGTATAAATAATTTTTTCTATGTCTATTCCTATAAATATCAAAAGTTAATTTCAAATTAATTCACAAATATTTGTTGAAATGAGCTATTTTAAAAAATACATTTTTAAGAATAAATATACATTTATTCATATATTATGCCTTGAAAATAATTTTTTTGAATTATTAAAAACATTTCTTCAGTAAATAATATATAATTTTAATTAAAATTACTAAATAATATTAAATAGATTTTTTTTCTTATATAAAAATATATTTCTCAGATAATTTTGTTTTCCCGAAAACCACCACCTTTATTTTAAAATGTTTTTTTCATTTATAATTAAATGACAACTAATGAATTAATTTTATAATAGTATAGAACTTATATTATATTATAATTTATTTTGTATTATTCATACCTTCCAATCCAATGGATAGTTGATACGATGAACACAATATTTTTAATAATGTTACTCGGTTTTTCTAAACTCTCTTTTTCATGTAACCTAAGCTATCAATGAAATAAAATTACATATAGAAAAATAATTAAAGAGAATCAAGGGGTGTTTTACTGGTGGTGTGTAACAACTAAAAAAACTAAAAAAAATATATAAAATCCCAAAATCATATCCTATGTTATAGCAGTCTGACCCAGGTTCCACTTAACATATGCTCTTAGTTAGATGGTTTCGGGGGCTTAGGTGAACCTCTCCAAGAGAATAAGGATTTTTAATTGTAGAACGGGTCTCTTTTTTGATAGTAGGGAGACTATACCAACTGGTAATTAAAATAAAATTAATTAAAAATCATCATAAGATAGGTAAAATGGAATAACATAGTCAAACTGAGTGGAAACATATATAAAAAATGAAAATAAAAAGACAAAAGAAACCCAATTTCATAATGGAAAATATCCACATGTCATAACAGTCACACAAAAACATACAACACCGCCAAGAGGCCGATCATATTTTCAAATATAAAAAACCCCATTGAGAAACTCTTGAACATCATAGATGAACCACATGGTTCACTGTGATCCACCCTGTATACACATATCACATCCTTACTCACAAAGGTTCATCCAACGAGCTAGATCCATTACCTTATCTCAAAGCCATTAATCAAGTACATTCCCTGAGGGGATTATGTTGGGTGAGAGTATGAACTTATTTGGACACCACTAGATTTTTCCTATCAAACATCCAAATTTATGTCATTGTATTAAAAAAGAGTTTAACCAACATTAACCCACTCATTAACACATAACCCACTTTACTCACACTGAATAAAGATGTGGAATTGTTTTCTTACATCATCCAAATCCTGAATGGAATTATGTATCTGATATCACATATAACAATTAATCAATGAAATCCCACCCAGAAAAATATCATGTATAACCACATTACAACAAACACAACTTTCATAACATGTTGAATAAAACTAGTGTCCCAACAACACACCCCAAAAATAATATTCTAGTCCTTCAGACATCAAATTTGGAAACCTCCATCAACTAACATGTCCAACATCCTATGGCATTACAATAACATTAATTCCATTTTACGATCCCATAGACCTCAATTTATTGGATATCCTCAAAAAAATTTATTATCATACACAATTTTCTGTGGATTTCTATAGTGAGTACCTCCTCCATAACAAATGGTCATAACCATTCCCTAAGTAGTTAATACCATAGAAGCCTATACCCACATAATGTTGTAAACCACAACTCATTAATTTCTTATCATGCATCCACATGACTCAAATGGCATTAATGTATATCCTCGGTGAGTGGAAAATCACTAACCAACCTAATCCACACCAACTTGTGAAAAAAGAACACCACATGTAAAACTTATTTCCAAAACACTACATTTTTAATCACCACCAACCACAACTTTACAAACCTCATCATGCAAATCCCATTGATCAACATCACATCAATTATCATTGTAAAGGGAAAACTTATTCTAATAGAACCCACATATCCCCAAACACTCTCTTATAAATTTATGAAATGGAACATCCTAACCTACCAATTTGGAAATCCATTACACATAAATGATGCCATTCATGGGTCAACTTATTTTAATCAAATATGTAATTTCCCATTAGGATCTTCTAATAAATATACAAAAAATATTAAATGGAAATGGTGTACACCCAGACATCTCATGTCATAGATATTTGAATTTGTATTGATAGTATATGTATAATAGAGGAGAAAGCTATGAAACACTAACCTTATACCAATAAACGATAACTTATCAAAGAACAACCTCTAATTCGATTCCAAATGGATGAAAATAGATATTAAAAAAACCATAAAAATATTCTAATTGAGATTGTGTGTAAATAGTTCTAAAAATAGATATATAAAAGAAAAATAGATGAAAGATGAATATTTAAATTACCATTAGATGTTCAATGATACTGAAATGACATGAATTAGTTCTCAAACTACAAATAAAGATTAAAATACATGAATTGGGAAGAAGGGAGAGCCCCTTGGAGGGTATGCAGGATGAGGAGAATAAATAATGGGGGGAAACATAAATTAAGGTAGGGGAGTTATGTAGTTTACCCCATTATAATGAGCTGTATGTTTTGGCCACGTGGTTTGGTGAATCCATACACCAACCATTTTCTACTTCTTTCTAAATGGCACTAAGGGTTTGTGATAAGAAAATGTTTTTTGAAAATAGTGTTCTGCCTCTGTTCAACTATTTTCTATATGATTATTTTTCAAAAAAATTCACCCCACTCTGTCGGTTTGATATAACTGTGCTACAGTTAAAATGGTTCACATAATTTTTGAAAATCCACAAGTTGTATCAATGTATCATTGAGTGCGGGATGTGTGAATACTGATATTTTATCATTATATTAAAACAATATTTCCCTCTATTAAATAAATATCACATTATTCAAAAGAAAAAACCCTCATATTTAGAGAAACAAAATTATTTACACGTTTTACTATATAATAAGTGTATATGGTTCTTGACAGGAATTTAAAATAATCCAAACCCACAAAATCCACAGAAAACAATACTTTTTTAGCAATATAAGAAGTAGTAAATACCCACACAATTGTGTAGAACTATGATCAATACAATATTTCATTCGTTTCTTTTATCATGAATGATGTAAATTATGTTTTGTATAATTTTTTGAAACTATCAAGAGATGGTTCCAAACATGTCATTGTACTACTTTGAAGACATTCACATTTTCAATTCATAAAAAAATTCTTCACATTACTACTGAAAATCAGGTAGAAGAAACCATTCGTGATTTTGTGCGAAAACACAGCCCAATAGATCATTACGATTCTTTAGTCTGATTTTGTAGTAGAGAATATAGATGATAAAATATACCTTATAAACAATTATTAACCTCTAATTTTTTTCCCACAAAATGTTTAGTTTGATGGTTTGGTCTAATATGATAATGTCTTCCTAGAATGTATTTTTTCTAGAAAACACCCTCATGAAATTTATTCCTTGAGGAATTTCCTCTATAAAAAAACTATATGTTATCTCACTACCTTCTCCTCATGAAAAAAGTATTCATCATTAGAATATATGTTGTCTTCCATATATTTATAGGTGTTTGAGGAGTTCAATGAGAGGTAAACCAATTTAATTTTCCAAATCCTTTTATTGGAAAATTTAATTTGACGTTCATTTATGATACATATCTATGTATTTTAATGCTTCTTCAACTCATATAGGTTCTTCTAAAATCCTCACTATTCTCCTCAAACCATCATTCTTATTCATCTTAAAAATAAATTACAATTTCAATGCACTAATTCATTTGGATACAGTTCTTCGTTATGATGAAACATAAGTAATATTAAAGATTCGCCATTTTGGTGTACCAGACTAACTAAAACTTGAAACCATCCAACTATAAACATTATTTATTATTTTTTAGACAACATTTTAATCTCATAAACACTGATTAAAATTATAAATATTCCAAAACCACTTGTAAAAACATGATAAATATCTTTGAACTTTTTTACACTTTTTTCATTGGATCAACAAAACCTCATACTAATGGTCTTGGGTCCAATGAATTCCAACATCCAATGACATATCGGTGTCATTACACATGTGATGGATTATTCTTTTATATCATTTTTTAATCAACATCACATCTTGTCCAATTATTTTTGTCCCAGTTGATGAAAAATCCAGAATTCTCCTTCTTGTTAACTATAAAGGAAAAACAATACATTTATTTTAAGAAATTCTTTTAAAGCTTTGTTCTCTTTATTATATTTGATAATTATATAAAACCATATTATAGTTTGGTCTTTTATTCTATTCTCATTCATCAACCCCAAAAATCATTAATTTTTTTACCATTAGGCCTCTAATAGAACTCTCCATCTAATACCCCTTTGATACTAACACTATGTCTAATGGATTAGTGTTAGAAAACCCTTGATGGATCGTTAGAAAACTATATCTAATGTACCAGTGTTAGTAGTGAATTGTTTTCTATAGACACCTTATTATTATAGATTGGAACTTATAAATTGTTGTATATGGTGGATCAAATGGTCCAATGTATAATTTTGAATAATGGACTAGTCTATCAAAAATTCAAAATATCTTAGTTTGTATCATATTTTCTTCTTCAAACCATTTATCACATCACAATGTTTTCATGATATTGGGACCATTATGATCATTAAATAATTTTATAAATTATTTAACCAAACATATATTCTCCCAATTTTCATTCAGAACGCATGCATCTCATCATTTTCAGAAGATTTATGACATTTAAAAATTAAAAAACACAAAATCATCATTTGATTTAGTTCATAATTATATGAAATGCGTTCTCACTATGAAAAAAATTTTCAACCAGATGAAAAAATTATATTTAGAATATATCTGTGTCTAAAAACTACTTCACCTAGAAAAATTTTACAAAATAAATAACAAATACCAATATATTTTCTTACTGAAAATATGTTAGATATTCTGATTATAACATCACTTTCATCTGATCTTCAAAAATTACAATGTGAATTTATTTATGAAAATGAAAAAAAACTAACATCACCACTTCTGTCAGCATTTCGCTAAAAATTTCAAGCAAACATTGTCCCAACTATCAACCGATTTTATTTTTTTTTCAACTAAAGTTCATAAATTTTTGAACATTGTAATATCCTATTACATATTTGTTACCAAATATTCTATGAATAATTGAGAACATAATTATAGGAAATGAGAATTATTAAAAACTAATCCATGATATCTAAAAAAATTGACTTATGAAACAAACTTCTTACACATGAAACTTTTCACATTTTTTACCATTATAATTTTTTTTCTATGTTAAACATTTTTCCTATAACCGCTTCAACATAAAATTACTAGAGTTCACAAAAATACATGATGAGATCAAAACTGACCCTCATCCCCATAAATACGTTCTTCAATAATTGGTTTGATACATATCATTGGACATTTGTTGGAAACTTCATTTTTATCCATGATGAAAATATTATCCAATGACTAGATCAGAGAGTGGATAGAAAAGAATACCTCAATCATGAAGAGATTGATGTTGGATACCCATTATCATCCTCTATTTGAAAAATTCATCTTTTTTCAATGCTTATGTGAATATGTCAACAAATTGTTACGATAATAGAAGATAATCTAGCTTAATTTTATTACTCTCCATATTTTCCTTGGAGAAATTATATATGATATCCAAGTATTTTTAATGAGAATTCTGAATTATTTTTTATAATAAATATATCAGTTTGATTATCACATTCCATGTGTAGAGTTAACTTCACATGAACAAGTATGTCGTCTAACTAAGAATTCATACCCATAAGATATATTGTTACTTGATTTGAAACAACATACCCATCTTCAACTAGGATAAGATTTTTTGAATTTTATTGCATTTTATGATAATATATTAATCTTTAAAAAATAGATAAAACTCCACCAAAAGTGTATTTTCTATCATCAACACCTCCTATCAAATCAACATCAGTATAAGAAAACAAGTCAATTCATTTTGAGTTAACATTCTATATTCTGAAATCTAGTTTTCCTTTGATATGTCTGATAAATCTTTTTCCAACCCAGAGATGTGATTATTTTGGAGAACTTTGGGATCATCCATATAAGGAAAAAAGCTAATAAATGTATAGTCATGGGGAAGTTAGATACAACAAACTCTTAATCAGCTCCCAAATCTACGTAGAGTCCACTTCTTTACCTTATAATTCATTTTTCAACTTGGTTCCCACTAAAATATGTGTGAAAAAAGTTTCTAATTTTTAATTTCGGACATATTAAGATTCTCATTACTATATTTTTCGTGAGAAATAAAATTTTATTTCTTATTTTTTTGAGGATTGTAACCAAAGAAAGTATGTTATTTCATGATGAATAGAAATTTAAAATAACTTTATCATTTTCTCAGAAAATATTTCACAAAATATTTCATCATTCCCAAAAAAGATAATATCATAAATATATTGAATAAAACGGTAGAAATATCCTTAATTTCATTGATATAGAAATTAATTCAATGTATTCTTCAATGAAATTTAAACATTATTATGTAGGTATCTATTTTGGAATACCACATCCTCTAAGAATGTGCTTTTCTATAAAAGGATTGCATCAACATCCATAATAACACTCACTCTTACCAATTACAAAGCCTCACATGTTTTCAATATAAATTATTCATTTATAAATATTTATTTCACATCCATATAATAAATTTTATATTTTTTTTGCGCAATAATTAAAATAAAAATTTTAATTTTTTCTAACCATTTAACATTATAAAAAGTATCATCAATATCAATGACATAAATATGTTAGTAAGCTTTGAAAAAAATATTTTATTTGTTTTTTATCACATTACCTTATTTATTCAACTTATTTTGAAACACCCAATTGATACTAATAACATTTATTCCTTTAGTTTGGTAAATGTTCCCAACTATTATTCTTCTCAATCTGATCCAATTATTTCATCATAGAATGAATCCATTATAGATTCTTAGAATATTTATTAATACATTTTAGCTCTAATTTTGAATACAAATATGTATGTTAAATTACTATCAATGTTATTAATATTTGCAATTGTTTATGTTTATGACCAATAATTCGGTCAGCTTCCACCTAACTCTTTAACATAGGATACAATTTGTAAAATTCATAATAATAAATGGAAATAGTTGAGTCCAATTCTTCGTCTTTTGTAGGACTTACAATAATTGAATTCTTTTCTTGTTTATCAAAAATAATACTTTCATCATCTTTATATTTCTTATCTGAAAGTTTTTCTAGAATATTATCCTCATTATTTTTATGAAATATTACATCAACTGAATCCATATATTATCAAACATGCATGTGATATTATTAGTATGATTCTCTAATCCAATCCCCAAAACATAAAAAGTGGATTAATATATCATAATAAAAATATTAAAAAAATTAAAAACACCTTCCAACATCTTAAAAAAGTTCGTTCCAATATTGTCCCAAAAAATTTTTCCTCTTGGTATAGCAGTGACAGTGCTGAAACCACACACCCATTTTTTTTTATCTCCCTTGTTTTTCTTCAAATCCCAAGGTTTTGGAATCCAAACTAATCCTCGTGAAAAAATCATATTCATAACCCATGGAAAAAATTATATATTAGAGAATTTTAAATCTCAAAACTAGGATTTTTATCAAAAAATGAATTTAGTTCCTTCATCTAATATCAATGTCCGCATTCCCACAAAATATCTGACCCATTTAAAAAGCAATTATGTTATAACTTCCCTACTGGTTGATATCTCTTCCCCAGGATATTTATCCTCAAAATTTTATTGTTTTGAATATAACCATCTCATAATATTCACCCAATGCTATAATGGTTACACAATCCAAACTAATTCCTCTTGTATCTGTCCCCTCATTTTTAATTGTCATGACCTGTCCCAGTGGGGCCCGCACCATGACTCCCCAAGCCCGCCTCCAATAGGCCTGGGGCTGGTGACTAGCACCGAGTAGGCATGTCACTAGCATGGCATGCATTGCCTAAGTACCTGTACACACACACACATCTCCAAGCCCACAAATGCTAAAATGTAAAACACTAAGGAACAAAAAAATGTATGCATACAACTAAACCCAACCAACAGAGTACGACAAAAGGTTGAGTACTGTAAAAGTAAACTGGGCCAGAATACAAGCCCACCAAAAGCAGGAGTATGAAAAACTGCAAAGTCCAACCTGTAGGCACAAAGGTAATGGGACTGCCGCTCGTAGCCTTAGGAACACCATGGCCTGTAGGGAACTCAAAAAGCTTGGTCCTGTCCTGGTCCACCTGGGACCCTGTCAAAAGGATGCTCATCTGCACAAGACACCAGACGTGCGGGCAAAGTCCGTGCAGGGGTGAGTATAACAATACTCAGTAGAGTACCCCGAAAACCACAGAGTAATACAAAGTAAAAGTACAGTCAGCTATGCACAGTATATGTTTACAGAACATATAAAACAAACCAGATATACTCAAATCCCAAACCGGTTGTCTAGAGACAAGTCACACAACTGTATACACCCACAAGGGATTCCGTTCTAAGATTCTGTGATGCGCTCGTTCTTGGAGAACACACTCCATGATTCTTATAGCTCTGATGACGCCCGTGCGGGAAGTGTTGTTCGTCGGGAACTGCCATGAGAGATAGTTACACTCATTACGGGAGACACACTCGTTAGTGGGAATGATTTCGATACACAGTTGAGGATCAATGCCATGGCCATGATGAATTCCATGAATAATCTGGAATTCACATGCTAGGTAGAGGATCAATGCCCAATAAAGTTGGTCACACAGATACCTGACTCTACCTAGGGTCTGGAATGCATAGAGGATCTCGATCTGGTCCTCTTGGATGGATGCCTGACCCTATCATAGA
Organism: Viscum album; assembly: GCA_963277665.1. Taxonomy (NCBI): domain Eukaryota; kingdom Viridiplantae; phylum Streptophyta; class Magnoliopsida; order Santalales; family Viscaceae; genus Viscum; species Viscum album. Next base: position 1,156,353,543 of record OY728133.1, on the reverse strand, counting down.
AAAGTCCTGCTGAAGGGATCATAATCATGCGTGAGGGAATGATTCCTGGCCTTCAGGGGAACAAGAAGAAGGGGAACTAACCCAAATGAAATATGTTCAAGGCACGGTGAACAAAAAGGACAAAGCCATTTTACAAAAAGTACACTGCGTGTAAAAATGATACACTTTGTGTTGTCTGACCCCGGGTACTTCCCGTGTACAGTGGCCCATGTCACAAGGATAGTGATGTAGAAATCATTATACATGGCAACTAGTATGGAGTACACGCAGTGTCTGGGTCACTGGGGCTGGCTCCGTGTACTCCGGCCATGTGACCGTACACGGTCACCAACCCGTGTACTCCAACCCGTGCAATCTGCGCATGGGGTGACCTGCGCTGGTGAACTTTCCTAGCCGGTTGAGGGAGTACATGGTCGTGTACTCCATCTCGTGTCCGTGTATCCCCAAGATACACGCCGAGCTTCCCATAGCCGCCTCTGCCAAGCTGTACACGCCGTGCCGCCTGAAGCCGTGTAGAGCATCCCGTGTCTGTGTACCACCCGAAGGACATGCCGAGCTTTGGGGAAGGTCCAACACACCGTGTGACCAGGTTCACACTCCGTGTGATCCTTCTCTGACCCCGAAACCCTTGCCGCCACCATCATAACTACACGACGTGTTCTTCAGAAGTACACGCCATGTATTCTGGAAATTTCCCGAAACGCGGACCTCTGCCATCGCGCCTCCCGTGGTGCTCCGATCATTGATCTGACTGTCTGATCGCCACGAAACCTTCAGGTTTTGGTCACCCAGAAACCACGAAGCTATTTCCGTCATTTTCAGGCCTTTGATCAGCTCCGAAAAAATGATTGATCTTCCCACGTGAAGAATGCTCGAAGTACTCCCTTTCCGATCTAGTTCTATTTGTCGTCCTCCATTGTGGTCGCACCTCCACAAGAACGTTGCGATGTCGAAACTTAGGTTTGGGATCATTGCGTCGCAGAACGGATGCGCAACGATCCGTTGTTCGTCACCCTATGAACAACGTGAAGAACGTGCGAGGAAAATGGAGGAAAAGATCCAAATAAACAAATTAAGGAATGAACCTCCACCGTTGTTTGTCACGGTGTTGATCCGCTCCTGTTAATAGGTTTAAATGGAGTAGAGATCAACATGAATATAAAGCATGGATTAATTCCCCAAAATCAACCCAATGAAAACCCTCCCACAAGAATGTACGAATTAGCGGATCAACTTGTTCATGGTTGATCTGCGTTCGTTGTTTAAATTCAAATACGGGGAAAAGAAAATCAAAACAACAACCCCTACCTTTTTAAAGGGTAGATCTTTGATGAAGGCGTCGGGCTTCCGTTGTCGTCGTGATCCTTCAACGTTGTCGGCGTAGTGATTCTCGACTTTTATCCGTCGTCGTTCTCCAACGCGTCCTCCTCCTTCCAAGATCCAAGAGAAATCTCTCTCTTTTTCTCAACTCGCAGGGTTATGGGGCTAACCCTGCGAATTTTTCATAAGGATGCATTTATAGGGGAGGATTAGGCCATTCTCAAAAAAGGAAACGTTTTAAAATAGTAAAATAAATTATTAATTTATTTTATTTACTCCAAAGATATTTCCTTTTTAAAAAGTCCCAAAATTAATATTTGCAACCGACCTGTGCTGGTTGAGGTTAGAGTCGTTCTTAGGAAAAGTCATCGTCCCAGACGCAGCGGTGCGCTCAGATTTATAATCCGGGCATCCATTTGGAAACTGACACAACCGTGCACAAGCGCCAACTCTCTTGACTAAAAAAAGTTCAAACCACCATTCCAGGATCACTGGACCACGGAATGATGTGCCATCTTCACTCTCGGTCTCAAAATAATTCCATATAATATCTAGAAATAAAAAATGGAAATTCAGAGACACTAAATTCTCCCCACCTTGGGGCTTTTACGTCCCTGAAAAGCCAAAACAAAGGATACTCGAAAAGATGAGGGTACTAGGCACAGATCTGGGCCTCCCGCTCCCACGTGCTCTCCTGAAGATTCCCATGCTGCCACCGGAAGCGCACTAAGGGAATCGATCGCCCAAGAAGGATCATCACCCGTCAATCCGCGATCTCCACCAGGTACTCCGCAAAGGTCACTCCATCCTCGATGTCCAGCTCGCCCCTATCGATGATGCGCGATGGGTCATGCATGTACCTCCTCAACTGCGACACGTGGAAGACATATTGTACCCGATGCAACTGTGACAGTAGAGCAAGGTGGTACGCCACCTCGCCAACTCTTCCCATGATCTGGAAAGGTCCGATGAACCTCGGAGATATCTTTCTGCCTCGTCCAAATCTCTGAATCCCACATCGAGGTGAGACCTAAAGAAAAACACGATCTCCCTCCTCGAACTCCAGAGGCCTCTGTCGTTTGTCAACATAAGACTTATGCTGGCTCTGTGCAGTCTTCATCCGCACCCGGATGATCTGCACCTTCTTTGTGGTAGCTCACACTAACTATGGACCCATGAGTGCGGACTCTCCGGGGTCGGTCCGACAAAGAGGTGACGGGAAGGGTCTCCCATAAAAGGCCTCGAACGGTACCATACCAATAGTGGAGTGGTAGCTATTTTTGTACACAAACTCCACCATTGGTAGGTGGTCCCCCCAGCTATGACCAAAGTCCAAGATACATGCCTGCAACATATCCTCTAGAACCTGAATGGTCCTCTCCGTCTGACCATCTGTCTGGCGATGAAACGCTGTGCTAAAGAACAGATGAGTTCCAAAAGCCTCCTGCAACCCCTTCCACAACCGGGATGTGAAGCGGGCATCTTAGTCTGAGACTATAGTCGAGGGGACGCCATGAAGCCGAACTATCTCCTGTACGTAGAGGCGTCCCAATCTCTATACGGAACTCTGCTCCCTTGTAGCTAGGAAGTGGGCCGACTTGGTGAGTCAGTAAATGGTCACCCAGATGGAATCGTGCCCCCTCGAACATCCGCGGTAAGCCCATCACGAAGTCCATCGATATTCCATCCCACTTACACTATGGAACTTTCAGAGGTGAGTTAACCCTACTGGAACCTGGTGCTCAGCCTTCATCTGCTGGCATGTGAGGCATCGAGAAACGAACTCTGCCACTGCCTTCTTCACACCTGACCCCCAGAACTGACGTTAGAGATCCTGGTACATCTTTTCCAATCTAAGATGTACCGCCAAAGCGGATGTATGAAACTCCCTCAGGACCTCCTCCTGGATCACCACGGCTACAACAGTCCATCCTTTGAAAAGAAGTACATGCTCCCCACCTTGCGAATATCCATCATGAACATGTCCTATGGATAACCGAGCATGTAAGGTCACACAGTCGACATCCCCAAGTTCTGCCTCCCTAACTCATTGTAAGAGTGGAGGGGTGACAACCATCGATTGTATGTAAGCTATATCCTCTCCATCCACGATGGATAACTGTAACGCGACTAATTGTTGTGTCACCTCACTCAACAACTGTGAGCTCGACATTCTACTAAGAGCATCTTCCACCTTGTTCCCCTTCCCAGGAGGATAGATGATCTCAAAATCATAGTCCTGGAGGAAGTCTAGCCAACGCCCCTGCCTCAGATTCAGATCCTTCAGTGAGAAGATGTACTTGATGCTCTTGTGGTCAGAGTAGACAATGAACCGCTCGCCCATAAGGTAGTGTCGCCACATCTTCACTGTGAAGACTACCACTACTAACTTGAGATCATGGGTCACATTGTTCTGCTCATGCGGCCTAAGCTTGCGCGAACCATAAGCAATAACCGCATGCCGCTGTATTAGGACACAGCCGAGCCCGGTCCCTGATGCGTCAGAGAAAACAATGTACTCGACACCCTCCTCCGGCAATCTCAAGACTGGGGCTCTTTTCAAACTCGGTCTTAGCTGCTCAAAAGTCTACTGGCACATTTCTGTCCACACAAAGGGTTTCCCCTTTCTGGTCAAGGCCATCATCGGTGCTGATATTCAGGAGAAATCATGGATGAATCTCCTGTAATATCCTGTTAACCCAAGGAAGCTTTGCACCTCTGTCACGCTCCGAGGTGGCTCCCATGCTAACACAACCACCACCTTGGTTGGGTCCACAACTACTCTATCTGCTGAGATGACATGTCCCAGAGAGTGGACCTCCTGAATCCAGAACTGGCACTTCACGAGCTTTCCATTAAGCTGGTGCTCTCGGAGTACGTCCAGAACCATCCACAGGTGTCTCGTGTATTCCTCCCCTGACACCGAGTACACAAGGATGTCGTCGATGAATACCACTATGAACCGGTCCATGTACAGCTGGAGATCTGGTTCATCAACCCCATGAACACGGCAGGGGCGTTCGTCACGCCAAAGGGCATCACTATGTACTCATAGTGGCCGTAGCGACATCTATAAGTCGTCTTCGGTATATCCTCACCCCGCACTCATAGCTGGTGATAGCCTGATCAAAGATCAAACTTTGAGAACCACTGAGCCCCTCTTAGATAATCAAAGAGGTCATAAATTCTCGGCAGTGGATAATTGTTCTTCACCGTCACCTGGTTCAGGTGCCGGTAATCCACGCACAACCTCCGACTCCCATCTGCCTTCTTGGAAAACAAGACCGGGGCTACCCAGGGTGAAATGTTGGGTCTCACGAAACCATTTCTCTGCAAATCCTCCAACTGCACCCTCAACTCGCAAAGCTATGTGGGAGCCATCTGATATTCCGATGAAGAACATCGGTGTCGTCCCGGGGTGTAAGTCGATGCTGATGTCAATTTCCCGGTAGGGAGGTAACCCTGGAACATCTTCCAGGAAGACGTCCTCATACTCCACCAACACTGCTAGGAACTGAGAGCTCATAACATCTACTGCTCCGAGGGTAAGGCTAGCCAACTCATGAGTTATCGGGTGGCCCCTCTTATGCATTAGCCCACATTGTGCTGCCTGGGTCTCCTTTTCTCCAAAAAAGGAAAACATTGTTCCATCATGGGGGACACACCGCACTCTTCTCCTAAAACTGTCAATTTGGTCATGGACTTAAGATCACCAATCCATACCGGGAATGAGGTCTTAAGGCCTCGACGCTACCAACAAGAGGTTCCAACCGAATCTCTCGACTCCAAGGGTAATATCACACTGTCTGTAAAGGTGTGTGATCGTCGAGTCTCCTCCCGTAGGTGTCTCCAAGCATAAGGATCGAGTAAATGGTTCTACTGAAATCTTGAGGTTTTGTACAAGACATGTGGCTATAAGGGAATAACTAGAACCTGTGTCTATGAGTACGACATATAAGGTAGAAAAGACATAGATCGTACCTCGAATCATCCCTGGAGCCCCTGGGTATTATGCCTCGACCGCATGAAGTTGTCCTCATCCCTATCCCCCAGCTCCCTGATCCTGGTGCGGACCTCCTGGGGGTGGTGGTGGAAGTATGTCGAAGCGTATTCCACCACCTGCATCTCTCCCACCTCCTCTACCACGGCCGTCACCTGTTGGGTCTACCTGATCCGTTCTCTTCCTCTGTCTCGGTGTTCCATCCACCACTTCCCTATCAGCAGCACGACGTGTCGGGCAATCTCTTGCGAGATTCCCCCTACCATCGCATGCATATCATCTCTTCTCCCTAGGTTGACTACATCCAGACTGAGAGCCATGGACTATCGATCCCCTGTTCTAGGTCCTCCTATGATGTCTCCCATGTCCAGATCGCTGCGTCTGACGTTGGCTCCCTGCTGCCGGTGACTCTGCACTTTTCTGCCTGCTGCTGACTGCCAGCGACTGTCTCTGCTCCGCCAAGAAGCTCTCGATCACCAAGGCCCGCTCGAGCACCCCAGCATAGGTCGATATGCATAGAGGCACAACACTAGCTCGGATGTCTCGCCATAGACCTCGATGAATGGTCCGAGCTCTGAAGTACTGATCCCTGACCATATCCATCGAGTACCTGGTGAGGTTGGTGAACCTCAATGAATAGTCATCCACCATCATACTACCCTGCTGGAGCTGAAGAAGCTCCTGGATTCACACAGCTCTCAGCGTAACCGGAGAGAACTCATCTCTGACGAGTCGCTCAAACTCTATCCAAGAAAGAGTCTCCTCGTCGTGAGTCTGCATGGTCAGACTCTACGATCGTCACACCGAACCTTGAAGAAGGCTCACTCCTAGGACCAGCATCTGGTCTGCTGGAGTCCTCACTAGACGGAAAACTCTGGTCACCGCCTCAAGCCAGTCCCCAGCCGCCTGAGGGTCGGGCTTGCCTCGGAACCTGAGGGGTCTCTGTCTCTGAAACTTGTGGAGTGCTCTAAGCCTGCGCTCCTCGCCAGTCGGTACTGCAGGTACCACTTGCTGCTCAACTGGTAGTATAGCAGTTGCACCACCTGGTGGAAACGCCTGGGGGGGCTGGTCCCGGTATTGAAGCCTCGTCACTAAGGGGGTCATCCTCATGGTCATGCTGTTGAATCCTAGCGGGTACGCATCGCAGAGGCATCCTGTAAAGAAACAAGATGTGTCACGATCAATGAGTATATCTAGATAGGTGACACCAAGGATATGGAAGACACAAACCATTCTTATACGATGCATATACCTTTTATTTCCCCGCAACCAGTGTTTTCGCGAACCAGTCGAAAAGCAGGTTATCAGAGTCCTGGTGTATGGATACATCGGTCGCTGCACCAACACTGGAGTCTCTGGCCTGAAATGATAATCTCAAACACTCAACACGGTTGCCCCAAACAACTCACAAACTCTTGGTCCTAAGGTAGAACCGACCACCTCTGATTCCAATCTGTCACTATCCATCCTATTGGGGCCCGTGCCGTGACTCCCCAAGCCCGCCTCCAATATGCCTGGGGCTGGTGACTAGCACCGAGTAGGCATGTCACTAACAGAGGAGGCATTTCCTAAGTATCTGTACACACGCACACATCTCCATGCCAACAAATGCTGAAATGTAAAACACTAAGGAACAAAAAATGATTACATACAACTAAACCCAACCAACAGAGTATGACAAAAGGTGGAGTACTGTAAAAGTAAACTGGGCCAGAATACAAGCCCACCAAAAGAAAGAGTCTGAAAAACTGCCAAGTCCAACCTGTAAGCACAAAGGTACTGGCACTGCCGCTCATAGCCATAGAAACGCCTCGACCTATAAGGAACTCAGAAAGCTCGGTCATGTCCGGGTCCACCCTGGACTCTGTCAAAAGGCTGCTCGTCTGCACAAGACACCAGACGTGCAGGCAAAGCCCGTGCAGGGGTGAGTTTAACAATACTCTGTAGAGGACCACAAAAACCAAAAAGCAATACAAATTAAAAGTACAGTCAGCTATGCACGGTATATGTTTACAGAATATATAAAAAAACCAGATATACTCAAAACCCAAACTCGTGGTCTAGAGACAATTCATGAAACCGCATACCCCTGCAAGGGATTCTGTTCGAAGATTCCGTGATGCCCTCGTTATGAGAGAACACACTCCACGAGTCTTATAGCTCTGATGATGTCCATCCAGGAAGTGCTATTCATCGGGAACCGCCATGAGAGATAGTTACACTCATTACGGGAGACACACTCTTGAGTGGGAAAGATTTGGATACATAGATGAGTATCACTGCCAAGGCCATGGAGGATACCGCGACTCATCTGGAATTCACCTGCTAGGTATATGATCAATGCTCGGTAAATTTGGTCACGCCGATACCTGACTCTAACTAGGGTCTGGAATGGATAGAGGATCTCGATCCAGGCCTCTCGGATGGATGCCTGACTCTATCACAGAAATGTCTTACTGAAGGGATCATAATCCTGTTTGAGGGAATGATGCCTAACCTTCAGGGGAACAAGAAGAAGGGGAACTAACCCAAAATAAATAAGTTCAAGGCATGGTGAACAAAAATGACCAAGCCGTTTTCCAAAAAGCACAGGGCGTGTAAAAATGACACATGCCATGTTGTCCGACCCAGGGTACTGCCCTTGTACAAATGCCCGTGTCGTGAGGTTGTTCATGTATAAAACATTATATACGGTATGTAGTAAAAAGTACACGTCGTGTCTGGGTCACTAGCGCTGACTCTCTGTACTCTGGCCATGTGCCCGTAAATGGTCACCAACCCGTGTACTCCAACCCGTGCAATCTGCACATGGGGTGACCTGCGCTGGTGACCTCACCTGGCCGGGTGAGGGAGTACACAGTCGTGTACTCCTTCCTGTGTCCGTGTATCCTCGGGATACACGCCGAGCACCGCGTAGCCGCCTCTGCCGAGCTATACACACCATGCCCCATGAAGCTATGTAGAGAATCCCATGTCCGTGTACCACCCAAAGTACACACCGAGCTTTGGGGAAGGTCCAACACGCTGTGTGACCGGGGTCACACACCGTGTGATCCTTCTCTGACCCTGAAAACCTAGCCTCCACCATCAGAACTAAACGACGTGTTTTTCGGAAGTACATGCCGTGTATTCTGGAAATTTCTAGAAATGAGGACCTCTGCCGTCACGCCTCCCATGGTGCTCCGATTGTTGATCCGACTGTCCGATCGCCACAAAACATTTAGGTTTTGGTCGCCCCAACACCACGAAGATGTTTCCGTCGTTTTCAGGCCTCTGATCGGCTCCAAAAACATGATTGATCTTCCCACATGAAGAACACATGAAGAACGCCCTATCTGATATGGTCCGATTTGTCATCTTCCATCGTCGCCGCACCTCCACAAGAACGTTGCAATGTCAAACCTTCGGTTTGGGTTCGTTGTGTCACAAAACAGATGCGCAATGATCCGTTTTTCGTCGCCCCGTGAAGAACGCGAAGAAGGTGTGGGGAAAAAGGAGGAATATATCCAAATAAAAAAATTGAGGAATGAACCTCCACCGTCGTTGGTCACGGCGTTGATCCCCTCCCGTTAATAGGTTTAAATGGAGCAGAGATCAACATGAATAAAAGCATGAATTAATTCCCCAAAATCATACCAATGAAAACCCTCCCGCAAGAACGTACGAATCCGTGGATCAACTTGTTCGTGGTTGATCCACGTTCGTCATTTAAATTCAAATATGGGGAAAAGAAAATCAAAACAACAACCCCTACCTTTTGAAAGGGTCAATCGTAGATGAGGCGTTGCACTGCCATTGTCGTCGTGATCCTTCAATGTTGTTGGCGTAGCGATTCTCGACTTCGATCCAGCGTCATTCTCCAAAGCGTCCTCCGCCCAAGCTCCAAGAGAAATCTCTCTATTTTTCTCAACTCGTAGGGTTATGGGGCTAACACTGCAAATTTTCCATAAGGATGCATTTATAGGGGAGGATTAGGTCGTACTTAAAAAAGGAAACATTTTAAAATAGAAAAATAAATTATTATTTTATTTTATTCTCTCCAAAGAGATTTCCTTTTTAAAACGTCCCAAAATTAAAATTTGCAACCGACCTGTTTCGGTTGATGTTAGAGTCATTCTTAGGAAAAGTCATCGTCCCGGACGTAGCGGTGCACTCAGATTTTTTATCCAGGCATGCGTTTGGAAACTGCCACAACAGCGCACAAGCGCCGACTCTCTTGACTAAAAAAAGTTCAAACCACCATTTCGGGCTCACTGGACCTCGGAATGATGTGACGTCTTCACTCCCAGTCTTGAAATAATTCCATATAATATTTAAAAATAAAAAAACAGAAAATCAGAGACATTATTGTAATTACCTACATGGTTGTATATTGATCAAAAATTCAAACATTGTAGTAGTCCCAAACTGACAACCATAGACATGCACATCCCGATACCATAAATCATCTATATTTAATCACCGTTGATTCTACTTCCATAATTTCATTTCCAATGAATCCCATGATCCTCCATCACATTGATTCCCAAGAGTTCCCTCATTACACTTAATTACCACACTACCCTACATCACAACTAATTTCCAAAATTGATCTAGAATTATATATACACACACAATTCCAACAAAATATTAAGATTCCAATGCATTCCATAAAATTCACACACAATTCTGGATGATCACATATTAACCATATCTGGTATAATATAGATATCACACATGAAACTCATGTTCTAGTACTGTTCTTATTAAAAAACGATCTATCCCACACTCATGCCATACCCTTACCATATTCAGATACCTTATATACTCTAAACCATAATGTGAAAATGCATCTTCCTTGAATGAATATATACTTCTTAAAACCTTTCCTACATAAAGAAATCCTCTATCCTTTGGAAATTAACTGCACTTCTTGCTATCTCTCTAACTATAATAACCAAAATCTGTAGTATTATTCTAGCTAGGACCTCCTAGATCCACTCTTGTTTCTAACATATATCCATGAGTCATGCCAAGTTCCAGACTCCATTAAATCTAATACATATTATAACAAAACAATGATAGATTTCCAAATATATTAAAATGCCTATAAATACAATGATGGATTATCACAATGGGTTCAAACCTAAAAAAATTTAATACACTATTAATATACCATTGGTAACCATTTCCTCGATTGTCTTCTTGAGTCTCTAGTTTGATTTCCTAGTTGAGACTTCAGAAAACATTAATTATGGATACCCAATACACCATTGTCTACCTCCCAAGTCACCATTTCTCAACTTGAATATATATTTTCTTTCAATTTCCCATCATTAATAATTTTTTTGTTCATTTCCTCTATCAATGATGTGAGCCTTATTATATTAACCCAAACTATGATGGAATGGAAAAATTGATCCATGAATCACCTCAACATTGAAATTCCATCACCTCCCATAGAAGAAAAATAATATTAGTCTATGAAACTTCCAAAAAATTTTGTGATGGAAGTAACCCCATACTACAAGTTCATGAACTCATGTGCTAAATCTTTCTTCAAAGTATCTAGGAATAGGTTCTTGAAGAACCAGATCACAAAATCCTTCCATGAAAAACCCTCATTTCTACCTCTATGTACTTGTAAATCCCACCATAAATTCATATTTCCAATATGAAAAATAATATGTATGATTCATCCTCTATTATAGGGGTCCCTAGATTTGATTAAATACCATCTTCACAATCTTGATCCATTTTTCAGCTTCCAGTGGTCCACCCTCACCCAAAAATAATGGTTCGTGTTGTGATTGAAACTCTCTCATCAGATACTACATGGATTTATTACCTCCATAATATCCCCATTAAATACTTGAAATGACATATACCATGCTCTCCCTAATCTACTCATCTAGTCATGGCCCAAAATCTTCCATATTTTTCAATCTAATCACCTTACATAGATCCCCTATACGTGGCTCATGCTCATCCCCACCCTCAAGTGGATCATCCTATGAATGATATAGTGGAACCACATATCGTACCTCCAAATGAACCAATGAATTCTATATAGGTGACACAATTATTATAACCAAAATCTATGGGAATTAACAATAAAAATTTCAATATATCCAAATAGGGAATGTTGTAATATGAATCACATTTCATAATATTTTCAATTCCCTACTGAACCCATATCACATTTCACATATCCTCATTCATCCTAATTACCCATATCATATTCAATAATTATATACAATTCATAAAATAATCAATACCTTGGGATGGATGTGTATAATTTCACCAAGGAGTTATACCTGAAAACACCAATTAGATTATAAGTGACACCTTAAATAGATCATCCCATTCCTTTTATTCCTTCATTATTATATTGGATTCTCAATAATATTCACCATACTCATATTGTATCACACACCAATAATATATGAAACAATATACCAATGTTGACTGATTAGAATTCCACAAAGAAGAAATCAATGGAAATAATGTTTCCCTTTTTGTTGATACATTAAATAGCACAACAACTTTTATCATATTCCATGTTAAAATAAATATTCAAAATCACAAGAATATTTTTTGTAAAAAATGTACCAATAATGATGCATGAATATAATTCTCTTTCCATACCGTTCCAATGTCATAAACATCATGATCCCATAATGTTACGTATATGTTAATTAGTTGACGTAGAAAATCAATCAATGGTAAAAAACAAGAACATTACTTTCCCACTGCTATAAATTTGGGCTATCCCCATACAGTTAGAGATATAGGCACCAGAGCATGCTCTATTTACCCACATCTGAAAAGGCCATAGTCCTCATTCTACCATAACCAGAATATAAGACTATTTTGAAAAACTACCATTTATATCACAAGAAACCCATATGAATATTGTTTCCAATTTTAACAAACCCAAACCTCGGATACCACATGAACCTCATTAACCATGGATACCGTAACAAATTTTCTCTTTCCTAGAGGGACTCTGGTGATTATATGTTACTCCTCATATTCAAAAGACGACTGACTATAAATGATGGTCTATTGGGTGAAATTGGAGTGACTAAAAGATTTGGTAAATATAATCATAACAAATTAAAATGGTAATATCATCATCACTAAATAAGTAGTTTGGAAAACTCAGTGGAGGCATATATCTAAACAGTGGAAAAAATATCCAAAATAAAAGAAACCACATTACCAATAATATCCATGTCTCATGACTATCATACAAAAACATGTATTATTGTCCGAATATTATTAATATAAGTACATATGTAAAATCTGAAAGAGAAATTATAGATCTATAAAAATGAACTATCTAGTACACTATGATTCATTCCCAACACTTTTTATGCATCTATACTTACTAACATCCATTCCATGAGTCTGATCACCTACATGATCTCAAATCCAAGAAGTCTGTATGAATCAGGAGGGGCCCATGTAGGATGTGAGTAAAAAATCTTGTGTCCATCAACAATGTATCCCATTATTTAATTACAATTTATATAATAATATGAAAAAAATATTTTCAAAAGAATTAATCGACACTTAAATACTGAACTCAGTTTACTCATGATCAAAATCCACTAGGAACATTTATTTGATTCTGTTAATGCTGAAAAGGAATAATGCATCCATATTCACTCATAAGGGATAACCCTAGGCCTCCCATCCATATACATGTCTCCCAAAACCCTATTTGAAACAATATCACCAGTACAACATGGAAAGAAAAACATGATTTCTAATGGAAGACCCTAAGTGTCAAAACATGTGTCCTTCAGACATAAATTTTAAGAAACCACTATGTGGTGATAAGTGAAACATACCATGTAATGATTCTATATGTCCTTATATAATCATAACCCATTGAAATCAATATAATGGAGATCCTCAGACCCCATCATATTGTCTCATATTCCAGCACTTGTGGATTTTTATAGTTATCACATCTACACAAAATAATTGACATCACAATCCCCAATATTGAAACTACAAAGGAAGCTTCCACCCACATTGAGTGGTCAATACCACTTCATTGAGCCCTTATGATGTGTGGACATAACTCTAAATATACTATCAACCATCCTTAGTGAGAGGGAAATAACCACGAAACCATTGACGACCCATCTAGTGAAACATTATCCCCACATGTGTCCCTCATCTCCAAACCGACACCAGAGTAATTATTATCCACCTCAACCAGATGAGCCTTAGTGTATCATCCCTACTGGGAAACCTCACCCCAATTATCTTGGTCTAGGAACAACAAGATCTCATGAATCTCCCATAAGAACAAGACATTATCATAAAAGTTAAATAATAGAAACAACCTTGATAATAAATTTGTAAACATGTTCCACAAAAACCATTCCATTAAATATTTTACATTTTTTAATATTTCAAGGAATTAACAATCACCATATTTGTTAAATTATATTAAAATAAATAATTAAATCCAATGGGTCACACCTAAAATCCACGACTTGTTTTTATTTAAATACAAATTCTATAGTATGTGTATAGATGGGGAGAAAGCTAGGCTCCCCACCAAATACTCATAGATGATCACTTTGTAAATACCTTCCTCGAATTCAATATTAAACTAGTGATAATGGATAATAATAAAAATATTATAAAAATAGGAAAATGAGTTTTCATATAAATAGGAACTTAAAAGGTGATTGAAAAGGATATGGTAAAAAAGGGGTCTAATATAATTTCTACTAGATATCCAACGAGACAAAGAAGATCATGAATTTGAGTGACAATAATGGAGATCCCTCAAAATCTAAAGAAGGTGGAGAGGGGAGAGACCCATGGCTGCATTGCATGGAGTAAGATAATAAAGGAGGAGAAGAAACAAAAATAATGGAGGGTATGTATTTTAATTTCCCACATTTTAATGAGGTGAAAATTTTTTCCACATGGTTTGTCCAAACAAGGAGCCATCCATACTTGCATATTGGAAAATTTTCACTAAGCGTGTGGGCTTTGTGTATGGTTTTGAAAAAAATGCATAGCCCTTGTATCAATATATGGTTTAATATAAGTCTATTTCATTATCATTCACCACAAATTATGTGGCACTATATAACCATGATCTAGTAAAAATGGGCCATATAGTTTGGGTTTTATGGTAAGCACTTACTATGCCCCAAAAATGCACCCATCATTGTATATCTTGGATTGTGTTTTTCAAAGCATAAAATTTCTAAACTGATCTGAATCCACATGGATCATACCAAGATTTAATCACCATCCAGAAACAACATATAAGAGAATTTTATGTATTGTAATTATTCTACATAGCTCAAAAGGATTGCTGATATGACCAAAAAACTCAATGTTCAAATTTTAATGGAATATTTGATCCTTTTAAAAACACATGATGTTATATAGTGGTCCACTATTTAATACAACAATGTATAAAAAATTATAACTACCCCACATCAACATCAATAACACGTGTACCTATAAAATGAAGCAAATAAATCATAACAAAAAAACCCATAATAAAAACACAACTTCTCTTTACACATCCAAAAATCTAAATCACATTATTCAATTATTGGCCTCTTTATTAACTACACACTAATAATTTTTATTTCAATAATTAATAAAATATATATTAAATGTACATATTGCCTATAAAAAAATTTTAAAATTAAAATCAATCACTTCTTCACATTATTTAAATTATCATAGAGAATACAAAAATTGTAAACGTAATTTGTTATTTCAAACACAAAATGAACACTTCGAAAATATTTCAATTTCAATTAATCATTCATTCAACCATTAAAATGATAATTGTTCTGATCCAATATCATTTTAAGTGGTCACAACCAATCCCATTGAATGGTTTAATTAATTTTAAAACCACTATATATTTTTTGGTAAAAAATTATAATACCATATATCAACAACGACATCATAGCTTCTACAACCACCCTTTTTTAATCCAACTACCATAAATTCAATTCAACAATTTTCACAAGATTATACACACTACCCAACATTAGTGACATCAATCTATCATTAACAAAAAAATATATCATGACTTATTATTCAAAAACAATAAGACAACTATACAAATAATTCCATAACCATAATAATTAAAATAATTATATCTCAAATAAATATAAACCCTTCTCATTTTCATGCTCTTATACATTTTAAAAAATAATATTAAAATATATGCAAAAAAATTATTGCCTTTATCCTAAAATGTTATTAATTATTTTATTTTTTAACCAATTATAGGGATGTTAAATCATATCAACAACAAAAATAATAGGAGATCACTATAGAATTATTTTCAACATATGAAATAATGCACGACTAATAATAATGAAATCAAATAATATACGTGAGACTTAAATTTTACATACAAATTCATTTTATCTATTTCATTCACTTCATTATTGTAATTAAAAATATATAATCAATTAATATAAAGGAATCATAATTATATAATAAAAAAATGGAAGAAGTGTTTTCAACCCTCTACCATAAATATTTTTTTAATGTTCACAACCAAACCATGAGAAGTGAAAGATAACTAAAAACTACTAGATTTCATGAAGATCATTTTGTAAAATTTAACAAAAAAACTCTGTCTCAAAAAGTATACTGTAAACCAACAAATAGAAGTCCATTAACCTTTCTATGATTTTATGGTATAGAATAATAAACAGTTATTTATGGAAATAATAAATGAATAAAAAAGAGATGGGGAAGTCGAAACTCCAATAAATAAGATTTCATCCCCAATAAATATATTGTCTTATATTCCACCACTATTTTCTAGGATGATAAAATTTGAGTCCCATGGATCTATAGTGATTAAAGAGGTCTATATAAATTATTTTAAATAAAATAATGGCTAAATTTATATTAAAAATATGGATGACCCCACTATTTTACCATGACAGCTTTATCATTTCATTGTAGACTATGATTAAATGAAATTAAATATTTAAGACGTTAAAAATGCTCGAAGAAACATAAATATTTATATACATTTAACAGTAGCATATGTATTGGACTACCATTATAGCCTATGGAAACACACTATGCCACAATGCCGTCATTATTTATCATTAATCCTCTACCCACTATACCATCATCCATTATACAAGATCCATTACCAACCTATCTCCTGAACGTCACCATCAAATAAAAAGTCATGTTTGAGCATTCTCATGTACGACACGCATTCCCAAAAGGGTTATTTCATGCCTCAACATCAATGAACCTTATAAACAATAAACGAGCCTCCCCATTATCAATGTGATGACCAAACTCAAATATTTAATGTCATAAAAGTGAAACACTATACTCTTAGAAATATTAATAGTCACAAAACACATATATTAGCTTCTACCTCTCCCAATAACCATTCAAACTCCAACAACACAAAAAACAATTTGGGTGGGAAATATGGGCCTGTAAAAAATATATATATATTATTTGATTCTCAACCATAAGAATAAAAAATAGTCCCCTTAGGAAAGTATGAAAACATCAAAAATAATCAATGATATTCCTCTCAATAATTAATTTCTTTATAACCAAACTAAAAAAATATAATATAGATAAAAATATTTCAATAATATCCACATAAATATATCACCATCTTAATAAGACATAATAAATATAAATACTTATGATATAAGGTCAACATCAATAAACCGTATTCCCACATGCACTTCTCTAATCCACCATGATTTTATAATACTTTATACATTTGATTGATAGAATCATATAGAATCATTTTACAATGATATTGATATTTAATAGAATGGTACATGAATGACCCATCTTCTCCAACATCTAACTACCCCAAATCATGAGGTACGAGTAATTGTGAAAATGATGGAAATGATTCAAAATATGTAAAAATTGACGATCCCAATCCATTTGTGTAGGAATAGAAAACTTATACAAAACCTCATAGATATGCTAGAAAAACTCAACAAGTACAATGAAACAAGTATAAGTTTTGCAATCCAAATCAAAACATCCTTGAAAATTATGAAGAGAACACTTTAGAAACACATGATCACCATCCCCAAAAATCAAGTGGTCTCCTGCTATAACCACAACAAGACCATTGATAGTCTGGATCAACATTCTACCACTTTAAAATAAATGTTTCTTGTTTATCATTATATTCTTCTAATTAGGTATACAAATCTCTGGATCTCTAACATCAATCATACACAATGGATATATATAAGGCCACACAAATAATAATATATATATATATATATATATATATATATATATAAAAGAGTAATATGTATTTTTATAATTTAAATAAACTAGGGGTAAATGATTCCCCCGTAATCCACAAAATCTAGAACACCTGACCGAATAATATCATTAGTTATATGGGTCAGCCACATGGTTTGTGCAACAACACAAAATGTTATAAATAAAATTCCCCTTTTTACTAATATAAATGTCTTATTATAAAATTTGGTCATAGAAAACACAAGTACTTATTTTGTTTTACTATTTCCAATTGGATTTAAATGACCATTAAATAACATTACCATTGAAAATATTTTTGTTTAATTGTGATAACATGATTAGTAAAAATATAGGGTTTCAAATTATCAATTTGACACACAAAAATGATGTGATTTCCTCAATTAGTATGATCTTACCCTATGAAGCCCATTTATCGGAGCTTCTCAAGGATATATCATTATTGGGAATTTTTCTTGACAATTCGCAATATGAGATCTTATAACTTAAGCATGAGAGAAACCATTTATAAATGATTTTTAAGCTCATTGAGATATTGACCCAGACTAGGTACATTGAACGAACAAATGAAATTTTTACCATACTGCACATTACTCATAGGGTGTTTTTGGTGTATTAAGTGGATATGTGTAAAGATCCCAACAATAGTAGAATGTATATTAGTTTTTATAGAATAATGAATATATTTTCAGAATATTATTGTTACTTTATAAATTATTTTATTTTTATACAATAAAAAATATATATAATTTTTTGAAAAATATTCAAATTCAGTTAATGATTTTTATTTGATGAATTATTGGAATTTAAAAATAAATAATTGTTAAACAAATATTAATATTTAATATTTTATTATTATTTATAAAGTATCATATAAATTTGATGAATACAAAAGTAATTTTCATATGGGTTAAAAATAATTTACCACCCTAATTATATTTTTTACTAAAATTTAATGAAGGGTACATGAAATAAAAAAGAAAAATAAAAATAAAAAAATCATGAGAGGGAAATAAAGGTGGTCTGAAAAAATGAATACCATGTGTGTTTTCACATAAAAAATTCATTCTTTATGGGGGGGATGTGTGATTAAAAAATTCCAGGGTACCTTGGATCTCCTTAGATTAATGGATGTTGTAAACTATATTTCTCTCATGCAAGGTGTGATTAACCACCATATCACTATTAAAAAGCCCTATGAAATTTCTATTTGTGTATTGAATTATAAATTTAAATGATTAAATATCACACATAACATTTCAAAAAAAAAATCAAATTCAACTGAAACTGGATGAATTTTCCTTTGGTTGCAGATTTGGAGGCCAGTGAACATGGCTTTGACTCCATCTTAAAGCGAATTTTCACATCCAAGGAATGTTGAGATAAATAATACCATAAATCCTTTAGTATCTTGAACCACCCATGCATTTCATGTGGCCCATTTTATATTCCCTATATGGGTTCATCTTGTGATATGATTTATTTAGATACCTTTCGAATGACTTACCCTGAATTTCTCTTGGTAAATTATTAGACGATGAGGTACTTGTAAGGATTGGATTGAGAGTAGGAGATGTCTCCCATTATTTATCGAAATGAACCAACTTATTCCAGTTGATCTTGATCATAGATATGATATTTTTTCTCATACAAAATATACCCTTGTGTCTCTCTTCATTCTATTCTGTACAAATTCACCATTATCCCACCACAAAATGTAGTGACATTTTCTTCATCTTGGGGTCCTAAACCCCCACCCATTGAAAGCAGTAGTTGTCAAATGGTTCCTTCTGTTCAAAAGCTATTATTAATAAAAAAACATTTTCAATTATTGTTTCTTATTATTATATAATTGAAAATAACAAATTTTTTAAAATTTTACAGATAAATTGAATATTATTACTGGAATTAATATGTCGAAAATTTCCAACCTATAATTTTTAGTAATTTTTTGAGACAATAAAAATTACAATTAAATATTAGATACTATATAAATATACATTGTGTGTTATTACATGGTTATGAAAAAAAAGTGATGTTCTAAATACCATAAAGAGATTTCAAGATAAATTTTTTGTTTTTACTTTAAACTTATGTTATTTTATATTTATGAGATTAAATTTAGGAATCCATTATGAATCCTCTAATACCACTAATATATTTCATGGTTTTAAAATAAATTCCTTAAGTTTATAACTAATTTCCACATAATCAAGGGAATTATTTTATTATGTATGGAACTTTAAAATATAAAATAATGACAACCACTCTAAATTAGAATAAACAATGTCCAAAACCATGAGATATTTTGTGGTTTTCGTTATTTAACTGTATAGAACCAAAAACCTAAATGATAAATAAATCTGCATATTTTAATTTTAAAACCCAAACAAGATACCATTTATCTCCACTAAATCACCTTGGATCATTTCCATACTCTTTTATATACTCACTTGAGTCATCCTAAGGAACCCCAAGCTCTTAAAAATCCCCTCCCAAGCATTTGGAGTCACACACTCGAGTATGGGATCTTTTCTTCTCTCCTATTTTTTCAAATATAATATTTACCTTATGATTTTTATCATAATTTCCTTATAATAGGATATCTTATTCCATATCCCAATTACATTCCAATTAATTTCCATGTTACGGGAGACCCATTTCACTCCCATCAACCCTTTTTATGAATTTTTATGTGATGCCCTTTTTTCTACTAAAATTTTTCTGTAATTTTCCATGCCCAAAAAATATGTAGTCAATAACATACCAATTTCATATCTAGGTTAGTCACCATTATACACATATAACTATTTTTAATGGTACATACAAGTATTAATTCCACACTTTTTCCTTGTGGAAAAAAATATTATGTTTAATGAATACATTTTTTATGATTTATGGGGAACATGTAAGAATGAGAATAAAATGAAAGTGTTGGGTGGGCCCGTAATTATATAGAACTCTAATGCATTGGGTAATGTTAAGTCTCGTGATACATAATGATGGGACACAAAGTAAAACTGATTCCATTTTGGGACTTTTCCACCAGAATTTGTTTTCTGTTTATCTTTGACCAATGTTTATGATATAGTTTTTTTGTTGTTACCACATTTCATATGTTATTATTATCATGTTGTATCATGTATCATTGTTAATTTTTTTGATTCCCACTCTTTTTAGGCCCCATTGATATGACTATTTTATTACATGTCTCACATTATATCTTGTATATTCTCTTACAGGTGTTTATATCTCACTACTATCTTATGTTTTTCTCAGGTTATGTAATGTAGTTTTAAAATGCATGTAATTTTAGGATCATGGCAAAGAAGTTTTTAATAATTTTTTTGTATCCCATGTTCATGATGTTATGCTATGTAACTAATTCCAAAATAAAGTGGACGTATAAATATTTTGTGTTTTATTATGTGTATTTTATGTAATAAAACATTAAAAACTATGTAATAATTATATGGGTTGTTTTAGTGTGTATTATAGGAAATGTTTTGAAATTTTTTGGATTACGATTAGAAACATATATGTAAAAGCATTAGGAATAAATCTAATTATTAGAATGTATTCGTAAATTTTGTTAATTATTTTGTAATTGGTTAAAAAATAAAATAAATCACTATCAAGATACTTCAATTGGATTTTGTATTGTCATAGATATACCAAGGGGTGACAACTACGACGAAGTGTGTCGGGCCTAACTCATTGTAACCTAGTTCACGACAACATGCCATACTTTGCACCTGGTTTGACACACCTGGGGGATACTCTTCATAAAATTCATAATCTCATTATTAATAATTATTACAGGAATAGAAAAAATGCACATAAGAATATATGTTAGGAAATAGAGCATGGATAACATACATTAATGCCTATAAAATCATATGTTATGAAAATACATGTAATTTTTATGTTTTCTAATTACTTTTATTGAATTATCAATTATGTGATTAATAGTTTAAAAGTCATCATCCAATCTTTTACCTTCATTTGATCTAGTGACCAAAAATATGGAATATCAGGTGAACAATCAATGAGACATGCAATGTGATGACTACCCAAAAATGATTCCAAACCCGATGAGAGTATGAACTGTAAACCTATTATTGATACTCTATTTGATAACATTGGTTATGAATAGAAACTGGGATCATATGAAGCACAAAACCCCCTAAGAAAGTTCAAGCTACAAATTAATTAATTTAAGAAAAAAAGGACTCTAACATTAAATGGGTCATCTAATCCCTTGATTAGGGAATAATGGGTCCACTCTTTTAATAAAATATTCTACAACTTTTAATGTTAAGGAAAAGAGATGTTTCTACTAGTTTTTATCGTATGGAAGATGAGGTTGATCAGTGGTAGAAATTGATCAAGAATACGAATCCTAAGGAGGATATCAAAGTCATTTGGTGTAAAGAATTCTAGAAAATTTATTCTGATAAATATTTACCATGAAATCTTTGATTTAAAATGGAAATATATTTCATTCCCCTTCTGATAAAAGATGACAAAAATATCATGGAAATGAGTAATAATTCACAACACTTGCATGATACACATATTTTATTGTCTTTACCTCCGAATTCATGGTTGACATAAAATTTTGTGGTCTAAAACCTAGTACATGAAAATATCAATAAATCCATGACTTTGATAGAAATAAAGAAATTTTCTAAGGTGCCCTCAATGTTGACATCTTGATTAGGAAAATTTCAACTGTATCATAGGAAAAAGAATTGTAAAGTGGATTTTAATTTTGTCTGTCTAGTGGAGAAATATAATAGTGGAATGAAATTTCAACAACCCACTTTTCAAAGGAGATGAAATAAGAACTAAAAAAATTTCCTAAGGGAGATGATGACATGATTTTGGTGCAAGAAGTAAGGAAACCATGATAATGATTGCCGATAGGAAAAACACACTATGGATTTTAAGGGAAATAATGCCTTGGCCAATGCTTAGTGTATTGTCCATTGCATCAAATTAAAGGAAACATGACACTTTTCAAACCAATGTCTTATGCTAGTGGTTTTCAAATAAAACCAGCAACCTCCATATAACCGTGGGGGTTCTTTTTTACATGACAACCACTGAGGAGGATCCTGAAAATGATGTGGTAATAGGAATGACTTTCATTTATTAATGAATAGTGAACATACATTTTGATTCAACATCTACGCATTCCATCATATCAGTAATGTTTATTATATCTTTTCAAACACCACCAAAAAGCATGGAAGTTGAGTTATGAGTGAAAATGGAAAATGGAGAATTATTACATCCAAGTATATAACTTGTATCCTAATAAAATTTATGCTCTGAATTTCATAGTGAAACTTTTTATAGTCATTTTGGTTTATTTTGATGTAATTATTGGCATTGATTGGATTTACCTATAAAGATCCAATAATAATTTCCCTAAAATAAAAATCTCCCTCCGTATTTCAAATCGACCCCTGATTCTGTACATTTTCAAGGAGTAGGATTGATCCAATTTTTAATATATATCTCCATAGTGAATATTATTTAACTATGAGTAGTCTTACCTAGATCAAATTATTGAGTATAAGGAAATAACTAGCCTCAAAGACATACATAATGTGATATAATAAACTGATGTATTTCTAAAGAAAATTCATGGCATTTCTCCTAGATGAGAGGATGAATTTTATATCAATATTATAACTATTGTATTTTCTTTATCTAAGAATTTATGTATAATGGTTGTTTTGGAACTGGAGGAACTTAAAAATATTGTTGGAGAATATTGTTTAAGGGTTCATACACCTATGTTCTTCACCATGTGGTGCACCAATCCTTTTCATCGGGAAGACGTATTTTTCAATGCACCTTTTCATTGATAATATTGAGCTCAACCAGAAAATGGTAAAGATCAAGTATCCTCCAAAAAATATTGATGACTTGTTTGATCAGTTTTGTGGAGCACAATAATTGTTCAAGGTGGATCTATGGTTCAGATATTACCACGTTTGGGTGTGAAGTAGGGGGATATCCTGATGATTTTTTGGTATAAGTTACATGATCAAGAAGCTCATAATAATTCCATTTATACTCGTTAATTTCCTATAAATATCCATGAATTTGATGAATATATACTTTAGATATTACTTAAAATTTTTGACTTAGTACTTATAGTTGATATTCTATTATACTCTAAAATAAAGGATGAGCATGAGTAGAATTTGGGAACTATGCTACAAACCATGTGAAAGGAGATTATTTATGAAAAGTATAGAAAATGTGAGTTTTTTTTTTGAAGGAAGTCTCAATCATGGGAAATATGGTCACATGTAATGAGATATATATATATAACTTTAAAAAATATAGGAAATTGAAGGATGATCTATGCCAAAATCTATGACATATTTCTGTAGTTTTCATATATTATCTATGAACTATCATAGATTTGTGATAAATTTATCATGATTATCAAACCCTATAACTAAGAAAACATAGAAGGGGATCATATATTCATAGAATCATGAATTTTAATATATGTTTAAGGAGAATAAAATGAGGCTTATCACCTCCCCCGTGCTCACACTATATTAAATTAGAGTAAATTTCTTAGGGTTCAATGATGCATTAATGAAGGGATTAGGATGTGTGTTAATGCAAAATGGAATAGTCATAGCCTATTCTTTATTATAGTTGAATTTAAATATATTTAACTACCCAAAAAATGATATGTAGTTTGATTATGTGTAATTTATGTTGATAATATGTCCACATTATCTCTTTTGGTAGATGTTTGAAATATATACAGACCACAATAGTCTCAAATATATACTCCCACAGAAAGATATGAATATGCTCCTATGATTATGGTTAGATATGATAATGGAATATAACACCTCAATCCACTACCATCATGGGAATTAAAGTAATGTGACATATTCACTAAGTATAAATGACACAGAAATTTAATAATTTATGAGAATTGAGAGGGATGTGATCTTCACAGATTACGAAAGGATGTACTTGCGAATCATAAAAGGAAGGAACATCATCATTCCTTTGATAAATAATTTCACAAACATTTCTTTAAGAGAGGTTAAAGGATGCTCAAATATATGATATTAAAATTTAGAATAAAAGGGAACTATTAAAAATGGTAAATCACGGACATTCAATGGTAATGAAGAGGATTTTTTGAAATTTGGGTGAAGAATATGTGTAACATGATATAACGAGTTAAGGAAGGAGTTATTGGATGATGAAAATAGATAAACTATATATATCCATCCTACAATCACAAAGATGTATCGAGATTTCTATGAACACTATTAGTGGGACAAAATGAAGAAGGAGATCACAAAATATACATTTAGATGTCTTATGTGTCATTAAGTGATAGAAGAAAGGAAAAAAATCTAAGTCGATGAGGAAACTATTACTAAAACCTATATTGATATGGGAAAAACATTGTTGAATATTTTACCGATCTTCATATGATGATAAAATAAAAAATTATATCTCTCTTATGGTGAATAATATTAAAATGACTCCACCCTTCAATCTTATTTGAGTGGATTCCTCACTTTATCAACTTATATATATATACATCCATGATATGGTAAGGATGAATTGAGTACCACTATCTATTTTATCTAATTTATATACGAGATTAAATTATATGTTTAAGAAAAGTCTCCAACATTCTCCAAACACTGAAAATAAACATAAATAAGGCCTACCATCTTCAAACTAATGGATTTTATGAGGGGACTATTTAGAAACTAAAAGACATATTGAGAGAAAGTTCTATAGACTTCAATGATGGATGGGATAAGATTTTCCTCTGGTCGATTTCTTATAAATAAAAAGTTTGAAATAATTCATCCAAATTCCACACCATAAATCCCTTAATATGATTATTTGAAGAAACAAATCACGTACAGATGTTGTTAGGGGATGAAAATAGCTTGGTCCTGAAATTATCAAGGAAATAGTGGAAAGGTTTTAGGCCATTCCGCAACACATCAGGTCTACTAAGAGTCGAAATGAGATCTATATTGAGAATCATCAATTAGAACTAGAGTTTTATGTTAGAGACATAGTATTTATCCTCAAATCTCCATGGAAGGAAGTGATGAGATATTTGGAGAAGGGAAAAAATAGTACAAGAGACTTTTTCAACATTGATATCCTTGATTGAATTGGATCAATGCCCTACTGACTTGCTCTCCCCACAAACCTATCTCAAGTATATAATGTTTTCCATGTATCCCTCCTGATAATGTGCATACCATGCCCCTTAAATGTAATAAATACATAAGTGGAACCATTTATAATGATGCCTCATATTTCTAGCATCCATTTACAATCTTAAACTATAAAGACAATGTTCTATGAAATTAGACAATGCACCAAGCCAAAGTGCTACAGAGAAACCAAAAGATTAAAGAATTGATTTTGGAACTGATGGAAGCGATGAATTAGAGTTTCCATCATATTTATTATCATGGGAAATGAAATTTTCAATGAGTAAATTTATTAAGGGGGTATGAATGAAATGACCTGAATAGTAATAATTAAAATTCCCTTTTTGATTTTATTAAATATCATATTATGTAATATTGTTATAGAAAAAACATTCAATTATTTTGTTTTATTATATAATATTGGATTTAAAAGATCATTATTTATCATTACCATTTATAAAAAATCCATTTAATAATTATCATATGATTTCTATTAATATATGGGTTTAACAAATCCAATTGAAACAAACAAAGGATATGATGGCCCAAACCAGTAGTATCATACCACATGCAACCCATTTATTAGAGTTTTTGACCGAGATAGCATCACTGGTCTTTTCCCAAGACCAACCCCAAGCATGGATCCAATAACATAAGCATGATAGAAACCTTTTATAGGGAAAATCTCATTCTCATCGAGATAATTTCCTATACCATTTACACTGAACCACTACATGAAAGTCTAACCATCACAAAAATTTCTCCATCAATGGTGTATTAATGTTTTATGTTTCAATACCCTAGAAATATGAATATGTTCTTTATTTTTTATATAATAATTAATAAGTTTTCATCGTATTATTTTAATATTATAAAAGATTTTATTTTAATACAATAAAACCCAAATAATATTTTTGGGTAATATTGAAATTCAATTAAGGATTTTTATGGTGAATAAATGGATTTTTAATATAAATAAAAATTCAATTACATATTTTTATTAAAAAACGTTTATTATTTATATATTTTCATAAATTTTTTGCATAAGAAAAATTTTAATATTTAGTGGTTCAAAAACTATTATTGTCAAAAAAAACTAGAATTTTCAATAAATGTCTGTTATTATTAAAAAAATTAGAAATAAAATATTTAATAATTTATTTAGATAAAATTAAAATCATTTTTTATATCATAACATTAAAATTATACTATGGTGAATTATTTATAATTTTCTATAAAATCGAATTTCTGGGTAAAAATTAAATACCATATAAATATGTATTTTGTATTATGACATCATATTGGCCACAAAAGTGATGTAGTAAAAACACTAAAGGGTATCCACAATCAAATATATATATATTTAAAAAAAAAATTGATTTTATGATTATTTGATTAATTTTATATGTCCCTTATTAGTCATCCAAAACAATTAATATATTTTAGGGTTTTATAATCATCTCTTTAGGATTGTGACAAACCACCACATATGAATGGGAATTATTTTATTATGTTCGGCCATGTGCCTTATAATATAATGAAAATGACCCCCATTTTGATGAAACCATTTTCAAAAACCATGTTATATTTTGTGGTTTTAGTTATTTTATTATTTATAGTAGAAAACCCAGTTAATAAAAAATATCCATCATTTCCTATATAAACCCACTAATGATCCTATTTATCTTCAGTAAAATAATTGTTTGTAATATCGATATTCTTATCTCCACTATATAGATTCCGACCAAGGTATCGCCAAGTCCTCAAGAATCCCCTCCCAATCATTTTGTGTGACACACACTAGAAAGGGATCTTTTCCTTTATCCCCATTATTGAAATACCTTATTTACCTTATGAATTTTTTAATATTTTAAATATAATGGGATACATTATTAAATATCCTGTTTAATTTAAAATTGAGGTCCAAATGATTATATACCCCTTTCACTCTCATAAACCCCATTTATTCCATTTTATGTGATTGTATTATGGTGTTGAAATTTCACCATGATTTTCCATTCGCAAACAGTTGTGTAGTGAAAACCATACTCATTTCTAATCAAGGGTGTTCAAATTAATAAAATTATATCTCATTTAATTAGGACATAAATGAATGTATTCTACACTCATTGATTGTGTAATAAAATAATATTATGAATGAATCAATTTTCTGGGATCGATGTGGCACACATAAGATTGAGAATGGAATGAAAGTGACGACCACACCAGAAATTATATAGCACTGCAAATAATGGGAAGTGGTTAGTCTCATGAAACATCATGTTGGGATACAGAGTGAACATGATTCTTTTATTATAATTTTTCACCATGATTTATTGGTGGTTTATCCATGAACTATGTTTATGATGTGGCTATAAATGTTGTTTCCACATTTCAAATGTAAGGATTATCATGCAATATCATTTATCATTTTTCATGTTTATGATTCATAGTATTTTTATGAATCATGTTAGTCCAATTTTCTAAAATTTATCACCATATACCAGGTTTATTCCCATACATGGATTTATGGCACAACTCTTTATTATGATTTTCACTAGGTTATCCAGTGCAATTTTAAAAGCCCTGGAATTTTAGAAGCATGGTTAGGATGCTTTCAGTAATACTGTTGTAACCCATGTTCAAGATGTAATTCTATGTACCTAATTCCTAATTAATATAAACTTATCATTATTTATGGTTGTATTATCTATAATTTTTTGTATCAAATCGAGAATTAATTTATAATAGAGAGATATTTTATTATTGATTGACCATTAATCCTTGGATTAAAAGTTGTGATGGGACATAGTTGGGAACCAAAGACATGCAAAATAACATTCCATACTAATGAGGTATAGTGATGTTCATGAAATGTGTTGATCATAATTAGATTCCCATGGTGTTGTAAGACCCCATACATTTAGAACATTAGAATAAAATCCACCGCACTGGACTCCTTGACCTCTAAGAAATGAATTGAATTCATTAACAGATAAAAAATCACAAAGATGATGTACCATATAAAAAAAACAAAAGTGAGATAATTTATTAATTAAATCTAAACATCCATCCATTTCAACATATAGATATCTAATTACATCAAAAAAATTATGAAATGTGATTATAAACCTTCACCAACTAACATTCTAGATACCATAGTAAAACCCATGCCATTAAACTCTTCCTCAATAGCCACTAAACTAGACTCAAGGGATGATTCATAGTGGATAAAAAATATTAAATGAAAATGTGAGTTATATATATGTAATATTACCATCTCAAATACTAATAAATACATAATAATAACCTCTTATAACACCACCTGATGTTGATCATACCCGACCACCCATTGGGATTATCAACATATTAGACACGATACAAACACACATACACCTTATGATCATATGGATGAGACTCCAACACTCGTTATATCAAATAAAAAAAGAACTATAATTTTATATTGTAAAAATAATTGATGACCTTCCACTGTATTAAGATTCAAAACGTCCAGCTCCAATATCTTGATCAATGTTTCTATATACTCTTGAGCTATAAAACCCTATATTTTTAGTATGAAATTAATTTTTTATTGTATTTTGGACTTAAAATTAAAATTTTAATTTCAAAACACATTTAAGGGAAAAGTGAGAATCCTTGAGTTCAACCAATAAAGAAGATAACTGTGTTATTAAAGTACAATTTATGTCTACCAAAATTAATCTCCCAAAATATTTTCCAATATATATCATTTAACTGAGTGTCGGGTTTATCCAAAAGATTAAAATCGACCCAAATGGCCATATTGTCCCAAGACTGGATGTACTCCTCTGGATGATCTTCCCATTATTGAAACACCCAACAAAGAGCTGGACGTGCTTGTCAATGTAGGTATATTTATCCTCTTTGAGAGTCTTCATCAATCATCCCCCATCTTTTTAGTATCTTTTTCGTTAGTATGATTGAGAGAAAAAAATATTTTAACCACTTTTTCAACTAACATAATGAGAAACTCCATGTTTTTCTCAAGAACATCACATAAATTATACTAGTATTCCATTTTAGTGGATTCTATCAACCATGTAGAACATATCTCTACTGGAAAATGAGAAGTGGAGTAATAAATCATCTTTTTGAGAATTCCCTTTTTCTCATCTGTTTTATACTCCATAACTAGATCATCATCCCCTTTAGTATGTTTAGAATAATTATTGAGTCCAACGCCCTCTGGTTTAGACTCTCCAACAACATGTTCAACATGAATAATATTACCATCAATAGCCGGATTCCGAGACCTGCCCCTATACTAACATTATTCTTCATCCTCAAGCCACTCAAAACAATTTCAAACACAAAAATTTTAATTGATTCATTCTAGTCACACACCACTTGAATCTTTCACCTAGACTACACAGTATTCATTAACTGCAACTTCATTGGTGGGATCCTATTGAACCTCTCTCACAATGTGCCCAAAATATACATCATGAACCAACCCAAAATCCTCCCTTTATGTGTCTATTGACTGAGAAACCCCACACCCATGGGTGTCAGGTTTCTCATCCAAGACTTCCCTATTCATTTCATTATCCTTATGTGGTTCCAAAGAGAAATTATCCAACTATGGATTAGTATTCACCATTAGACCCTCTTGTTCACCCTTTGTTTCCCCAATTCTCACATTGAGGCCCTCTAGTTTAGGGATTAACATATGTTGCTTCATTTCATTCACTTACATTGGAAACATTTCCATAATTACCAAATAAACCTAATGACCTCACTACCTTTAAGTCCAATTTCCCACATTTCGAAAAAACCATTAACCATCGGAACAGGAGGAAACACCTGTGGCTGTTTCAGCAACACTACACCCCCCAAATTCATAAAACCTGCATCCATATCAGTATTTTGAACATCACCCTCAAAACACTCAGTTGACACATTAATATTCATCGAGAACCCCCCACAATCGACAACTTTACCAACTGAAGACCGATTCACCCAATCACCCAGACTACATCCCTATTGAATGGACTATTATGCATACATGTTGTAAGACTATACCACAATTTCCTTGAAAATTAGAAGAATTCATACCAAGATTCCAACATGAC
Source organism: Viscum album (assembly GCA_963277665.1). Classification (NCBI taxonomy): domain Eukaryota; kingdom Viridiplantae; phylum Streptophyta; class Magnoliopsida; order Santalales; family Viscaceae; genus Viscum; species Viscum album. The sequence continues at coordinate 1,156,322,578 of OY728133.1, read as the reverse complement.
GTACTATTTGTATCAAAACTCCTCACCCACAACAATACATAAGGATTCAATTAGGTCCTTAGATACATCAACTTCAATACATACCCTTGATGAAATTGGGTGACATACTTCCTGAGTCCTACTATCTAAGAAAGATAGAATCTTACTATATTTTCAAGAACATGAATGATGGATGGATTTTTAAATGGGGTATAGAGTTCTATAAATCATACCCAAACACCATTGTTGATGAATATATCATCATATGATAGTCGTACGACCACATGAAATGTATAAAACCAGATCTTTCAAACATACAATATGTGTTTGTCAATGCAAGGATCATATCTTTTTCACAGGAAAACCATACCATAATATGATTGGAATCAATAAGACCTACAATCATGTTATCATATAAACCCCATTATCCAAAAATAAGGCAATAAATATAAATCATCAATGGACATAGTAATTTGAAAATAGAAATCAAGGTTAGATGAAATAGGGAAGAATCCATAATGAATTCCAAGGTTGATATACATAATCACATGGACCCGTCAAATCATTCTGGGACCATCAAACTATGAGTGATCATAGGGAAAGAGGGTTAGAAATTAGGATTCAGGAAATGGGTAATGTTTCAGGGTCAATCACTAATGACCAATTACTTACACTATTATTATTGATTATTATAATTAAAAAAGTCATACTCTACTACAATATAGCTAAATGAAACATAAATAGGGAAATTCAAAAAAATAAATAAAATGATAAGTAAAAAAAATACCACATTATGAAAATATTCATAATCATGATCTTGTAAGAAATTTTAAAAAGTTATTATAACTATATAAATAATCTAAAACATTAAATAGATGATTAACATATTAAAAAAGAATTGATATAATTGGATGAATGATATTAACTATGTATGACTGAAAATATTAAAAAAAAAGAGAATGATGTGGACATTATATATACCTCGGGAATATATAATCATTGTGAACATATGGCTAATAGATATATATAAGTACTGGATATTAGAGGGATTAAAAAGATAAAAAATAATATTATTTTCCAATAAAATATAATATTCATGGTTCAATTTTATAATAATCATTGAAATGGATATTATAAATAGAGGTAATAATATAGGTAATTTTATAGTGAAATATATAAGTAATTGAAAAAATTAGTATAATTACATTATATTAGTCCCAATATTTTATGATTGGAATGTAGTTATAAAAATTGGTGTTTTCATTTAGCGAAATACTAACTTCAACAAGTATTGCGTTAGTGATAATTTATGTGGGAAAAGATCAAGATCTTTAAAATCACTACAGGATTCCTATTAAGTAAATCACTATCCATGACACCCAACATTTTATATATCGCACATATGAATAATTTAAATCAATTTAGTGGGTTTTTAAGTAAATACAAGGATGATATAAACATAATTCTGTAATTTTTTTTGAAAATATTAATTTTAATTATTTTTAATATTTGGTTTATTATAATAAATTTTGAATCATCTTAAATTCTTTACATTTGAAGAAAACGAATAATTAAATATTTTAATATAATTCAATTAATGGTTATATGATAATAAATTAAAGAAATCAGCAAAAAAATAGTTACTATTAAAAATATATTGTTTTCAATGAATTTTCTTTCTAGTAATTTGTATATTTTTGATAATATGTTACATTAATCACTTTAAATTAATTTTTAAAATTGAATTTATATTTTAAATATAAAATACAAAAAATGTAAATTTATCTACAAATTATTACATGATAATAAATAAGTATAAATTCTAATATTGATTTAAAAAATATATTTCCAAAAACATTTCAAATAATTTTGTGTTTTTATTTTGAATGTAGTTTTATGAAACTTTAGAAATTTAGTTTTGGTAAAATGTGATCCATATTTTTAATCATCACATCAAAATTATTCAATAATGTCAAAATTTAGTATGGGAAAAATATATTATCAAGGTAAAATGAGAGTCAATATAGTAAGGGAAAAATAAAAAATAAGCTTAATATGGGGTGTAATATTAAAATATATCCCTTTGAAAATAGTAATATTATATGAATGATGTATAGATCAACTCATTAACATTTTTTATCATTTAATAATACTTTATTTGAAAAATTTAATTCCTTGAAGATTAAGGAATTAATATGTGATAATATGATACTAAAACTCACCATTAAAAGGACACCTACTTTAAGCCCCACATTTATTTTCATTTTTTATATTATATCTACAAAAATTATCTCCCCAAATAAAATAAATCTTTTTTGAACCCATTAATCTCCTGAATGATACCTAGATCCTATACATGATAGGAATGTTTTCAAAGGAGGGAAAGGTCATTCGTATTAATTAATTGTGATGTGAATCTATTTCATTTTATCTTCATATTCTTCTTCTTTTTAATCTTATTACATCATTTTTATTCTATAAGATTTATATTATAATTATACAATTATATATTCTTACTCATTCGATAGTTGTAAAATGTCTTGTATGGGTTCTCTTTACCACTTACTTGAAAGATTCTACAAAATCTATACCCCGAATGATTAAGAAACATGTGTATTTAAAATATAGTTTAATAATGATTAATTAGTTATGTTTTAATAATTATTTACTCATAATATATAACTAAATTCATATATAATTTTTCTTCTTCAAAACACAAAATGGGATTTTTAACAATTCTTTATAACTCAACTTAGTAACATTGATGAATTAATTTTGGGATTAATGAAAAATAATAAAGGAATAAATATAATATCATTGATCATTGTGGAGTTGATTAACACATTTTGAAGGCGTAATAAAAAGGGTAGTAAACCAAATTAAATATTTAACAATATGAAATATTAAATTCCAAAGGTAAATTTTTAATATGGATGATTAATAAATTCATAACAAAGAAATGTAAATTAATTTTATTAATTTAAATATAATATATAATCTTATGATAATGAATAATAATGAAATATAAATTTATAATATATTATCTTAGACTACATCCAACCAAGAGTGGATCTAAGGTAAGGGTTTCTCTTGATTAAAATTGCATTTCATTAACCATTAATACTTATTATTTGAATTTGTTTTATAAAGTTGTTTTATTATGAATATTGATGTATGAAACCACATCAAATAAAATAAAAAGTTGTAAAATTTGGGGACCACCTACCTAATGCATGCAAAGAAGGAGAGAGGATAATGTGATCAGATGATGGATCCCCAAACATGTGACATCCTATGCAGCACGCGGTCTGAATATGACATCTAAGTCCACATAACCACCCACTAAATTCATGATTCCATGGCTTACACAAGTGATATTTCCCCAAGATTATAGGGAAAACCCATCATGAACACTCGTAAATATAATCATTGTGACTTCCCATGATTAATTGGATATCCTACTGACCTCATGATCCTAAGATGCAGATTCTGAATATTTCCCACTCAACATGAATCACTTTCCAATCATAACATATGTATGAAAAATTACATCAAACATATAAACATCACGAGGGAACCATATAGTCATGCACTCCCTACCACAAGACCATATAATAAGAATTTTATTTATACGAGTCATACCTATAAATAAAAATGGTTTTAATTATGTGTGAAGAGATAAGTGAGAAAGAGATAAAGTGAATGCAGAAAAGTGAATAAAAATGTCAAAAAGAGAATTTCATGTTCCAGGTACATGAATATGTAACTATTTATCAAACTATTGAACTCACCCATTTATAATCCTGTACTAATGTCCCTTCCACATGGTTTTGTTAATAATCCTATCGTGTGAAGGATTCCCTATTTAATGACTCTTAAAAGACATAATGACTATTCACACATCATCAATTTCTCTAACCAGATGAGCATTGTCTCACACTTGAACCATGTAGAACATTATATTAAATGTATCCCCTAGGCGTACCAACATCCTTTACATGCTTAAGTAGAAGAATAGTGTTTTATATCTAAGTACCCAAGTGTGGTGGACACCCTCACTAGATCCTCCCCATGAATCTATGGTGGAAACACCACACTAAAGAGGTCCCAAATTAGACTAGTAACCTTAATGAAGTACCCAATTTGGTATTCCGTCAAAAATATTATATACAAAAAGGATCAATTGCTATCAGACACCTTCCTTTTATCCAAACCCATTTAATGATAACAGCATGAAACCATGACTCTAGTGTGTGGTTCCCATGGGGATCAGTATTACGAAAACATATATGACACTTGGTTAGTGTGTCTAAATTTATAAAAACCATGTGAATGTTTCTGTAACATAATATAACTATGCAGAATAGCCTATTTTTTGTTCCAAAAAACCCTCCTAATAATTCCATTTTGCAGGGTATTGACTCATCCTATGGGAACTTTTCTAGAAAGGCACCCCGAATTGGTAAAGTTATAACCTCTATCAATTCCACCATAAATATATAACTATTCCGCCTTACATAATAAAGTTTCTGTATTTTGATAATGAATTCCATTGATAATAGTAATCTCCCAATTATGAACAATAGTTTATGGGGGACCCTTTAGCAATAATACCCTTGATAATGTGAAATAAATCCTACATATGGATGTGAGAACTATTCTTTATAGAGAGTGGTTATCCTTTTTCTAGATTCCAATTTATTATCAATGTAATAACATCAATCCACCAATGTTATAGAACCCAATATGATTCCAATGAATGATTTAATCACTATAAACCATCATGGAAGATAGTGAGAGAAAATGACCTTGGGGAAATATACATTTTAGTTAGTTGTATCACTTTGAAGGAAACACCCATTCATGATAAACCCCACTCATGTTATTAGAACCTATGAGAAAAGATCATGGGTCTCCAATTAGTTGTAATCCCTATATATTTTTTGGCCATTACCTATGTAAATAATGATGTCAATCATAAGTGAATCCAAAAATGAATAATACCCACTCAATTCTTTATAATCGACTTGTTCAGAATGACAATGTCCCAATCACATGACCTAAAAATGCGTGACAACATTATAATTACAGGTTGTAAAACTATGTGATTGCATCCTTGTGTGATGTTATTAAATAGATGGTCATCATCTGAACCATATAATGATAAACTATCTAGTAGAGTCTTAACAAATAACCTTTAACATGCAACAAAAACTACATGGTCTCTCATTTATTTCAATAATGATAAATAAGAATCCTTCTAAAGGTTCAAAAAACAACACCACCAACTCTCCACATCATTCAGTGTGGTTCCATGTTCTTTGTGAGAATACCTAAATCCTTCCTTGCTAGGCTATATCTATTTTTGGATTGGATATCAATACTCATTGGAACACATATCCTTTGGGGTTCTAATTTAATTTCACAATTTTTATATTAACTAAGAATAATTCATTTCACAATTGACAATCCCAATTAAACAATGCTCCATCTGGAAGAAAATACACCCTCTGGTTTTATAATGGTATGTATTATTCCATATTCTTGGAAAAACATTGATTTTCTCAATTTTTCATACTCATTCTAACCAAATGAATCCCTATAACTCACAACACCATATTAGTTGTGAGACTAACCTATCAATATTTGTCCATATTTCATTTTTAGGTTACCCAAAATGGTATATAATATGAACTCCAACATCAACCATTGATGGGAATCTTTTACCCAATTATCCATACCACCTAGAACTAATGATGATGTGTTGGTCTTTAACACATGAACGTAAAAGTTAGGACAAGTCCCAGTAATCAGATAAAACTAAATAGGTTATTATAATATTTATATAGATATATTGATATCCATTCTTAGGGGATCAATTACAACACCACAAACACTTACCGCCTTCCAAAATAGAGATAAATTACATATACCTCAGTGATATTTAATTAAACCATAGATCCCTAAGAATAAATATGATTATTTAATAATATAAAAAGATAGGGATTCTTAGAGAAAATATATTTTTATATTGAAAAATGTGAAAAACATTAAACTGCTGTGGGGTCTACCTATCCTACAGTGGGTTTTCGGACCAATTTGTAAATATGAATTAAATAAATATATGTTTTATTGAGTAATAATGATCCCCTAAGGACGTGAGATGATCCCAAAACTCAAACCATCTATAAAAAAATGAATTCCAAGGTGTTGATGAAATGGTTCCAGCTACGTACTATATATGAAAAAATTCCTAACTTGATTCAATATTATCACACCATGATTGTATATCAGTGATATTAAAAAATAGAAAACAATACATGAATTCATTAACTATTAACACAATTATTTAAGAATGCATTTACTTGTGATAATATCATATTAGAATTTTTGTGATTATGTTTTTTGACCTATATAGTTGAGGGAGAATTAAAATAATATCCCCATTAATTATAAACTGTGGACATCCTATCAACATTAGTCTTACACATAACTCAATACAAAGGCTATGACCATGTCAAACAATGGAACACAATAACTAATAATACATATCCTAATATAGGTGATGAATGTATAGATTAAAGAGTACAATCTTTGTTACACTATCCCAAATATTAAGGTGAAAATGGGAGTTTACATGATTTGAAACCCCATAGGTCATCGACATTATGATGGCTGAGAAAAATCACATGGAATTAGTTTCACCAACTAATAAATTTGGGAGTCTATGACCCAAGAATGTAAAATGTAGATAACAATCTTTAGGGTGGTGGAAGTAGAGGTTAATTATATCCTTGCTACTTCTTAGTAGTATCCATAGAGGAATCCTACCAACTACTATTTCCACTGACGTTGTGTTGCCTCCATCACTCTAAAAACTAATAAGAACACTAAATAAGAAATATCTACACTGGTAAATCAAAATATAGAACCCATATTAAAATATAGTGGAAACAAGAGGGAACAAATATATTTCAATTTTTCTCAATAAACCTACTATTTAACTATGGAAAAATCAAGAGGTGCATTCAAATATATCCAAATAGAAACTAGAGGGATGGAACATATTTATTACCAAAACCATTGATAATTTTATAACATCCTCATGGATTATTTATGAGAAGACAATACACATATTCCTTGCCTCAACGGAGAACATTCCCATATACATGATCTAATTAAATAATCCCTCCAGTATTTCATGGTAGTGATCTAAGGTAATGATAACATCCCTGATCATTGATTGTGAGACTATTCCCATATTCTACAAACATGAAAGGATACAATTAGATTATCCCAATGGTTAATAGGGATTATGCACATATTCATACACCCACCATGATAGCAGGTCGACATCATACTTCAAAATATAATTAGTAGAGTGAACATATTATTAGCCCCATTAGTGACGATCAAAATCATATTATGATAATTAATAAAGAACATGATCAACATCATATTACCATTATAAAATGATATCATCAACTCATGTTAATTACCAATTATGTTAAGGCTCATATATATTCTAAATCTACAATTACTTGATAGAATATTCCAAGAGTTACTCCGGATCATGAGAAAAACTCTTACAACCCTTCAGTTCATAAAAGGTCACCATCATATCTAGACGATGAGAAATTTATCAGACAAAATTATTACATATTATAAAAGTAAACATCAATATATTTTACTGGAAATATAGTAATCTTTGAGGAGGGATCCCAAATGTGATGGTCATTGCTCACAACAATCAACCCCTACCACCCAATAGAGGGAATTTATAACCATGTCTCATAGAGGGAATTATAAAATATAAGAGTAGGAAAAATATCTATACCTTGATCAAAGATTGAGTAATTGAGTACTTAATGAATTTTTTTATTACTTCCCAATAATATTCCGACTCATCATATAAAGAAAGAAGCGGATGTAGTCATGGAGGTCCCCTCCAATATATTATTTTTAGTTACTCTAATGGTCTTCCCATGAGTTTCCAACACAAGGGATCATAATTTATAAATATTAATAACCACCTTGGTAAATCATCTCATGGAGTCTAATGTGAATATACTTCACATACTAAAAGATTAATGATTAAGAATGTATATCCCTTACAATAACAAAAAAAATTCACGTTGAAGTTCCTATATAGAGTTCATTCTACCAAAATAATAAATAGTGATGGATATCAATCCTTAATGGAAGTTCTACACATAATGTTTAATATAAAAAGGACCAAGAAGGTCATCACCATGTAGTTTCCAGTGAATTTACTCCATATTATGAAACCTCATTTTAGAAATATTTTCATCCCCATGCCGAAGATACTCTGAGAATTCCCTCATATCCGAAGGAAATTGAGATACTATGACCGGATAGAAAAATTATGTCATATTTGATGGGGAAATATAATATCTGAAGATGAATCTTTAATACGTAATCATCCATTATCTATACAACCTTCATAAAATTATCCTATAGTGAATAAAATTATGATATATCCCACTCCCCTTTACAGTTCTCTCAGGAAAATTTCACTTGTTACATAACATGTATGAGAAACATTCACTAAATTTGAACATAACTCAATTATCTTGACGAAATAACTATCCTTATAAATAACACTAGTTATTTTTTATCTTGAATCCACTTTCTTGTTTAAAATTATTAATTCATTTATGGATGAATGTATAAATTATCTAATTTTGAATATAAGGATGAAACACCTACATTTATTGGTGAATCATTTATCTTATGGGAAATATGAAAAAATATTATAAAAGTGAGGCTAAACCATTTGATTGAAAAGGATATTCACTAAACAACACAACACAAAAGGATTGATAGACAACCCAAGGGTCTCCAATTAGTATTCCTCAATAGTTTAGAGACTCTATTTCAGTCGATTGTGATGCTCAACGCAAAATAAACATCAGTGGAAGGGGTGAAAACAAAGAACCAAAAATCACCCTAATTCTTAGTTACTGTAGTCTGCTGAGAATAAAATCATGGAATGTCATTGAATGAAGATAATTATCTGGTCCATGATCATCACATGCCTACATGTATATCCTATAATACCATATGATTTCTAAATCTAAAAAAATATAGGTCTGTGTTCAAATAAACCATTAACAGGTTCCAAAACATTTCTAGTAGAGAGGTTGCTCGTACCTAAAACCAAAAAATATTTAATATTCGGGATATAGTTCCACCATCATTGGTGAAATTATCACATTCAAAGTATGAATTACTTCTAGTCCATGTTTTAGTGAAAATAAAAAAAACTTATAAGGAAGAAATGTAAAAATCTATAAAAATACATGAGAAACCCAAACATGTAGATAAGGGAGAGATTTTACAACCACTCGTACACTTTTCATAAAATACTTATCTTCTCAATAATTGTAATTATGGAAAACAAAATTAACCCCATTACATATATATAAAAAAATCCCCATCTTATGTGGATGGTAGACTTATACATATTGGTGGATAATTTAAATGGATGTTCCTCACATTAACTCACAATTTTTGATTATCACATAAGATTAGGGAAACATTCATTAAATGTTAATGGGGATTAATAAAGTATTTCATGACATATAATGATTTTGGGAGAACATCGAGGATGAAAATCTAATCCTTGGAGGAGATGTAAGCTGAAACAGTCCACCAAAAGGTTAATAATAAAATAGGATTGTGACTTGTCTTTTAATATTTATAATGAATGAAACAACTCCAATAATTTCTTCATTCAGTACATGATTCCATTTGTTTTACATAATTTTTATATAATTTATAATGATAACCAATTAGATTAATTTTAATTTTTTGGTAATTCTGAAGAGTAGGATGAGGATCTTTATAGACAAAAGATAGGACAAACCAAAATATTTGAAGGGGTTGTGTGTGAAACTGACACCAGAGATAATTAATTTTTTGTCCCCCCATAATTATCATTTATGGAATCATCAATGGGAATTAGCTTATGAAATAGGGAAATTCATGGCCACAATCCACACACCACCCAAACAATTTTACCTCATTCCATATGAGATTTTTAAAAAAATAATGTAGATTTAATGGTTTCAAAGTGTCTAAATTCTAAATTAATTAGGGGAAATATTCCAACTGAATATAACCTCCAAGATGAGAGGTTTGTTATTATGTCTTGGACAATGGTTAGGTAGTTGTATTCCAGTTATATATTTCACCATCCTTGTCATATTTTCATTTTAAATACATTAATCATACTAATAATTTTAACATAATGTTAAGCCATAATACCATTTTTTTTATTGATAAATACCATTATAATACAATTGTAATTATTGAAAACTGGTGAAAATAATGAAAGATAAGTGTTTCCCCATGAATTGCCTTATTTGTCACCTTTGATCTATCCATAAAATAGATGAATCAACATAAATTAAAATGTTCTATGAGGAGGCTAAATATTACCTGAAATGCTAAACCGTTTAAGAACCAAATGATCATGAATGGAGCTATTGCAATGAATTGTTTGATGTGATTATACAATTTAATAGAAATCATACTCTAAAAAAGTGATGACTAAATTATAAATGGGTAAATACCATTGATCTGTTTCTTTTAACAATGACATATATTTTGAATCAGCTTACTATGCGTTTCCAAAAATAAATTAAGTAGTTTTACAAATAATGGACAAATTAAAAAAACATCAATTTGATCATGTATCATAGCTGTCCTATTTACCTACAATTAAATGTGACCAAATACCTACTTTAATGGTATATAGTGGTGGAAAACACATAAATTTGTTATTAATGTCATCGATATTATGATTACAATGATCAAACCCTGGAAAATGTGAAACCCTAATACATTTATGGGAAATCATTTTTGGGGTTTGGAGTGAAAAAAAATCTTTAAATAGATGAATATGAAAAAAGTCAATATTTTATATATCCATCCATACAATGAATTAGAGTTCCCTACTAAATAATGTAAATAATTCATCTTGGAGGTAATCACCCCTACTTTTTCAGTCGTCCAAATCAACATATCTGTCCGTTTTATAAAAAGAGATGGAAAATCACATCCTTGATTTCATAATGAATAAAATCTAGTGTAATACACATATTATATTTCATTTCGACATTAATATCCAATATAAAATAATTAGGATAGAAAAGATAAATGAGAGGCAAACTTTTCCAATTAACCTCACCCCTTTGAATCCTCGATCACCTAAGATTTTTTCTATTCTAAACTGGCACAACCTATATCAAAATAGTATGAGAAATGTTAAAAACCACATACTAGTTCCTAAAATAGTTAATAATATTAAATATTCTCTTTCTACAACATTAGATGGATAAAAAATTCTCATCCAAATCATAATACATGCACCACAACATCAAATGGAATTATCATTAGATGAATAATAAAAATAACTATTTCTATAGTATTCAAAAAGTAAATTCCTTATCTGATGATGAAAATAAACATAATCATGAATTCCACTTACACAATAAATTAGGATTGGGAAGAATAAAAAATGAAATATGGGGATGAGGGATAATAAGTCAAGTTGGATCTCAACATTATAATCATATAACCCTTGAATCCATATATATTTCACATTCTTCGAAAAAAACAATTCAGTGGGCTCAACAAGAGAAGCAATGTACTTATGATTCATTTAGGTCACTATTAGGTTGAATCATACTAGATTCTAGATTGGATAATAATAAGTTTCCTTGTTAATGTTAAAATATTTTATGGTAATCACAACTAATCATGCAAATAAATAATATCTCTTCAAATTGTATTCATGCCAAGGATATTAAATTATAGATGACCCAAGATTTCATTCCACTGACCGAGGATAATCATCATAAAGTGAATCTTTGGAACCTCTATTAATAATATGCAATGTTAAGAAAACTGTCCATATGACAACCCTGCTTTTATTACAAACTTTAACATGATTTATTACATAAAACATCACATGGTAGAACAAAGAATATTAAGAGGTTTAGTGTCTTTGGGGCTTAGGATCATTACATAAAAACATGAAACATGAAATACAACATCTTTATTGAAAACATCATTTACATGAACACTATATTCCCTGGTACTGAGCATTGCATGGGATAACCTGAGGACATGCATAAAAAAATGGTGATCTATAAAGCCCAGTAAGGGAGTACACATGGAATAACATGAGGAGTAAAATACATGCTAGACAATAGGCATATAAATATAGCCTAAAAGAAACATGAACATAAAGTCATGATAAATCATGATAATCATAACATGGAAATGTGGCAACAACACTTAACATAGAATTAGCATGAGCCAAGGCTCATTGCATATAGAGCATTAGTAAATCCTCATTGCACATGAAGCACAAGTAAACCCTTGTTGCACTTGAATTAGCATGATTCATCACTCACTGCACATAACTTATCATGATACTATAGTTTACCCAATACATTGGAGCACTATAAGGGCACACCCTTATTAAGCATTTCATTTCATGTATAAGTGTGCCACATGGATCATAAAACATGGATTAATAAAACATAATAATTTATTCCCTAATAAAGGAAAGTGGAATTCAGAAAGGAAACTTTATATAGAAATAAGTAAATGTGCATAAATTTTAATACACTTGATGATGAAATGGGAATGGTATTCACTACACAATGGCATTGGCTTAGAAAATCGGTGCGATTTCGGCAGCGTAACGACGTGACGTAAGAATTAATAATAAACGGTTCATGAGAGATAAATGGTTTCCTCATCATATTTACATGCAATATAATTTATGTATGTCATATAGATACATGTCCCAACAATTGTAATGGAATTTAGGTTCATGATACAAGAGTATTTCTTGAATGTAAAAGAAGAGAGAGTAGTTCCTTTCGGAATTTCGGCATAGTAACGGGTGTAAATGGGAAGAATTTAATGAGAGATAAAGTGGTCTCCCATCATTCAAAAAATAATAGGTAAGTACAGGGGAGGAGCAGATCCATACCCCAACATTCATAATTGAAATTAAAAGGGCAATACAACTTAAAGAAAATTGACAAAAATGAGAAAGGAAGAAAAAACCCTTACATGGAAGTGTTCATCCAAAGGATAGAGAGAGGCTTGTGAGAGGCTTCTTGAGAGCTTGGGGCCCCTTGGGAGGATTCTAGAGAGAGTAGGACAGAGGTTAGACGAACTTATAGGGCTTTTATTGAGGAGGAAGTGGGAGCTTGGGTGGGTTTATATAGGAAAGGTGAGGGAATTCTTTATTATTTAGGTTGGGGCCCCTTATATTGAATTAATCCAAACCACAAACAATCCCATGGTTTTTGGCCATGGTTTTTGGAAAAGGGAATAGGAAAACAATATCTTATAAGGCCAATGTCTTATATTCTTAAAATAATGTGGTATCTTCTATGGAGGTGAGTCACACTCCCATAGAAATTAATTTAAAAAGACAAGGTCTTTAATAAGTCTTGAGGGGTCCATTAATTATTTGAAAAGTAAGTCAAACAAACCCAAAATCCCATTATATTAATGTTTAAACATATAATGGCAGAACATAAATATTATATTATTTTATTACATCACTATTTTGTCATTATGATGTCATAAAACCCAATATATATTTAAACGATATTTAATTTTTACACAAAAATTTGACTGTCTCAGAAAATTATAAAAAATTCACAATTGGATAATTTCGACGTCCTGATTCCAGAAATAAAATTTATTTTATCTAAATAATTTTCTAATATGTTAATCTTCACTTTTAAAATAAAAACTAACATTTATCGAAAATTCACCGGTTTTGACAGAAATGGATTTCAAACATTAATAAAAATTATAATTTCATTCATAAAATTATAAGATCATTTATATTTAATAAAAATTTATTTAATAATAATAATAATATTTTATTAAAATATTATATAATTAAAATATCCCTTAATTTAATAAAATACAATTCTTAATTAAATAATAACTAAAAATACTATTTGTAATTTAAAAACTATTTAAAATATATCAAAGATGAATAAAAATTATATTCATTATTATATACAAAAATAATGTACATGTACACAGTACAAATTATTTGTTACATAACCCCTTAAAATAGCCACATAAGACCTAAGGGTAAGGTGTGCGATGGTGACAGACTCTTGGGGTGGCTCTGATATCATCGCTCGAGTGGTAATTTCAATAAACGTCCACTTTTCCCATAGACTGTCACGTTCGAACTTGACTTGATGAAGCTCATCATGGGCTTGGTCAAGAGAGAATCCCAAATACACCACCTCTTTTCCGAGCTCTGAAAAATGGGCTTCGTGTGGGGCAATTATATTGGATGAGGCCATCACTTCCTTTGTCTGAGTAAATTGGATTTGTTAAAGTCCTATATTTATACTAATCATGTGATCACTATTCAACAGAAATATTAATAATTGTCAAAATTCATAACATAAAACCAAGGAAGTTGACATTTTATATAAACACAAAGAGACATTTAATTAGATCAAGAGGGATTTCCATTAATGAATCATTGGGTCGTTACAATATTACCCCCTTAAGAAATTTCCCCCTCGAAATTTTTATTTTCCCACACTAAAACAGATGCGGGTAACTCAGCTTCATCATTTCATCCAATTCCCAAGTCTCTTCTCCAAACTTGTGGTTTCTCCACAAAACCTTTACGAAGGGCATTGTTTTATTTCTTAGAACTTTTTCTCTATGATCTAAGATCTTCACTGGTTTCTCCTCATAAGAAAGATCATCTTCCAATTGTACCACCTCAGAAGAGAGTACATAGGGTCCGGTATGTACTTCCTTAAGAGGGATACATGAAAGACATCATCTACTTTGGCCATGGTAGGTGGAAGTGTTAGTAGATAGGCTACACCCCCGACACGATTAAGAATATCGAAGGGGATGATGTACCTTGAACATAAATTCCCTTTCCTTCCAAAACTAATGACCTTCTTGCACAGAGATATGCATAGAAACACCATGTCTCCAACTATAAACACAAGGTCTCGTTGAAGATTATCTGCATAACTCTTCTGTCGACTCTAAGCTACCTTGATATACTGATGAATGGTTTTTACCTTCTCCACCATTTCCTCAACCATTTATGGTCCAAGAATCTTACGTTCACTGACCTCGTCCTAACATGCCCATGTTTTTAAACTTTTCCCAAATAGGGATTCATATGGTGCCATTTGGATGATCGAGTGGAAACTGTTATTATAAGAGAACTCAACCAGAGGAATATGTTGATCCCATCCTCCTTTAAAGTCCATTGAGCATGCTCTCAAAATGTCCTCAAGTGTTTGGATAGTCTGCTCGGATTGGCCAATAGTTTGAGGATGATAGGTCATACTAAAGTTCAGTTCAGTATTTAGAGCATATTGAAGACTCTTCCAAAACAAAGAGGTGAATCTTGTATCTCGGTCAGACACAATTGATAGTGTTACTCCATGAAACCTTACCACTTCCCTAATATATATCCGTCCCAGTTGATCCAAAGAGAAATCCTCCCGAATAGCAATGAAGTGTGCAGTATTTGTACGACGATCCACAACAACCCAGATTACATTGTTGCCTTTGGATGTCCTTGGAAGTCCGGTGAAAAAGTCCATGGTGATGTTCTCCCATTTCCATTCTGGTATGGGCAATGGTGGCATCATCCCCTTAGACTTCTGCCACTCTGTCTTCACTTGCGGACACACCAGGCACTTTGATGTATATTCAACAATCTCCTTCTTCATATTATCCCACCAAAAGTTTTCTCGGAGATCTCGATACATCTTTGTGCTCCATGGGTGAATAAAAAATTAGAACTATGTGCATCATCCAAAAGTTCCTTCTTCTTCTCCGGACTCGATGGAATACAAAGTCTTTTCCCAAACCACACGATTCCTTCTTCATTAACATTAAACTCCGAGGATTTTTCCTTTTTGATAGATTCAACTTTTTCCTGAATCCCCACATCATCCTTTTTAGCATCCTTTAACATTTCCAAAAAAGACGGTTGAGCAATCATTTGTGAAAGGATTGATGATGTTCCCTTCTCTATGATTCCCATGTCCATCTTCATCAAGTATAAGAAGATTGGATCCTTCTCAATTATCATCATTGATAGACTCACTATTTCCTTTCTACTTAGGGCATCTGCCACCTTTTTCTCTTTCCCAGTGTGGAAATGTATTGAACAGTCATAATCCTTGATGAGATCTATCCATCTTCTCTGGCCCATATTAAGCTCTTTCAGTGTGAATATATATTCTAGACTCTTGTGGTCAATATATATCTCTCACTTCTTGTAACACCACAGGTAAATAAAGAATATGACATTTTCATATTTATCCATATTTGTGAATAAAATATTAATATGACTTTAAAGGGGACGCTATGCTCGATGACGTACCCAACACACAATAACGAGTTTCTTGGGAATCTTACGTTGCACTCTAATAATAAAATAATATTATTTTAAATGGTAGTTAACATGTAGCCGTTGTATTGGCCGGAATGGATAGAAATAACTAAAATATGATTATATATGTTTTTAAATGTTTTTACATTTATCCAATAAAAGATAAAGGCTTAAAATACAGAAAGAATTCAATTTTAGGCGTATATGCCCTAGTTTTCACTAAAGGTTCACTTTTCGCCTTTTGATGGAGAACCGTCATTAAATATAGTTTTGTTCACTCTTATACATTTTATTGGACTAAATAAAACTCTTCTTACGAATTGGGACATCAAAATTTACTTTGTGTAAATTTTTGGTATCTTTCCAATAAAGTTCATTTTTTAATGAATAGTGTAAAATGTTTCATTTTAATTAAAACCCTCTTTTTAATCTAATTTATTTATATGATTAGATTATCTTTTTAATTGGTTTTAAAGTGAAATTAGAATATATTTTTACCATTAAATCCAATAGTGGTTGTTGGAATTAATTTCACATTGAAATCAGACTTAAACTAGTGTCAATCTTTTGATACTTATTGTTTCATAAAAGCACGCTATTTGGTCTGACATCAGGAATTAATTATTAAATTAATTAATGTGACTTATATGTTTTTATTTTTTAAAATAGACTTCATTTTTTTATTCGGAATATCAAATATAGTTTAGGGTGAATTTTTTGGATTTTTCTGAAAAACATCAATTTTTGATGAATAGTGAAACCACTAAGTGGTAATTATAAAAACTGATTTTCCGTTTAAATGAAATTTTTCCATCATTGTGTTTTGAATTTCAAAAATCCGACATACATGTTTGTCATTAAGAAGTAAAACGTGGTTCAATGGGATATAAATAGTTTTTTGGTGAATAGTAACTTATTATGTTTTTAATCGCGATTAGAGTTAATTAGTGTAGTTTATGGTAAGAATAATGTTTTAATAAAATGAAATGACCTATACACATGTCCTACCCTCATTTCATGTGACATTTCCGACCAAGAAAATTCATGGGTCAACTTGGGGACCCCATGGAGCCACTTTGGTTGGAAAATGACATAAATATCTTTTTATTTAATGTTAAAGTAAAAATGACACAAACATGAGATGTTTTACTAAAAAAAATTTTACATGGGGTTATACAAGTCATATTTTTGACTATAAATAGTATTTGGAAAGATAAAAGGATTTACTACATCATAGTATTTTTTTTAAAATTTTTAGAATTTAAATAAATTAAATTATTTATGACATCATGATGATGCAGCGATGACCTCATTATTTAGCGATTTAAATAAAATGGAATGATAATTTAATATCTAAGACCTACACATGTACAAAACCTATTGGATGAGTGTATTTCGAGCCATTATCACCTTATCCTAGTAATACATCAATTTCGGACCATTAAAATCCGAAACGCTTTTGAAAATAAAGTAATATTTTGTAACTTTACTAGAGTGCCCCTCCTCTCCTCTTATAAAAGGCCCCCACCTCTACCTCCTTACCCACGCTCCCAAAGCCTTTTTCTCGGCCAACCCCTGCCCATTTTGTCTCTCCACATCCCTCTCTTACTCCTTCAAGCCTCAATTTGGGTAGAAGTCTTCCCAAGTAATCCTTTGAGCTCAAACCAAAGGGAGTTACCCGATTTTAAGGTAATGTCTTCACTTGTGTCCTTTTGTTTTATTTTTCTTCTACAACCCCCTAAACTCTTTTTATTCATTTGTTTTAAAACAAATCCAATATATTCAATATACTAGGATGTTTTTATAAGAAGTATTCTAGCTACACTTACACAAACCTACATCTAATGGTAAAAGAACATACTGTTTCCGTGGATGGCGAATTTCTGCCTCCCGAAATGATGATTGTTCAACATTCTTCTAACACCTTCAATGGTGGCCATTAAGATGACACTATATTTATATATGATATCTAATATGATTTTGTTTTACTTAAGCTTCTTTATTTCACATTTATGGCATACCTTTATGGTTTCCATTATGGGTAAACGATATATCTTCATTTAAGGAAGTGCGGACCACCGCCCCCTCAAAGTGATTTGATTCATTAATACCATATGTGGTATGTATAAAGGATATATTTAATGATATTATATATGATACCATTATTGAATAAAAATACTATTATGTATCATTATTTTTTAATTCCATTTAATATGAAATAGAAATGGAAGTAGCGTTCATGTGTACGTACGACTTACCGTCTCCATGAACGGTACATTTCATTTCTTATCTCAAAATGTTATATAATATTATAAGTACATATATATAATGGATATATATGTAATATGTTACATCTAAATTATGGATATCATTCTGGAATTATAACATATATATATATATATATCTCATTTTGTTTTAATTCCATTAATATGACAAAAAATGAAAGTAGCGTTCATGCGTACGTACGGCCTACCGTCTCCATGAACGGTGCTTTCCGTTTGTTATCTCCAAATGATATGGAATAGTATAAAATTAATATTTAATGGATATATATTATATTTTAATCATTAATAATATTCTGGAAATTATTTACTTATAATTACATGGGAAATCTTTTTTCAAACAATTTCATTTTTGACTCATGTACCAAACATCAACAAAAACGTCTGATATGAACTAAAATTATTAAACAATTATTATAAAATTATAATATGAGATATGGACTTAATAATAACCTATAATGGAGGTACTTAGGAAATTATTAATTGACCAAAGTTTATTATTCAGGAATATAAAGAAACGAACAAGATAAGTTGGACTTGAGGTAAGGGATCCTACTCCACTCTTTCTTTTTAAGTACACTCTTTTATGTCATTCCATTTCAAGCTCATATTTCTTGTTATTGGGATGTTATTTTATATTAATCATACTGTAATTTTTATGTTCATGTGATTAGAGACCCTATCCTCTCTCATCAATCCATTTTGGATGTTTTGAGTGGCGCCGTTAGGCTGCCAAATTTTCGTAAGAGATCTAACCTCTATCTTTCTTTTTAATTACTCTACTTTATGTCACTTATTTTAAGATCCTATTTTTTATATTGGGGGATATTATTTTATATTCCTATTTCTATAAACATTAAGTTAATATGATGAGATACCCTATTTGATCTCATCAATCCATTTTTGTATGTTCTATGGGGCCTCGTTAGGATGCCGAGTTTTCATAAAGGATTTTTCATCTCATTTTTATTCCCATTGGATTTATGATACATTTTCAATAATTTCCTTTGAGTGGTGTATGTACTGAACATTATTTTACTCATTGTGTAATATACTTTCTTTAATGAGTATTTACATCAATGTTGTGTTGTCCTTCTTTCATGAGGTGTATGTTTCGAAAGATACCCATGTCAGAAATGGAACCTTTCACCCTCCTCTTTTTAAAAGACTTCTTCTGTTGGGTCTTTTAATTTAAATATTGTTATGTTGGGATATGTCCTCATATATCCTTATTGATGTAAATTTTATGTCCAAGTGATGAGATACCCTTTTTTTATCTCTCATCAACTCATTTTGATGTGACGCCGTTAGGCTGTCAAGGGAACTTCTTAATCCAATTTCGATTTCTTTGGGTTCAACATGTAGTTATTGAATATGTCATCCTTTGAATATGTGTGAATTACCTTTGATTATTATACACTTAATATCCACTTATATTTGGTTTATTTTTTTGACACACATAATTATGTAATTGATTTATCCTTAAACCAAGGATATCGTCTTTGTAAGGAACTTTGTCTCAATATCCTTTCATTGAGGCATATTCTGTTCTATACACTACGTTCTTTTATTCGGTGTATAAACCGCTTTGACTTTTACATTTATTCAAAAGGAATCTTTTTTATACGAAGGTTTTATTAAATGACAAAAGGGAATGTTTTTGTTGTACGTATGTGGAGACAATGACTTCTCCGCTGTCGTGACCATTATTTGAGTTTCAACTTCCTCTACAAGCCATACCTTCTTTTAAAAAGAAAAATAAATACCATGTTTTACTTTTATTTTATTTTGGTATTGAAAATGGTACTCGTAATGTATTTATATCAATGTGTTGTACTGATATCTGGTTATTGAAAGGTGGAAATGTTATGTTTCCTTTATGCATGTTTTATGTGATAAGATTATGTTACAGTTCTTGGGAATTGTTATGAATATGGGTGGTTCCGTGATAAAATAAGGGTGGGTGAGCCCGATATAGCTCTCTAATTCATTGGGTAACGCGAAGGAGTGAAACATTAAGGTTTCTCAGAAGAGATTTAGGGTATATACTGTGGTGGGTATTCCAAACGTAACCAAGAGGGTTACTCCCTATGTAAGAATGTTATGAATGACTCAAGTTACCTTTTATGTCTTATGATTTCTATGATTTATTCATGATTTGATGAGGTATGTTAAAGTGCCTATGTTTTATGGGTAAAGTATGATTTCATTATTATGAATATATGAACTCATGTTTCCTTTCCATATTTTTATAACACTTACTGAGCTTTTTATGCTCATCCCATGTTTTTGAAATGTTTTTCACAAGTCAAGGGAAAGGTAAATGATGTGATGATAGTGTCAAGGATGTGTCAATAAAGAATCCATGTTTTATTTTAAATATGTTTCCGTTGATGGGAAGAATGAATACTGTCTTTTATGTAACCACTTTGTTTAAATGTGGGATGTAATGCAAGATTCATGATCTAATTCTCTAAAACTCTAAACCTGAAAAGATCCTAAATGTGTAATCTTCTAATAACACAAGATTAAGTAAGGTTTATGGCTAGGGCCTTATAGTTGGTATCAAAGGTCGGTTTAGATAACTTTAGAGGTTAGGGTATTCTTTAAGCATAAGTGACATTACCATAATGGTTAGGATTTCAGAAAGAGTCCTAGTTTTAGATAATGTGAATGAGTAAGTATATCTTAGTGTTTATCTTCCTCATTAGTACATGATGGTTTTTTTGGTATACTCACACTGACCTTTTTGGTTTTAGTAAATGGCTGGATCTAGCAGGCACCAAAGTAACAGTGGAGGTGAAGGAAACTGTGACAGTGTTTTGAGCAAGCAACTGAATGATATGGGAGCTGCAATGAGAACTCTTGTGATTATCCTCAACCAACTATCTAGAGTCATGATTGACCACCTAAACCTTGGTGATTTTTCTAAGGCATCATATATGTGATAAACAAATCCTTACAGAAGTATAGGTAATAATCATAAAGGTAAGTGTGTTAAAAAACCTATCTGTCAACGATGTGGAATGAAACACCTAGGAAAATGTTTCAAAGGGACAGAAATATTCTATAGATGTGGACATGAAGGTCATAAAGCAAGAACCTACCATAGAAAAAGAAGCATCCAGTTGACTCGAGGAAAGGGAATGATGTTCATTCTGAGGGATCAATTGAATGTTTTAAATGTGGTGTGCATGGTCATTATGCAAACACGTGTCCTATGAAGAAGTTTCATGAATGGGATCACCAAGAGCGTACAAATGTTCATTTACCAATACCTAATTCCATTCCGATTGAGGATGAAGAAACTGACAATGACCAATCAAAGGTATGTATTATTTCATGACTATTGTTTTCCTATTATGGAGTCTTAGGATATGATTCAGGATTTTGTTTGTAAGAAATAGGTATTTCGGAATAAGTTGGAAAGGAATGGTTAATGGATCATGAAGAATGTTTAATGAGTAAGATGTCAAAATATAAGGGCTTCAAGAGTTATGGTGAAATTCTTACGAGTATTAAGTCTCTTTTCATGATGGGGTTACATTAGAAGACTTTTTATATTATGTGTAACCATGATGTTTAATATATGAAAATTTTATTCAATAAATAGTTATCTTTTCTTTTGTGGACACAGTTATAAAGAACCATTTGGGTTTATATGATCCATACTTCTGAGGTAATTATGGGTTACTATATGTTATGATTGAAGTGAAAGGCATGGGATAAAATTGAGGTTAAATAATTTTATGGTTATTTATGATGATTTTATCCCTTTTTGGGGAATTATTTGAGAATTGTATAGTTTTGGAAAAAGGACAACATGCAGACCGTGCGACTACCCATCGCGTCGGACAAAGCTGCAGGAATCGAACCCACAACCAAAGTGCAACTGGTATTTATCGCCTACCACTAGACTACGTGAAGTCCCTGGTTAGTTTGACTGATTCTATTTAGTTATATGATGTTATGAATTAATATTAAGTTGATTTTGGGTTATTTATGAAAATTATTAACCTATCATGGAGGATATGCGATTAGGTTAATTACTTTTCAATACGAGACTTTATGAGCAACTGATGTTATTGGAGATAAATGTTACGATTTATCTTGGAAGACTATGTGACTAAATCCTTCAAATATTTGGGTTTCCATCTTATATTGGTTTACGTTGAATAATTTTATGGAAAAATTGTTTATCGTATGGTCCTCGTTGAACTTTGGGCTTTGTTGGAAAAATTTTGGAGATTAAGCATAGATTATATTTTTAAAGGGTTATCCTTTTCTGGATTATCTAACCTTGTACTAACCATTTTGGTTTTGGTTTTGGTTAATGCCTAAAGTCGTGGGAAGTATATAGTTTTCTTTGGTGGATTAGATGATTCTCTAGAAGTTGATTATTGTATTGTAAATGTGAACAAGTCTCCCTAAATACTCATCTTTTGGAAAAAAATATGAGTTTGATTAAGGAATCTAGTAAAAGTAGAAAGTCAACATGATAACTGATTAGGAATCCTTATGAATAAATTCCTCAATAAAAAGTAACTTAAAACAAAAATTTTGTCTATTAACTTCTCCTACTGGGGAATAGAATACTGTTTAACCCATCACAAGTTTGTGATTTTCTTATGGTTAACTTTCTCCTAGACATGTTTACTATCACTCTCCCTCAAGAACAAGACCCTTTTATTTTTCTTCCATGTCCATGTTTTTCTACATGGAATCCTAGTATGGGTTAACTCAGGTGACCTATGTACTTATCTTCCTTTATTTTAAAGTGATTGTTTTACCGACTCTTGTTCCGATGTGGGACTTTCATGGATGTTTCCAAGCTTAATTTTAAAAATTGGGAGGACGCAATTCCCAAAAGGGGGGAAGGATGTAACACCCTAGGTAAATAAAGAATATGAAATTTTCATATTTATCCATATTTGTGGATAAAATATTAATATGACATTAAAGGGGACACTATGCTCGATGGTGTACCCAACACGCACCAACGAGTTTCATGGCAATCTTACGTTGCACTCTAATAATAAAATAATATTATTTTAAATGGTAGTTAACATGTAGCTGTTGTATTTGAAGGAATGGATAGAAATAACTAAAATATGATTATATATGTTTTTAAATGATTTTACATTTATCCAAAGAAAGATAAAGGCTTAATATACGGAAAGAATTCAATTTTAGGCGTATATGCCCTAGTTTTCACTAAAGGTTCACTTATCACCTTTTGATGGAAAACCATCATTAAATATAGTTTTGTTCACTCTTATAAATTATATTGGACCAAATAAAACTCTTCTTAATAATTGGGACATCAAAATTTACTTTGTGTAAATTTTTGGTATCTTTCCGATAAAGTTCATTTTTTTAATGAATAGTGTAAAATGTTGCATTTTAATTCAAAACCTCTTTTTAATATAATTTATTTATATGATTAGATTATATTTTTATTTTTTTTAAAGTGAAATTATAATATATTGTTACCATTTAATCCAATAGTGGTCGTTGAAATTAATTTCACTTTGAAATCGAACTTAAACTAGTTTCAATCTTTCGATACTTATTGTTTCATAAAAACACGTTATTTGCTCTGACAATGAGAATTAATTATTAAATTAATTAATGTGACTTATATGCTTTGAATTTTTTAATATAGACTTCATTTTCGAATTCGGAATATCAAATATAGCTTAGGGTGAATTTTTGGGATTTTTCTGAAAAACTTCTATTTTTGATGAGTAGTGAAACCACTAAGTGGTACTTATAAAAACTGATTTTGCTTTTAAATGAAATTTTTCCATCTTTGTGTTTTGAATTTAAAAAATATGACATACATGGTTGTCATTAAGAAGTAAAATGTGGTTCAATGGGGTAAAAATAATATTTTTGTGAATAGTAACTTATTATGTTTTTAATCGCGATTAGAGGTAATTAGTGTAGTTTATGGTAAAAATAATGTTTTAATAAAATTAAATGACCTCGAAAGAAGTCCTACCCTCATTGGATGTGTCATGGACGACCAATACAATCCATGGGTCAACTTGGGGACCCCATGGAGCCACTTTGGTTGGAAAATGACATAAATATCTTTTTATTTAATGTAAAAGTAAAATTGACACAAACATGAAATGTTTTACTAAAACAATTTTTACATGCTGTTATACAAGCCAAATTTTTTACTATAAATAGTAATTGGAAATATAAAAGATTTTACTACATCATATTATTATTTAAAATGTTTATACATTAAATAAATTAAATTATTTATGACATCATGATGAGGCAGCGATGACCTCATTATTTAACGATTTAAATAAAATGTAAAGATAATGTAATATCTAAGACCTAAACATGTCCAAAACCTATTGTATGAGTGTATTTCGAACCCTTATCACCTTATACACGAAAAAAATCAATTTGGGACCTTTAAAATCCAAAACGCTTTGGAAAATAAAGTAATATTTTGTAACTTTACAAGAGTGCCCCTCCTCTCCTCTTATAAAAGGCCTCCACCTCTACCTCCTTACCCACACTCCCAAAGCCTTTTTCCCGGACAACCCCTGCCCATTTTGTCTCTCCACTTACCTATCTTACCCATTGAATCCTCACTTTGGGCAGAAGTCTTCCCAAGGAAGCCTTTGAGCTCAAACCAAAGGGAGTTACCCGATTTTAAGGTAATGTCTTCACTTGTGTCCTTTTGTTTTATTTTGCTTCTCCAGCCCCCTAAAATCTTTTTATTCATTTGTTTTGTAACAAATACAGTATCTTAAATATTCTAGTATGTTTTTATAAGAAGTATTCTAGCTACACTTTCACAAACCTGCATCTAATGGTTAAAGAACATACTATTTCCGTGGATGGCGAATTTCGGTCTCCCGAAACGATGATTGTTCAACATTCTTCTAACACCTTAAATGGTGGCCATTAAGATGACACTATATTTATATATTATATCTAATATGTTTATGTTTTACTTAAGCTTCTGTATTTCAAATTTATGGAATACCTTTATGGTTTCCATTATTGGTAAACGCGATATCTTCATTTAGGGAAGTGCGGACTACCGCCCCCTCAAAGTGATTTGATTCATTAATACCATATGTGGTACGTATAAAGGACATATTTAATGATATTGTATATGATACCATACTGGAATTAAAATACTATTATGTATTATTATGTTTTAATTACATTAAATATGAAATAGAAATGGAAGTAGCGTGCATCCGTACGTACGACATACCGTCTCCATGAACGGTACATTTCATTTCTTATCTCAAAATGTTATATAATATAATAAGTACATATATATAATCAATATATATGTAATATGTTACATATAAATTATGGATATCATTCTAGAATTATAACATATATATATCTCTCTTATTTTGTTTTAATTCCATTAATATGACAAAAAATGAAAGTAGCGTTCATGCGTACGTACGACCAACCGTCTCCATGAACGGTGCTTTTCGTTTCTTATCTCTAAATAATATGGAATTGTATAAAATGAATATTTACTGGATATATATGATATTTTAATCATTAATACTGTTCTAGAAATTATTTACTTATAAATACATGGGCAATCTTTTTTCAAACAAGTTCATTTTTGACTCATGTACCAAACATCTGCAAAAACGTCTGATATGAACTAACATTATTAAACAATTATTATAACATTATAATATGTGATATGAACTGAATAATAATATATAAAGGAGGTAATTAGGAAATTATTAATCGACCAAAGTTTATTATTCAGGAATATAAAGAAATGAACAAGACAAGTTGGACTTGAGGTAAGGGATCCTACTCCACTCTTTCTTTTTAAGTACACTCTTTTATGTCATTCTATTTAAAGCTCATATTTCTTGTTATTGGGATGTTCTTTTATATTAATCGTACTGTAATTTATATGTTCATGTGATGAGAGACCCTATTCTCTCTCATCAATCCATTTTGGAAGTTTTGAGTGGCGCCGTTAGGCTGCCAAATTTTCGTAAGAGATCTAACCTCTCTCTTTCTTTTTAAGTCCTCTCCATTATGTCACTTCTTTTAAGCTCCTATTTTTTATTATGGGGGATATTCTTTTATATTCCTCTTTCTATAAAATTTTATTTAATATTATGAGATACCCGATTTGATCTCATCAATCCATTTTTGTATGTTTTATGTGGCGTCGTTAGGCTGCCGAGTTTTCATAAGGGATTTTTCATCTCACTTTTATTCCCGTGAGATTTATGCTAAATTTGCCAAAATTTCCTTTGAGTGGTGTATGTAATTCCCACTATTTTACTCATTGTGTAATATAATTTCTTTTATGAGTATTTACATCAATGTTGTGTTGTCCTTCTGTCACGAGGTGTATGTTTCGAAAGATACCCATGTCGGATAGGGAACCTTTCAACCTCCTCTTTTTAAAAGACTTATTTTGTTGGGTCTTTTAATTTACGTATTTTTATGTTGGGATATGTCCTCATATATCCTTATTGATGTAAATTTTATGTCCAAGTGATGAGATACCCTTTTTTTATCTCTCATCAACTCATTTTGATGTGACACCGTTAGGCTGTCAAGGGTACTTCTTAACCCAATTTCGATTTCTTTGGGTTCAACATGTAGTTATTGAATATGTAATCCTTTGAATATGTGTGAATGACCTATGATTATTTTACACTTAATATACACTTATATTTGGTGTATTTGTTTGTCACACATAATTATGTAATTTATTTATCCTTAAACCAATGATATCGTCTTTGTAAGGGACTTCGTCTCAATCTCCTTTCATTGAGGCATATTCTGTTTTATACACACACTTCTTTTATACGGTGTATAAACACCTTTTAATTTTACGTTTATTCAAAAGGAATATTTTTTATACGAAGTTTTTATTAAACGACAAAAGGGAATGTTTTTTTCATACGTATGTGGTGACAACGACTTCTCCGCCGTCGTGACCATTATTTGAGTTTCAGCTTCCTCTATAAGCAATACCTTCTTTTTAAAAGAAAAATAAATACCATGTTTTTCTTTTCATTTATTTTGGTATTGAAAATGGTTCTCATAATGTATTTATATCAATGTGTTGTATTGATATCTTTTTATTGAAAGGTTGAAATGTTATGTTTCCTTTATGCATGTTTTATGTGATAAGATTATGTTATGGTTCTTGGGCATTGTTATGAAGACGGGTGGTTCCGTGATAAACTAAGGGCGAGTGAGCCCGATATAGCTCTCCAATGCATTGGGTAACGCAAAGGAGTGAAACGTTTAGGTTTCTCCGAAGAGATTTAGGGAATATACTGTGGTGGATATTCCAAACGTAACCAAGAGGGTTACTCCCTACGTAATAATGTTATGAATGCCTCAAGTTACCTTTTATGGCTTATGATTTCTATGATTTATTCATGATTTATTGAGTTATGTTAAAGAGCCTATGTTTTATGGGTAAAGTATGATTTCATTCTTATGTATATATGAACTCATGTTTCCTTTCCATATTTTTATAACCCTTACTGAGCTTTTTATGCTCATCCCAAGTTTTTGAAATGTTTTTCACCGGTCAAGGGAAAGGTACATGATGTGATGATAGTGTCAAGGATGTGTCAATAAAGAATCCATGTTTTATTTTAAATATGTTTCTGTTGATGGGAAGAATGAATATTGTCTTTTATGTAACCACTTTGTTTAAATGTGGAATGTATTTCATGTTTCATGATCTAATTCTCTAAAACTCTAAACCTAAAAAGATCCTCAATGTGTAATCTTGTAATAACACAAGATTAAGTAAGGTTTATGGTTGGGGCCTTATAGTTCGTATCAAAGGTCAGTTTAGATAACTTTAGAGGTTAGGGTATTCTTTAAGCATAAGTGGCATTACCATAATGGTTAGGATTTTAGAAAGAGTCTTAGTTTTATATAAAGTGAATGAGTAAGTATATCTTAGTGTTTATCATCCTCATTAGTACATGATGGTTTTTTTTATATACTCTCACTGACCTTTTTGGTTTTAGTAAATGGTTGGATCTAGCAGGCACCAAAGTAACAGTGGATGTGAAGGAAATTGTGACATTTTTTTGAGCAAGCAACTGAATGATATGGGAGCTGCAATGAGAACTCTTGTGATTATCCTCAACCAACTATCTGGAGTCATGATTGACCACCTAAACCTTGGTGATTTCTCTAAGGAATCATATATGTGAGAAACAAATCCCTATGGAAGTACAGGTAATAATCATAAATGTAAGTGTGTTCAAAAACCTATGTGTCAATGATGTGGAAAGAAACACCTAGGAAAATGTTTCAAAGGGACAGAAATATGCTATAGATGTGGAAATGAATGTCATAAAGCAAGAACCTTCCATGGAAAAAGGAATCATCCAGTTGAATCGAGGAAAGGGAATGAAGTTCATTCTGATGGATCAATTGAATGGTTTAAATGTGGTGTGCATGGTCATTATGAAACACAAGTCCTATGAAGATGTTTCGTGAATGGGATCACCAAGAGCGTACAAATGTTCGTTTACCAATACCAAATGCCATTACGATTGAGGATGAAGAAACTGACATTGAACAATCAAAGGTATGTATTATTTCATGACTATTGTTTTCCTATTTTGGAATCTTAGGATATGATTAATGATTTTTTTTTGTAGGAAAGAGGTATTTCGGAATAAGTTGGAAAGGAATGGTTAATGGATCATGAAGAATGTTGAATGAGTAAGATGTCAACATATAAGTGCTACAAGAGTTATGGTGAAATTCTTAAGAGTATTAAGTCTCTTTTGATGATGGGGTCACATTAGAAGACGTTTTAAATTATGTGTAACCCCGATGTTTAATATATGAAAATTTTATTCAAGGAATTGTTATCTTTTCTTTTGTGGACATAGTTATAAAGAACCATTTGGGTTTATATGATCCATACTTTTGAGGTAATTATGGGATACTATATGTTATGATTGAAGTGAAAGGCATGAGGTAAAATTGAGGTTAAATAATTTTATGGTTATTTTTGATGATTTTATCCCTTTTTGGGGAATGATTTGATAATTATATAGTTTTGGAAAAAGGACAACACGCAGACCGTGTGACTACCCGCCACGTCAGACAATGCTGTGAGAATCGAACCCACAACCAAAGTGTGACTGGTATTTATCGCCTACCACTGGACTACGTGATGTCCCTGGTTAGTCTGACTGATTATTTTTAGTTATATGATTTTATTAATTAAGAGTAATTTGATTTTGGGTTATTTATGAAAATGATTAACCTATCATGGAGGATATGTGATTAGGTTAATTACTTTTCAATACGAGACATTAAGAGCAACTGATGTTCTATGGAGATAAATGTTACGACTTAACTTGGAAGACTATGTGACTAAATCCTTCAAATATTTGGGTTTCAATGTTATATTGGTTTACTTTAAAGAATTTTATGGAAAAATTGTTTATTGGATGGTCCTCGTTGAACTTTGGGTTTTGTTGGACAAATTTTGGAGATTAAGCATAGATTTAATTTTTAAAGGGTTATCCTTTTCTGGATTATCTAACCTTGAAATAACCATTTTGGTATTGGTTTTGGTTAAAGCCTAAAGATATGGGAAGTATATAGTTCTCTTTGGTGGATTAGGTGATTTTCTAGATGTTGATTATAGTACTCTTAATGAGAACAAGTCTCCCTAAATACTCATCTTTTGGAAAAAATATGAGTTTGATTAAGGAATCTAGTAAAAGTTGAAAGTCAACATGGTAAGTGATTATGATTCCCTATGAATAAATTCCTCAATAAAAAGTAAATTAAAACAAAAATGTTGTCTATTAACTTTTCCTACTGGGGAATCGAATACCGTTTAACCCATCACAAGTTTGTGATTTTCTTATGGTTAACTTTCTCGTAGACATGTTTACTATCACTCTCCCTAAAAAAATGACCCTTTGCTTTTTCTTCCATGTCCATCTTTTTCTACATGGAATCCTAGTATGGGATAACTCGGCTGACCTCTGTACTTATCTTCCTATATTTTAAAGTGATTGTTTTACCGACTCTTGTTCCGATGTGGGACTTTCAAGGATGTTTCCAAGCTCAATTTTAAAAATTGCGAGGACGCAATTCCCAAAAGGGGGAAGGATGTAATGTAACACCCCAGGTAAATAATGAATATGAAATTTTCATATTTATCCATATTTGTGAATAAAATATTAATATGGCTTTATAGGGGACGCTATACTCGATGGCGTACCCAACACGCAACAATGAGTTTCTTGGAAATCTTATGTTGCACTCTAATAATAAAATAATATAATTTCAAATGGTAGTTAACATGTAGCCATTGTATTGGCGGGAATGGATAAAAATAACTAAAATATGATTATATATGTTTTTTTAAATGTTTTTACATTTATCCAATAAAAGCTAAAGGCTTAAAATACAGAAAGAATAAAATTTTAGGCGTATATGCCCTAGTTTTCACTAAAGGTTCACTTATCGCCTTTTAATGGAGAACTGTCATTAAATATAGTTTTGTTCACTATTAAACATTATTTTGGAACAAATAAAACTCTTATTAAGAATCGGTACATCAAATTTTACTTTGTGTAATTTTTTGGTATTTTTCCGATAAAGTTCATTTTTAATGAATAGTGTAAAATGTAGTATTTTAATTCAAAACCTCTTTTTAATCAAATTTATATATATGATTAGATTATATTTTGAATTGGTTTTAAAGTGAAATTAGAAAATATTTTTACCATTAAATCCAATAGTGGTCGTTGAAATTAATTTCACTTTGGAATCGGACTTAAACTAGTGTCAATCTTTTGATACTTCTTGTTTCATAAAAACACGCTATTTGTCATGACAGCGGGAATTAATTATTAAATTAATTAATGTGACTTATATGTTCTGAATTTTGTAAAACGGACTTCATTTTTGAATTCATAATATCAAATATAGCTTAGGGTGAATTTTTGGGATTTTTCTGAAAAACTTCAATTTTTGATGAATAGTGAAACCACTAAGTGGTACTTATAAAAACTGATTTTCCGTTTAAATGAAATTTTTCCATAATTGTGTTTTGATTTTCAAAAATCTAACATACATGGTTATCATTAAGAAGTAAAATATGGTTCAATGGGATAAAAATAATTTTTTGGTGAATAGTAACTTATTAAGTTTTTAATCGCGATTAGTGGTAATTAGTGTAGTTTAAGGTAAAAATGATATTATAAGAATGTGAAAACACCATGAAACATTTCCTACACCTATTGGGTGAGTCATGGCCGACCAATACAAGCCATGGGCCAACTTGGGGACCCCATGGAGCCACTTTAGTTGGAAAATGACAATAATATATTTTTATTTAATGTTTAAAATAAATTGACACAAACATGAGTTGTTTTACTAAAACAGTTTTTAAGTAGGGTTACACAAGTCCAAATTTTCATTATAAATAGTCATTGGAAAGATAAAAAGATTTCCTACATCATAGTATTTGTTTTATAATTTTAAGACATTAAATAAATTAAATTATTTATGACATAATAATGATGCAGTGATGACATCATTATTTGACGATTTAAATAAAATGGAAAGATAATGTAAAATCTATGAACTTCACATGTCCAAAACATATTTTATGAGTGTATTTCGAAGCCTTATAACCTTATCCACGAATTATATCAATGTGGGACCTTTTAAAACCGAAACACAGTTTCAAATAAAGTAATATTTCTTACTTTCCAAAAGTGCCCCTCCTCTCCTCTTATAAAAGGCCCCCACCTCTCCCTCATTTCACACACTCCTCAAGCCCTTGTCTCGGCCAACCCCTGCCCATTTACTCTCTCCACATACCTATCCTCATCCTAGAGGATTCCCTTTGGGCAGAATCCTTTCAAAGGATGACTTTAGGCTCAAATAAAAAGGAGTTACACTTTTAAAGGTAATTCATTCTCTCTTGCTCATTTGTTTTATTTTGCTTCTCCAACCCCCCTAAACTCTTTTTATTTACTTCTTTTGTAACAAAACCAGTATCGTAAATATACTAGGATGTTGTTATAATATTTATTCGAGCTACACTCTCACACAACTACATAAAATGGTTAAAGAACATATGGTTTCCGTGGATGGTGAAATTCTGCCTCCCGAAACGATGATTGTTTAATACTCATTTAACACCTTCAAAGGTGGCCATTATGATGTCACTATTTTTATATATGATATATAATATGTTTATGTTTTCCTTAAGCTTCTGTGTTTTTTCATTTTGGCCATACCTTTATGGTTTCCATTATGGGTAAACGCGATATCTTCATTTAAGGAAGTGCGGACTACCGCCCCCTCAAAGTGATTTGATTCGTTAAATACCATATGTGGGATGTATAAACGATGGAAATATGATATTATATATGATATTATACTGGAATTATAATATACCTTTATATCATTATTATTCCATTCTATAAAATACGAAATAGAAATGAAAGTAGCGTTCATGCGTACGTACGGCTTACCGTCTCCATGAACGGTGCATTGCATTTCTTACCTATAAATGATTATGTAATGTTATAAATGCATGAATGTACTGGATATATATGACATATATTATATCTACGTAATGAATACAATTCTGGATATAATAAACATTTGGCCACACGAAAAACATGTAATTGTAAGAAGTCCACTTTCGACTTAAGAACCAAATATCGGCAAAACAAATATTATTAACTTAAATGATTACATAATGTTAATGACATGGTAATAAGTGGTATAAAAGTAATAATGAACTTGAAAAATGTTCTTAAGGAATTAGAAATTAACTCAAGTTTATTATTCAGGAGATTAAAGAACGATCGAGTCAAGTCATACCCGAGGTAAGGGATCCTACTCCTCTCTTTCTTTTTAAGTACACACTTTTATGTCATTCCTTTTAAAGCTCATATTTCTTGTTATTGGGATGATATTTTATATTACACTTACTGTAATTTTTATGTTCATGTGATGAGAGACCCTATTCTCTCTCATCAATCCATTTTGGAAGTTTTGAGTAGCGCCGTTAGGCTACCGGACTTTCGTAAAAGATCTAACCTCTCTCTTTCTTTTTAAGTACTCTCCTTTATGTCACTTCTTTTAAGCTCCTATTTGTAATGTTGGGGGATGTTCTTTTATATTCCTCTTTCTGTAAATTTTATTGTAATGTGATGAGAGACCCAATTTCCTCTCCTCAATCCATTTTGGATGTTTTGAGTGGCGCCGTTAGGCTGCCGAATTTTCGTAAGGGATTTTTCATCTCACTTTAATTCCCATGAGATTTATGATATATTTGCCACAAATTCCATTGAGTGGTGTATTTACTGCCCATTATTCTACTCTTTGTGTAATATACTTTATTTTATGAGTATTTACATCAATGACCTATTGTCTTTCTTTCATGGGGTGTATGTTTTGAAAGATACCCTAGTCGGTAAGGGAACCTTTCACCCTCCTCTTTTTTAAAAGACTTCTTTTATTGGGTCTTTTAATTTACATATTTTTATGTTGGGATATGTTCTCATACATCATTATTGATGTAAATTTTATGTCCATGTGATGAGATACACTTTTTATCTCTCATCAACTCATTTTGATGTGATGCCGTTAGGCTGTCAAGGGAACTTTTTAACCCAATTTCGATTTCTTTGGGTTCAACATGTAGTCATTGAATATGTCATCCCTTGAATATGTGTGAATGAACTTTTATTGTTTTACACTTAATATCCACTTATATTGGGTGTACTTATATTTTTCACACATATTTAAGAGATTGATTTGTCCATAATTTAAGGATACCTTTTTTATAAGGGATTTCATCACATTTGACATTTCTATTGAGAGTTCATTGTTGTTATGCACCAATTCACTCTTATATGGTGTATATACTGTCCTTTGGAGTATTATATCATGAATCCATTTATTCTCATGATATTATAAAGTTCCGACTAAATGTTATTCCTCAATTATTGTATTCAAGTGTCTCTAAGTTTGGTAAAACCCGTTTAACCAAAATATCGTTTCAAATGTTTTAATTATTTGTTCTTATTAATATCCATGTTTTCAAAATGGTTTTAAGGATTTATTTATATGGATATTAATGGTTTAAAATATTAAGCTTCAAGGTGGTATGGGACACTTTGATTCAAAAATCTCTTTATTAAATGTTTTAAATGGTTTTGGAAATGGTTTCTTTTTGAATGGATTCATTATTTCAATATACTAAAATGTTATATTGTGATTGAAATGTGTAAATGTTATGTTTCCTTTATGCATGTTTTATGTGATACATTTATGTTATGGTTCTTGGGCATTGTTATGAAAACGGGTGGTTTCGTGATAAACGAAGGGCGGGTGAGCCCGATATAGCTCTCCAATGCATTGGGTAACGCGAAGGAGTGAAACGTTAAGGTTTCTCCGAAGAGATTTAGGGAATATACTGTGATGGGTATTCCAAACGTAACCAAGGGGGTTACTCCCTACGTAATAATGTTATGAATGCCTCAAGTTACCTTTATGTCTTATGTTTCTATGATTTGTTCATGGTTTGATGAGGTATGTTAAAGTGCCTAAGTTTTATGGGTAAAGTATGATTTCATTCTCATATATATATGAACTCATGTTTCCTATCCATATTTTTTATAACCCTTACTGAGCTTTTTATGCTCATCCCAAGTTTTTGAAATGTTTTTCACAGGTCAAGAGAAAGGTACATGATGTGAAGATAGTGTCAAGGATGTGTCAAGAAAGAATCCGTGTTTTATTTTAAATAGGTTCCCATTGATGGGAAGAATGAATATTGTCTTTTATGTAACCATTTTGGTTAAATGTGGAATGTAATGCAAGTTTCAGGATCTAATTCTCTAAAACTCTAAACCTGAAAAGATCCTCAATGTGTAATTTTGTAATAACTCAAGATTAAGTAAGGTTTTAAGGCTGGGGCCTTATAGTTGGTATCAAAGGTCGGTTTATATAACTTTAGAGGTTAGGGTATCCTCTATGCAAAAGTGACATTACCATAATGGGTAGGATTTCAGAAAGAGTCCTAGTTTTAGATAAAGTGAATGAGTAAGTGTATCTTAGTGTTTACCTTCCTCATTAGTACATGATTGTTTCTTTTGATATACTCACACTGACATTTCTGTTCTTAGTGAATGGATGGATCTAGTAGGCACCAAAGAGACAAGAGGGTTGAAGGAAACTGTGGTGGTTCTATGATTAAGATACTAGATAAAATGGGGGATTCAATGAGGAAACTCTTGGTTGTTCTAAACCAACTATCAAGGAGTCATGATCAACCACTTGAACCTTGGTATGATCTTTAATGCATCATGTACAAGATGGCCAATCTATGTGGAAGTTCAAGTAATAATTATAAAGGTAACCATTAGAGTTTATATGATCCTTACTTTTGAGGTAATTATGGGTTATTATATGATATGCTGGAAAATGAAAGGAATGAGATAAACTTGAGGTTAAAATATGTTATGATCATCTTTTAATATTTTATCTCATTTTGGGGAATGTTTTAAGAATTATATAGTTTTGGAAAAAGGACAACACGCAGACCATGTGACAACCCGTCGCGTCGGACAAAGCTGGGGGAATCGAACCCACAACCAAAGTGCGACTGGTATTTATCGCCTACCACTGGACTACGTGAAGTGCCTGGTTAGTTTGACTGATTCTTTTTAGTTATATGATTTTATGAATTAAGAGTAAGTTGATTTTGGAAGATATGTGATTAGGATAATTACTTTTCAATGCGAGACTTTAGGAGCGACTAATGTTGTTTGGAGATAAATGTTACGATTTAACTTGGAAGACCATGTGACTAAATCCTTCAAATATTTGGGTTTCAATCTAATATTGGTTTACATTGAAGAATTTTATGGAAAAATTGTTTATCGTATGGTCCTCGTTGAACTTTGGGTTTTGTTGGACAAATTTTGGAGATTAAGAATAGATTTTCTTTTTATAAGGGGTTATCCTTTTCTGGATTATCTGATCTTGTACTAACCTTTTTGGTTTTGGTTTTTGTTAATGCCTAAAAACATGGGATGTATATAGTTCTCTTTTGGGGATTAGGTGATTCTCTAGAAGTTGATTATAGTACTCTTAATGCGAACTAGTCTCCCTAAATAGTCGTCTTTTGGAAAAAATATGAGTTTGACTAAGGAATCTAGTAAAAGTTGAAAGTCAACATGATAAGTGATTATGCTTCCTTATGAATAAATTCCTCAATAAAAAGTAACTTAAAACAAAAATTTTGTCTATTAACTTTTCCTACTGGGGAATCGAATACCGTTTATCCCATCACAAGTTTGTGATTTTCTCGTGGTTAACTTTCTCCTAAACATGTTTTCTATCACTCTCCATCAGAACATGACCCTTTTTTCCTCCATGTCCATATTTTCATACTTGGAATCCTAGTATGGGTTAACTCGGGTGACCTTTGTACTTATCTTTCTTTATTTTAAAGTGATTGTTTTACCGACTCTTCTCCGATGTGGGACTTTCAAGGATGTTTCCAAGCGCAATTTTAAAATTGCGAGGACGCAATTCCCAAAAGGGGGGAAGGATGTAACACCCCAGGTAAATAATGAATATGAAAATTTCATATTTATCCATATTTGTGAATAAAATATTAATATGACTTTAAAGGGGACGCTATACTCGATGGCGTACCCAACACGCAACAACGAGTTTCTTGGGAATCTTACGTTGCACTCTAATAATAAAATAATATTATTTCAAATGGTAGTTAACATGTAGCCATTGTATTGGCAGGAATGGATAGAAATAACTAAAATATGATTATATATGTTTTTTTAAATGTTTTTACATTTATCCAATAAAAGCTAAAGGCTTAAAATACGGAAAGAATACAATTTTAGGCGTATATGCCCTAGTTTTCACTAAAGGTTCACTTATCGCCTTTTAATGGAGAACTGTCATTAAATATAGTTTTCATCACTCTTAAACATTATTTTGGAACAAATAAAACTCTTATTAAGAATCGGTACATCAAATTTTACTTTGTGTAATTTTTTGGTATTTTTCCGATAAAGTTCATTTTTAATGAATAGTGTAAAATGTTGTATTTTAATTCAAAACCTCTTTTTAATCTAATTTATTTATATGATTAGATTATATTTTTAATTGGTTTTAAAGTGAAATTAGAAAATATTTTTACCATTAAATCCAATAGTGGTCGTTGGAATTAATTTCACTTTGGAATCAGACTTAAACTAGTGTCAATCTTTTGATACTTCTTGTTTCATAAAAACACGCTATTTGTCATGACAGCGGGAATTAATTATTAAATTAATTAATGTGACTTATATGTTTTGAATTTTGTAAAACTGACTTAATTTTTGAATTCATAATATCAAATATAGCTTAGGGTGAATTTTTGGGATTTTTCTGAAAAACATCAATTTTTGATGAATAGTGAAACCACTAAGTGGTACTTATAAAAACTAATTTTCCGTTTAAATGAAATTTTGCCATAATTGTGTTTTGATTTTTAAAAATCTGACATACATGGTTGTCATTAAGAATTAAAATGTGGTTCAATGGGATAAAAATAATTTTTTGGTGAATAGTAACTTATTTAGTTTTTAATCGCCATTAGTGGTAATTATCGTAGTTTAAGGTAAAAATGATATTATAAGAATGTGGAAACACCATGAAACTTTTCCTACACTTATTGGGTGAGTCATGGCCGACCAAGACAAGCCATGGTCCAACTTGGGGACCCCATGGAGCCACTTTATTTGGAAAATGACAATAATATATTTTTATTTAATGTTAAAATTAAATTGACACAAACATGAGTTGTTTTACTAAAACAGTTTTTAAGTAGGGTTACACAAGTCCAAAATTTGATTATAAATAGTCATTGGAAAGCTAAAAAGATTTCATACATCATAGTATTTTTTTTATAATTTTAAGACATTAAATAAATTAAATTATTTAAGACATAATAATGATGCAGTGATGACGTCATTATTTGACGATTTAAATAAAATGGAAAGATAATGTAAAATCTATGAACTACACATGTCCAAAACTTATTGGATGAGTGGATTTCGAAGCCTTATAACCTTATCCACGAATTATATCAATGTGGGACCTTTTAAAACCGAAACACAGTTTCAAATAAAGTAATATTTCTTACTTTCCAAAAGTGCCCCTCCTCTCCTCTTATAAAAGGCCCCCACCTCTACCTCATTTCACACACTCCTCAAGCCCTTGTCTCGGCCAAGCCCTGCCCATTTACTCTCTCCACATCCCTCTCCTCATCCTAGAGTATTCCCTTTGGGAAGAATACTTTCAAAGGAAGCCTTTAGGCTCAAATCAAATGGAGTTACACTTTTAAAGGTAATTCTTTCTCTCATGTTCATTTGTTTAATTTTGCTTCTCCAACCCCCCTAGACTCTTTTTATTTACTTCTTTTGTAACAACAACAGTATCTTCAATATACTAGGATGTTGTTATAAAATTTATTTGAGCTACACTCTCACACAACAACATTAAATGGTTAAAGAACATACGGTTTCCGTGGATGGTGAAATTCTGCCTCCCGAAACGATGATTGTTCAATACTTATTTGACACCTTCAAAGGTGGCCATAATGGTGTCACTATTTTTATATATGATATATAATATGTTTATGTTTTCCTTAAGCTTCTGTTTTTTTTTCATTTTGGGCATACCTTTATGGTTTCCATTATGGGTAAACGCGATATCTTCATTTAAGGAAGTGCGGACTACCGCCCCCTCAAAGTGATTTGATTCGTTAAATACCATATGTGGGATGTATAAAGGATGGAAATATGATATTATATATGATATTATACTGGAATTATAATATACCTTTATATCATTATTATTCCATTCTATAAAATACGAAATAGAAATGAAAGTAGCGTTCATGCGTACGTACGACTTACCGTCTCAATGAACGGTGCATTTCATTTCTTACCTCTAAATGATTATGTAATGTTATAAATGCATGAATGTACTGGATATATATGACATATATGATATCTACATAATGAATACAATTCTGGATAAAATAAACATTTGGCCACACGAACAACATGTAATTGTAAGAAGTCCACTTTCGACTTAAGAACCAAATATCGGCAAAACAAATATTATTAACATAAATGATTACATAATGTTTATGACATGGTAATAAGTGGTATAAAAGTAATAATGAACTTGAAAACGGTTCTTAAGGAATTATAAATTAACTCAAGTTTATTATTCATGAGATTAAAGAACGATCGAGTCAAGTCAGACCCGAGGTAAGGGATCCTACTCCTCTCTTTCTTTTTAAGTACACACTTTTATGTCATTCCTTTTAAAGCTCATATTTCTTGTTATTGGGATGATATTTTATATTACACTTACTGTAATTTTTATGTTCATGTGATGAGAGACCCTATTCTCTCTCATCAATCCATATTGGAAGTTTTGAGTGGCGCCGTTATGCTACCGAACTTTCATAAAAGATCTAACCTCTCTCTTTCTTTTTAAGTACTCTCCTTTATGTCACTTCTTTTAAGCTCCTATTTTTAATGTTGGGGGATGTTATTTTATATTCCTCTTTCTGTAAATTTTATTGTAATGTGATGAGAGACCCTATTTCCTCTCCTCAATCCATTTTGGAAGTTTTGAGTGGCGTCGTTAGGCTGCCGAATTTTCGTAACGGATTTTTCATCTCACTTTTATTCCCATGAGATTTATGCTACATTTGCCACAAATTCCATTGAGTGGTGTATGTAATTCCCATTATTCTACTATTTGTGTAATATAATTTATTTTATGAGTATTTACATCAATTACCTATTGTCTTTCTTTCATGGGGTGTATGTTTTGAAAGATACCCAAGTCGGTATGGGAACCTTTCACCCTCCTCTTTTTTAAAAGACTTCTTTTATTGGGTCTTTTAATTTACATATTTTTATGTTGGGATATGTTCTCATACATCCTTATTGATGTAAATTTTATGTCCAAGTGATGAGATACACGTTTTATCTCTCATCAACTCATTTTGATGTGATGTCGTTAGGCTGTCAAGGGAACTTTTTAACCCAATTTCGATTTCTTTGGGTTCAACATTTAGTCATTGAATATGTCATCCATTGAATATGTGTGAATGAAATTTTATTGTTTTACACTTAATATCCACTTATATTGGGTGTACTTATATTTGTCACACATATTTTTGAGATTGATTTGTCCTTAATTTAAGGATACCTTTTTTATAAGGGATTTCATCACATTTGACATTTCTATTGAGAGTTCATTTTTGTTATGCACCAATTCACTCTTATATGGTGTATATACTGTCCTTTGGAGTATTATATCATGAATCCATTTATTCTCATGATATTATAAAGTTCCGACTAAATGTTTTTCCTCAATTATTGTATTCAAGTGTCTCTAAGTTTGGTAAAACCCCTTTAACCAAAATATCGTTTCAAATGTTTTAATTATTTGTTCTTATTAATATCCATGTTTTCAAAATGGTTTTAAGGATTTATTTATATGGATATTAATGGTTTAAAATTTTATGCTTCAAGGTGGTATGGGACACTTTGATTCAAAAATATCTTTATTAAATGTTTTAAATGGTTTTGGAAATGGTTTCTTTTTGAATGGATTCATTATTTCAATATACTAAAATGTTATATTGTGATTGAAATGTGTAAATGTTATGTTTCCTTTATGCATGTTTTATGTGATATATTTATGTTATGGTTCTTGGGCATTGTTATGAAAACGGGTGGTTCCGTGATAAAC
This sequence comes from Viscum album, assembly GCA_963277665.1. Classification (NCBI taxonomy): domain Eukaryota; kingdom Viridiplantae; phylum Streptophyta; class Magnoliopsida; order Santalales; family Viscaceae; genus Viscum; species Viscum album. Next base: position 1,156,280,989 of record OY728133.1, on the reverse strand, counting down.
GAAGGGCGGGTGAGCCCGCTATAGCTCTCCAATGCATTGGGTAATGCGAAGGAGTGAAACGTTAAGGTTTCTCCGAAGAGATTTAGGGAATATACTGTGATGGGTATTCCAAACGTAACCAAGAGGGTTACTCCCTACGTAAGAATGTTTTGAATGCCTCAAGTTACTTTTATGTCTTATGTTTCTATGATTTGTTCATGGTTTGATGAGGTGTGTTAAAGTGCCTATGTTTTATGGGTAAAGTATGATTTCATTCTCATATATATATGAACTCATGTTTCCTCTTCATATTTTTTATAACCCTTACTAATCTTTTTATGCTCATCCCAAGTTTTTGAAATGTTTTTCACAGGTCAAGAGAAAGGTACATGATGTGAAGATAGTGTCAAGGATGTGTCAAGAAAGAATCCGTGTTTTATTTTAAATAGGTTCCCATTGATGGGAAGAATGAATATTGTCTTTTATGTAACCACTTTGTTTAAATATGGAATGTAATGCAAGTTTCAGGATCTAATTCTCTAAAACTCTAAACCTGAAAAGATCCTCAATGTGTAATCTTGTAATAACTCAAGATTAAGTAAGGTTTTAAGGCTGGGGCCTTATGTGTAACACCCCAGGTAAATAAAGAATATGACATTTTCATATTTATCCATATTTTTGAATAAAATATTAATATGACTTTAAAGGGGACACTATGCTCTATGGCGTACCCAACATGCAACAACGAGTTTCTTGGGAATCTTACGTTGCACTCTAATAATAAAATAATATTATTTTAAATGGTAGTTAACATGTAGCCATTGTATTGGCAGGAATGGATATAAATAACTAAAATATTATTATATATGTTTTTAAATGTTTTTACATTTATCCAATAAAATATAAAGGCTTAAAATACGGAAAGAATTCAATTTTAGGCGTATATGCCCTAGTTTTCACTAAAGGTTCACTTATCACCTTTTGATGGCGAAACTTCATTAAATATAGTTTTGTTCACTCTTATAAATTATATTGGACCAAATAAAACTCTTCTTAAGAACTGGGACATCAAAATTTACTTTTTGTAAATTTTTGGTATCTTTCCGATAAAGTTCAATTTTTTTAATGAATAGTGTAAAATGTTGCATTTTAATTTAAAACCTCTTATTAATCAAATTTATTTATATGATTAGATTATCTTTTGAATTTTTTTTAAAGTGAAATTATAATATATTATTACCATTAAATCCAATTGTGGTCGTTGGAATTAATTTACTTTGAAATCAGACTTAAACTAGTGTCAATCTTTTGATACTTATTGTTTCACAAAAACAAGCTATTTTCTCTGACAGTGATAATTAATTATTAAATTAATTAATGTGACTCATATGTTTTGAATTTTTTAAAATAGACTTCATTTTGGAATTCGGAATATGAAATATAGCTTAGGGTGAATTTTTGGGATTTTTCTGAAAAACTTTAATTTTTGATAAATAGTGAAACCACTAAGTGGTACTTATAAAAACTGATTTTCCGTTTAAATGAAATTTTTCCATCTTTGTGTTTTGAATTTAAAAAATCCGACATACATGGTTTTATGTAAGAAGTAAAATGTGGTTCAATGGGATAAAAATAATTTTTTGGTGAATAGTAACTTATTATGTTTTTAATCGTGATTAGAGGTAATTAGTGTAGTTTATGGTAAGAATAATGTTTTAATAATATGGAATGACCTAGAAACATTTCCTACCCTCATTGGATGTTTCATGGCCGACCAAGACAATCCATGGGTCAACTTTGCGACCCCATGGATCCATTTTGGTTGGAAAATGACATAAATATCTTTTTATTTAATGTTAAAGTAAAAATGACACAAACATTTGATGTTTTACTAAAACAATTTTTACATGAGGTTATACAAGTCATATTTTTTAATATAAGTAGTCATTGGAAAGATAAAAGGATTTACTACATAATAGTATTTTTTTTAAAATTATTAGACATTAAACAAATTAAATTATTTATGACATCAGGATGATGTAGCGATGACTTCATTATTTAACGATTTAAATAAAATGGAAAGATAATGTATATCTAAGACCTAAACATGTCCAAAACCTATTGTATGAGTGGATTTAGAAGTATGATCAGCTTATCCTAGAAATACATCAATGTGGGACCTTTAAAATCCGAAACGCTTTTGAAAATAAAGTAATATTTTGTAACTTTACAAGAGTGCCCCTCCTCTCCTCTTATAAAAGGCCCCCACATCTACCTCCATACCCACACTCCCAAAGCCTTTGGCTCGGACAACCCCTACCCATTTTGTCTCTCAAGATCCCTATATTACTCCTTTAAGTCTCACATTGGGCAGAAGTCTTCCCAAGGAAGCCTTTGAGCTCAAACCAAAGAGAGTTACCCGATTTTAAGGTAATGTCTTCACTTGTGTCCTTTTGTTTTATTTTGCTTCTCCAGCCCCCTAAACTATTTTTATTAATTTATTTTGTAACAAATACGGTATCTTCAATATACTAAGATGTTGTTATAATAAGGATTCGAGCTACACATACACACACCTACTTTTAATGGTTAAAGAACATACTATTTCCGTGGAGGCGAATTTCTACCTCCCGAAACGATGATTGTTCATCATTCTACTAAAACCTTCAAAGGTGGCCATTAAGATGACTCTATATTTATATATGATATATAATATGTTAATGTTTTACTTAAGCTTATTTATTATTCATTTATGGCGTACCTTTATGGTTTCCATTATGAGTAAACACGATATCTTCATTTAAGGAAGTGAGGACTACCGCCCCCTCAAAGTGATTTGATTCATTAATACCGTATGTGGTAGGTATAAAGGATATAATTAATGATGTTATATATGATACCATACTGGAATTAAAATTATATTATGAATCACTATGTTTTAATTCAATTAAATATGAAATAGAAATTGAAATAGCGTTCATGCGTACGTACAACTTACCGTCTCCATGAACGATACATTTCATTTCTTATCTCAAAATATAATATAATATTATAAGTACATATATATAATGTATATATATATATATAATATATTACATCTAAATTATAGATTTCATTCTGGAATTATAACATATATATATCTCACTCATTTTGTTTTAATTCCATTAATATGACAAAAAATGAAAGTAGCGTTCATGCGTACGTACGACCTACCGTCTCCATGAATGGTGATTTTTGTTTTTTCTCTCCAAATTACATGGAAGATTATAAAATGAATATTTACTGAATATATATGATATTTTAATCATTAATACTATTCTGGAAATTATTTACTTATAACTACATGGGAAATCTTTTTTCAAACAAGTTCATTTTTGACTCATGTACCAAACATCGGCAAAAACGTCTGATATGAACTAACATTGTTAAACAATTATTATAACATAATAATATGTGATATTAACTGAATAATAATATCTAAAGGAGGTACATAGGCAATTATTAATTGACCAAAGTTTATTATTCTGGAATATAAAGAAACGAACAAGACAAGTTGGACTTGAGGTAAGGGATCCTACTCCACTCTTTCTTTTTAAGTACACTCATTTATGTCATTCCTTTTAAAGCTCATATTTTTGTTATTGGGATGTTATTTTATATTAATCTTACTGTAATCTTTATGTTCATGTGATGAGAGACCCTATTCTCTCTCATCAATCAATTTTCAATGTTTTGAGTGGCGCCGTTAGGCTGCCAAATTTTCGTAAGAGATCTAACCTCTCTCTTTCTTTTTATGTACTCTCATTTATGTCACTTCATTTAAGCTCTTCTTTTTTATGTTGGGGGATGTTCTTTTATATTCCTCTTTCTATAAACATTATATTAATATGATGAGATACCCTATTTTATCTCATCAATCCATTTTTGTAAGTTTTATGTGGCGTCATTAGGCTGCTGAGTTTTCGTAAGGGATTTTTCATCTCACTTTTATTCCTGTGAGATTTATGCTACATTTTCCATAATTTCCTTTGAGTGATTTATGTACTGCCAATTATTTTACTCATTGTGTAATATACTTTCTTTTATGAGTATTTACATCAATTCACGAGGTGTATTTTTCGAAAGATACCCATGTAGGTAAGGGAACCTTTCACCCTCCTCTTTTTAAAAGACCTATTTTGTTGGGTATTTTAATTTACATATTGTTATGTTGGGATATGTTCTCATATATCCTTATTGATGTAAATTTTATGTCCAAGTGATGAGATACCCTTTTTTATCTCTCATCAACTCATTTTGATGTGACGCCGTTAGGCTGTCAAGGGAACTTCTTAACCCAATTTCGATTTCTTTGGGTTCAACATATAGTTATTGAATATGTCATCCTTTGAATATGTGTGAATGAAAATTGATTATTTTAAACTTAATATCCACTTATATTTGGTGTATTCATTTGTCACACATAATTATGTAATTGATTTATCCTTAAACCAAGGATACCATCATTGTAAGGGACTTCGTCTCAATCTCCTTTCATTGAGGCATATTTTTTTTATACACAACCTTCTTATATACGATGTATAAACCCCTTTGAATTTTACGTTTATTCAAAAGGAATCTTTTTTATATGAAGTGTTTATTAAACGACAAAAGGGAATGTTTTTTTCATACATATGCATCGACAACGACTTCTCTACCGTCGTGACGATTATTTGAGTTTCAGCTTCCTCTACAAGCCATACCTTATTTTTAAAAGAAAAATAAATACCATGATTTACTTTTCTTTTATTTTGGTATTGAAAATGGATTTCATAATGTATTTATATAAATTTTTTGTATTGATATCTTGTTATTGAAAGGTGGAAATGTTATGTTTCCTTTATGCATGTTTTATGTGATAAGATTATGTTGTGGTTCTTGGGCATTGTTATGAAGACGGGTGGTTCCGTGATAAACTAAGGACAGGTGAGCCCAATATAGCTCTCCAATGTATTGGGTAATGCGAACGAGTGAAACGTTAAGGTTTCTCCAAATATATTTAGGGAATATACTATGGTGGGTATTCCAAACGTAACCAAGAGGGTTACTCCCTACGTAAGAATGTTATGAATGCCTCAGGTTACCTTTTATGTCTTATGATTTCTATGATTTATTCATGATTTGATGAGGTATGTTAAAGTGCCTATGTTTTATGGGTAATGTATGATTTCATTATTATGTATATATGAACTCATGTTTCCTTTCCATATTTTTATAACCCTTACTGAGCTTTTTATGCTCATCCCACGTTTTTGAAATGTTTTTCACAGGTCAAGGGAAAGGTACATGATGTGATGATAGTGTCAATGATGTGTCAAGAAAAAATACATGTTTTATTTTAATATGTTTCTGTTGATGGGAAGAATGAATACTGTCTTTTATGTAACCACTTTGTTTAAATTTGGAATGTAATGAAAGTTTCATGTTCTAATTCTCTAAAACTCTAAACCTATAAAGATCCTCAATGTGTAATCTTGTAATAACACAAGATTAAGTAAGGTTTAAGGTTGGGGCCTTATATTTCTCCCCATAGAGATAATGCCGCCAGATTTTCAAAGCAACGATCACCGCCACTAACTCTTGATCATGCGTTGTATAGTTTCACTCATGGATTTTCAAACTCCTTGAGGCATATGATATCACTTTATCATTTTGCATTAGCACACATCCGAAGCACTTCTTTGAAGCATCACTGAATACCACAAAAATTTCCCCACTTGTGGGTAAAGTGAGCACGGGCGCAGTGATAAGCCTCATTTTTAACTCTTTGAAGCTTTCTTCGCTTTCATCATTCCAAGAAATCATTACAACCTTTCGAGTTATCTTGTTAATAGGGTTGGAAATAGTGATAAATTTATCACAAATTGTCGATAATATCAGTTAACCCCAAGAAGCTACAGATATCCGTTACCGATGTTGGCCTCGACCATCCATAAATTTCATCTGTTTTGGAGGGGTCCATAGATATCTCATTGCTTGTGATGATATGGCCCAAGAATGAGACCTCCTTAAACCAGAAGTCACACTTGTTGTACTTGGCATAGAGATTCTCCTTGCGCACAGTCTCCAGTACAGTTTTTAAATGCTACTCATGATCCTCCTTGGTTTTGGAGTATATTAGAATATCATCTAAAAAGGTAACCACCAATTTGTCAAGGTAATCTCTAAAGACACTATTCATCAAGTCCATGAATATTTCTGGAGCATTGGTGAGTCCGGAAGGAATTACTATTAATTTATAGTTCCCATATCTTCTATGAAAAGCCGTCTTGGGGACATCTTCCTTCTTCACCCTTACTTGATAATATCCTGACCGCAAGTCCACCTTGGAGAAGTATTGTGTTCCACGCAGCTGATCGAACAATTCATAAATTCTTGGGAGAGAATACTTGTTCTTTATCGTGATTTTTTTAAGTTCACGATAATCGTTGCAAAGCCGCATTGACCCATCCTTCTTCTTGACGAAGAGGACAGGTGCACCCCATGGTGAAGCACTTTGGCGTATAAACCCTTTATCTAAATTCTCTTGTAGTTGTTTCTTCGGATCTTCAATCTCTACACCAGCCATTCTATATAGAGTCTTGGATATTGGTAGTGCCCCGGGTATGAGATCAATAGAGAACTCAACATCTCTTCTAGGAGGAAGACTAGGAAGTTCCTCGGGAAACACTTCCGCGAATTCCCTCCCAATAGGCATTTCTTCAAGGATGGTTTCTTCCTTGGACTCAATCATCTAAGCCAGATACGCGAGCTCATAGGGAAGTAATATCCATGCATGAGATGATGGAGCTAAAGAAGATTTATCTTCCTCCTAAAACTTGTAAAGAATCGGGGGTCGATTCTCCATATAGAGTGTGATTTCCCTCTCCCGACAATTTATGTTGGAGCTATATAAGGAAAAACAATCCATGCCAAGAATTGCATCAAATTCCACCAGAGGGAGTATGATGAGGTTCGCCGGGAAATTCAATTAACAGATTATAACAGGGGAGGACTTATACTCATGGGATGCAATGATTTCCCCATTTCCCATACTCACCGACATCTTCACTTCCATGATTTGTGGTGGTGTTTTGATTGTTCTAGTAAACATTTGAGATATATAAGAATGCGTAGAACCTGAATCAAAATGTACATTCACTATTCTTGAATGAATAACTAGCGTACCTGTCACCTCTTCGTTTTCGGGGTTCACTTCAGTAGAAGTGATGGAAAAATCTCTTCCTTGCTGCCTTGGAGGTTGTTGGTTGTCTCCAAAAACCCTTGTATTAAGGCACTGATTTGAAAAATGACCCGATTCTTTGCATTTGTAGAATTGAACAATGCGTTGAGGTTAGAACGGAGCATTCCTCTCCTCTGTCGCTGTTGCGGGTCTTTCTTGCCGAAAATTAACAGCTAGGTGCCGTTCAATTCCACAGATGAAGCATTTTCTCATCCCCTTAAGGCTATTTCCAGGGTGCTTCTTTCTGCACTTTTGGAAAGTGGGGGGCTGGATCTTCTTAGCACCGTTGGATTTATCCATCGGACCACCAGCATTGAAATCCACCTTATGATTCTTGTCCCCATGATACCCCTGTGATTCGCTACTCTCTATTTCCACCTTGAGGGCACATAAGACAATTTCTTCATAACTGTCGAAGTCACGGATCACTAATGATTTCCGCAAGCTAGGATTCCGACCACCAAAGAAGCTGTCAACCATGCATTCGGGGGTAATGACAAATCCGGAAGCGTATCGTGCAAGCCTTGTGACGTTTTTCTCATACACTCCAACATATTATTCATCTTTTTTCTTAAGGGAAAGGATGTCCCTTTACATCTTAAGCCAGAGGGTGCGCAGAAAATATTTATCAAAAAACATCTCCCGGAAATACTTCCATTCCAATGCCTCAATCTCCTCCTTAGGATTCGTATTTTTGATCAACATCCACCATTGATCAGCTTCACCCTCCATATGATAAGAATCCAGGAGAAACTTCTCTTGTTTAGAACATCGAAGGATGGAGAAGATCTTTTCAAGGGAGTTGATCTATTATTCAGCGATCGTGGAATGAGATGATCCACTAAAAGTATGAGGCCTTTGACTCTGAAGCTCTCGATAGAGACTTGTTCCTTCTTAGGGGGTTTGGATGTGCCTCTTGACCTGTGTTTCTATTAAAAACTTGAGTTAGATGAGAGAGAAGCATGACAAAGTTCGTGATTCCTGCTCCCATTGGATTGGGCATCTCACTAGTACAGTCATCACAGTGATCTTCACAACAGTTGTTAGCCCGAGTCCTCATATTACCGTCCATTGGGTGGAATAAATTGAATTTTATGGGAAACACATAAAGGGTAATCCAAAGACAAAAGTTTATGAATTATAAATAAACTTTTATTTCCTTACTCATGAGTCTATAGGCTTCAATCTTGTCTTTTCATGATCTACTTTCGAACATATATTCGTAGGGGCATTTTTTAATTCTCTTAATAAGGGTTCATACTAAGCTTGTGAATTTTACCAATGCATATCCCCCGGGAGTGTCGTAACCAAGTGTGCATCAAGGCCCGTTGTCGTGCACCAGTTCCTGTTCGAGTCTAGCTCAAAGCGGTGATTTCAGGTTTTACCCCTAGGATACATCTGTTCCAGAGCCGCATCTACATGATCATATCCAGACCGGGATGTATTTTCTTGATAACCCACTTAATAAATACTCATCAAAACTTAGGGATGTTTTTATTGTACTTAGAATTGTATCTAAGGCTTTACTAGGGTTTTCTAATCCAAATCCCAAAAATAACTAAACCTATCCTCTGATACCAACTATGACAACCCTGCTTTTATTACAAACTTAAACATGATTTATTACATAAAAATTCACTTGGTACACCAATGAAGACTGAGAGGTTTAGTGTCTTTAGGGATTAGTATCATTACATAAAAACCTGAAACATGAAATACAACATCTTTAATGAAAACATCCTTTACATGACCACTACATTCCCTCTTACATAGCATTTCATGGGATCACCTGAGGACATGCATAAAAAAAGGGTGAGCTATAAAGCCTAGTAAGGGAGTACACATGAAATAACATTAAAAGTACAATACATGTTAGACAATAGGCACATCAATAGATCCTAAAAGAAACATGAATATAAAGGCATGATAAAGCATGATAATCATAACATGGAAATTTGGAAACAACACATAACATGGAATTAGCATGAGCCAAGGCTCATTGCACAGAGAGCATGAGTAAATCCTCATTGCACACGAATCACGAGTAAAACCTCGTTGCACATGAATTAGAATGAGCCAACACTCATTTCACATGACGTATCATGATAATATACTTTACCCAATTCATTAGAGCACTATAAGGGCGCACCCATCTTAAACAATTCATTTCATGCATAAGTTTGCGACATGGATCATAAAACATGGATTCATTAAACATAATAATTTATTCCATGAAAAATGAATGTAGAATTAATACATTAAACATTATAATAAATAAGTAAATGTGCATAAATGTGAATACCCTTGATAGAGAAATGGGTATGGTATTAACTACACAATGGCATTGGCTTAGAAAATCGGTGCGATTTCAGCAGCATACCGACATGACGTAAGAATTCATAAAAAAGGTTGATGAGAGAGAAAGGGGTTCCCCATCATATTTAAATGTAATTTACAGTATGTAGGTCATATAGATATTTTCCAAACAATTTTAATGGAATTAAGGTTCATGATACAAGAGTATTGCTTGAATGTAAAAGAAGAGAGAGAAGTTCATTTCGGAATTTCGGCATAGTAACAAGTGTACATAGGTGGCATTTAATGAGAGAGAAAGGGGTCTCCCATCAATCAAAAAATCAGAGGGTAGTATAGGGGAGGTTTGAAACCAAACCAAAACATTCATAATTGAAATTAAAAGCACAATACAACTTAATGAAAATTGAAAAAAATGAGAAAGGAAGAAAAAACCCTTACTTAGAAGTGTTCTTCCAAAGGCTAGAGAGAGGCTTGTGAGAGGCTTCTTGGGAAATTGGGCCACCTTGGGAGGATTATAGGGAGAGTAGGGAAGAGGTTTAAAAAACTCATAGGGCTTCGAGTGAGGAGGAAGTAGGAGCATGGGTGGGTTTATATAGGAAAAGTGAGGGGATTCGTTATTATTTAGGTTTGGGTCCCCTTACATTAAATTAATAAAAAACACAAACAATCCCATGGTTTTTGCACATGGTTTTTGGAAAAGGGAAGAGGAAAAAAATATTTTATAAGTCCAAAGTCCTAAATTTATAAAATAATGAGGTTTCTTGTGTGGAGGTGAGTCACACTCCCATGGAAATTAATTTAAAAAGACAAGGTGTTTAATAAGTCTTGAGGGGTCCATTAATGTCTTGAAAAGTAAACCAAACAAACCCAAAATCACATTATTTTAATGTTAAAACATATATTGTTTGATCATAAAGATTATAGTATATTATTACACCACTATTGGGTCATTATGATGTCATAAAACACATTATATATGTAAACGGTATTTAATTTTTACCCAAAAATTTGACTGTCTCAGAAAATTATGAAAAATTCACTGTTGGATAATTTCGACGTCTTGATTCCAGAAATAACATTTATTTTATCTAAATAATTTTTTAAATATGTTAATTTTCACATTAAAAATAAAAACTGACATTTATCGAAAATTCACGGGTTTTGACAGAAATGGCTTTCAAACAATAATAAAAATTATAATTGCATTCATAAAATTATAAGATCATTTATATTTAATAAAAATTAATTTAGTAATAATAATAATATTTTATTAAAATATTATTTAATTCAAAAATCCTTTAATTTAATAAAATATAAATCTTAATTAAATAATATGTAAAAACACTATTTGTACTTTAAAAACTATTTACAATGTATAAAAAATGACTAGAAATTATATTCATTATTATATACAAAAATAATTTACATGAACATAGTACTACTTATTTGTTACATAACCCCATGAAACAGCTGCATAAGACCTAAGGGTAAGGTGTGCGATGGTGACAGAATCTTGGGGTGGCTCGGATAACATCACTCGAGTGGTAATTTCAATCAATTTCAACTTTTCCTATAGACGGTCACGTTTGTTATTGACATGATGAAGCTCAGATGGGGCTTGGTAAAGGGCAATTCCCAAAGAAGCCACCTCTTTTCAATGCTCCGACAAATGGGCTTTGTATGGGGAAATTCTATTGGATTAGGACATCGCATCCTTTGTCTGAGTAAATTTGATTTATTAAAGTCCTATATTTATACTAATCATGTGATCATTGTTAAACAAATATATTAGAAACAGTCAAAATTATTAACATAAAACCAAGGAAGTTGACATTTTATATAAATTTAAAGAGGCATTCAATTAGATCAAGAGGGATTTCAATTAATGAAACTTTGGGTGGTTACAGTCCATCATTTTAAGTAATAATTCAATTCAAGATACCATTAATTTTTTGAAATAGAGCAGCAAATCATTATTTGAGGATATCATAATAACATCATAATTCAATGTTGATATTGCTACTACAAATATATTTTGTGTAGATAATTACCCACAAAGTTCTATAAAATCATCTAATTTTAATATTATAAAAATAGACCACTCTACATGGATATATCTAGCCCTTTTGTAAAAATAAAAGGATAGAAAACACAAACATCAATCGATCCCTCATTCTAATTGTTCTAGGATCATCCCCATTTGAGTTTGGGCCCATTTATTTTTGGGTTATTGGGAAGACGATTTATCTCTGTCTAGCATGAAAATCATATGGAATGAAGAGATCAAGAAATGACTTTAAGGGAATATCATTATAAGATCACAATTTGGATTCTATTCAACCAAGATGGATTTTATTTATTTTCAGCATGAAATGTATTTCAATGATATCTTAATAAGCCATAGTTTTTCATTCATCTGGAAGGTACCTTACATATAGAATAAGTGTCCAATTTAATATTTTTCTTGACAATATAGAGTGTTCTTTAAAAAATCACATTTCATTCCACTAAATATTAATAAATATATTAGATAATCTATTTGAGGAAGGGAAAATACCCAATCAAAGATGATGTTATCTAGAACATATCCTCTAATAGTCTTGAAATTCCTATGTTAATCAATTCTGTTAATTTAGTTAATATTTTTCAATTTACATCATTCGAATTGTGTAAATATCTATATATTTATGGAGTCATTTTGTCATATAATCCTAATTTTAGGGGATGAGGTTTTGATTTACATCTAATCATATGATGGATATAATAGATATTGAGACAAGTTTCTCACCTTATAAGACATTGGAAATTTATAACTAATATTTTCAGAGCTAGGCACGACGACGACTTGAAATTACAAGGCACAGTTTGACTGAAATAAATTATATAGAAATATTAAGAGTTTGTTACTATGAACATGGAGGAAATGGAATATATCATTAAAAGTATCTCAGATAATAAATATGAGGGAATGATTGAGTTTGCAATGTGGCCTTTACCCTAGGTGGGGTATAAATATTTTCATGCTGGGACATATGTGAGAAACGTCACTGAGGGGTAAAATTAAATTAAAATAATTATATTTAATTATTTTCTTCTAACAACAAAAAATATAGCTATTTAATAGGGAATAATATTGGAAATATGAGACTATCTTCATGTTTGGAATGGGGTGTTTTTCAAAAGCATGAAATAAATTAAGCGGGCACGGTGGATTCAGATTCAGCACTAAGTGGGATCCCTATAAGTAGATTTTCAAAGAGACAAATTAGAGTTATCTCCAAATTCCTCTCAATATCTCTAAAAACATTTCCCAATCTATTTATCGAAGTTTTTAATAATTTTTAGTCTTGTAATCGAGGTGATATCATCTACAAATCATTGAAAAATCAATATTGGAGCATGATGATCGCATCAAATGTGATGGACAGATGGACTGAAGTAGGATTATTACTTTGTTTACATATGATAGGGGTTTTAATTTAATAATACATAATTTTCCATTTTAATTAATTTTTTTCTTTTTGATCACTAATGGACAATTTTACATGACCATCAATCCATTAATGGAACCCATATCTACATTTGAAATCCTCTCATTCATCCCGGATAATCGCCTATCACTTTACAGCGTAACAATCCACCATCTGATTATCAATCAGAGGATAGAATTTTTAGGGATTCATCATAAGGACCATATATCAATTCATATATCTGAAATCGGCATTCTGGTGAAGTCAGAGTGGTTCGTGAAGGGGATCATTGGAGCTATGATGTTCAACGATGACGCAATGTTTATATAAGTTGGTGCATCTGGGCGAAATGGGGGTGGGTGGGTGATGGTGGAGCGATGGAGGATGACACATATAGATAAGGGTTGGGTAGTGAGGTAGATTATTGATGGAGGAGGCTCAGTGGGTGGCTTGTTCAGCAGGTTCAGAGCACCTATAGGGGGACGACAGCGTCCACACGGACAAACGGCTGGAGCTAGAGCCGATGTTTCGACTGACAACCCCAAGCTGCAGCAACCCGCATGAAGCGGGTTGGAAAATTTACTAGGATAATGCGATAGGGGAGACAGGGGTACCATTCAGTCTTTCTTGGAGGCGGGCTGGGTCACGATAAGAGGGTTGTGCTAGGGAATCAAAATCAGGCAAGCTGGAGTGGGTGGATTTGGCCAAAATGAGCCAAAGGGCTTTAAATGCATGTATGACCCAATCTAGGAATCTATTTGATGTGACGTCTATAGAAAGACATCCCTCTCTTAGAGACAGATCCATTTAGATTGTTAAGGTACATTTATGTTTTCATTTCATTATTATAGTTCATTTAATTCCTGCATTTCATAATAATAATTTAATTATCAGTAAGTAGAAAAATTGATTCGGACCTACATTCTAAATGGGTGGTCCGTATAATGCACCTTCAGCTGTGGCTCAACCATTTTCTCTGTGATTAATTTTCATTACAAATTTTACATTCTTAAGCAAATGATGAGGTTTTCCCCCAAGGGACGGTTCACATGCATTTTTGTAAAATGAATCTTTTTCACCATGTATTATTTTGGACAATTTAGTAGACAAACATGTTTGTTTTTCTGAGAGGATTGCAATGGTACGATCCATATAATTTTTTTGGGACCATGGAATGGGACCCAAGAGATGCTTTTTGAGTGAGATGCAACAACATTCATCTTTTTCATTGAATTTACATTATGGCTAAATGAATAGTCGATCTTGGGTGTTTTTTTTCAATGATCAGAACTGCGAGATACATTTGGATGTGTGGAGCGTTGTTTTTGATCTCATTAAATGTTAAAACAAAGAAGGGAAATTAGTGGAAGATCTTTTTTATGTGTTTATAGAGAACCCATGGCTTGGGTCTACCTTGAATATTAGGAGAATGTAGAATATGTATAAATATATGTGGTCAAATGTTATTTATCCATTTGAGGAGGTGTGCCAGCATAATTTCTCTTTTGACCCTTCAGATCAATAACAATCTCCGCACACTCATTGAAATTTTCACTAGGTGTGTCAAGTAATCTAGGAGTAAGTTGGAACTCATATGGGTACATGTATATAGTTTAGTACCCATGAATGGTCAGGCACCCAACTAAGTGACGAAGAGGGACGACACGATTTGTGGATCCCATAAATTCCATGTAGCTCTTTACGAATCATTTATTTCTATTGAAATTACCGTTATGGGAATGGGATATTTGTGACAGGATCCCATCGCAAATAGCCTTTTCAGACGGGCCCCCGTCGCAAATAGCCCGTTGCAAAAAACAACATCGCAACAGATATTTTTTGCAATGGGCCCGATGCAAAATATATCTATTGCGACAGGAATTTTACCCATCACAAAAAACCTCCCGATTATATACATTATATACCCAAAAAACTTTTGCGACGGGTGAATCGCAATTAGTTTTTATGATGGGGAACTTACCCGTCGCAAATATCATTCCGATTATATACATTATATACATATAAACCTTATGCGACAAGCCCATTGAAAATACTAATTGCGACGGACCCCTTGTCTCGTCACAAATACTGTTCTAAAAAAAAAAAATTTCACTTATTTGCGACGAGGCCCCGTAGAAAAAGACCCTGTCGAAAACTCTAAAAATTAATTAAAAAAGAATAAAAAATTTATGATTAATGGAAAAATTATATTATTATTATTAATATAATTAAAAAATAAATAATAATATTATTATTAGTAAATAAAACAACCATTAGAAAAATATAATACTAAAAAAATATATTTAATAAAATTATGATTAATAAAAAATTAATATAAATATTCTTAAAATAATAAAATAATAAAAAATTATTAAAAGTTTCAACATTTTCAACAGAAATATAAAAGATCATAAAATATTATTATTATTATTGTTATTATTAATATAAACAAATACTAACAAATATAATATTAATAATAAATAAAAAATATTAAAAATTAATTAAATTATGATATATTTCCACTGATATAAAAGACAAAAATTGTAAAAAGTTCATATTTTTAGAAAACATGAATTCAAATGTTTTTAACATTAAAAAAAATCACTGGGGGTCGTCTGGAGGAGGTGGAGGAAACACCATCCCTAAACTACGAGTTAGACGGTGCATATACTCCATCTTCTCGTGATACTCCTACTATTGTTGTTGCTCCAATCAACACAGCTCATGCTCGTGATGCTGCTCATGCTCCTACTGCCGCCGAAACATCTCTTAATGATGCTTCTGAAACGCCTCTATAAGCTCAGCCTGAGTTTGCAACTTCTCATATTACTGTGAGCCAGAAGATGATGTCTCTCCATGAGCTACTCTCGAGCTGGACTCCGACATCGAAAGAGTACAATAATAAGTACCAGGAGTCAATTGAGAGCTGATACCAACTACTCGGACCTTCTCAAAGCCATACTGGGTCGCCTGCATCAATGACACCTCATCGAAATGGGGAGCACCGGTCTGCTCAGTCATCTCGTCCTGACCCTTAGCCTTTGTCTAAGAGGTCGCAGCCTCATATGACTCCTTCAATTCCAATTTAGAATTAAATTTTTTTAAAATATTATATGACGTTAATTGTCAAATTAAAAAAATAATAATAAACACAATATGACGTCGACGATCACCTCTAATCTCTCTAGTGGCTGGATCACTATACTTCCTCTGATAAATGTCAAACTCTGTAATATCGGGATGCTCGACTGCCTAGAAAAATATAAAATAATGTTTTTATATTTAAAGTTATATAAAATTTTTAAGAAATATACTTACCAGATGCTCTCTATGAAAATTGAATGTACGGATACCAGCTCGATACTTCACCTCCCGTCTCCCCCAGTTCTGTATTCCCACTGAAGATCTCCTCTGAAATCCACCACCCAACCAGTGTAAACATAATCAATCCCAAGTGTTAGTTGAAATGTACTTTGGTCAGTGCGCTCTACATGAATCATCAAATTATGTCACTCCTGCTTCTTTAATTGATGTCCTATTCAAATTGTGAAAAAACTGACAGAAACGGTCACACATAGAAACCTTCCTTTCTGCGTGTATAGAGTCGTGTAAGCTATCATGGATAGGATACCATAAACCCTACAAATAATTTATAATATCAAGTTATTAATAAAATAAATTTCAAACTAAATATTATTTATTTACCTACCAGCCATTGATGAAACATGTCGCGTCACACATCAATGGGAATCTGTTCCCATGTGACCCATGGCTGAGAAAAACAATTGTGCAAGATAACGCCCCCTGTCCAATAGCTACATGCGCAAAACTGTTAAAATGTAATAAATAATCCAACAATTAGTTGATATATAAATAAATCAATGAAAGAAAACTAAAATATATAGGTTAACATACCACCGTGTGTGTGGATTGAAACCAAGATGTGGATGTCACTCAGGGAGAGGGTCAAGAATCATCAGTCATGTAAGACTGCGCCCCCTAACATACCCCTGAAACCACCAGTAGTCTGAGGGTCAAGTGATCCAAAATCACCTTCATCCAATGGTAGTTCAGCCTCCTGCAACTCGCAAAATATATCAGAGTCCATCTAAAACACAAAATGATCGTTGTTAGTAGATAGTTGAAAATAACTATTAAATATATATATATATATATATATATATATTATTTATGATTATAACTAGCATTTAACTATGTAAATGTTCATCTTCATCCTCTTCTCCATAGCTATCAATGTCAATGTCTTCAACTTCCTCCTCAGCATCATCAACATCCATAAGAGTTTCAGTTTCAGTATCACTTGTCATTTCAAATTCATTTGTAACATTATTAACATCTTCATCACCATCAATCCTTAATTGTAGGGTTCCATCACCGATATTCATGTCTCTTAGTGAATCAGATGGATTCTGAGCAGTCTCATGAAAAATTTCAATTCCTTCCACTTTTAATGGAACCACATTCAGTTTTAGTAAGCTAATTTTCCCAAGATTTCATTTTTACTATGCTCCACCAATCGCTCAAGTCTCTTGAAGTCTCATAATACTTTGCATAATAAATTTGATATGCCTGTTGAGTCGGTAAAAATGGTTCATTTACTATAAGAATACTTTTATATTTAATATGGACTATTCCATGAGTCGTATGAACACACAAGCCTCTCTCAGTATCCAACCACCGTCATTTAAACATTGTTATATAATTCTGTCTTAGATAACACAACTAAATAATTTCATCAAAAATTCCATAAAATTCAACTTCAGTATCTCTGTGATGTGATCCTCTCAAGGAAACTCCCCTATTCATTGTTTTTTTATTCCCCCTATTCATGTGTATGAAAACTAAAACCATTCACCACATATGCATTTTAGGATTTAACCATTTTGGATGGTGGTTTACTCAATATACATTGTCCCTTATCAATTTTATCAGCATATTGAGACCCCTAAAAATTCTTAAAACAATTATAAATATAATAAATAATAAACGGAATTGATATTAAACCATCAATAATTTATGTTACTAGTTTTTGAAACTGTTGAGAATTTTGTTGTCTGTGTTCTTCAAGAGCAGCCGTTATAACTTGTGGAATTTGTTACTTGATATGAATATCATATAACCTAAAAATAAAATATGTTTATATATTGTAACATAAATTATAGAATAAGTGATTGAAGCACTCAGAGGACAAATGATGTCATTTTTTCCAGTTTAGCAGGACATATGTATGAGCTCTCTGATGTTCATCATCTGAATTCCATCATTCATGAACTCCACCGAAACCATGATTTGGAGGATTAGAAATTGTATATTGATTTTCCATTTCTTCATTAACATTCCTCTTGTTTCATCCCATGCAATTGTGTTTTGAGAGATATTGAGATTCAATATAATGAGAGAAGAAAAAAGAAATTTCCTCTTAAAAATCAGCTTTAGCAAATGAGCCTTCAACTGATGCTTTGTTACGTACTATTTTCATCAATTTATACTTGCATCTCTCGAATGGGTAAATCCATCGAAACTATACTGGACCTACAAATTTAGCTTCATGTGAAACATGTAATATCAGATGTTCCATTGATTCAAAGAATGCTGGTAGAAATATTTTTTTCCGTTTACATATAATTATAGCAACATCTTCTTCAAATTTTCTTATCATATCGTAGTCTGTTGTCACTGCACAAATGTCTCGAAAAAACTATGATATGTCTGTTATAGAATACCAAATCATAGAATTCAACAAACCTCTGAATCCAATCGGTTTTAGTCTTTCCATTATAACATGACAATCATGACTTTTTAATCCAGAAATATAACCATTCTTAACACGTCTGCCTAAATTGGAAGCATATCCATCTAGAAGTCTCAAATCTTCAATCCACTGACAAAATAATAAGCGACTCTATTCAGACAGTGTATAAGTTTCTTTTGTATTCATTAACCTCTGTGATATGAGATTTTCAAATAGTTCATGTTCTGGTCGCCTGCATGTTTGGGCATGATCTAATCGTTCGTTTACTGTATCTCTGGTCTTACCTGGTGTATCAAAAACTGCATGAAGTAGATTATCAAAATAGTTCTTCTCAATATTCATAACATCTAACTTGTGGCGGACCAATAAATTAGTCCGATACGGATGATCCCAAAAAATGCTCCATTTTATACAATTATGTTCTTTCCCAAAGCCATAAATTTTTTGTTAGTTTACTATTGGTCCAAATGTGATGGGAGGTAATGAAAATACAACTGATTTTAAATATGTACCTCAGATCATATTTGGAGGTTCATCCATTTTAATTGTAGCTTTTCTAAAATTATATTTGTTCATCCAAAAAGGATGATCAGTTAGAAGAAATCTACGGTGACAGTCAAAATAGAAAGGTTTTTTTCCATTGATGAGCATAAAGGCTTTGTTGTCTTTCATACAGTAAGAAAATGATTTCGGACCATGTGTACTCCAACAAGATAACATGCCATATGTCAGAAAGTCACTAATCGTCCACATAAATGTATCTTTTAATATGAAATTTTGTTTCACAGAAACATTATATTTATTAACACCATCACTCCACAATGCATTTAACTCATCAATCAATGGTTTCAAATAAAAATTAATATTCTTTTTCAGATGTATTAGGATTAATAGAGTCAAAAATATATAAGGCTCCTTCATCAACATCCATGAAGGAAAATTATACGAAGTTATAAAGACAGGCCACCATGAATAATGAAAACCATAAGAACCAAAGGAATAGAAATCGTCAGTAGAAAGACCCAATCGCACATTTCAGGCTTCTATAGAAAAAGAAATATACAGACGGTCAAAATGTTTCTATGAATCACCATCAGATGGATGATTCATGCTCATATTAGTTGAAATCTTTTTTTTGTGCCATGACATCATTGATGCTGTTTTCTAGAACATAAATAAACGCTACAACCTGGGTGTAAGGGAGAAATATCAAAACGGTTTTACAGGATTCGATCTATACTTCCCTGGTTGAGTTCTTCATACCTCGATTGTCCAAAAGTGAGAAAAATATCCAATGAATCATTTTCACCAGAATATAAGATGCAATCATTTGTAAATGCATGAATCTTCTGATAACTAAGGCCCAGATTAGGAACCAGACTCTTGCTCTCATAGTAATTTGTAGGCAACACATTTCCTTCAGGTAACAGTGTTTTAAACAAAGAAAATATCTGATCAAAAAAGATGTTTGACATTGCCTTATCTAATTTAATATACATAAATTTTTCAACCACTTATAATTTGATTATCTTGAAACCAGGATATAATGCATCCTCATCAGACCTCAACAACTCATAAAATTCGGATGGTGCCAACTCATAAGTTAAATCAATATCATCATTTGTTTCAGTTTGTTGCACAGATGGACCTGCAACATCATGTACTAAATTTTGAAACAATAATGGATCCAGAATCGAGTTATTAGAATCTCCAATAGAACTGCGTTCAACATGTTAATACCAAAAAACATAATCTGGTTGAAAACCAAACCACAAGAGATATCCCCCAACCTTGTCAACTATGTCAAATGTTCTCAGAGCACATTTTTTACAAGGACACTTAATTGTGACGTCAAAAACCTATTCTGGTTTTGATGATTTAAATGCTAAGAAAGCTTAAACACCCTCAATATATATAGGATTTAAACCAGAACCATTTGAATTTCAACGCTGATTTATCCAAGCGCCATCATCTAATAATGACTAATGTCGACTTCCTTGTTCAATATTTTTCTAACTAAAATATATAATCATCACAGTTTTTAAATAATTTGAAATTATAAAAAAAATATATAAAAAAAGAGGATAAATAATTACAACTACTTGTTAATAATTACCATTAATTAAGATCGACACAATTTCCAGTGGACTGATGGCTTCTCTTTTGTCCGACAGCTCATTTACTTGCATCTTTCTCACACTGAAATCACAATGAAGAATCTGGTCGGAGGTACGCATATTCATTCTCGTATGCACGAGAATGAATATAGGTACCTCCGAGAAGATTCTTCATTGTGATTTCACTGTGAGAAAGATGCAAGTAAATGATCTGTGGGACAAAAGAGCCCCCTTTTCGTCGACGAATCATCTTCTTCCAATTTTTACCACCTGATTACGTTATAATGAATATGATCCTGCGAATGCATATCCAGTGTCATGCATACAAGATTGAATATGTCTACGTAGCAGCACATTTTTCATAATGTTTTGAGTCGGTGAGAGTTGAAAGGAGGAATTTCATCGAGCAAAAGGAGTATCGTCAATCCACTAGAAATTGTACCACATTCATAAAAATTATTAAAAATTATTAAAATGTATTCCTAACTCTTCCTAACAGTTCCTGACTAATTATTATTAATTATTCTTCTTTATTCTTATATATTCCTATTTATTCCTATATATTCCTATTTATACCTATATATTGTTAATTATTACAATTTATTTCTAATTATTTCAATTTATTTCTAACTATTACAATTTTATGTTAATTAGTTCAATTTATTGCTAATTATTACAATTTAGTGCTAATTATTACAATTTATTGCTAATTATTACAATTTATTGCTAATTATTCTTAATTATTACTAATTATTCCTAACTATTGCTAATTATTCCTAACTATTCTTAATTATTGATAACTATTCCACATTATGACTAACTATTCCTAATTATTGCTAATTATTCCTAATTATTGCAAACTATTCTTAATTATTTCTAACTAGTCCTAATAATTGCTTATTATTTCTAATTATTGCTAATTATTATTAATTATTGCTAATTATTTCAAATTAGTAATAATTGTTACTAATTATTACTAATTATTACTAATTATTACTAATTATTACTAATAATTACTAATAATTACTAATTTATTAATAATCGATATAATTTATTACTAATAATTACTAATTTATTACTAATCACTACAATTTCTTACTAATTATTACAATTTATTACTAATTATTATTATTTATTACTATTTATTACTAATTATTCCTAATTATTTCTAATTATTGCTAATTATTTCTAATTATTTCTAATTATTTCTAATTTTTGCTAATCGTTACTAATTATTTCTAATTATTACTAATTATTTCTAATTATTACTATTTATTTCTAATTATTACTAATTATTACTAATTATTACAATTTATTACTAATTATTACAATTTATCACTAATTATTACAATTTATTAATAATTATTACAATTAATTACTAATTTAGCAATATTTAGCAATACCTTAAAACATTAGAACTGTTTGAATAATGATAGGAAATTTGGTAATCATCGTTGTGGGGATGATTACAAATTTTCCCTTCATTATCCAAGCAATTTTCATTTACAAATTATTACTAATAAAAAAATTATATTTTCAATATTTTTGAAAAAACAATATAAATATTATTAAAATATTAAAATATTTATAAAATATTAAAATTATCAATATTCGCAACAAGCTTTGCTCTATTCTTAACATGCTCAAATCTCAAAGGGTCGCCATTTTTCAGGTCCTGCGCAATAAAAAGTCTGTGTCAGCCATGTCTAATGTAAACTATATAATTTTCCTTGCATGGTTGATCATCTCGCAAATAGTGTTGCAATAGGACGACCAAAGTAATGTCGTTCTCGTCTTTAAGAATCATATTGCTCCCTTGACATAGATCATTCTTCCTTAAAAATTGTAGTGGACATCAGTATCTTTCCCTTAAATTTTCAAGGAAGAATGGTCTATGTAAAGGTTCATGTGAGGTAATTCTTATATATGAGAAGGGCATGGCTTGTGTTGTCCTATTTCAATGCTACTTTCATGGTGATCGACCAAGAATATCTAATTATATCTAATTATATCTAATTATATCTAATTATATCTAATTATATCTAATTATATCTAATTATATTGAATTATATCGAATTATATCTAATTATCTCTAATTATACGTAATTATATCTAATAATATTTAATTATATCTAATTATTACTAATTTTACTAATTATAACTAATTATAACTAATTATTACTAATTATATCTAATTATTACTAATTATTACAAATTATTACTAATTATTATTACGTATTACTAATTATTACTAATTATTACTAATTATTACTAATTATTACTAATTATTACTAATTATTACTAATTATTACTAATTATTACAATTTATTACAAATTCTTACTAATTATTACGATTTAATACTAATTATTACAATTTCTTACAATTTATTACAAATTATTACTAATTATTACTGATTATTACTGATTATTACAATTTAATACAAATTATTCCTAATTAATACAAATTATTCCTAATTATTACTAATTATTCCTAATTATTCCTAATTTTTCATAATTATTTCAAATTATTGCTAATTATTACAAATTATTACTAATTATTTCTAATTATTACTAAATATTACAATATATTACTATTTATTACAATTTATTACTAATTAGTACAACCTAATTATTACTAGTTTTACTAAATTATAACTAATTATTCCTCATTATTACAAATTATACATAATTATTACTAATTATACCTAATTATTACTAATTATACCAAATTATTACTAATTATACCTAATTATTACTAATTATACCTAATTATTACTAATTATACCTAATTATTACTAATTATAACTAATTATAACTAATTATATCTAATTATTACTAATTATACCTAATTATTACTAATTACCCCTAATTATCCAAAATTATGTCTAATTATGACAAAATTCCACTAATTATCTATAATAATCACTAATTATTGCAAATTAACACTAATTATTTATAATTATCACTAACAATATTAATTTCATAGTAAAAATAAATATAAATAAAAATCAGTTTAAATCTAATTTAATTACAACTGATAAACAACAATTAAAATTAAAAAAATAAAAAAATAATATAAATAATATAAATACCTTAATCTTTGATTTTCTGAAGGTGTTGGCACCTTCCAATTGCTCTCGTATCAGAAATATTAA
This sequence comes from Viscum album, assembly GCA_963277665.1. Classification (NCBI taxonomy): domain Eukaryota; kingdom Viridiplantae; phylum Streptophyta; class Magnoliopsida; order Santalales; family Viscaceae; genus Viscum; species Viscum album. Next base: position 1,156,256,918 of record OY728133.1, on the reverse strand, counting down.
CTAACAGAATTTTTTTGCATAAAACTGGAGAATCAAGAGAGGGGGAGAGGATGATCTGTGTGAATTGGAAAAAAAAATGGATGGGGGTATATATAGGTTAGATTAGTTACGACGAGGTTAGTTGCGATGGGTTACCCATCGCAAATGGTCATATTTGCGATGGGCCCCATCCCAAATACCCTCACCCTCATTAATTACAGTCGGCGGTTAAAAGGGTATTTGCGACAGGTCTCATCGCAAATACACACCTACCGACATACTATTTGCGACGGGTGGATTTGCCCATTTCACATAGTATTTATCACCGCAGGGCTTTTGCGACAGGGGCCGTTGGAAATACCCTCGCACGCATTAATTACAGTTGGCAGTTAAAAGGGTATTTTGGGATGGGGATGCATCCCCGTCGCAAGTACCCTTCCCGCGTTTTGGCGAGCAAACCACACTAAACCTATTGCGATGGGTCGCATATTACCGTCACAATAAACATTCTATATGCGACGGGAAAAGTCTCTCGTCGCAAATATGTAGTTCATCGGACCTTTTGCGACGGTATATATTCCCGTTGCAATTGACCAGTTGAAAAAAACCACTTTTCATGTACGGTATCAACCACATCTCTATATATTGTAGTAATATTTGGGAATGTGTCTATCCTCTAATGAGTTTTTTTCATGTATAATGTGATGGTTCCCTCTGTAGTTTCTTATGAGTTATGAAGACATATATTTCTGGTGTAACAACTATCTGGGGAGACACCCGATGATTGCATTGGAGTTTTCCAAAGAGATACCATCTAGTAAGGATGGAAAAGATCTATAATTCTTTTTAGATAGGTACCATCCAACAAGGATGGACAATGAAATTCTAGGAATACCTTCAGCTGGGATGGGCAAGCCAGGCATACTTCCAGCTAGGCTGGGCAGTGGGTCCCCGATGAAATAGCTAGTCATACCTCCATATTGGCTTGGAAGTGGGTCCCTAATGATAGATATGGGTATAAATCCAGCTGGGCTAGGCAGTGGGCCCTTAATGCCAGATCCAGGCATACCTCTAGCTAGTCTGGCAAGTGGGTCCTTATCAAATTGAAACATGACCTTTGGACTATGCGAATTAGTGACCAGTTATGGTTTGAAGTAGATTTTCGACTCATGAGAAAGATGGATGTTTTTCCACTGAGATGCTACCATGTGACTCAACATAAAGCTATGTATGTGAGAAAAACCCACCCAAATATGATAGTATCTAGGTGCGGTGATTCATTTCCTTTAATTTTCTGTTTCGGGAAGATGTTAAAGATGCTAGGCATCGATTTTTTTTATTTTTGGGACTATTTGATACTCAATTTTCATGGGTTGATATGTGAGATGGTGATCCCCTTTTTCTCTTTGTTTGAGCTTCTTTTACTAAGAATATATATATATATATATATCCTATTTTCCGTACCCACTCCTTGGGTATGGGTTACTCTTCTTTCATGTAGAGGTAAAGATGCATGGGGTATGCCACGTGCTTTCCGTGTTAGGGTTATCACTGTTGGAAAAGTCTATTCTCTTAAAATTGGTATCAAAGACTTGATAAAATTCATATTATTACTATTTCTAACTCATTTTGTTTTTATGATCTTACTTCAATCCTTTTCTATGTTGAGCTACACTCCTTTACTGTATTCTTTTAATTTACCTTGTTCTATATACTACTCTTATTTTAATTACTTCTCTTTCTACTTCCCAAAGACTTTAGGGAATCCTACACAGTTTCTTTGTACTCACCACTTCTTGGGCTTTTCCCACACACGGTGTTCCCATAAAGACAATAGGTTGGTTGACAACGACTTCATAGTAGTTAGGTATATGGGGTTCTTGGACCATGCGCGATAGTCGTGTCTTGGGATTCATGAGTGGGGCTCTCCAAGATGTTTTACATTTCCCCCCATTTATAGGTTTTGGAACATTTATTTTTGGTGTGTATTTTTCCCCTATCCCTTTTAATTTTATTTTCTATACATGTATTGTTTAGAGGTCAATGCATGTTATTGCTTTATGTATAACAGTGTTGTATTTTTTTTTCTTTTCCTTACCTAATTTTTCATTGAGTTGGCTATGTGACTATGTACATTTTTTTATATAAAGTCCTCCCCTGTATTTTTTGTGCCTTCGGAACTAGTATCCATTCCATGTCCTATAGATATGGGATTGGGGTAGTTGTGGATCAAACCTGAACATGGGTCGGGTTGTGAAATAGTTGACTCAAATGTGGTTTGAACCTTGGGATGTTGTTCAGATATTTCCTAAAAAAAGATTTTGTTGGGATTAGGGAAACAATGTCCATGTGTATTGAGAGATTTTCTTATGCCAAAGAGTTTAGTGACGATATAGGCAGGTAATGTATCCATTCACTAGGACACCGATTACCCGCTTGTCGACTCTGCATGATGAGATGCTTATTTTAGGGAACAATGTTACATGTATAATATAGGATTGAGTCTTTGACTATCCTTCTTGAGTTTTCACCCCATCGTTGTTGATATATATATATATATATACATCTGTGTGTGTCTGTGTGTGTGTGTTCTCATTTTACTGCGGTACTCCCTGATTGGATTTAGGATGCCTCCATGATGACAACCAGCTGGGATACTAGATCTGGTTCATGATGATGACTCTATGAGGGATGAGGACTCGGTTTAGGATCCATCATGAGAACCTCTTCTTCAATGTGGGCGGGTATCAACACCTCCACCTGTTGAGTAGAAGTTTGTTCCAATTGAGCAGGTTGAGGATTTACACAGGTTGATCACACTCTTTGAGTCCTAGTGATTTAGTCAAATGATGTATCTTGGTGAGCTAGACGCTTTAGAAAAAGAGGTTTGGTAAGAGTTAGTGGTCCATCTTTTCAGGCATGCACAGACACCAATAGATTAGATGATGGTTTTGGAAGCCATATTTTCCATGGATCATCTTGGTATTGGTAGAGAAATGTTACTTAGATACAAGATGAGTTGGTACTCTCAAGGGATAATTTCCAGCAGCTACATTTTTAGGAGGACTACCCCTCCTTATTCTTTGTCCACTATTAGGATTTTATGGAGACTTAGTATGGAGGGATAACAGTAGAAGATAGTATGACTAGGTACACATACCTTACTGGAGATTCATTGTACATGGTCGAAGAGGCTAATGTCTTAGAATGGATGTTTGAGTAGGGTCTCAAAAGAGTAATTTTCTCCAACTTAGTTCCCTTGTTCATCCCCTCCATTTTCAAGGTGCGGGAGTGAGCATAAGAGATAGAGAGATTTTTTACGAGCAACACCGATTGGTGGGTCTTGGTAGTGGTCATAATAGAGTTGGGACATCTGTAATAGCCATCTGACGCTAGTTGGAAGGCCCTTGATGTTGGATACCTCCCCTTTATAGGACTCTGGGACATGGTAGGAGAAAATGTAGAGCATATGGGATCCCTGGATGGGAGGGTGCTATTATTATGATGTGCATGTGGAATGAAAATGCACAACGAGGCCTGCTGAGTTTTTCAGGGATTTTATATATTAGCCACCACTATAGAGGTTGTCCAGTGATAAGGAATCTCCCATGTGAATATATGGTGTTCCCTAGGGAGGCGGTTCTAGCAGAGCCGTAGGAAGAACTGTGCTTTGTGGATGAGGCTGCGAGGACCTTCCACCACCACTGGGTGGCCCGCATCAGGCTCAAGGAGCTGGATGTCGTGGCCACAGGCAGCTTCATGCTTTAGATATATGCAATCCGGCAGTGCACCAGATGGTAATAGGTACAACATGTGTCTATTATACCTATTTACTATAGTTCTTCCTATACACTGAGTGAGGTACTCTTTCTGCACTGCTTCTTGTTTGAGGTTTAATTAGCGTGATGTGGGTGTTGGTGTTATGCTATGTCAGTGATGTTCAGTGTAGATATGAATTCATGAAGATAATCGGTAGTTCCCCACCGAGAAGCATTTTTTTGAGGCAAACACAACTGGAAGGGAGAGTTAGTGCCTCTTAAAGCAGATGGTATTAAGGTGTGGTGGAAGAGTCCCCATGACTCTTATGTCTAGGGTGAAGTTTTATGATGGAGTGCAAGAGTTGTTCTTTCCTTTTTCAAGGGTGTTTTTACTACTTTAACACTTTAGGCTTTAAATTCCACTAGTGGGATCATTAGTATTCCTTTTTTGTGGATACTATACTTCCAATATGGGAAAAGTTGCATGAGGTATGCCTCGTGCTATTAGTATCAAGATTCATATAGATGGATGAGTTTACTAAACATCCCTATTCATTGGTACCATGCATGCTCAGCATCATGTCTTGACACTACAACTATCATGTACAACATGAGGAGATGTAGACCTCACCGTTAGAACGATTCAACATGCTATCTGGGGCTTATAACAATATACATCATCTTAAGAAAATGGAGGTTATACCCTCTGGGGAAATTATTTATGGTTTTTGAAGACCACCAATGTATTAGTTATGTCATCTCCCAGAGAGACATGTGCCTGAGGAAGCTGTGCTGGTTGAAATTCCTACAATAATATGAATTATAGATTGTATATACGTTGTGAAGAAGAGATGTTGTTGTAGATTCCATAGTAGGAAGTCATAGGCTCACCTAGTGTGGGATGTTTTAGTGTAGTTAGCTTCCCAATAGATAAACCAGGTGGAGTAGGGTAAAAGTTTTCTTCTATCAATTGTGTGGACTTCTTTTCATCACAAGGGTGTTATAAAGTCACAGTTGTGATAAATCCACAGTGACATCATCTGTGACAAGACATCCATGGGTGTTTCACGATATTCATATTCTAAAAGAGGGAATCACAAGACCCTATTACATGGACAATAGTGATTCTGGTCATAATGTGGGAATCACTAGTTCAACTATAGAAGTAAACTATCCTCTGAGTTTCTTTGACTAGTTTAGGATCGTGCAATAAGATGTTGTGGTTGCTTACTGTCTTGATCTGCCTCAATAGCTCGAGTGGAAGCATGACATCTTCCATGTGTTGCAGTTGAGGAGGTGCATTCATATTCCAAAGCACATTTTTTGAACAAGAAGACCTTATGTGGATTAACCATCTATTTGGTTAGTGTACTATGCCCGAATGGTAACATCTAGGATATTCCCTACAGCATGAGATCTAAGTGATATCTTAGTATCCCAAGTAGTTTTCCTTAGTTTTTCTTTTATAGGGATGAAAATACTAAAAGTGGGAATGAGGTAGAGGCCCCGTTTTGGTTTTTAAGACATTGATATTTTTTACCTATATTTCCAGAGTTAGGTGCGGAGAGGATTTGTAATTCCAAGGATACGTGTGTTTGGAATAAATTATTCAAAAATGATTCGTTATTTGGCACTATGAAGATGATATAAATGGGATATCTCATAAATGGTAGCTTGGATTAGAAATTTGAGGCCACGATTGAGATTGGAACGTGGCGTTTACCCTAAGCGATGTATAACATTACTTGGTGGGGGAATTCTACTAGAAATGTCACCCAGGGGAAAATCATAAATAAATAAATTAAATGTAGATATTTTACCCTTATTAATGAAAAAAATAACATTCTAATAGGGACTCATATTGGAAATCTGAGACCGCAGTTGAGTTCAGAATGGGGTGTTTTCCCTCAACCCGACATAAAGTAATGTGGTGCATTGGATTCAGATTCTACGATGATTTGGATACCTATATATTGAGGATTAAGGAGATATATTGTGTTTATCACATAATTACTCCCTCTATCTCTACAACCCTCTCCCTATATCATTCTCTCGATAAGAATTTTGTCATCATACTTCATCGAATCGAGGATTAATCATTGATGAGACCTTTGTAAATCAAGGAGGGAGCATGATTTTTGCAACAACATTGATAAATAGATTGATCGTGGTAGGATTCATTATTTTTTAACTCGATTGGAGTTTTAATTTTATAATTTTTATTTTTCCATTTTAATTCATCATTGGATTATCGATCACCAATGGATGTATTAACATAGATATCGATCTGTACTTTGAACCCATATTTGTATTCTAAATCCACTCATTTTACATGGGGAATTGATTCTCGCATTCAAGTGCAACAATACACCATCAGATTGTCGATAATAGCCCAATGTTTTGATGGTTTTGTCAAAGAGATCTTATATATATTCACGCATCTGAAATCATGCTTCCGGTGAAGTCATAATGGAATGTTAAAGGGACCACCAGAGATACCTCGGCTGGTGGCGACAAAACTATTGTCCGAGGTGATGTGGTTGGGTGATTCGGTGGCTAGATGGATGATGGTGGAGCGGATAAGCCCGACACATCGAGTCTTGGGAACGATGTTGTGGAAGAAGCCACATGGAAGTGGCTCGGTGGGCGGTGAGGTCGACAAGCTAGAGGTAGATATTGGTGGATGGTGGAATTGACTTGGAAAAGCGGTTGGAGGTGGCTCAGTGGGTGGCTTGGTCGAAAGGCCGGGAGTGGCTAGAGGAGGATTTTGGAATTGACTGAAACTATAGGATATAGGTGGAGAAAGGACATAACAGTATCATCATTGTGGACATCATATAGAGAATGATTACTGAGAATCATTTTACTACTCCCCTCTTGAGTACTTCTCTTATTGTTCCCCTGATCCTTCTGGACATCGTACTGAGAATCATTTTACTCAACCATTATTTGTATTTTCCAACACTTTGTGATATCTTAAAGATGATAGTCAAGTAGATCATGACTTTAGAGGACCAGGGAACAAAGGTTTCTTGGTAAGTGTGTGGTGGTCGTGACTTGGGATTCATGAGTGGGGATCTACCAGTTGCTTTTTATATGTACATGTAGCCAGGTGAAGCACTTTTTTCGTTGGGAATGTACTTTTTTCCCATTAAAATTCAATTTACATTTCTATGCATAAAATATTTAGAGGGCGATACATGTTTTTTTGTTTATATATACAGTGTTGTATCTTGTTTTATTTTCCCTCTTCACTTTTTTGTTGTGTTTTCTATGTGTGTTGGTGTACAGAATTTTAGGAAAAGGCCTCCATCAGATTGATGTTACTCTGGTGCTAGTCACCAGCCCCTAGCCTATGGAGGCGGGCTGGGGTAGTTATGGCTCAAGATCCCACATGGGTCAGGTCATGTCAATAATGTTCCAATAGAATAACCACTTAAAAATGAGGAATTTCATATATCCATAAAGATCAATATTTTTCCTCAACATATATACGATAAGTATAAACATACTGCTATCCAACCTGATTCGATGTAATTGTGCCTCTTCAACCATGTTGATATGAATCCTTATAGAAGATGGAAGGATAGTGGTTATTGAATGTTTTTCTTCTTCTTTATGATATCAGTCACATTGATTGAATCATGTTGTGATGATGAATGGAATGATCCTAGTCATAATGGTAATTACCTTGATGAAAATGATTCCAATTTTCCCTCTATCAAATTATATCATCATACCACACCCTATATTTTATGAAAACTCATTATCATAGTAAACAATTGGAAATACCCTCAACATATCCCCTATATCATAGGACATCAAAACTAGTTTTTCCATTGATGATAGGGGTGAATATGGATGTAATATTCAGAATGTACATAATGACAATGTTCATGAATTGGAACCTCTCGAGCATTGATATGTCTTCCAATCATTAATAAAATATAAAATTTATTTTTCCCTTGTCTTCTAATCCCAAAAATTCCACCATCATCGACCATTTTGTCTGAAAATGAGTCAAAGAATAAATATGAAGAAGAATTAAAATATTCCACTATAACTATTGGGTATAGTCTCTACCACCATATATGAAATAATAACAGTGGATCCAATTTCATAGGAAGACCCATGAACATTGTTAATTTTTCAATCCATTTTTTTCAAATAAGATGATAGATATATATCTTTCTTGAAGTATCATTCAGATACATTCAAAAGGAATTACATAGAAATATCTAGGATTCATCCTAATATGGACCCAAATAATTTGGGTCTACTTGATGTTAACTATGGATTCAGGTTGTTATGTAGGATAATGTTTCCAAATCATTTTACTTAGGTGGAATAAAATACTCACAAGTTCATAAAATAAAAAATAATCATAGAGTTTGAGTTCTTGAAATATATTTACAACATCATCCCTGTTCGGACGAAGACTAGGGAAATAATGATTTTCATAGACATTAAGCATATATATATATATATTATAATTTCAAAAAATATGATTTCCATATCCCAATCATGGATCTTTTGATCTATGCAATAACCTATATCCCAATTATCTCCTTCATGGATTGATATTTTAGCTATAAACTAATCTATATAACTCTCTATGATATAGTGGCACTAATTTCATTTAACCGCAATCGGTGTATTGGTACAGTGTAATTAAAATTTGTTTTAAGAATGAGAATTGTACATACCATTTCACCATGAATCATATCTTGAATACAATTTCATGGATTTTTTTTTGAATATTATACAGATTAATTTGGGTTAAAATATTAGAAACAATATGACCATATTGTCGATATCAAGATATTTTTCCAATAACATTCAATAGTATACATGAAATTTGATCTCCTTGTAATCCATTTTTTGGATCACCTCAAGGAAATGTATAGGGTTTATGGTATTATATTAGTACATCTATGTCCACAATGAGGACACCAATGTTATTAATAATATTCCACAACCCAATATTCTAAAATAGTTTAGAGTAATTGAAGGGATACTCAATTAAATCCAACACTTTTTAGAGAACCTCATATGTAAATTCATTTCTATCAATAATCTTATTATAAATGGAATGGCATATATTTGGGACAAATATTTACATGAATATATCATCAATATCATGAAATACCTCTCAATAACACAAATTCTGATTATTCTAATAAATGGAAAGACACTCATTATATGCATGGAATCCCTAGAGGGGAAATTTACCACCATTATTAAATATAATAATTATGTGTGGAAAGGGATCAGTTTATACTAAGAAAATATAATATTTCTAATTACTAAAACTATATATTACATTTTTGAGAAAAATTTCCTTACATTAATTTTTATAGTTCAATAATTAAGCCACTACTTGCAGCATCATGTGTTACACATGGTCTCTTTCATTAAATTTCTCATATACTTCATCATTGATTTAATAATATTTAGAAATATACCATGATGGTAGTCATCCTAGTATAGTTTGATAACATGTTTGTATGACAATTGTAATGAATATTAATGAATGGAAGACTTTTTCACAACACATCCCACTGATGAGAGAACACTGGTCGATAAAACATTACACAATGAGTAATTATTCTCCATTAATGAAACTACAAATACATACATGGGAGACATATTATATCAGTTAATTTTGAGACATGATAATGAAAAGGATAGATTTTTGGAAACTCAATGTAGTCCCCATGGTAATTTTCATTATCTCTTTGTTAAATGGATATTTTCGTTATTCCTTTCTATTTTCATAAATCTACACCAAAAAATGAAAAATAAAAAGATTTCATTATAGGGTTCATATAATCACTAAATATAATAGTGGTCCACCTAAATATAAAGGGAAATTGTGAGTTGGTGACCAAATAAATTATTACTAAATATCCCATTAACAAAGAAAAATTGATTCCATCGGTTGATTATTTATGTTGGTTGATGGGTATGTTTTTCTCTAATCTGACACTATCTGACATATTAAAATTATAGAATTTCTATTTAGATTCATTGTATTGAAACCAAAAGGATTATAATTCGTGGTTGTTTAATTAATGTAGTGAATTCTGTAGTGTATAAAAATTCATATTGAATTTGTTGTTTTCTTAGGTTTTCTACACATAAATTTGATATATATGAATAGAATATATCAATTAAATTCCATGAGAAAAATTGTATAACTATTTTTCATGAAGGCATGTTCGGATCCATTGATGTAGTGCAGGTGTATGTTATGTGGTCTGACTATGAGTTTATGTAGTAGAACAGTACATTATGTGTTACAAACATGAGATGATATATTGAGATAATATATTATGTGGTTTTATTTTTCATTGATGTGTTTTGATCATACAATTTTTTCTGTGACTACATAATAAATCAGTGTGATTGTACATTATGTGTTGGGACCATGAAACAAAGTAGTACCACCACAAAAAAGTTCATGCGACTGCACAATGATATATTATGACTATAGGCGGTTCCTCTAACTACACATTGTATAAGTGTGATTGTATAATGGGATTGAGTGAAATAAATTTGGAATATATTGAAAAAATTATGATTATATTTCATATTAAAAATTAAGATAGATCGTGTCTTATTGGTAGATGGATGTACAATCAATTAATTTTGGTGATGTAGTTTAAGGTAGTCCACCAATAACTAAATATAATAAAAAATGAATATCAAGATTTGTTAAATGAGTCTCTTGGAAAATGGAAAAATTATAAGAAATCCATGTGATCTTATGAAACTACTAAAGTCCATTAATGAAAACATGAAGAGAAGGGTGTTCTATGTGTATCAGTTTTTTCAATAAGATGATTGTGTAGATGTGTTTCTGGTGAATTTATCATTCAATAAGAGATATTATGTATTTATTTAAGGTAAAATGGAAGAAGGGGTCCTGGGAATTATTTATTAGGGAATGAATGATAACGAATCAGAATACATGCATGGATAAACACATGAAAATTTCATACAATGGATTGTAACATTAAATTGGAAACATGGAGATTTAGTGTACATGTACTGAAGATAAAAAACTCCAAGATTTTAGTATTTTTTGAATGTTATCAATATAAAAAAATATTTAATTAATATTTTTGCGTTTAATCTAGAAAAAAGTTATATTCAAATAATAATGAAGATGGTATGATATTTCTACATGTTATGATGCAATGAAAATTATTTATGGATGTCGTTTATTATGGATGATATGGATAAGACTAGGTTTGAAAAGTAATTTTAATACAATAGAATTTATATGGTGTCAAATTTATTTGAACTAAGAATAAATAGAAGAGGTTTCCATCACAACACGATATATTATTTGGGGTTATTATATATTTTAGTATTTATTGAGTGTGTTTATAGTGAAAGAATACTAGGGAGAGGAAAAGAATAATAATATGTTCTTGTTTGTTACAATGTATGAAAACTAATAGGGGATATTTGTCTTATATAAAGGAATGTGTGAAGAACTCATACTACAATGCAATTATGTGTTTATCAATATTATTTCAAGATCATGTGAGGGACTATGAACTCATAATGATAAGTGAACGATATAGATTTCAATATTCCTATGAGTGTTCTTGATTGTTGGATTTAGGTGGTCCATAAATCTGTAACCTGATGTGAATCTTTTTTTAAATGAAGAAAACAGAAATAATATTGACAACAGATTCACCACCTCTTTTTGGTCACACAGAACATAACTTATTTTTCAATTGTAATTCAAGGGATTTTCTATAATTATATATAGGTTATTTTAATGTTAGATACGAAAAAATTTTGATAGGCATTTCAAAACATAGTTAATATTAAGTTGATTTCATTCATTGATGGAAAACAATATCCTGTATTAATGGAAAAAAATGCAGCACTCCCTACTATACATTAGTTATTATGCTTGAGAAGCTAATTCCCATGGTTTCAAACCTCATACAATTATTGATCCCTTAACAGCTATAAATAATAATAATATTTAGAATTATGGATGAGATATAATTTCTATTCATTCATATATCTCAGAAGGTGCATTTCTATGGGTTAAAAATATATGATCTCCTATGGTATATGGGATAATTTTAAGGAAATCTAGTAAGAGAAAAAGAGTTTAATGAAAGAAATGCTAAATATTTTGAGATTAAGAGACACCTGTTCTAAAATGTGAGATGATGAATCTGGTAGGGAGTTAGCTATAAGGGATAATATAATTCTAAGAACCTTAATAATCCATAGAAAAAATTAGAATAATCCTCATTTATAAAAAATATATTAAGAAATATTTCTAATATATTCAATACAAAAGCATCATCCATGGAATAATAAGAGCCCCACACAATCGTTCTTCATTATTTTTATAGTATTCACTTTACATGTGAGACAAAAAACATAATTACATCAAAATAAAAACGAATTATAATCATGAAATATTCTTAAAATACACTAATAATAAAAAGTTAAAAAAATTTTCTTTTTATAAAGTGGTATATGATTCTACTTTATAAATTAAATTGAGTAAAAAATTCACCAAATTTATTTGTTTATTTTCTATTAATGTGAAATGTGTTATAGATATATATAATGGTATGTTACCTTTTAATTTCTCTAAGTATAGATCAATTGGGCATTTTGCAGCAAATTTCCTAAGACTTAATTAATATAAGATAATGATAAATATGTTATCTGTAAAGTATGAACATTTGAGAATATATCAAATAAATCAAGTTCTAATTCAAAATTAAGAAATATGATTTTCTCTCAATAGAAAAATACAAATTTTTTGTCTTATTTTTTGGAAGATGATGAAAGTAAAGAAGTGGAAGTTGAGATTTTTAGTTATGAAGTTTCTAAGAATTTGAATATTTCAATGATGAATGATTAGATCTATATTATTGATGAAAATAATATATCGGAATAATTTTAGGAGGAAAATTAGATGGAATTCATCCCATAAATAGAATTAAAAGAATGTCCCTAATAATTGGAATATTTTATGGAAGATAATGTGATAATAAATAAGAATGTTCAACATATTAATAATTGAGAAATAGTTCATGAAGAATTTAAATCTACATTATTAGAATATATTAACAACCTAATGATGTTATGTTATAAAAAACATCAACATCATTCTTGAAGAAACTATTATGAAAAATGGGATGTAATTTCATTTTGTTTAGTAAAAAACAGTTGATGAAAAATAAGGAATATATATCTTCTAAATTTCAATTTCACTGTAGGTTAAAGCACTATGTAGTGTAAATAATTGAAATAATATTAATGATTATCTATAATGGAAATAACAGAGATGTAGACTTTATGAGAGGGATTCATGTGAATATATAAGCTCAGTGGATCACATATATAGCTAAAACTATCAAATTTCATAATTATAGAATTTATATGAAATAACGTTTTTATAAAACAATTCTATAGCTATAGAATTTATAAATATAAGACAAATCCTAATATATAGAAAAATATTTCTATATTCAACTAATTTGTTTAAATAAATTATCAAAGAATGATGATATGGATGATATTGGAATACATATACAGAGTTTATGAAGACAAGTTGTAGTCAAGGTAAAATTAGTTTTTTATGGATCTTATTAGTATTGTGGAGGATTTGTGAAAACCAAAAAAAATTACTAGTTCCATGGGAAACATTAATATGTATCCAATAGATATTGTAGATATAGTTTGAGGGTGATAAATTCCACTCAAAAAAAACACACCCAAAAATAATTTGAAAATTCTAATTTGATGATTTAGAACATATTTTAACTACATGAAACTCTCTATGAGTGGTTTGATCAACAAATAATTATAAGAAAATATTTTATTGTGATGATTTTATCCAAAATCTGTTTGAATGATAAAATAGAAAACCATCATTATAAGGATGAAAAAATAAAATAGATGGAATATATAGTTGATCCTCAACTCAGGGGTACAAAAGAATAATGAACATGGATCATGGATAGTGAACATAATTTATATTTGAATATATATATTTTAGGTTGTCAAATAATTTTAATGAATACAAAAAAGGAATTACTTCATGAAATAACAATTCTACCAAAATTAATGTAATTAGATTACCTATTATTTGTTGATACAATTTGAAATTAAGATGTTCATTATTTTTTAATGGATTGATGACCAATTTTTGAGTGTTTTGTAGATTTGTGATCAAGGAAATGAGTTCATGTTAAAAATATATCACTTTACCTTTCAATTCCTTGATAATGGGGACGTTGTGATAAGATGAAATTGAACCAATTGAAAATTATTATGGGATGGAGACGCATAGAACTGATTTTACCTGAGTATGAAGGAATAAAATTAAAAATATCATGGAAGGCTTGGGTACATATTCTTGGTAAATATGACGAGGTTAAAAGAATGAGGAACTATTTCAGATGTACCAAATATAATAATAAATATATATTGGTATTGTATGATTTTTTTTAAAATGAAAAATTGTAAATTCATGAAATAAGAATGTTGAGATACATATAACTCATCCATTAGTGATTTTTCATTTTGACATATGTGGGGAGAGGGAAAAGAAATAAAAGATCCCGATTTTTTTATTTCATTTCTTATTGATTTCACTTACATTACATATATTATATTATTAAAATATTATCCTGATACAATCAACATGTTTAGATGTTTTGAGAGATGTTCTGAAAATTAATGTGGATACTCAAAAAGAGGATCAAAATATATAATGTAAATGAATATGAAAATATAAATTTAAAGGTCTATCTTGATAAGCATCATATTAATCCGGATTATAGTTCACCGTACACACCAAAACAATATGGTTTGTTTGAATAAAACAATACAATCTTGAATGTGATAGTTTGAACCATTTTTAGTGAACAAGAATAATATTGTTTCATTTAAATACAAGATATTGATGTAGTAGTTAAAATTCAAATTCAATTATTTAAAACCCCAATACCAATATTCCTCTATATCTCCTTTATTTTTATAATAACGTATTTTTGAAGTAATTATGCTTTTTTGAAATCCATACGTTACCAAAAAATAAAAGGTTAAACTATTGTGATGTTTTAATAAAGTGGTATTGATGGTATTTTACATTGATACCCTCTAAATGGTAGATGGTACAAACAATATAATACTGAAACTAGAAGAATTTTTTATTTTTCCAATAAAAAATTTCTAGAATATTTAGATAGAATGGTTTCCTATATACTTTTATATATAAGTAGAAGCTAAGATGATAATTATTCTATTAAACAATGTGACAATTATTCTGATCAAAATAATGATATATAATCTATAAATGATAAATATATTGATTCAACCATTTTATTTGGTGAGTGAGAATCACATTTATCATATGAATGACTAATTATGTAAGTGGAGATGAAAAATATTTTAAGATATCAAGCACAATTGGTCCAAACCAGAATTAAATTGAGGAAAACACAATCCTTTTGCTATAAAAAGTTGAGATGAGAAATAACGAAGAATAATAGTTTCTTCATAAATGGATTGATTCAATGAATGATTAACTAGTATCAATTTGAGGGGAAATCTATGGATGCTTCTACTATCATTAAGGTGTAATTTTTATTTCAAATTTTATAGCACTCAAATTATATTTTTAACCCAGAAAATCCCCCTGCAACATTAGGTGAGGTATGATAAAAATTCAGGACACACATGGGGTATGGGGGTGTTTTAAATTTCATTCACATGAAATGTTGACATTCCCCCTATGAATTTTATTTTTTTTTATGTAATGAAAAGTGATGAAATAAATTGTGTGGGTTACTCCCCAAATCAGAGTAACCCTTATGCATTTTTTATTTATGATTTCCCACAATTCGAGGAATCGTTTCCTATTAGGGGAGTTTTAATCTACATTATTAATTTCATTTGAAACAACCCCACACCCCATGTGTGAATAACAACTCACTATCAGATCACATCATAAAAATAATGGATGTTAGTCTCTTTCAATGATCTTAAGGGGATCACTAAATAAATGGAACAAAAAATTGGCTTATATTGAAACAACCCTAGAAGATCCAATCTCAAATGAAACAATAACTAACCTCACACACAATACTGTGGTCTATCGATTCCTTGAAAGTAAAATAGAGGAGATCAATAATATAAAAAACAACCCTGATTAAGGCGATCTATGTACTCCATAATCTAATATATCCAATGGATTTATGTTCCATATATTGGAGTTGCTCCAAAGAATAAATATTTAATCCAATAAGAAGAAAATAGTATATTCAATTACAGGACATGAATTTTTCCAATTATTATTACCATTCTTCTTATAAATATTCATATAAATGAGGCTTTGATGGTGTCATTCATAGATATATTTAAGGAAGAGGGACCCAATCCCTTATATAGAAATTCTATAATGGAAAAAATGACTCTAATTAATTCAAAACAAAGCGCAACCATGAGATTATGGGGATTAGATAATTATTTTTATCAATAAAACAATATTTAAGGGGGTTCAACATAAATTTTCTTTCATTCCAAGAACATGATAATTTTAATCTCCAACTGCGAGATATGTTTAGACCATTAATATATTTATTCCTTTTATACAGGGTAAATATTTATCATATAGACATATCCCCTAGAAAAAACCAACTAGTTCAAGAATATACCATTTGATATTAGACTATTCACCAAGGGGGGAAATTAAATATCTATCATTTAATTTAAAATGAAGGATATCATAAAAAATTTAAAGTCAAACATCATTACCATATTTGGTATCCTGCACATAAAATTAATAAACTATGGAATTAATTTTTTCTCTTTTATTTTCAGATGAAATTGTCATCCATAATAAATTTTTCTATCCTCTCATCCAACTACCATGAAGTTAAAAATATTTATAGTTGATCTTTTCAAAAATATTGCATCTTGAATACTTTAGAGGATGTATGATAAATTTAATAAGTCTTGGGATGAAAAATATGAATTTTTTAGTATGGTCTTATCACACAAAAACTTGTACTTCTACTCAAGTAACCCTATATTCTCTTCTATATGGTACATTGGTAGTCGTTACCATCAATGTTTGGCTTTCTTCACATCATATCACTATATGAAACCAAATATCTGATGATTAAAATTCACCAAAACAGATAGGATGAGTTAGAATGGCTAGAGGATATAATAATGCACACCCTATATAACATATAAGTCCACTAGTGCCAAGTTTCAGCAAATTTTAAAAAATTTATTAGTCTTTATTTATGTCTCCAGGGCGTGAGGGTATATGTTTTCAAAACTCGGATGATACCATGGAGGATAACCCCAATGTTATTACCAAAGTGAGGAGGAATATATATTCTATAGAATATGTAAAATAATAAAGTACATTCCTTGGACACAATGGATTGTGCAACCCACCTGGATAACCACAAATTCAAATTTTTTGAAGAAATACTTTTTATTTTTTAACATTAGTTCACGCAGGTCCTCACCACATGAATTTACATTTTATGGAAAAATTCTCCCTGGAAAACATAAAACTATTTAGACACATCCTTGTAGAACAATGATAAACTACATATAATTTGAATCACTGTATAATGTTAAACTACATAGATACATCCCCTCCACATGGTGTTAAACTACGGGGAATAGTTCTGTTCTACAATACTTTATAAAACATAACATGAACACCCTCTCAAAATGACATTAAATAATAAAAATATACCAACCTCTTCATTTTAGATTAAATGGTGCTATTCTAGGCCGTAATACATCTACTATATAGAATCATTGTTCTAGAGGAATTACATAAAAATATAAGATAACATCTATGAAATATTATGTAATACATTACATCAATGACATCATGGTTACATAACCTTAAAGAACATGGAAATTTTCCAACAAAAAAATGTTATATATTATTGTGTTTTTTTGAAAATTTCATTGATTGGGAATCCTGTGTGCAACAAGTACACTTTTGATACCATCTTAATTCTTAGATAAATAATGACTCACATGATATTAGAGTTCTCGATTGATTTCTCTGATTAGACAGCTAGAAAACAGACATACACCCATGAGTGAGAAAAATCATGGGTATAGTTCAACCCATTACCCATCGTTTCAGAGTACCCTGGGTATAGGTTTAGTGGAAACCATTTACATAAGAAAGTACTATAACTATATATTTGAAGAACCAGTGGTAAAGGTTTATGAGAAATGTTTTAGCAAAAGACATATACAAACAGTATTAAAAACTGTGGGTATAGTTTGGGCTATACCCATGTCTTTTTAAACTGTGGAAATATGTTTCAGGGGGTGAAAAATCACCCCATACGCACAGTTTCACCAACCTGTGGCTATATGTTGGCCCATTATTTTTTTAAAAATCATAAATATTATAATATATATATAAATGAATATATATATATATATATGAAAATAAATACATATATATATATATATATGAATATATATATGTTTATTTATTTGTTTATATATTAAAATAAAATGTTTGATGGATTAGTGGTAAGGTCGTTGGACTATTAGCAGGAAGGTTTTGCGATCAAATCCCAGTGGTTTTTTATAAATGACCTATACCCATGGTTTGAACAAACCATGTAGCACCCCAAACATTTTATGGTATTTTTATCCTAAATACACTATATTCTTGAGATATCTTGTATTTCATGAATCACTGATCCCATATGGAACAAAAAATGGTGATTTATAAGAGATTTTCATAACCTATCCAAAAATCCTAAATTCTCTAGTTCTGTGATTTGAATTTTAAAAATCTGACATACACGGTTGTGTTTATGATGATACTTAGATTCGGATAGAAATAACATAACATTCATGAATAATAACCTAACATTATGAATAGTAACTTACCTTATTAATAGCAACATACACTAATGAATAGTAAAATAAATCTTATGAATCATGTCCATATCCTTGAATGTATAAATAAATTTAGGCACCTTAAAAAGGAATATGAATATTTTTAGTGTTTGTAACTTTCGATTAAATAATGATTTAAAATTAAAATTAAATTTATCATATTTAGAAAAATGTTAATAAAAAATGGAGTTCATAATTGGATTATATAAGACGAAAAATGGTTAGGGTGAATTTATGGTATTTTTCTTAAATACCTGAATTTTTGTGAATAGTGAAATACAATAAATTACGATAAAAGCTAAATACTTGATTTAATGCATCATAGGTGATGCAAGGATGATGTAAGCCCATTTGTTTTGAACTCACATTACATTATTACAATTTGGGGTCACTTGAATCCCAACTATTGATATTCTAGAGCAAAAATATTAAAATACTAATTAAAATAATGTAAATCCCTCCTCTAATCCACTATATAAATCACCCCACACCCCCACTTCATCCCACACCACTCAAGCTTCAATACATGCCTAAATTCTACCAAATTATCTTCCCAAGCCCTCTCTCTAGGTCTGAGACTCGCTACTCTCACCAAAAGACAAAAACAATGGTCTTATGGAGTTTCTCAAGGAGGAGTACTCAAGAGGTGAACCTCTCTTCTCTTTCCTTCCAAATAATTTTACATGTTTTATTATTTTGTTGCTCTCTTCCCACCTCAACTCATCCAAGTTCAATTAAAATTTTATTCCCATAAATTTACAAGATTTTCATTATGCTAATTTAATATGTCATCATTATATCTCTTTTCCCCTCCTTTTATACTATAAATGCGAGCATTGTCCATGATGTGTCAATTTATTACACTCAATGATGACATGTTTTCTATTTAAATTAATATCCTCAAGGCTGGTCATGAAATATTTTTAATGGTTCAACCAGATCTTAATATATTTATTTTAACTTATAAAATGTTACATAATCCTTTTACACTAATAATACAAAATTATAATACAAAACAAATTCATTATGTACAAAATGGTTGAAGTTAATCCAAGCATTTATAAATAAAATTTATCTAATAAATATTTCAAAAGTATATAACCCAAAATTATTATAAGATCACTTATAATGTCACTAATATTATATATTTACAATTCTGGATGTTTACCCACATTTCAAATGCACTTCTACTCATTAACACAAGTACACCGGTCATGAATCCCCCAGGATTAAAACGCTTCCAAAACAATAAAATTGAATCTCATAAAAACCATAAAAATGGTCATGAATGATCCTAAGAAGGTTTTAACATATAAATTACATGTTTATGAGGTTCTAGAATTATTAATTGATGATGTTAAATTTTATTATTCAGTTTGTCAAGAACAATCAAGAACACCTTCAAGCTTAAGGTAGGGGATTTCTTAAATCAATTTCCATTTGATGAGTTAAACATCAATGTCATTAGTTTTATATATCCCCATAATATGTGTGAATGACCTGCTATTTTTTATTATTTAAATAAACTTTTTTTTATGTGTGTTTATTTTTGTCACACCTAATTATGTCTTTGATTTTTCCTCAATCTAATGATATTTTCTGGGTAAGGGATACCATCTGTCAATTTATTTAAGAATTCCCCCTATGTTGTGTCATTGTTTTTATTTCTTAATAATGGGGTATGTTTTAAAAACTCCCCTATAATTACCTTATGGTATATAAATAATGGTATACCCCTTTACCTCTCATTAATCGCTCATAAAAACACTGGTTACTATGCCAATATGTTTGTAAGTGGTTTTTTCATCTCAATTTTATTTCCGTGAGAATTCCATTGTTTGACGCTTAATTATTGTTTGTGGTGTATGTATATTTCCATTTTTCATACAATATCATGATTCCCTTTATATTCATGCTATTAAATTATTCATTTGATGGTTATTATGTTCCGGACATATGATTAGACTGATTACATTATGGTAAAATACATTATCTCAACTACCATTTTGTTATGACCTGCATTGTATTGTGCACTTAATAATCCTTATGTAGTGTACCTACTTCCCATTTGAGATCAATTATCATTTAAAATTATATTTTTATTAATTATTCATATTCTCATATCATGGATATATTTATTTCCTAAACTGTATAACATTTGTCATATG
Organism: Viscum album; assembly: GCA_963277665.1. Taxonomy (NCBI): domain Eukaryota; kingdom Viridiplantae; phylum Streptophyta; class Magnoliopsida; order Santalales; family Viscaceae; genus Viscum; species Viscum album. The sequence goes on along the minus strand of OY728133.1, from coordinate 1,156,236,052 downwards.
GTGTTTATTTGGAATGTTGTTTCCACTATCGAAATTTTGATAAATCTGTATCCTCTTCTCTAAATAGATTTGGAAAAAGAAAATTGCTCATGTATTAAATCATTGTATATAGAATGATTATGACTTCAAGTAGTGGTTGGGGCTAGCTGTATCCCCTCAATGCATCGAAGGGTCTCGTGAGACAAATCAGTTGGTGGCAAACACTTGGTGTTTGTTTAAAAAAATCATTTGGGTTTATTCCCACATAACTAAATCATTTATCAGTATTACAATATCATGTTTAAAATACAAGACATCCAATTAATAATAATTATCTTTATTCAAAATCTGTTGTTACTATCTAGGAGGTTTTCACTATGAAAAAAATATATGGATGCAATTTCATTCTAAATTTATTAATGGCATGTGTTTTTTATTTATTCACCATGCTATATGAAATAAGCCTAGTTGTTAATGATTTAGTTATTATTGATTCTTTCTTACACAATTTTTAATCCTTAATGAGAATTTGATCTCAACCCTTTCATTTTTAACCACAGACATGTTATGAGTAGGAGATCATTTTTTGAGTTTTGGTGGATGCAGTTTTTAGTTTTTTCTATGTATTGTAATTTGTTACCATTACCTATGTAATTTGAGTGAAGTTTATGTATCTAGTTTTATAAATAAAACTAAATATAGTGTTCCATTGGGATTTCATTCCTTCTTACCATTCCAATTTAACAAGTAATGCACCAGCTCCGGTCTAGAGGGGTCGGGGTGTTACAATTGGTATCAGAGGATGTTTAGTAGCATTCTTGGAAACTAGATTAGAAATTGATGATTTGGGAATAAATCGCTAAAGTTTTATATTAGGATAAAAGCACAAGAGCATCCAGGTATATTGGTAAGTAATATATTAAGTTCATCTTTCTAGAAAATACATCCATGTCTGGATACAAATAGGTTTAGGTGGCTCTAGCATTGATGTACCTAGGAGTGAAAAGTCCGACAAGGAGAATTGGGCTTGACTTGGGGTATCTTGGTAAATGAAAAGGGTTCTTTCTGCAGTCTTAATATTTCCACTCCTGGGGGTATATGATTAATATAATTCACATTTTCTTTACAATTAATTATGAAGGATTTTAATGTAAAATTTTTCTCCAAGAAACCTTGATTTTCGTATTAGTAATGCATAGAATTTCAATCTATGTTAAGTGATTTATTATTTTAGATTAATAACCAAAACTTATGTATTGAATTTTCTAGAAATTTATCCTAGTAGAAGTAGGGGAATCAATAATCATTGGAAGTGTTGGTATCTCTTATTGAGAAAGTGAACACAATCAATGTTGGAGAAGATCAAATCATGACCATATTGCAGAAACTTACTCAAGTTGTGATGAATAACCATGTCACACTTATGTTGAATTGTTTCATGCGTTAGAAAGCCACATGTCTTAGTGTTACTACTAATCCAGTTGTTGTTTAGTATATGATCAAATCCCTCGAAAAGATATTAATTTCATTAACATGAAATTAAAATGAAATGGTAGTGATGGAAATATATTTTCTCATGGGTGATGCTGAACAATGATGGACCATGATACAAAATACCACTAAGGAAGAAGAAATATACGATATGTAATGGAGGACTTTAATGTAAATATTCTTCAAATAATATTTCCCCAGCAAAGAATGAACCTAAATGAAGAATAAATTCTTTGGTTAATGAAAAGGGAAGAAGGAAGTGTTGCTGAGTATGAGACTACCATCATAAGGTTAGCCAGGTATGCAATAGATTACGTATGTGACTCTGCAAACAAGAATGATCATTTCATTGAAGGTCTTAAGCCATGTATTTTATGGGAAGTGGATTATAAAAAAATTTCATCATATGATGAAATTGCATTAAGTTCCATCAAAATAGAGAGATAGTTCTCTAGATGAAACATGTTCTAGGAAACAAAATTACGAAGTGGTACTCTAATAATTATGGAAAAAGTGATGTGCCAAAGAAGAACAAGGGAACAAAGCAATTTTCATTATGCATGAACTGTAGAATGAATCATCAAGGGAATTCCTTGAAAGGAATGTGATTCTATAATAATTGTGGAGAAAATGGTCATTGATATGATTAATTCAAGGGGAAGAAACCACTCAATGATATTAAATGTTACAATTGTAGATAGATGGTACACTATGCAACAGAGTGTCCTAAAATCCAAGGAATATGTCCTAAAAATAGCCACGAGGGAAAGGGAAAGCATAAGAGATTAAAACCACAGAGAATGAAGTTCATAATGATGTGGTGGAAGGTACTTTAATTGTTTCCTCAAACATATAAAACACTTTATTAGATTCTTGATCACTGCATTCATTTTTATCATCCCAATTTTCCTAGAATATTAGACATATCCAATTCGATTTTATAAAGGATTTTTCTTTGAAAACAGATTTGGGGATGTATTATTTAAACAAAGGCATGTCGACTAGTCCTCCTCAGGACCCATAAATGTGGTTAAATTTCTATCTTTTTCATCATACCAAGGACTTATTTTTATAGAACTCTCGGTATGATTCTTATCTAGATGCACCCCCAATGGATATATTGAATTATATTCTTGGATTTGAATAGATCCCAATGTCTATTGGTGAGAAATGAAATATTCCAATTGAAAATGTACATATAGTGCAATAATATATTGTCTTATTTCCAGAGGATTTACTTAGACATCTTCTAGAGAGGGAAGTTGAGTTCTCTAAAGATTAAATTCAGAGTGCAAGACATATATCAAATACCTTGTATATAATGAACACTGTGGAATTTGTGGAGATGAATAAACATCAAGACGAATTGAGTGAAAAGGTATTTATTCGACCTAGTGTTTCTCCATGGTGAGCCCCATTCCTATTTGTCACGAAGAAAGGTGGATCCATGGGGCTATACATTGATTATAGGGAAATCAATGCTATTTAAAAATAATAATATGTATCCTATAACACTAATTGATGATTTATTTTATCAAATTCATAGAGCATAATAATTTTGGATGATTTAACTTCTATTTGGATATCATCAGCTGCGTGTGAGAAAAGAAGATGTTCCTAAGACAACATTTTGAACCATGTATGTGCATTATGGGTTTCCCGTATTGTCTTTCGAATATACTAATGCACCATTAGTTTTCATGGATCTAATTAATAGAGCTTTCTTTGAAGATCATGATGAATGTATTGTGGTATTTATTGATTATATCATGGAAAAATACAAAATCTATGAACACCATGAGAATCACTTGTAGATTATTCTGAAAACTCTTAGAAAAAAATGAATAATATAGAATGGTTAGTAAGTGTGAATTATGGCTTAATTAAATTTCTTTTCGTGAATTTTTTTCTAGGGATGGAATACTAGTTGTTCATGTGAATAAAAAGGAAATCCTAGAATGGCTCAAGACGACAAACCTTAGAAAGGTATGTAGTTTTATGGGCTTAACAGGTCACTATCAGCATTTTTTTCCAGAATTTAACCTCACTAGTTAACTCACTAACCATGCTCACACATAAAGGAATAAAGTTTGTGTGGATTGAATAATGTAGCTAACGCTTGGAGAAATTGAAAAGTAGATTGGTCAGTGATCCGATTTAGATAATTCCATATGGAAATGATGGATCTGTGATATACAGTGACACATCAAAGAATTTACTGGATGCGTCCTTATGAAAAATGATAAAGTTATTGCTTATGCATCAAGGTAGTTGAAGACTCATCTGAAAAATTACACAACTCATGATCTTCAGTTATCTGGCCTAATATTTTCTATAAAAATATGGAGACAATATCCTTACCATGAATAATGTGAGATAGACACAGATCTCAAGAGTTTTAAATAAATTTTGACATAAAAAATAAAAATGAGGAAAAGGAGATCGATCAAATTACTCAATGATTATGATTTTTCAAAACACTACCACTCCAGATTGGAAAATCAGGTGGTAGATTCTTTGATTAAAAAATACCATGGAATTATGTATAATATGAGGGTTGAAAGGGATCCTATGTTCACTGATCTAGTAAAGTTGGATATGGGAAATATCAAGGAAGGTAGCGCATCACTACTGTTTCAAATGGTTTCCAAACCATCTTTAATGGAAATGATAAAATGTTCCTACAATGATGTTGAGGAGTTTTAAAATTATATTAAAGATATAAATGATGGGAATTTGATTGAATTCGTATATAAAGGTTGAGTTTGGAAATTTGGAAAGAGATTTGGTGTACCTTCTATTCCAGAGCTAAAGAGGGAACTATTGGATGATTCAAAAAGATATAATTTCTCAATAACCATGTTAGAGAAAATATGTATCGATATATGAAAGAAAATTTTTTAGTGGGACAACATAAAGAGGGAGATTTTTTATTATGTGTCATGTTTTTTGGTTTTTCAACTGGTAAAGAATAGAATACAACATCCTAGAGGAGTCATAAAACCCCTTCTTATAACTATGTGGAAGTTGGATGATATTACACTGGAAATTTTCATGGGGATACCAAAGACTCCAAGAAGGAATGATATGATACTGGTAATTGTCGACAATCATACCAAATTAGCACATTTTATTGTTATAAGAGAATATATACCTCTTGAACATTAAGAAAAAATATATATTAATGATGTTTTAAGAATGCATGGTATAATCATTTAAATTGTTTCTGATTGTGATCCCCATTTTCCATCACAATTCTAGAAAAGTCTTCAGATGGCCCTAAATACTGTTATTTGTTAGAGAACTGCCTACCATCCATAGACGGATGGACAATCAGATATGACTATTCAAATTTTGGAAGACATGTTGATGTCTTGTTCACATGACATTCAAGGTATGTGGTATCATTAATACCTCTCATAAAATATTCAAATAATAAAAGGTTCCATTCAAGTATTCTGATGGCACTATATGAAGCATTAGATGGAAAGATATTTCATACACCAACTTGTTGGGATGATAATTGTGAAAGAAAACTCAAAGGCCCAGATCTTTTGGAGGAAACAATGAAAAAGGTGAATATTATCCAAACCCATATCACAATAGCTCAAAGTAGGTAATATAGCTATTAAGATAACTAAAGGAAGGATTTGGAATTTAGATAAGGAGATCCTGTTTTCATAAAGGTATCTCTATTGAATGGTATTACATGATTCTATAATATGGGTAAATTGAGTCCCCGATACATCATACCTTTTGAAATTCCGGATCAGATTGCAGTCATAGATGACTGTTTGAAAATGCCGCCAAGTCTCTCCAATTTCCACAATGTTTTAAAAATATATATGTAATATAAATTCATTCTAGAACTAGCACTTGTACTCACCTATGATTAAATAGAACATGATACCCATTTGTTTTGTTGTGAAGATCCAATAAAGATTATTGATACCAGAGAACTAGTATTGAGAAATTAGATGACTCACCTGGAAAAGGTTCTTTGGAAGAACCATAATATGGAGGAGGAAACATGGTAACCTAAGGATTTTAGGAAGAAGAACCACCCACATCTTCTTAAAGGGATTAATAAGTGTAAAATTTTGGGGATGAAATTTCAGAAGGAGGGAATAATGTAGCACCCTATAAATTTAATGGCATGTTTCTCCTAAATACACTATATTCATTAGATATCCTATATTTCTTGAATCACTGAGACTATATGTAATAAAACATGGTTATTTATAGGATATAGTAATAACATATCCATCAAACATATATTTTCCGATTATGTAATTTGAATTTTGAAAATATGACATATGCGGTTGTGTTCAGGATGATACATTGTGTATGATTGATCTAACATAATATTTAGTGAATAGTGACCTACCATTATGAATAATAAACTACCCTTTTAATATTAACATACCCTTATTAATAGTAATAATACACTTATTAATGGTATCCATACCCATGAATGTATAAATAAATTTAGGCACCTCAAAAATGAAGGTGATTATTTTTAGTGATTGTACTTTTCGATTAAATAATTATTTTAATTAAATATTAAATTTATCATATTAAGAAAATTATTTGTGAAAAATAAAGTTCACTTTTGAATTATACTCATTGAAAAATGGTTAGGTTGAATTTTTGAGATTTTTCAGAAAGACTTGAATTTATTATGAATTGTAAAATACAATAAATAACGATAAATTCTAAATACTTGATTTACATTATCATATGATATTCAAGGAAGATGTAAGCCCACTTGGTTCGAACTCACATGCCATTATTACTATTTGGGGCTACATTAATGAAGACTATTCATAGTCTTGAGAAAATACATTAAAATAATAACTATAATTATGTAAAATCCCGCCTCCCCTCCAATATATAAACCACCCATCACCCCCTTTTCCTTCCACACCCCTCAAGGTTTACGCCATGCCAAAATTCTTCCAAATAATCTTCCCAATCCCTCTTCCCTTGTCCAATCCCTGATTTTCTCACCATAAGGCCAAAAAACGGTCTTACAGAGTTTCTCAAAGAGGAGTGCTCAATAAGGGAACCTCTCTTCTCATTTCTTTCAAATTCTTTTAAACGATTTATTATTTTGTTGCTCTCTTATCACATCACCTCATAAAATTTCCATGGTAATCCCATTACCTTACTTGTATTATATTTTTATTATGCTAATGGAATAGTTCATCATCATCTCTCTTTTACCCCACCTTTTATAATATAAATGTAAACACCGTCCAAGATGTGTTAATTTTTCACACTCAAGCAAGACGAGTTTTCAATTTTCATTACAATCCTCACAACTGTCCATTAAAACATTTTAATGGTTTATACTAATATTAATATATGAATTGTAAATTATTCAATTTTTTGGAATCCTTACACACTCTTAATATTAAATAATAATACAAAACAAGTTCATTATGAACAAAATGGGCAATGTTTAACCATCCATTTATCAATAACTTTTAACTAATGAATAATCTACAACTATATAGAACAAAATCATTATAAGATCATTTATAATTTCACTAAAAATATATATTTACAATTCTGGATGTTTAACCACATTTCTAATGAACTTTCATTCATTAACACAAGTAAACCAGTCTTGAAAAATCGAGGAAAACAATGCTTCCAAAACAATAAAATTATATCTCTTAATACCCATAAAAAAGGTCATGAATGAACATAATAAGGTTATAAAATATCAATTAAATTTTAATGTGGTTCTGTAATTATTAATTAATGAATCTAAATTTGATTATTTAGGTCTTAAAGAGCAATCAAGAAAACCTTATAGTATAAGGTAAGGGATATCATAACTCAATTTCCATTCTATGAGTTAAACATCAATGTCATTAGTTTTGTGTTATCCCAAAATATGTGTGAATTACCTATGGTTTTTTATTATGTATATCCACTTTTATTGTGTGGGTTTATTTTTTTCACACATAATTATTTCCTTGATTTTCCTCAATCTAATGATACATTATTGGAAAGGGATCCTATATCTCATTTTTATTCAATAATTACCACTATGATGTGTCCTTGTATTTTTAATTCCTAATGATGGGGTATGTTTTTTAACCTCCCCCATACTGAAATTATGATATATAAAAAATATAATACAATTTTATCTCTCATTAATCCCTCACATTAACACCTGTTACCGTGCCAAAATATTTGTAAGGGGTTTTCTCATCTCACATTCATTTCATTGAGATTTCAAAATTTTTCCACTTATTTCTTGTATATTGTGTATGTGTACTACCATTTTTCATATAATATCATGATACACTTTATATTCATGATATTTAATGATTCATTTTATGGTTATTATATTCTGGTAATATGATTTCACTGATTATATTATGGTCAGGGACTTTGTCTCAACAACCATTTTGTTGTAACTAATTTTTTTTGTGAACCTAATAATCCTTATATGGTGTACCTGATTTACATTTGAGTTCCCATATCATTGAAATTATATTCATATTATATATCCATGTTATTATTTCATTGATATGTTTGTTTCTTACACTATATATGATTTTACACATAATGTTTATTAGGAATATTGTTTTAATTGTGGAAATGTTGATGAATCTGTATCCACTAATCTTTATAGATGTCGAAAAGGCATATTGATATTTTATTAAATAAATGAATAAATTATTATTTTAAATTTCATCAGCAGGTGGGGCCTGCTATATCTCATCGATGCATCGACAGGTCTCGTGAGATAAATCAGTTGGCGACAAACACTTGGATTTTGTTTCCAAAAATCAAATGGGTTTCTACCAACAGAACTAAACCGTTTTAATGGTATTATTGTATCACGTTACAAATACATGACATAAAATTAATAATCAAACCCTTTATACTTTTGCAGATATTACTCTCCGTTAGGTTTTCTCTATGACAAAATCTCTGGATAAAGTTTCATTCTCAATTTATTAATGGCATGGGTTTTTTAATTATTCACCATGCCATATTGACTATGCCATGTTGTTTACGATTCAATTATTATTGTTTCTTGATTACAAAAATTCTACCCCGTATAGAGAATTTGATCTCAACCCATTAATTTGATTCCATTAAATAGTTTAGGAAGAGGAGATCATTTATTGCGTTTCTGTGGATGCAGTTTTTTGTTTTTGTTATGTATTGTAATTTATAACCTTTTACAACTTAATATGAGTTACTTGTATGTATCCAATTTCTTTATGAATACTAAACTAATAGTTCCTTCTGTATTTCATTCCTTCGAACCATGATAATGTAACATGTAATGTATTGGCTCAGGTCTAGAGGGGTTGGGCTGTTACAAACCATGGGTACAGTCCTAAACCACCACCTTGGTAAAACTGTGGGTATAGGTATAAACAAAAAATAACTTTAACAAGTGTTTATAAAACATGGTTATAGGTTTATTCCATTTTATATAATCTCAATGGATCTTATAATAATGATTATAGCCTATAACTATAGGTTTTTGGGCTATATAGATACGTTTGAATAGTGGGCATTTGTAAAAATTAATGTATTTTTAGCTTGAATGAGATTTAACATTTTTAAAGATATGAAATGATAATGTCAATAATGAATGACCCTATATATCATAGAGAATACATATCTACATGGATTAAAATTATTACATAAAGTATATACATATATGGAGGTTCCTCCAAACACGACTCATATATAACTGAGAACATAAAATTCCCTCACCTTAATGAATGTTTCTAATATTAAGAGGGTATCACCTTCAAGATAAGTATATGTGGCTTGAGTCAAATTGTTATGGGATACATAATGATTAATATATATCTTATCTACAATCCAAACCTGAAATATAATAAAATAAGTCCAAATTTTCTCCTTAGTATTTGAGAATCCATGTTCAGAGTGCATTTCCCCAATGAAAGTCCATGTAAGGTGTACTTCATTTTGATACTCATATACATGAGATAGATTTATAAAATAATAAATTAACGAATACTATGTGTGGATTGATTTTGGTTATCTTAGTATACTTTTAGGCATTTAGTAGGATGAATCTATCCCAACCATCAATTATTCCCACCACTATATCTTGGGTTTAAGACCCCTTTTTGATTATTTAAAGGTCATGTCCTCCACCTTCCATCGATATAGTGCGATCATCTTTTTAGAACTATGTGTAGATTGACTCCTATTTTCACATGAAACATAATGATTCCAAGATCTATTATCCAAAGATAAATATTGAATTATAGTAAATAAAATTATCCTTTTCTCCCTAATGTTCAATATTTTCCATCAGTATTGATACTTCCTCATGGCTCCCTAGTAAGGTGATGTTAAATTTTCATACATTTAAACATGTAATTGATCTATGTATAAGAATCCTCACTAGAAATATATGTGTGTTGTTTTAAATACATATTCCATTAATATGAAGAAAATCTATTTAGGCATCACCATTAACTATTCTACTAAAAAATCTGGGACTCGAATAGTACACACTATATTTGAAAATAATTTATAGAAAGGTGGATTAAAATGACTATAAGTGCCTTGATAATTTTCATCCCATTATATAGTTTGATTCGTTTATTTTACTAGTTTACTCAATGTCATGAATTCATTCCAAATCCCCACTCCATATTTTTCCCTGAATGCTTTCCTAATTCACAATATGACTTCTTCCCTTACACATAACTAAGATGATTCTATTTTAATATGCCCCAAAGCTAGATCTAAGAAAGGACCTTTATATAAAATAGTCCTCATCATTTGAATGTAAAATATAAACTACAAAATAACATTTTAGAATGTCTTAAAGTTCAAGATATATGATTCAACTTGAAATACAATAATTTAATAATATTGGTACATTATAGATTAAATATATTCCTTTTTTATGAGGTAAATATCTAAAGGCCTATGAAATGAATATCATATCCCAATGTTCTATTGGTATCATCCTAATGAATTTCCCCCTCATATATGATAGAACCTTAAATGGACCTATAAACCTAAATTACCTATATAAGAGCTAGATACTCATAAGGGTTCTTATCATAGGGTTATTATATAAAAAATGGATTGATAAAAAACCCATATTTTCATGTTAGATCACAATGTTTAGGGTTTCACCCTACAATTACAACAATACCATTATTTTGTATATATGAAAGTATAATATCATAGGAGTGTCCAAATAATCCATTTGTATATAAATTCTCATTAAAATAAAGAAATTACCCCTTTAGAACCAACGAGCTATAATTATATGAGAAATATTTTTATAGGAACAACATGGAGCTTCATGATTTTTTTCTCAAGATACATAGTGATTTATGAATCATTTTTTTTAGATTCATCAATGGGTAAACCTCTATCGCTAATCCATTTAATGTAATCTTTGTATTTTTGGGGAAAAATCCCTTACAGTGTCCTCTTAGTATGTTTTGGCAGTGACTGTGTTTTTTGTCCAAGACACATGACTGAAGATGAGTATGGTTGGTGTTTACTGTGATAAGTGTTTTAGGTGGAACAATTTCCCAATGTTTTCGATCATTTTGGTCTAAAAAATCATGGGTTTGGTTTTTAGAAAAAAAATTTATTTTTATAATTTAGTTCACAGAATTGAAATGGAAAATCCAAAAAACCAATTTATTTCATAGAAATGTTTTGCTTACCATGAAGGATGGTACTCGAACGAAAGAAGAGGAATGACATGAAGATATAATATGGTTCATGAGAAGGTTTAAAGTTCATGGAAGGATTGTGGTATGTGGGATGGATTTTCTTAGAAAAAAAAGATTATTATTGGGGCCACCATAAAGGAATAAAGATAGTACACGAACTATGTATGGAAATAGTTCAAAAAAGAGACATTACACGTTGAAGGTGTAACTACTTTGAAGATTTGGGTAAATATCATGTTTGTGGATTTTTCAGATTTATTATCCAAATATATGGTGTACTAGACCCACCATCACGTAGAGTGATTTTTAAATGAAAATATATTTTCTTCAAGAATATGGTTAACTCACAAAGTGGTTCAAGAGGGAGAATTCCATGATGGGTGAAGAGTTTCACATAAGCAATTCAATGAAAGGGTTTTTTCAAAGAACTGTAGTCCTCAAATGATGAAGGAATTACACAGAATCAAAATTTATTAACGAAGGATGTATGTTGAGGTGGTACACATTAGTTGTTTGTGGAGAAGATACACATTGGTTGAAGATGATGTGGTTTATGGAAGAGGTGGTCCATGAAGCATATTTGCTACGCAGTTCACCAAAGAAGTAGGTTGATCATAGATAGTCTTAAGCAATTTGTGAACAACATTTCTACTACATAACAGTATGCGTGAATGTATATTTCATATATAGGTGAAAATGAGCTTCAACCGAGCATCTACCAATAGTTGAGGATACAATATTTCATGGAAATGAAGGGTCCTACAAGTCCATAAACGGTGAGTGGTTCTCTACTAATTATAGTGAGTTAAGGAAAAAAATAGTGATCCTTTCCAATAGTAGTGAGCTAGATAACGAGATATAAGGAGTGACCATGTGGAATTTAGTGAGAAGACCCCAAATATTTAAAATACAGTGATCATAGTCATAGAAGCGATCTAGCCAAAACATTGTTATTGGTAGTGAGATTTAAGGGATTTGGAACATCATCACTTCATCGTTGTATGCTCTTTGGATGTATCCCACTAAGGGTGAACCCTATTAAATAGTTGTGTCATGTTCTTCAATTCAATACTATTCATATATTGCTACTGGAGAAAGATATGAGTGATTGTATTGTTTAAAAAAGAAACAAGATCACCAGGGGAGTAGTTTTAATATTTCATACCCTGATTCACCCCCTCTCAAGTTATTTGACATAGTAGATGTGACACGTAATCGTGGTAAGATCATGTCTAAAATAACTCTATCAGTCTACCTAAACATCTATTTTTTCAAATAACTTTTCATTCGTTGAGTGTCTCAAGTGTGAATATAAATTTCATGATTATTGGAATCGAGCATACACAACTACATAGGACTCATGGTGTAGCTATGAAAACACCAAATTTCAAAGCCTTGTCTTCATTTACCAAATTCTCTAGTAGACTCCATCGGTTTTCTCCTCCTGTGAGCTCTCATATTCCTCAATATATGTTTTTCAATAACTCTCAACTATGATGTTCAAATATAGTTCTAACGGGATTATTTGAAAGCTAACATAATTATGTTGAGTGCTATTCCATCCATTCAAATTCTATCTTCCAATATGTTGTGCTATTTTAGAGAATTTTCATTTTACCTATTTTCGGGGTGTTGATGGTTTGGTTGATTTCTACCAATCCACATTGAATTTGATTATTCCCTTGGATGATGACTCATTAACAACCCTTTAGTAGGTGGTACTATCATTTTCGTCGAGAATTATAGAGTTTTCATAGCTTTACCATTGTTCTTTATACCCGAGGATTTTTACTATCAACGTGTGTGTAAATTTGGTACATTGGGTATACTATACCTTCATGTTAGATAGGAACTATGGATATGATGATAATAATACAATAGATAAATAATGATATCAATAGGCACTAATTTAATGGACCAGTAACCCCCTATAACAAAACATCATAAAACATATATAATAAAAACTATAAAGAATGAATAACTAAAAAACTTAATAGTAATATCAAAAGACACTAGGTAGCATCATATACATGGATTTATGACTAGACGACGTACAAGGGTGACCTATTAAAAAAATATACAAGATGATATACACATATTCAAAAAGTAGAAATGGATTCTCTAATATCATCTCAACCATATTATTGGTCCTATTCTCATATAATCCATCTTTATATAAATCATATTAAATATCTCTTGTAGGTTGTTTTCTCTTATCGATAACTACATACAAGAAATATACTCATATTCCAAAGGTGGATTGAGTAGTGTGGGAGAGGACACACTAGTAGGACAAAACGATGTTTATATGTAAAAACATTTGTGTACATAGAAACATCAATGTGCATGTATATATAGAATATGAAATTGTGATGAATAAAAAAATAGGCTGCTTAGGTTCCACTTGGACACCTAACAACTCTACCTACGTTGGATATTGTCCCTAATGATGACATGATTGGTAACAATAAATATAATATGAATATATTCATATTATATTTATATTCTTCCTCCCCCTATAAGGACTAAGCACGTGTGAACATAAGTAGCCACATACCTAGAATACTAGGTATTGGATAGACCAGAGCATAACTCAGTAATTCATAATAATTCTCAGTGAGTCAATATGATCTAGATTAATGGTAACATTCATACATATCTAAATTAATGAGATATGTGAATCTCGTCACTCGAGACGGTGGGTGAGATGTCATGTGAACACCTGAAACATGTTCTGTTGTGCGTCATGCCCACCATCTGTATAGCATTAATGGTATGAGGCATCATGATAAACTATCAATGTGAGGAAGATTGAATCATCAATAATATTACTTACCAATAAAATTCCACTACCAATATTAATATAATAATAATAATAATAATAATATCATTGAGGCATCACCTCTCATACATTATATCCACCTAGACCATTATAACCAATGAACATTAATTCAATTAAATCATTTAATAATGAATTAAATGATCGGTGTTTGTTTCCATACTTCATAAAAATTTAAATCCATGATTTAAATTATATTTGAAATAAAAATATAATAAAGATTTAAATTCCATATAAAAAATCCAGTTATTTATTCAAAATAAGAAAATTCATTTGAAAAGGCTCAGCGAAGCACATGGAATGCTACATTTTCTCCTAGGAAAATAACTATATTGAAATTTACACTAATATGTATATCCATGAACATATGAGGTGTTTTTGTTTTAATGGAATTTTTTAATAGTGGGGTATTCCATTTATTATCAATGAACAATTCATATAAGTAGTATTAGTTAATTGATCATTGAATTATAAAGGGTTATTTCAAGACAGAACACTCAACGAGTGTCTCTGATCGTGTTTATAATCTTCTAATAACAAAATAATGACCCTAAAAATTATAACAATGCAGGTATAATGATTTTTAATTAATAAATAAATTTTATGGAAATTTGAGAAAAATGATCAACTACTGCACAATGCAAGGACTATTAAAACACCATAACATTTGGGGATAATGAGGAGACTACTAACTTTAGAGATGTTAATGACTCCTCATCTGATGGAGGCGTCCGATTAAAAGTAGATTGGGTGAAATAAAATAATGTTAAAAAACAATAAAAATTGGTAAAATTATTATATACCTATATATCTAAAGATATCCTATGACAATCATATAATTGAAGGCAGAGGAATCCAGAGAATACCTCTAACCATCAAATACTTCCTTTAAAACTTGATTCCAACTTCTAATTACTGTGATTTTAAAAAAGAAATTTATTTTGCAATATGAGAGCTCTTTGGAGGAGAAAACCAAAAGAGTCTCCTAGAGAATGAGGTAATAGAATTGGAGGATTATAATTTAAGTTCATTTACGGAAAATACAACATTTCACCATAAAAATGGGGTGAACAGTTGGCTAAATGGTGTACCAACTGTGTGAATTGGCTCTATCAGTGAGGTTTGAAATTATGCACAGTCATGTTCCTGGGGGAAAAATGTTGGATAAACAATATTTTGACACTTTTTATCAAAGGTCATACACTATATGGTTCGGAGAGACCATCAGTTCTTGGTTACATGGTTTTTTCTAACCATGTGGCCCCATCTCTTTACCAAAATCTTTGGGTTCCAGGTTTCGAACAAGACCTGAAACCATCATAAACTACATGAATCCTTTGGGTAACATCATATGGTATGTTTAAAAGAATTTATACCAAATAAATTCATTATACCTTCATAAATGGAAAATTCATTAAAAACACCTCATTAGAATATAATAATAATTTTCATGTTTCATACATGTTTTAAATCACTCATTTTGATTCAAGAACCTCATGTTTTGATTTATGATTATAGAACTCCATAATCTAATAGTTTTAGAACGTTATGGATCCATTGGTCCTCAGTTGGGTTGTCATTTTCCACCCCTAGTCCAACCACTATGATCTCAAACTCTGTTCACTTCCGTGTGAGAAAATACTAACTAACATTATAGTGATTATTCACATCATGTTATACCTCACCATTTCTTTAATGGTTTACCATGATTGTTTAATTCACTCAAATTTTATAACCATAAACTCTATTAATAATTGGATCATACTATAATACCCGAATTTTTTTTGAGAATGATAAATTATAAGTTCCAAGAATAAAACCCATAAATTGTAGCCAAAGAGAAGTTTAAATCTTGAGTCACTAATTTATCCTATTACATGAATTAGGGAATAAAATTAATCACAAAACAATATGAAAAAAAATTATAGTTTAAATCAAAACACCAAAAAAAGACAACATATAATCACTAAACACATTATCCTAGACTTAATTTAGAGATATTCCATGTGATTTATCTATTTCCCAAATATATTTTCTGTACATTATGATAAGAATTTTTTGGAACATGGAATATCCTTGAATATTACATTATTACCTAAAAAACTTTTTAATTAAAGAGTTTGATTTATAATAATTTTTTTCGTTTATTAGTAATGATAATACGAGACCATAAAGGAAACATTTGTTTGAATATATATACACACTCCTAATATGGATCTATAAAAACACCTAAAAATGTCCTTTAAATTAAAAAATACGAGTTAAATATGGATTGTTGCCTATTATGCATACAACCATAAACCATTTCAGTTGAACCTATTATTAGAATTTGTTTAGTGGTGATACTCGACATATATTTCCCATCACATCATCCCAAATTTTAATTTCTCAATCTATGATTTATAAAAGTCATAGTCAAACTCATCAGGTGTGTTTGATATTCTCAATGTGACACATTTTTACATGAGGCTTATTATTAGAGAAGATATTTGAAATCATACCCTTGAACTATTTATTAGTCCTCATTTTCTGATAATAAAAAACATGGCATGATGTTTTGATATTCAAGATAAAAAAGGTATTCCCACTTTACAAGGTTTTATATAATAATATTAATACTTCATTAACATTGGTCTTTTTGTTTTCCCCGGATGTATAGAGTTCTCTACTCATTTGGTTAAAAATTTTAGATCAAAAATATCAGTAGGCTTTGTATCATGTAAAAAATTGATATCTAATCTCCAATTATTTATCCTATTATAATCTATAAATGTTATATACCTATTGATACAGATCAATAAAACTATACAACACTCCCAGAGAGTGGAAGTACACCATCACTAGTAGGGATGGTCACCTTGATTTGGCTGATCAAGTTAATTTCTCCCAATTTAACACACAATCCATCTAATTATATGGTCAACGATATGAAACATTATAAATAAAAAAACCTTTTTACATTTTCCTGGGCATATAATATATGAAAATATTCAAGGATTTTTATATACCAGTAGCACCAAAATTTTCCATTTCACCGTAGGGCTATCACAGACACTTTTTTGGATTGGTCGCCTAGATTTTATTTAGTCAATTATACAAAACCATAAAAAAACATGTGTTCAGTGAGATTTTTCCTAAAACACCGACATTAATTTTCTACTAGGATATAGCCTAAAATACATGAACAATCATTTGATGGTGTATATAATCATAATTTTGTATCCCCTATTTATGAAATTTTTAATTTTTCTAGATAAAAAAGCAAACTCCCCAACTTTTGTTATGTCAAATATGTTTGACATAAAATAAAATACAAGATAGAAATATTTTCATCATCTTCTGGTACATAAGGGAAGAGATACATAACTCTATTAGGTGAAATTTTTAAATGGGAATCCTATGAAAAATTTTATTTTCTACTTGTTGGGAATCCATATTGCCTAATAGAGGAATAAATTACCATTTATATGGAAAAGTAAAATATTTGGTTTTGTTGAAACCCGTATGGGGAAATCTATTATTGGTTAGTTCCCAATACAACTATGTCTAAAAATATGAGTCTTTATAATATTTGGTGACATATAATGATTCAAATATATCAGAATCAATCATATGATCATATAAAATGTAAAAATATTCTCACAATGTTTCTTAGACCAAGAAAAAGTTATAGCATTCCTATATTCCTAGCATATTACTTCAAAGGTTCTTATATTTCTAAAAAAAATTAGGTTTTTAAGGAACTACAACCGTTTCTAAAAAAGTCGATCCACATTATAAATTCACCCATATGATGATTTTTATCAAATTTAGTCAACTTGAAACACCCATATGAACTGATCGACTAGACTATTACGATGATAGTATTTGGGCTTATCCCCATCCATGAGCTACACTATTGAGGAAATAATTAAATTATTATTTCATGTTGTTTAATATTATGATGATGTTATTTTTATGAAACATGATTCTATTACAATGGTAATACCATTATATAACTATCATGCATCAATATTCCTTTCATAGGTTATGCTTTGATGAAATGATTAAGAAACCTGTCACATTTCTATAGGTTATAATACAATGAAATTTTTAAGAATACTAATTAATATTTTGGGTTATGATGTGATAATATGATTTTAAAACCCATTTTATTTCATGGGTTATAAAATGATGAATGTGTTACTATCTTTTCCAACACATATGTTTGTTTTTTATTATTCATATTCGGGAACGTGAATTTATGTTAAAGTTGTTGTTTACATGATTCAATTAGTCACTATCAGCATGGAGATTGAAGGTGAGCTTCGTTTGTATCAATAGGTTGTTTATTAAATCTTTGGTACTATATTATTCATTGATCAGTTGCCTTAGAAAAGATTCCTTCAGTTGGGGGAACCATTTAGGGGTCTCACTGGTGGTCCCTTCTTCTACTTCTCTGGGAAAGGGTCTCCATATTTAGGTTATAGGTGATCATGAAAATATTAATCTGGTGTCTAGATACAAAATTTAGGTTGACCAACAAATGAACGATATCAAAATGGACTGTGAAAAACCTCCCCTTGTTGCGGATACTCCATTTAGTGGTCCAGAAATGAATGTCCATGGATTTAGTGAGGTCTGAAATCCAACTCCCATGCTTAAAGATGTAAATTATATTCAATCAGAACCTAAAGATACTAATTCTTTTTTCTCTTTTGTGACATGATTTTAGGGCCATGTTTTTGTAGAGTATATATACTAAAAGTAGAATAAGTCATCCCAACATTTGATGAGGATTTAATTTCATATAGTGTGAATGCTCAATCCATAAAGCCTAAAGAAGGTGTTCAAAATTCATGCATTTAAGAGCAAGAAATGCAGGACCCTCCATAGGGAGATGGTCTGAATATAGTGAACAAGTTGGATCAATTCAGCTCTCTTCAATGAAAGGTATGAAAATAATCATGGATGCTGATGGGTCTATTCGGCATATGTGGATGATATAGAGATGAATGGATTATTGGATTTACCTACACCTGTAGTTACATGTTCATCTAGGAAAGGTATTCCATCCCAAATGGGGATGATGACTATTGCTTCATGCCCAATCACTAGGGGTGAGTCCAATGTACTCAAACGGGAGGAATCCAATGAGGTTCTGAAAAATATATAATCTTGCAACCTTATTATTAACTTAGAGGAGGTTATGTTCGGAGATTCACTTCCAATTAATTCCTCCCCTAAGGACGCTGATTAGATGCTTGTGAGGCTTCTTCAAGTGGATACCAACAAAGAGAAGATGGAGTGGAATAACAAAAAATACATAATTCACATAAGAGGTTTTAATGAATATAAAATGAATATGTAATTTTACATCTAAACATAAGACATGATGTATTTTAGGTTCAAAGATCTCTTAAAGGGTGATTCAGATAATAATGAATGCTTCCTTCAATGGAAATTTTTTAAGGATAGTGTTTCAAATATGATGTAGTTAAACTTTAAAATATTGAGCCTCTTGTACGATATTTTATGTTTTTCTTTATAATTTTTAGGTTATCCCATTACCTTAACTGTCCTTGAAAAATAAAAAATTAATTTTTTCAAATAGGTATATTCCATTATGATTCCTAACATATGAACTTTTAATTTGTATTCCATTACTCAATATTACAGTCTTCGATGTGTATTGTAGAGTTTTCAAGATTATTTCAATTTTTTTCATAACCTTATTCTCATAATATAATTATTGATATAAATTTTTAAAATTACTGAGAATAAGAGTTCACCATTTCTTATGTTTAATTTCCATAAGTTATGAAGAATGTTTTATAAGTAGGATAATTAAAGTAGATGATAATTATGTGAGAAGTTAAAGATCAGTCCTAAATTAAGATGATTTTGTTCCGTATTTACAAAGGCACTGAACAATGTTGGTCATTAGGTGTGGTTTTTGTAATGTATTTAAAATTATTATAAAAATATATAATATCAATTTTGGAGAATGTGGGGAATTATAGTTGGTATCAAAAGAAATGATTAGTTAAACATTTGAAACTAGGATGAAATTACTTTAGTGATGTCCCTAGGGAAATATCTTAAGATATGGCTAGGTATATGAGTATGGAAAATATATTAGGATGATTTAATGTATTGGAAAATGTGTTGGATTTTTGGTAATGGATATATTGAGTGGTTTCCATGAAATTATATCCTCGTCTAGAAACTATAAGTAAGTGTTTTCTTCTATACTTTTTGGAATATGGACATTATCCAACTCAATTCCCTGAAACAAGAATTGACATATGATCCAAGGAATGATCAACTCCATTTCTGTAATTGAAGTTGAAGGTTTTATATATTAATTTATTAGAAGGATTATGCAATATTATTCGTGAAATATATAGAATGGTTTAGTAATTGTTTTTCATTATGGATTTATGGAAGTTTTTTAAATGCTATTGATAGACTAGTAAAGGGAGTTACTGTCAAGTTGATATTTTTATTTGAGGACTATAATATTTTATATGTTCCAGATGATGAGATAATGATGTAATTATAATTAGATGGTGTTGATAAATATGTAAATTGGTTAGTACTGATTACTGTAAAGGGTTGTTGAAAATGTGTTTTATACAATCAATGATGTATTTTAATACAATTATGGATTTAAGGAATATGTAAAATAATTTTCATAAGTAATGAAGAATATTTTATGTTTTCTAACAATTTTTTAGGGTAATTCAATATTTTTACAAGTTTCAATAGAATATAATATGAATTTATTCACATGTATGGTATCTGACAATCAAGATCGAATTTATAATATTTAAGGGATTCATGTTAGGTAGAATTTGATAAATTTTACGACATTTCTAATTTTATGGATTTTAATGTTTTATATGGTAAATAAGG
Source organism: Viscum album (assembly GCA_963277665.1). Classification (NCBI taxonomy): domain Eukaryota; kingdom Viridiplantae; phylum Streptophyta; class Magnoliopsida; order Santalales; family Viscaceae; genus Viscum; species Viscum album. The sequence continues at coordinate 1,156,215,127 of OY728133.1, read as the reverse complement.
CTATCCTTTTATTGAATATTTTATGATTATCTTCAGAAATGTATTTAGAGAATAATGTATTATATTCAAATATAAATTTGTATACATATTAGAAAACCTATTCTATCCATTTTTTGTGATAATAAAAAAATATAGACATAATTAATTATTAATATAATTATGGTTCTTATAATTTAGAGTTTTTCATCGATAAAAAATTGAGATTAATTTCTTTGAGTAGGGGAGAATGTATATGTTCATCAATGTACAATCAAATGGTTATCTTATGTTAAAAAAAATGGAATGAAATAAAGTAATAATATTTTAAGCTAAAAATTAGTCAAATTTTGGATTATTATATTCAAATAAAATACTATCCAATTATTAATAAATTTAATGATATAAATTATCTTTATCAAGGAAATTTGGTGTCTGGTATATGGTTATTAACCTTATCTAGACCACCCATTTTCTTGTGATAAATGTTCCCTATCACTCTCCGTTATTATCTGGGAGTTAGTTTTATCTTCTTTTTCCATGATTTCACTTCCCATCCATGTTATCATATTTGGTAACCCAGTATGTGTAATTATAGATGAATGTTGTAAATAAATTTCTATAATTTAAGAGGATGTTTTATGAACATTTTTAATAATGTTTTTTATAATGTAATCTTTATATTTTAAAACATTGATGAATAATATGACTTTATATTGTGAAATTCATTTAAAGGGGATAGAATGAAGTACCCCTAGATTCTGTGAAATATTTGATTTTAAAATTTATTAAATCATTTCAATATTTATCATTATAAGAAACACCATGTTTATATTTTATTACAATAAAGAATAGTACTAGTTTTTTGAAACACAAAACACCGATTTTATCTTACGTTACATGCAACAATGTGTTTAAAAAAAATAAAACAAAGGTTTAAAATATTATAATTTAATATAAAAGCTATCACCAAGAAATATTAATGATGGGTGTTGATAATATTTGGGAAATGAAAAAAAAATTACACTTGTATATAAAAGTAATTCCTCAGTGAAAAATTATAAATTAAAACATGAAACAATTGGAAATAAAATTAATATTTTTATAGATTACTTTTTTAGGAGACAATAATGTATTTCATAAATAAAATAAAAATTAACTTTTGGTAAATTATTTAAATGAAATTTAGTTATTATATATTAACCAAAATTTATAACAATAATATTATTGGATTTCTAGAAAGGATAAAATAATAAATTTAATTTTTGGCATAAAAATTTAATTTTTCAAAGAAGATGTTTTTCACCCTGGTGCACTTATTTCAAAACATCGTTTTACCCCATATATAATTTTATTTATTAAATAAACTAAAATTTTGAACACATAATATCAAAATTATCATTGGGTTAATTTTTGGGTTTTTTGAAAAGATTAAAATGTTTTATAAATAGTGAAAAATATAAAATTTTAGCTTAAAGATGACTTTTCATTTAAATTATTTATAATGTTAAACTATAAGTTAAATTGGTTTAAGAGAAAAACTTATTTCTATAAAAAAATATATTAATCAAATTTGGTTTCTTTTAATCAATTTTAGATTTAAAATATATATAAAAAGGTTGTAAACATGTAGACATTTTCTCATAGACACATCACATCCTTATCATGTCTGTGAAAATAATTTTTTAAAAATAATTCCACTTTTGAGAATTGAAAAATATTGGATTAAATATTTAGAATAATAATAAATTATTATTTTTAAATAAGGAAAATTTATTTTTTGACTAAAATGATTAGTAAAAAATATTAAAACTAATTTAACACAACTATGGTTAAAAAGGGTTTTCCGTGGGCTAAAATAAACAAATAAGGGATAAAAAATGAAAACATGTATGTCACTAATATTATGTAAATATTTAATTTTTTTACTTATAGATTAATTAATGGACCTTTTTTGGAGCATTTTTCATGATAAATACCTTTTTTTTACCATTTTATTCTAAAAACATTACAATAGTGCCACTCAACTCACTTTTTTGAGGCCAACCACTCTCTTCAATTTCTCACTCTATAAAAAGATTTTAGTTCCACCAATACATAATAAAATAAAATAAAAACATATAACACCTCATTCCATAACCCTTAGTTTAGTTATTGATCCATCCTATTATGGAATTGGGGAAAACCAAAAAAGGAAACCCAAAGATATACTAACATTCTCAACGAGCGGTTTTAGTTTATTTCTTCCTTCACCTACATAACTTCTTATTTAAACATGATTATATAAATAAATTAGTATCTCATATATACTTGCATTTTTTATGTTAATTTAATGACCTAAAACCATTTATACATTCATAATATGGGTTATGATATCATTGTTCACGTGTACACCGAACTACCTCCCCGCGAATTGATGTCATTACTGTTTTCCATTAAAAGCTCTCAAGATTTAATATGATGATGGATAAAAATAAAATTTATATATTTTATAGTATTATTATAACTCTTGAGTCATTATTTCATATATATGTTTTATACACTCCATTCTTCATGGGTTATAATAAATCACTCCTATGTACACCAGATTACCTCTAAAAAAAAGGATGTAATTCATTTTTACTAATGCTTTACATGGAAAATAAAAAGGAAATTTTAATAAATATATTTAATATAAATGATATAATTATCATATTAGTTAAATATTTATAAAAAAATAATATATCATTTTCTTTCATTCATTTTCATCTAATGAAAGATGATAATGTCACTTCTGTAGGTGTGGACTATTATATTCACGAAGCGATGTGATCCGTTATTTTCATCACCATACCCCATGAAGGATATCTAATTAAAATTTAAAAGAAAACTATTATATTCAAAAAAAATTTATCATTATATAAATAAATAAAAAATAAATCCCCTCAATTGAATAATGATTTGATAAAAAAATGAAAACATTACTCATTCGTACGTATCACTTATAGTCTCCATGATCATATCATAATTCATTTAAAAAACATCATATTTCATGACTGATATTAAAATTAAAATTTATTTATAAATATTATAATTATTTCATTATTTTTATTATAGAGATGATTGAACCATGATCAATGCCATATGTACAAAACAATAAATACATATTAGAAGAAGAAAGCAGTTCTTACACAAAATATGAATTTTACATGGGATTGTTAATAGAAGGTTACTAAAAGGTCATATGTAAATAATATATGGTATGATGTAAATACTTATTATTGTTTAATATATTTATAATTGTATTATATTTGTCATACATGTGGTTCGAATGTGTGAGAATGATGTTCAGACTAAATGAATCAGATTTATGTTTCAGTTTTTAATTTTATGAGACTCTTTCCATATTCACCAACAATTTATTTTTTGTCGTTTATATGATTCCGTTGATAGTATTTTACGGTAATTACAATCAAAAATATTTTTATTAAAATATCCATTTGATCAAATTACTTTTGGTGGGTTTATGGTTCAAATGTTATCGAATCAGTAAAGGATTTGAAGTCACTCTTTTATTTATAGGCTATATGCACAAATTCAACACCACTATTTTATGTGTTGTGTATATAATTATTAGTTGACAAGATATAAAATGAATATACTTCTATTCATTGTATTAAATGATTCAAATTCGGTTATTTTTTATCTGGTCTTTTTATTCAAAATATTATTATAGATATAATGAATTTCTACTTCACTTTTATTTTTTTGGGGAGAAAAATTCTATATTCACCATGTGTTTCTATAATGTCATTTTTATACTACCCATTTATTTCATTCATGATTATTACAATTAAAATTACTGTTATTTACAAATCCATTTTATGATATTCCTTTCATGATTTATTCGGTTCAAATTTTACTAAATCTATGGGGTGTTTTTGACTTAATATGCCTTCTATAAGATATATGTCTATGTTATTAAACATTCATCCTGTATGGGGTGTATATAAAGATGATATGAAATTTAATATAATTAATTAATTAAAAATAATTAGTTTTTAAGTTATATATAATTATGTTCATTCATGGTAGTTTTTTCCCAAGTTACCAATATGGTAAAGACTTTTTGTTACAATATCATTATTTATCAGGATTTGATAAGATTTTGTTTCAGATAATGAAAATTATTTCATTAATATCTCAATAAACTCATTAATTTTCGTCTCCTATACTTATTTAATGAGAATACATGTTTTCAATTCATTTTATTCACTTTATATGCTCTGTATTTCAAAAATGGGTTTTTTTCGAAAAATAATCCATTCGGTCAAATCTCATTTTCTTCAAAAAAATATGTTTTCTAAAAATGATATACAAAATTTTATTAAAAATAATAAAATGAATCATAATAGATATTTGACCTATTTTTGAATTTGTAAAAAATTGTTTCAAATGAATCTTCCAGCCATATTATAAACAATTTTAATACATCTTTTGCCTAAAATGTGAAAGGAATCCTTTTTTAACATGTATAAAATGAATGGAATTTCAAAACATAATTTCATTTGAATCCAACACTACATGTTTTCATTGTTATTTTAAAAAAAAATTAATTTCAGAATGTTTTAACTTTGAATACATGTTTTTTCATATATAATGGATATATTCATCATTAAATGTTTTAAATGATTTTAAATATTACATTATTGGTTTTCATGTTTATTTTCATAGGATTGGAATTACATGATATTTTATAAACATTTGTATTAAAAATTCTTTTAAATAATGTTTTTTCTTCAATAAACATTCAAAATAATTTTCATTTTAATTTTATTCACCATATATGATGGCGTTATTTGGGTTTACTTATATTTACAACAAATATGATTTATGAATACCATTATTATTCTTTCCCCCAATGATTTATGTTTCTGATGAAGTAATTTTTACAAATCCTCTTTCACATACATATGTGATATCTTGATAAAAATATTATGAAACCCAAATTTTCAGCAATTTTATGATACGATGAAATGTTTAAATGATTATGAAACCTCGTTCTTTTACCTAGGTTATGATATGACGAAATGTTTACGAAACCAATATAATTTCATTGATTATAATTGGATGAATTTTTTAGGATCTTATCACACAAATAATTATAATTTTTATTATGGGACTACAGGGTCCAATATAGACCTCAAATGAAGTATGTAATAATTTTTTTCATAGGTGACCATAGGGTACAAAAGAGGTTATGAAATCCCAAATGAATGTATATGGTAGGTTATTCCATGTAAAAAAAGGGTACATTGGAAGTAATTAAAAAGGTGGTTATCCCATGGCTTACATGTTATGAATGTGTGGTGGGTATCCATGACCTGATATCTAATATAATAATTTGTATTCCATAATTCGATGTGTTATTATATTATTATGCCCTTATGGATCATGTTGATATATTTAATTATGATTATTGTTATATGAAGTCATGATATTTATTCCATGACTCAGGTTTATGATCTTTGATGTGTTTCTAATGGGTTTGAAATGGTTTTCCACGTGTTATCATGCTTTTCTTCTCATTTTACACTATTTTATCTCATTTTTCTAACATTAATAAAAATACGAACTCACCCTATCAAATATTTTACTTTCCCCTAGTTATGGTGAATTGTTTCATCAGTAGAAGTACTAAAGGGGAAGATCTTTATGGAACATAGTGAATATCCTTCATGAGTTATAATTATTATGTTCCACGATTCCAATGTCAATAAACTACTATGATTCTCAAGCATGTTTCTATTTAACAGATTAAATATTCATAAAAAATGATGTAATATATATGTATGAGAATACTAGGATTCTATAGTGTCCCCTTTACCATAATAGAAGCGATGATATTGGTCTCCTACCATTCATGGACATTTAAAAAGTCCCCTTTAATAAATTTTCATGAGTAATAAATATCTATCACACATAATACATAGATGTATCCAAATAAAATATAGACAAATAATTTTTATGACCGTAAAACTCCATGTTGAATTTTTTAAAATCCTAAATATATTCATTAAAATATATATCTGAATGTTTTCATACATCATATTTAATAACACATGCAATGTAGTGGGTCCTTTAGTGTGAAAAATGTTTAGTAGATTTGGTGAAACATCACAATTGATTTCAGTCATAGTATATGAACCATATCATACTATGTTAGTGGGAACTATAGTTATGTTATTGTAATGAAATATAATGTGGATAATTTCATGAACCACACACCGCATTTCATTATAAATGATAACTTTAGTTGGTGTAAGAACATCAAAAAATTGAGGATATGGTGGCTCTAAATTCATTTATGTTACGATAATATGTGATCAAGTCAATTTTTCATTAAATAATCATCCTTAAAGGCGAATATATAAGGGTGGATGTAATATTTTAATAACATCCCTAGTCAAAGATTAATTTCTAATGAAATTTCCTCCATCCAATTCTTGATATACTCAACTATCAATATCTTAGACGGGAGAACCAATGGATAAATAAAATTAAACACCTATGGGATTTCGATTACCACCTACACATACACCACCAAACATGGAGAGATACGTACTCCATCATCATTGAAATGTGAACAAATAATTAGTGTTTTTTCAAATAATCCTTAGTATAAATGGTGAATAAGAATTGTTAGGAATCTTTTCTTATTGAAAAGAAAACAAAATCCTATAAAATATGAAGAAGTGATAAATGGTAGGACTCTACTAAAACCGTTGTTAAAAGATTAAATTGGTGTATCTCCCCAACCAATTATCGAGAAGATTCTCAATTGATGTCATAATCCACATCGATTAATTTATACCCCAATAATATTGATTGATGATCAGAGTGAGTGATAACATTTTATATAAAACAAAATATTGTGTCTAAATCTCTAGTGTATGCCTCAGAATCATGATATTGGCTATTATATGAGAAATTAAGTGTATACGTGACCTTTAAAAACCCTATGAGATTAATTTCAATCCCATAGAGTGAATTACAAATCTCTTAATATTTAATGTTGTTTTCAATTAATCCCACACCCTCTAAGACATTGGATTTCAATGTTAATGACAAATTGGAAGTAGTATAAAAGCTCCACTCTCTATGGATAGAGGTACATGGTGTTTCACTTATTTCTCTAAAAAATGATATTATTATGGCCCCATTGAAGACAAATTTTTCCGATTAATTCCTTCTCCCTATGGATACTAATAAATCATCTTCTTAGGTATAGATACCTCTACCAGATGGTCATGTTTCACATCACCGTCATAAACTAATATACCTTTGATGTGATGTAATATCACAGATACCTATTTTATAGGGTATAACTATATTAATGAATTTGTGTAATCTATTATAATCTCCATAATGAAATCAGTCAAATGAAAGAGTACTCATCTTACTATATATTCCTACATACAAATTAATTATGGAAATCTATATAACAATGTATTATTCTTTGGTTTAAATCTTGAAGGATGACCATGGAACTTTTCATTGATGAAATCAAATTTCCTCCAAATCTTACAGGGCTTGTATATCATTTTCGCACATCACATATCAATTTATCACAATGGATAATTCCAGTGACATGCCAATTTTCCACATTTAATCCTTGATATTTATTCTCACACTAATTATCATAAATATAATGTTTTTATAATGTCATATGATGTTATATTTTTGACTCACAACCAAAACCAATGAAATTTTTAAACAAAAATATAACAAATAACCAATTATTTAAGGGGATATAGATTTATACTGTTAAAGGTAAAACTAAGATAATATGGTTGGTTCACCTGTTGGGTGGCATTATGTATATGTCTCAATGCTCTATAACAAACGTTTTACATTGGAGGTCTAACCATAAATAAATTCTCATCAAATGAGTGACTTTTAATTTTATTAGATGATGCACATGTCATTGGGTCATGATCACATAATTTGTATATAGTATAAAAAAGGAATAGAAAAATGAGTTTTTATAGACCACATACCTCAAAAAAATATAAACTCAACTAGGAAATGTATTATTTCATTACTCACATACCCCACATATAGTCGGCCTTATATAAACACCATGAGTTTTTGATTTCAATAAAAAACATTAAAAATGATTAATTAAATTTTTTATTATATTTTAGTAAATTATAAAAAGGATAATTTTAGCCAATAATGAAATAAAATAAATAAATAAACAAATACTTATTTTTCATCATCTCCATGTGGGAATAAGGACCAAACATCCATGGGTTGTCTACAACACACATCCTACTACATTTTCAGTAAAATCCTTTTTGTGCAAAAAAACAATGACAGAACATTTTAAAAAATAAATTTTAACAACGAAAAGAGAAACGTAATAACATACTATTGATAGATCCCAAATCAATGACACCTGTTAGAAAAAATGTGATTCCCCATATATTGGATGATCCATGGTTTCATTATCCTCAATCAAATCTATCTTGATCTGATGACTTCTCCTTATGATTTATATAATAAAAAATGAAAAGAATTATTAGAAAAAAGATACCTGAAAGAGAATTGACAGTATATTGGGATTGTAATGTCTATAACTCATATAAAGGTTTCCATCACAATGGATAAAACTTCAATTAAAGGAGTGGTGAGATACTAAGAGATCCTAGATACCAAAAAGTCAATTCCTATCACTTCTTATGTATAGGATTCCAGGGGGAGGGTTTTTTAGGGTTATAGAATATTTATGTAACATAATTAATCGATTTAAACAACCCAAGATGAGTTTAATAAATGAAAAATGATTTCACATTGTATATTTTATCAAAAATAAGATACATGGTCTAGAAAATATGTTTAACATCATGACACATTTGGTCACACTATGAATGTTCATGCCATTATTGTTGACACCATTTTCACATTGATAAAACACTCGACACACGCGTAAATCCATTTTTACCTAATGGGTACAATATTTATAATATAAATAGGATTATGTAGTTCGTTTTAGGACCCTAAGAATCTCATTCCACCTCTAATATTCTCCCAAACCATACATATTTCAAGTAGAACATAAAACTAGGACAAAACTCTCATGTTTTGAAATTTTGGCTCAAAATCTATAGTTCAATTTGTAAATTAAAAATTATCCATCATGATAGTGGATAAAAATTATAACATTCACTAAAATTATCAACTATCTGGAAATGAGTTCTTAATGTCCCCCACCATAATATATTTCATCCCTGAGAAGCCTCTTCGAGCATTCACCAGGAGAACCACACCTACATGGGCCGGAAAAAGATGAAAAATTCAAAATGTTCTAATGTGGAAAGTGGAAATAGATTTCACTAAACCACTCTAGACACAAAGTGTATTATTAAATAAATTATATCCACTATTTAAACCCCTCACTGAACCACTCGGTGATGCTTCAAGTCACCCATAAAATATGAAACATCACTATATCATTATAGATGTTACAAATAAGTTCATGGTTACCCCCTCTTTAAAAACCATCATTCCATATCCACTAACAACACATGAAATTCCACACCACTGGGGTCACACATTAAATCAAAACCATGGCATCCGAAGAATTTTCTCAACTAGTATTATATCCTAAAATGTTTCTATATTGACAAAAAATTTCAAATGTATTACCATGTGTTGTGTCTAATTCCAATCTGAATTTAATTTTATTCAACACCTACCTTAGTTTACAATATGTGCCAAATTATTCAGGGAACATCCTGATGAAATATAAAAATTATTCCCTCAGAACCAAAAAGAAATTATAATGAAATGGTATAAACTTACCTATGAAAAATAATTATTTCTACCATACATGTACCTCTACCAGTGTTCATTTCCTATTTTTCACCCTAAAAACATTTCATCACATTTTCAACCCATAAAACATATCATGAAATATGAATTGATTTAATAAAGAAATATATGAATTTTTTTCACCATTGAAGGACACCACAAATCATGGAACACCCAATAGAACATGTTAGAAACTATGTATCACCCTAGGAATATCCTTCAGATGACACTCTATTATTTTTATGCTGACGAAAATTATTTGAATTTGTCATTTGTCTCATCTGAATTCCTGATCTAATATTTCCTCTGAGCTGAATATTTTTTACATTGAATCATGCCAATAACAAATGCCTCCCTATATTTCCAATGAAAGATTTAACCAATATAAAAAAACTTTTAATACAAGGATCATCCTGTAAACACATAGTTTGATCTAACCACCTTAAAAATTCCCTTACACAAATTTATAAGTGTAACCCAAAGATTGTTTCTTCATCCATGATAGGAGAAATTTTGTTACATTGGAATATAACAGAATTCAAGTGGTAATCATTAGCCAGGACTCCCTGACCATAAGTATTTTATTACCTACCATCTACCAGAATTCAAGTGTTAATCATTAGCTAAAATCACCAAAACCTAATGACTCTCTTCCAAGAATACATGATGTAATTTTTGGAATAGCACAAATGTCTCAAAAATACCATAGATTGTCTTTCTCATCCCACATAATTTCCAAGGGAAAATAAAATGATATGTTGCACCTATCCAAACCAATGGCCCCCATAATTGGTGCACATTATCCTGATTTAAAAAAGTTGTATGTTCTTACTCCAGAACAACCCATTCACACATCCCAAAAAGGAATTGTATATATGAAGAACATGGAACTACCTTGTATTCACCTGGAACCGTATGTGACATAATTTATTATAACCATTAACTGAACCTTAGTCTAAATCCATGAGTCTTACATTAATAGAACTATGATAAAATTCCCATTCAAAATATTTCCAATGTCATATGGATCATTAGTCCCCTTGGGATTAAGAAATCCTCAATTATCTCATTAAATAGAAGACAATTCACTTGAGTGAAGTCTAACAACATAATTATTTGTCACCTCAGTCATTATTCTCAGTTTAGGAGAATCAAACCATGCTATTATCATCCTTCAATTTCCATCAAAGGTCAACATTTATCTGCATCAATCAACCTCAGAATAGTAGGTTCTCACATCAAATTTTTTTCCCTAAAACATGGCCTCAATGATAACTACATTCCATCACTGTTCCCCATTTAGAAGAAAAAACATAATACCCATATTTTTTATAGAGACTCAATAGCACCTATATTTCATTAACTCTTTAAAACAAATCATCTTGAAATCTTTGGTATTCCATAGAACGTGTCACCACTGATCAAACTAATCACTAACTCGCAAAGGTACAAGTGGAAACAATGGCCCAATAGATCTCCCACAAACCCCTAATAGTCATGTCTCAAGAAATACTATAATATTGACACACTAATCAATATGTCAGTCTATCATAATGTTATAACTGACAAGAAAATTTCCAAACTCTCACACCAATGTCACATGACATCAAAATCTCAAAAAAACATTATTAGGGACAAAAGAACAAAGATAATGAAAATGCCATAATTCATTCAACAACTAGGGAACTCATTCCCTCTAATCATTTACACATCGCAATACTCCCTAAAAGAAATTACACATAAATAAACCCACAAAAAGACTTATATCAAGGGGTATTAATCATAAGAACCACGCTTTAATATATCCCACTTGGGTCATCATATCTTATATCCATAGGAAACAACCATCATTGAACTAACATCTCACTATAGAATCACAATCATATAAAACAGAAATAATCAATATTAAAATTTTACTAGTAGAGTGTAATTCCACTATGTACATTGACATGAGAAAAACATCTGATTAGTTGTTGAAATTTTAATCAATTGTTCAACTATCATTTGTGAAATCACATAGTAGAAGGCTTATATGCCTTTTAATTTTTGAATACCTATTATGATCCATGAAAAACATATTTACTCATTCATTCAAAATTAAAAAAAACTCGCTAGCCTTTTTCGAAAGGACATGTACCAGATTTCTATCATAATACAAACTTACAAAACACATGTCCATCGATCAAGGTGAAAATTTAACCCAAAATGGAAATCATAATAGTATCCCCTAAAAATGGAAACCGGTTCTACTTCAAAGAAAGGTGATCTTGGCACAAAATACCATTATTCATCATAAGCCCCAAGAGATTACTAAATATGAAGTATACAAGATCCAAATATCCAAATACAAAAGAAAAACAATGCCTTTAGTACAAATTTGTAACATCCTACCCGGATGACTTGATAAAAAATGGCTACATTGGTAAACTACATGACCTCAATAACACAACCATATAATTCTAGAGGACATCAAATAGTATATAGGGTAGAAGATGGTAGAGTGAGGGGAGACTATTCCCATAAATTAGATTGTTTAGTCACAAATAATAAATGAAACATCATCTATAAAAATAACTAATAAGATTATGCATTAAATAATAACGTTCATTAAAAATTCTTCTAATGAGGTATAGCATAAAGAGAAATCCAGAATGATAAAAATATATATCCAATCAGCATATCATAAATAGAATATTGAAATAATGAAAACATTCAAAATGGGATCTATGATATCTCTACGATAATCCTTATCATGTCTCGAGATTCCATCCGTGAAATCTTACTTGACCATGCTATCTTAGGCCAACACTGAGAAAAGTGCATGTAATATCCATGTAAAATCAACTATGGTACCAAAGTGAATTGGTGGAATATGAATGGTGATACTAAAACATAGAAGTAAACCACCAATTATGTCTAAAAAATCTTGTTTTTTTACATACTGTTCATGAAATAATGTGAAAAATAATGGTATTATTTTAATAAATTCATACAAAACATAAAATAAATAAACATGATAGCCCTTTATTTTTGGGATGATTCACTAGGTTAAAAAAATATGGGTTGTCAAATTTTCAGTGACCTTTGAGAGAATCATTTAAAAAAGCCTACAATAATAAAAAAACAACCTATTGTGGTACCTTTCCTGATATGTTTTTCAAGACATGGATGCACATACATTATGATCGATCACCCGTAGCATAGATGAATCTCTTAACTAGGATGAATCACTAATTCTCGGTCCCATGAAATAGTGTTCCTAACCTGTAGGTAAACAATAAAACAATAATCTCATCACTAGGAGTCATATATAAACATACACCACACCCCCAGTGAACATTTAAAAACATAACTATCACCTACATGCATCCAGTATTGATGAATCTAGTCCAAAATATGTATCTACATTGAATACATTATTTAATATATATATTATAATGTATCAAGATATTTGGTTGTCTCAAACTATTCACTTATACCTTATGCACAGAAATAAAAATTGATTTGTAATATATTATAGACTCAAAAGTTTAGTATCATTCATCGCTCAAGAATCAATCATAGAAGTGTAACCTCTAAATGAAATGATTAGCATTTAATTTGTATGAAATCACACTAAGAATAATAAACTTATCATCATAACTAATATTGTTAAATTATTCAAAATAAAATTTTCCTCTCAATTTAAATTCCCTAAGGACAGGTTCTCAATTATAAAAATTATTAGATATAATTTCGTTTAAATTATCCCCTTACCCATAAAAATTCATTTACATCCTAATTGACTGATTTTTCCCACATGAATACATTTCAATCATTCAACTCAATTTAGACATTCTAACCCGGTAATCAACTATCCTGTTATCCACTAATATGACAAAAGCCAATTTCAACCAATTTATTAATTTTCACATATTGTATATACTTCACCTACATTACATGTATGTTAATAATGATGACCAATTAAAGTAACATTCTAAATTACTATGATTAATACAAGATATTTATTTTAATGATTATCAACACTATTTCCATGTTACCCCAAATTAAAATTAATCAAATTTATAAACTCACAACCATATAAATCACATAGTTAAACAAAAACAATAAAAATATTGATTTATTCAAGGAGATCATGGTTTATTACATTTTAGTTTCAACTCTATATCAAGGGTTAGTGCACCACTTGGGTGACCACAAGTTTACGTATCATTGAAAATGACCCAATAAAGTTAATCAAATGACTAAGAATAACAGTATTCTCAGCAAATAAGTGGTTAAAAGTCCCATTTGGTTGAGTATATGATGTATTTTCATGATAACACATCACTAATATACTATAAAATAACTAAACAGGAACAAATGGAGTTGTCATCAACCACCAAACTCAATGGAATGTAACCTACTTCTAGCATGGTCTAAAGATATTTCTCATGTTTTCTATGTCCAGTCAGCCTTCTTCATACTCAATGAGTTTTAGATTTCAATCCAAAACACGAGACTTATTTAGTTATAATTAATATATAAATAATTATAAATAATTATAATTAATTAGATTATAAAAACCAAAATCTCTACTAATGGTAAAAAATACCTGTCTAAAATATTTATCAGGTAATGTATCCTATTAAGAATAATGAACGACTAGCAAAGGGTTTTTTGCAACACGATTTTTACACCATTTTGGGTAAGAGACCAAAAACATGACAATTCAATGAGAACCAATCTAATAAAATAAATTACAACCCATTAATAGAGAAACCAAAAAACATACTATTGATAGATGACACATCAATGTTTCTTGTTAAAAAACATGGGATACTCCTTCATAAGGAAGATCCAAGATCTCACAATCCTCAGAGAAAACTATCATGTTTTGGTGGATTTTCTTCCCAATTTCAATATTTTGAAAAACAATCCATGATCTAAAATAATAATGAATTTTAAAATATAATTCATAACATCTAGTGATCACAAAGGATAGAAATAACCAATAAGAATCCATCAGAATGAATGGTCCTTAAATTTGATGATATATAAGATATAATGGGCTCTTAGAATCCCAAAAGGCCCATTCTATTCATTTCATGTATAATAAATTCTTGGGGAATTATTTTGTAGGGTTACAGATTGTAATTGATTCTCAAATCATATACCTAAAGATCCCATGATGACATTAAACATGAAAAATGATTTCATGTGGAATGGTTTCATGAAAAGCATTTATATGGTGTGAAAAACCTATGTCACGATGTGACACATTGTGTAACATAGTGAAAATTTACATCATCCCCCCGCAATGATTTATAAATCCTAAAACAACCAAAACCACATTGAAAAATGTTTTGTTTTTTATTTATAATAAAATTTATGACATAATTGGGCTTTTAAATGTGGTTTTATCCCCAAAGCCGCCTATTCCGCCTCATATATTAACACGAACCACACGAGACATTCACTGGATCTTATAAAAAATTTAAAAACATAGTTTTCGAAAATTAAAACCTCTAGATTATCTTTTCTAGGTCCAATATTCAAAATGTTCATCTACCAATGGTTAAAAATTCATTCTCCCATTAAATATCTCATGTGAGTAGATGTGTGTTCATAAAATCTACCAACCTAAGATAACTATGATATCTAACCTAATTTTGTTTATAAAAAATGCATCCTAATGTTTATTTTTTGAGGGGTATGTAGTCACCCTATGGAAACCATTATATAAAAAAAATAAAAAATATGCCATATTAGGACCTCCTACAAAGCAATCGATTAATCATGAAAAAGATACTATGAAGACTAGAGTGACCCTCCTTTAGTTATGTTTTCCCTTGATCAATGTTACCTCTCTCTTTTCCTCACTAATATAGGGGTCCAAAAAGAGATTTACAATAATGTTTCCCCTTAATAATGAGGGAAATAAATGTAAATATGTTGCTGATAACTCACTATAATTAACAGTTAGATGATGTGCCATTATTCAAAACGACGAGCCATGGGCCAATGGGATTGCATCCCATGTATAAAACCATGATGGTTTTTATTTAGGATTTATTCAAAATAAATAATAATGGGCTAATATAATTGAGATTTTTATATAGGTAACATCTATGATAGCTATGATAGGGAAATTTATGCTCAACGCCCAATCTTGCGTAATCCCAAACAATAGTCTCCAAACATTGGACTAGAAACTGGAGCCTCTATTCATGTTTTCCCTGCCACAATCTCTCTTTTATCACCTAAGAAACAAGTTTTTTTTTAGGTTTAAGGGTTTACCCATACATGTAATCCCCAATAAATCCACTAATTGTTTCACTACTAAATAAGGAAATTTTGGTGTCACAAGTTGTAAAAAATACATGGTGACGTCCTAGTCACATTATGTAAAAAATCAGGATGACATTAAGGTTTCATAATGTGAAACTAAATGATAATTTTCACATCATATGATGTTAATCTAAAATGTATGGTCCATTTAGTTGAACATAAAAAATGAATTTAATTCTATGTAGTTTTTCATTCTTATCATCAATGATACATTGGTCATATTCTCGTGGTTCAAATCAAATATTTTTGCCTCTACCTATCCATAAACATGGGTCAATAATTTTCAGTGGATTATCCACGTACTTCATCTCATGTTTATATTTTCAATAAGATTGGTTTCTCTACACATTTATATATATTAACTTTCAAATCCCAATAAACATTAATTAATTAGATATTCTTTTTGGACAATTTTTTTTAATTACATTATATTAATTAGTCCATACACTACTAGAGGTAAATATTTCCTTGGATTATCATGCTATTTAATTTATAGGCCATATTAAAAAAAGGTGACGTTTCTCTCAGTGCTACATAATTTTTATTTAAAGAACTACTTCATACCTTAGAGGGCACATTCTTTATGAAACCAACCTATCATTTTTGGGAAATAATCCATTCATGGTCAATCATAAAGGGTTTTTCCTGTGTAAGTCTCTCACTAACCTCCACTGGGAACCTTTCACCAAATCATTTATACCACAAAACCTTAACAAAATGAGTTGTTCATTGTCACATCAATATAAAATGAATGATGTGTACAATTATGTGGAACAATAAAAAATGTGTTCTAATTCCATTCATAGGGGTAAGGGATAATCCTTTCTTATTGGCCTTATCCTAACACCACCAACACTTATGGCCTTCTTGTATAGAGATAAACTATAGAGTTCCCAACTATGTGTAATTAGAAATCACATTATAATAGTAAAAATATCTATATAATAAGAAACAAAGTTATAGGATGACATCCATATATATATATTCAAACCAAAACATATTAATGAATTGTTGACGGTATAGGGGTAACCAATACCATGATGAGATTTGAGAAGGATTCCTTAATATGACATATGTTTATAGTAGTATCCAGGCGTATCTACGTGTCCCCTCAAGAAGGTACAATGACCCTAACATCCCACACTCTCCCCCAATTTTGATTAAAAATAACTATATATAGTGTCCCATTGATCACATATCTATGGAAAGCTAGTCTGCCCTAAATCAAAACTAGCATAGTGTGATCAGGCATCAATGTTTTCATTATAAACTATGATCTTTATATATATCTTATTTATTTTCTATTTATATCAATGTAATTTCAATTTTCATATAATAATCATATTCATTTTATAATTTCTTATATTATAAAAACATGACACTATTGAGAAAAAATTCTAACATTTATATTTAATATTTCTCTTCTATATATATATTATCCTTTAAAAAAGGGTTCAATTATAATACTGAGATTTAATTTTTTTATTGGTTTTCACCACTTATATATTTATTTATTTCATCCTAGATGTAAATATTAAAGCTCTTTCATTTATGATGAAATATTTGTTTTTGTAAAAATAATTTAAAATCACTTATTTCCACTTCCATGGATATTAATGTACTTCAATACACATTTTTTCATAGTTTCTTTTTTTATTTTCATTTCTCCATTATAAAGATATTATTTATTAAAAAAATCAATATATTTTAACACTCTTTGAAATGATTTTCAAAGTGAATTATATAGTTTATTTTACGACAACATCACCAAAACACAATAAAAACTTTTTTTATGATTTCACTTCTAATTAACCCCAATTTAAAAAAACTACTAACCAATGAAAATTTAATTTATGAGTCACTAGTTACATTATATTATGATAATTTTAATTTTAGTGTCTTAATTTTGGGTATTCTCTAGTCAGTTTATTGATTTATTATTATATGATACCTTATGTAAACATTTGATAACCAATTTTATTTCCATGGGAAAATTGTGATATGATGTATGATTGTTATAATGTGGAACACATATTTACAATATATCATTATTTATCAAGTGGGATTTGAATTATATATCCTTTTAATACATTGGATAAAACATTATTCCTCATCTGAATAACATAACGTATTTGTCGTGTTACTGAATCAAATATTTTGTGGTACTCCGGTTGGGATTCTGAATATATTTTTTTATAGAACATTGGAATTAATTTCAACTCTATTCAGTAAATGACTCTTATTATCCATGTTAATGTAATATAAAAATATTGTTTAACAATTAATTGTATTTAATTTGTTTTTGATGTTTATATTTTATTATATGTATTTTTTTCCAATGAATTATTTTAGTTTGAACTAATAATTTTTTAATTCTACCATAACATAAAATGTTCATTGAAATTGTTCAAAAATGATTAGAACATATGATGATTGATACATATCTCGATCCAATGGTCAATGGATTACAATGTCTAATGTTGTTTCAACCGAACCCAGAAAATATTGAATCCAATTCTTTGAGTTTGTTACAAATTTTTTTATAAATTCAACTTGATGCTTCATGTAAAAATGAATAGTAAATATTATAATTACACTACAATTAATCATTCTGTATGTCATCCCTTTTCCCTTTGAGTTTTTTGACATTTATTTTTAACAAGGTTTTATAAGATCTGTGTTTTGTGATGTTAAAATAGTAATTTTCATAGTTTTACATTTTTAATATTTAGTTTCGAAATACTTGGGATCAATGAGATTTTAGGGATGGAAGATAGTATATATGATTAGTGTTATCGATTTATTACTAGGATATAAAGACAATTCTATTATAACATGATTTCATTCTTTTATGGTTAGGGTAATTGTTCTTTTAGGTGACCAATAATCGTGAAAAATAGTCATTCGGGATAGGTATAATGATACCATGTAATATATTTTAAAATTGAGGACATTCTGTGTTTGGAATGGTGATACCCATGATTAGTTTTACAAATTGTACTAACACATTGGATAATAGTGAAGGATTCCATTTAATTTTATGTATATTCTAAAAAACATTCATTTAGAAATTTATTTATTTAAGCCCTTAAATTCATTCATTATTCTTCAAATTATCTTCTATTTAGTTTGGATTAGTTATATTTTATTCTAGTAAGTAGAATACTTCTATTTCACTATTTCTGATTATATTAATATTACTTTGGAAATTTTATAAATTTTATTTGTTTTTATATATTTTTATAGGACCATTGAAGTACATGATACTCTAATAAATGATTTTTTTCTCATAAATTATATTTTCCATGCAAAAAAACACTTTGAGTGGGATGGAAATTTCATGTTTCATGTTAAACTACAATTAACTCACAACCTATTATTCTATATTATTTTTCTTCCTAGAAAACACATGGTATCAGAGTAGGTATCTCTTTTTTATTTACAGACATAGTATCAATGACTTACTCTAAATAACTCTATAATTTTATATTTAGCATACATTTATCTTCATATAGTATATGGTTTTTAATATAAAATATATAATTTTACTTAGACAAATGTGTAGAAGAGTGAATATCATTTCATTTTGACATGGAATGACTTATAAATAGAATTTTAATGAAATAAAATTTTATCAGACCACAAATATTTGATATTATGGAAAACGAATACCGGAGATATATGATTAATATTTTTTTACCAACAATTTTAATGATCAATTTATATAATGATATAAAATTATAGAACCATGAGAATGATTTATCATCTTTTTCTCATAATAAAAATATGGAGTATCAGATATTCTATACTGTCTAGAATATTTAACATTTCATAATAGCCCAAAATATAAATAGAACATTTTCATCCTATGATACATTAATCAAAATATAGAAAAGGATAGAAATAACTAACCTCATAATATCTAATGTAAATGTGACTCAAAGAGATACACTAAAATTTGATTATCCAGCATTTTATTTTCTAATTGATGAATTGGGGGAATAGATGCATCAATTACTTGAAACAATTTTTATTCTAATTCAATCTTTGGCTGATTAGAAATATACTGCTGAAGGTATTAGGGAATTGTTTTTGATACTTTTCATACGTAATGATAATATAATAGGAATAATATATATGACACTATGTATATGAATATTGAAATCATGAATTATCTTATTTATTCCTTAATTATGAATGATAATATATTGAAGATATTTGTTGAGAAGGATAAATGAAATAATAGAGTTACATTCACTTAAATGTTTTGTGGTTTAACTTCTAGTGATTTAATATCAATATCAAATACTATGAATAAATATAAAAATCAATCATAAGAATATAATATATACGACAATAAAGGATAATTTTTATGGATTATGTTGCGAATGAATTAAATTTTTAAAAATAAGAACATAAACAATGTAATTAATAATGATAAAAAGGTCAAAATATCACTGATAGTTCCTTAGACAGTATATGTTATTAATTAAAGAAACTAGATATATCAAAATATATTTTCCATGGTTGTAGAGAAATAATTTGGATGTGAAATTCTTAATTATAAAACAACTATATGGTATTTGTGAGACTAATGATACATGGTGTATCAATGGGGAACCATAATCTAAAAGTAGTAGTGATTTAAAATATCATATCATAAATATTGTTGGTTTCTATTAAAATGTTTCTCAAAATGATGTATGCATAATAGGGAAGGTCATTTATAACACACACAATCAAATATCATTCAATGACATTGTCAATTTTTTATAGGATGTTGATGATAGTTGAAACCCACAAAAATAAAATTATAATATACAATTGGATAATGAAATGACTAGAAATATGGATTTACTAGAAAATATGAATAAAAATTAGTGATAGACCTTAATCTTTCAGTGGTTAATATTTCTAAATTATAATATGTTATCTTTAAAATTTACTCTATAGTTCATATTATTTTTTATTAGTTTAACAATTGGGTTGCTTTAATTTATAATGTTAACATTGAATATAGGAAACTTATTAGTGATTTGGATGGGTGAAAAAGTTATATTTATGAGATAACAACTAAATTAAATATTAAAATTGTTTTCATAATATCATTATAAGAGAAGAATTGAAATGAAAATGTTAATTTACAAAGTGAATGTTTAATGATTTTATAAACTAATTTTATTACTATAATTAAATTAGTTGAAATTTTTAAAAAATAAGTAACATGAAGCAGAAAACCAAAACATGTTCATAAATAGAATTAAATATTTCATTATCAAAATAAACTTTTTTGGCCATGTTATGCACTCTTTTATACTAAAAGATAGTGTAATAAGGATTAGGAAACATCAATAATTAAAATGGGGTTAATCTCTTGAATATCACGGGGGTTATATTTTTACCAATCATCCAACTATATTATATTTAAGAGTTGGACATATTTTCATTCCGAAAAGTAAATTTTTGGACAATTTGTGACCAAAGAATGTGTTTGCATCAAATTATTTTTTCTTATATTTTTTTAAAAATTTAAATGGGAATTAGTAGATGGAATATGTTGTATGTGGATAAATTTTACTCTCCACATATTAATAGGGACTAATTTAATTTGATAAAATATATTATGTCAATGGAGGATCCGTCATATTTGGATACAATGTGAAATTTTATATTTCTTATGCGTGATGTTGTTTATCATTGTATGAATTTCATTTATAATGTACATTATATTTGATTACATAAGAAAATCATCATTATCATTGGAAAAAATTCTGATGAAGGATACTTTGTGAACATTGATTATGATAAATTAACTATTATAATACCCAATGGAGCACACATATGGTATATCAGTATAAATTTTATTGTTTACATAATAAACTATAAAACTCTTTTGTAATAATAAATTTAATTATCTTACTCTGGTAGAAGAATATTCAAGTAATTTTCATTTAATTTTTTGACAAAGTATTTCCCATAACATAGATAAGTTTTCTTGAAAAGGGAAATCTTTGGATCTACCAAAACATTTATTTAATTCATCCAATGGTTTTTATCCTTTCTAATTCAGATTGTAAGATAAATAAAGATTTATGTATGTTTCTGACATCCCAATATATGTTTCTATAAAATTATATCACATGGATATTTTTGACCCCATACAAACCATAATTATTTGATATAAAATGTACATGTATATAATTATTTATTATTGAATTAGTTAATAGTGATCATATTTTCTATAAATTAAATCAGAAGTAGTGATTGTTTTTAATTGTTATTTAACCCACGAAAAACTCGAAAAACATATATGTAGTCACTCTCTAGAGTGATTAGGGTACTGAGTTTAAAAAATCTATTTCTAATGATTTTATCATTGAAAAACACATATCATTTAATTTTTTATCACTATGAACTTCACAGTATAATTATTTAGTAGCCATATATTATACAACCCATTAAGAAATTATAATAATGAATCTATGTAAATAATAAGTAGATAATTATTTTTAGTGGGAATCCATAATTTTATCATACTAAATTATATGTAATCTTTTTTAATATAGTATTTAACAAAACCCATAATGAATTTTCGACTGTAAGGAATCCTAAACATATACACATGACCGTCTTGGGATAGAAAATATTAATTTTTAATATTACGTATAATATTCATAAATTTTTTTGAAAACAATGTTAATGTAAATGTCTAGGTTGTTACACCACTAGTAAGTTATATTAAATTTTCAAAATATTGAATCATGATGTTGAATAAACACTATAACAGGAGTTTGATGAAATCAAAGCTTTTTCAAACTAAAAACATGTTGAAGTTACACATTCAAAGTTTCATTTTGAATCCCTGAAATATTAGTTACATGAAAATGAATTATATAAACTATATAATAATATAGAAAAATACATGCTAATGGAGAGAATTATTATAAAAGGTATTTTAATATATATTAATTCATCAATAGAAGATATTTAATTCCCATTATTATCGAGGAATTAGTTAGTATTAATGAATAATATCATTAATGACATCATTTATGATGAGATACCATATTTAAACTAAAAATAAGATAAAAAATTATTGTGTACATATTTCATTTTTATCCCAACATAAACATAAAATGTATTATGACACCATATCTTATGAATTTTAGATAATTTCCATGCAACATGTGCTTAATAAAATTTAACGAAATATGGTTTGGACATTGGTTATGGGTAAAAATTATTTTCAAATAATGATAGTAAATAGGGTTATTTGGATTAAAATTTATGAAATTTTAATATTTTCAGAACAAGGAAGGGTTAAATTGTATGGATTGTAATGAAACATATGATGTTTATCATGAAAAATCTTTTTCTTTGGTAGCTAGGCTCGACTTTATCCATTTAATACCATCCCTAATAGCTCATATTAATTTTTATATGCATCCAATGGATGTTACGAGTGAATTTATAATGTTATATGTCTAATATGATGTATGTGTTTAATAACCTCCATTTTTAAAAAAATTAATACTCTAGAACATGTTTTAAACTTACCAATTTTATTTATAGAAAAAACAAGAACGAAGATCCTATTATGACAATTTAACCTATTTTTATTTTAAAATTTATTATTAATGGAATGGATGACTGAAAAATTTTAATAAAAAAATATTCAAATAATCCACAACTATTCAAATTTATGTCAATTAAATTATATTTTTCTTAACTGTAATGAATCTCACATAAAATTTCATAAAATAAATGCAGATTTCAAATGATATTAACTTGTTATTTCAACTTATTTTGTTTATGGAATCCAAATTAATCATAAAATAAAATATAAACATTAATTAAATAAAGATATGTAATAAATTTATTTAATGATTTTGGTTTTTTAAATTCTTCAATAAAAACTACTCTAAAAATTTACTTTGGTAAATTTGATACTGATTAGTCTATAAAACTAGTTGATGAAAAGATATTAAGAGTAATGATTATAGTATTACAATAATTAACAACTTGTAATTCATAAATTGTATACTATATATCATTGGGTGAGTGATTTTAATAAAATACAAAGGAACACTATTTTTAGGGAGTCAAGCAAATCAACCACTAGCTTTATAGAACTCCAGAACTAGATTTATTATATTAATTCCAAATTAATATTACTATTATGATTTAATCTAATACTAAATATAGAAAATGTAATATTGATATGAATAGAACATCTGTAACCTTTCGTTTATCATATGAGTATTTAATATCATTGTTTATCAGGAAATAATGACCATGTTCTCATTCCCCCAGTGAGGTTGAACATGTGGTGGAATGAAATCTTTTCACTAAGTAGCTATGAATGGGACACATAATAAAATATTTTAGTTTTCATTTTACTCATGGTTTGAATCATTGTAATAGAAAGAATATTATCTCTTTGTATAGAAACCTAACACATCACTCATATACAAATAATATAGATAGAAGACACCACTTATAGTAAGAAAATACGAAAAAAATAAAATAATAATATGATGTATGCAGGAATTGAAAATAAATTCACAAACATATTCAATAAAACCATAAATTTTGGTCAATTTAATAATATTAAATAGAAAATAGGTTTGATCAATGAAATGTGATTATAATTTTACCTTTTTTATTTTATATATATCAATAAAATGAAAAAACATTACGAAATGTGGAGAATGTTTCAAGTACATGGTTTTTATAATCTATAAGATAAATGAATTTATTTGGAATATTTTTTCGATCAATATTCATCATAATAAGATCATATATATGTTTCAAAATATAACTTCTATAATGTTTTATTTTTTTATCTTATTTCACATCTATTTTTATGAATAACTATCTTTAAGACTTGAAATCCAAAGATTATGATATTTTTTTCTCCATACCATTTTAATTGTTATACTTATGTATTCATTATATGTCAAATAGAAATTATAGTGTATTATCTCACTTTATAATTGATGGTAACCACCATTCATTCTATTTTCTATTTTTTTGTTCTTAATAATTAAAAAAATGATTTATGTAGTAATGATTATCAATAGGTTTTTTATGATCAGATAATTCAATAATTATTAATTTTTTATCATTATAGAAAATTTTTATATCAGAATGTGGAAAATTATTTAGAGTTTTCTCCTAGGATATATATAATTTATCGTTTTTTTTTGTTCAATATTTTTAAAAACAAAATTTATTAGTGGAGAATCTTTAAAATAAGAATAATACGTTAAAATAGTGATTATATTTTAAATTAAAAATGTTTATTTTTTTGAAGGATAAATTTTATTTTTGGTATGAAATTATATTTATTATGGGTTTATTAAGTATATTAATATACATGAGATTGTTTATTTTTTTTTATAAAAATTTTATTTAATTGTATATCTGTCATTTTTTTATATTGATATAAATTGTAGGATTATTGATTCAATAATTAAATTTATTAATGGTTTTATGAAAACATTAAAAAAGTCATTAATTTCATTAATTTACATAATGTTGGATACATTAATTTTCTATTGTTATTTTTGTTGTCATCCAAATTCCTATCAATTAAATTTTCCTTGTTATTTTTAATTTATATATTATTAATCATATAAAACAACTTATAGAACAAAATACAATTATTATAAATGAAGAATAAAAAAATAAGAGGTATTTATACACGTTAAGGAACCCATACAACTGATAAAGTAATTTTCCCATGGGAACACTAATATGATCCTTATGAATAGTATATCTGCAAAATGAATAGTAACACCACCCATGAAAGTATAAATAAAATATATCTATCTCATATGATATTATATGATATAATTATATCATAACAAAAGTAATGGAATATTTTAAAAATTAATATTTAATTTTTTGTATTTTTAGAATTCATACTAACTTTTTTACAATTTTTTAATTAAAAAAATAATAAAAAGAAAATTCATTTACAAAAAATTAATTAATAAATCAATATTTTTCTATCTTACGATTTTAGGATTATTTTATGAGACCATAGTTTATTTTTGAATGTGTTTTTAAAGCAGTTTTAAATTTATATAAGAATTTTTCATGTAAATAATGATTTTATTTAAAAATTTAAATTCACATATTTAGAAAATTATTTTAATATAATAGAGTTCATTTTTAAATTCTAGACATTTTAAAATTGTTTGGGGGAATTTATGGATTTTTTCTGAAAAACATGATTTTTTAGTGAAAAGTAAAATACAGTAACTTACAGTATGAAAACATTTCAAGATAAATACAATATACTATGAGTCATGGATGATGTAAACACCATTGGTAGGAACCAAAATTTACTAATTAAATTATTTATTAAAAATAATTAGTAATATTGGTTTTTATGAGAAAAAATTTAAAATAATGAATTGAATGATGTGAAATGACCCCTCTCATCACCTATAAACACCTCATCTCATCCCTCTTCTCTTCACCACTCTATGCCATAAATCATTCCAATGTTCTCCCAAAATCATCTTCCCCTATATATCTTCCCATCCAAGACCTCTTGGTCATTCCAAAATACCAAAATCCCATCACATAAGGTGGTTCTCAAGGACGTTAATTCTAGAGCTAAATCCTCTACCTATTTTTTTAATTTCATTTATTATTATTTATTTTACTATTATATCCATATATCCTCATTCCAAATGATCATGATAACTTTGGTATTATCTATATACTCGATTGATATCATGTTAATGGATGATCCATCATTTATCTACTTACTCTCACTATTTTATTTTAAAAATGAAATCATTTTCTCGGATGTGCAGATTTATGACCTTGATGGACAACAAACATTTGTTCTTAAATTTATAGTAAATTTCTGGTAATGATATAATTTTTATTGTTGATCCATATTATAAAATATTTATTTTATATTATATATGGTTATATAACCATTCCTTATAAATGACATGAAATAATAAAACTGAACTGGTTCATTGTGATCGAAAAACCCCTAAAATTAAGCCAAACGATTTGTAGAAATAGTGGGTTCCCTAGACCCAACAATGTAGTACATTTGATTACTGTATCATGTGTATAGTTAGATATGCATGATGATTTCTTACCATTATAGTGCCGAATTTTATACCTCCACTATAATAATGGTAATGTCCAAAGGTTAGTTGTCATGTCAAGAGGTTATAGCAGATCCCGGTCTATAATGAGAACATCAAGATATAATGACAATGATCATAAATATATGTTATATAGTCTAGATTCATCATACTGACTGGACACAGTAGATGTCTGACTATTAGGTGCTGGGGGCTCAAAAGCATTGAGACTCCTTCTCATGATGTTCGCACTTGGTGATCTCTAGTAGTGAGATCATGAGGACATACCCATCAATAGGAACACCACATGTTTTGGGTGTCATTGGTTGTTCTTATCTATATACATGTGTATTGGTCTCCTGAATTGAGACTATTACCAATGTATATCATTTAATTACGGACTTTTTTGCAAGGAGAAAACCATGGCTTTAATGTCGTGGTGATGTAGTTTGTGTCGGGTGCATCATTAGTGGTATGACATTGGTTGAATGGTCAAGAGAGGATTTGTCTCTTAAATGTTTATGAAGTTGTATATCTAAGGCCTACTTGATCAGGATGGTGCCGCCTTCATAAGTGTTTGGCCAAAGCAGTAGAAAGGAAAATCTATCCGGAAAGATCAAAAAATAATAAAACAAGATAAGGACGATGACAGAAGATTGCATCCTGCTTTATGAGATATCAAATGACAAAGCGATTATAGTACACAATCAGTGTTCGTAGGATGATAGTCGTTGCTATGATTATCCTTATCTCTTTAGGGGCCATGAGGGGTTTCTAGACCCCACTCTTGGTCTGTGAATTTTATTCACTGCTATTGAGATAAGGGCCTAGAGGGTCACACACAACAGCGTATTCAAGAATCCGCACTTCTTCAGTGGAATAGGAATATGGACATAGTGGGCCCTGCCACGGGGTCCGAGCATTGTCCAAGTTGACGATCACCAAAAGAATTAAATAAATTCATTAATATTCAAGATATAAATATTTGGGATTGAATTTATTTAATGTATTTATGAGTTCAGTAAATACGAGAAAATATTAATCGAACAAATATAATTTTAATATTCAAGGTTCGTTAAATATTAAGCGGGAAAACGAGTTGAGTTAAATGGCTCGGATTTTATCACATACTATAATTGATATATATTATAAGTATGTGGCAAAATTATAAATAATATTGGAGCAGTTAAGTTCGTCAAAATTATTTATGTGGACATTGAAATATACGGGGGCCGGGGATCCCAACCGGGTATTTCTCAACGTATCTATAAATAAGAGAGGAGTCTCTCTCTCTTTGGTGTGCACATCACTATTCATTCATTTATGAAATGAAATTTGAGAGCCTATCTCTCCTCCTGCTTCCTAGAGAGAGAAGCTGAAGATCCAAGAGCTCGGATCAAGTTTCTCCTCATGCATTGCAAGATCGACGATGTAGTGATCGTCGTGACGTCGAAGATATCATTGAATCCCCGGCCTAGAACCCGGAGTTTGAAGATCAGCATTTCTGTGGATTTTTGAGGCGCGTGTGGACGATCTAGAGGGATCCTGCTATGGATCCTTCATGTAACTATCGTCGTCGACATGTAGCGGTCGATAATGGCTTCGTATATGAAATGGGTATGTTTTTCCATTTATTTATATTCCCTTAACAATCTACATGAGATCATCGGACCTCTCCGGGGCTCGGATCGTCGGCAATGACAAGTACCGTTGTTGCGCTGACGAAAATTTTAAAATCCCCATCCCACTGGCTTCTGCTGCGGGCCCCTAAAACCAAACAGTGGTATCAGAGGGATTCACGTCAATTTTCTTAACCTAGAAATTGAATTTGCATACATAATTAAGTAAAGGGTTTAAAATCAGTCACAATCGTTCAAACCGCATGCCGATCTGATTTCAGATGACCAAGTTATGTCTAGTTTAATTTTTCAGATTGGATCGAAGGTGCGGTTTGATCTCGGGTTATAATTTTATTTCATCTTTGTGAAACGATTGAGTTTCAATCGGTTCATCTGAAATAAATATAATTTTGAAAATAATAAAAATTATTTTTGTTTATTTGCATATTAATTTATTATAATAATAATATAATAATAATAAATTATTACTATTTTATTATTATTAAATTTAAAAGGCTATCACAAAACCTTTGGACAAATTGAAGAGGGTGAAATAAAGACTTAAAAATAAGTCCAAAAGTTAAAAAAAGGTCGGACCCAAAAGCAAGACCCGTTAGGGTCTTACTGCACTAATTGCATAACACAAAAAAGGGGGAAGGAGTGGGCCACTGCGTGGACAGCAAGAAGAAGAAGTAAAAGTAGTGGGGGAAATGGGGCGAGCAACGTGGAAAACTAGAACAAACAAAAAAATGGAATGTAACAGGGGATCTAAGTGGACCCCCTCCCTCCTCCCATGTGGCACACTGTAGAGCCGTCAGGTGCAGTTCCCTGCTCTAGCCCGCCGCCCCTCTCCACCGCATGCCACCAGCCAGACGTCGCCCTCGCCCCTCCACCAGTGCCTCACCTCCCGCCCGCCAGCCTCCCTGCAGCTCCCTCCCCCGCGCGCTGCAGCACCGGGCTACAAAAGGCGTGCCGGAGCCCCATGCAGGCTCGCTGGCACCGCTCCCTCCAGGCTTCTACACCACCTCCGCATGAACCCTTCTGGCCTCTGGCCCTCCCTCCTGCAACACACTGCCCGCTCTGCCCCAGCCGAGGCCCTCGCCCAGCCCGCCACCCTGCTGCTCCCTCTCCCGCACGGCTCACATCAGGCTGCCGATAATTCACCCCGCCACGATGGTTCGCCAAAGTGGTCCTCCGCATGCCGTCCGCACCTCTCCCACATGGCTCATGCCACCAGCAAGGCTCCCCAACCATGTCCCTCCGCCTCTGCCTCGGTGAGTAGGAGCAGCCCACCGTGAACCCCCTGGCCAGGTTGCACAGCAGGAGCGGCACATGCAGCACTGCCTGATCCTCCTCCGTTGGACTTGCATGGCTGTCGTGGCCCAACCCAGCACTGAGGCCTCCCTTCCACAGAGGCTGACTTTCCTTTCCTTCTTGGTCAGAACGAAGAGGGAACAACAAGACAACAACCGTCAAGTTCCCCGCTCCACCCCGCGCTAGCTCCGGCCAAACCCGCGCGCAATCCCGCCTAGCGCTGGCACAGGCAGCGCAGCCGTGACTGACTGCCCGCCTCGGCTCCACCCCAGGAGCACCCTGGCCAAGGATACCTGGCTGCCGCACGGTCTTCCTACCGTGCAGGTAACCCTTCGGGTTTCGTTAAAATAATTAAGATAATTAATTAATTTATATAATTGAATTAATTAATTAGAAAATTGTAGTGAAATAAATTTAATACCCTATTAGAATTAATTTAATTTTAAGTATTAAAATTAAATTAATTAAAGTTCCGTTAATTAATTAAATTATTTGAATTTATTAATTCATTTAATTTAATAATACATCCCTCGTACTTAATTTATGCATTTTAATTTTAATCGCACTTTATTTTTTACCTGATGTTTGGTCTTGAGCATCGACCCTAACATTTTTTGATTTTAATTTTATTTAATTAATTATTTAAACTGCATGCAATGTGTGTAATTTATTATATAGACGTTCTGCGAACTGTCTTTCATTTTTCGGTTAAAATGTATTAGGGCATGCACGCCCAATTTACCTGATGTAAATTTATTCCCAAGTCCCCCTCACCTGCACTCGATGATCTTTGTACTTCGGACAAAGATGATGAGTGACATAGACCCCGCCAGGATGAGGTGGTGTACGACGATGCAAGACGACGCATGGATTCCACCAAGGCGATGTGGTACTCCAAGATGTGACGTCGACCCCCCCAAGACATGGAGACACTACAGAAGTCTAGGAAACATAAAAGACAAGGGGCAAGATGCATTTTGAGTCCAGCTTTGACTCATGTAAAATGCGCTTAGGTCATTTAGATGCTCAAGGCCAGTTGGGTAGTAGTTTTACCATTATGAATTTATTTATAATTTTATGCATTTTAGAACAGCGGGAAAAATACATAAAATGATAAACAATAAAATTCATAAAGAAGCAACGTGTGATTTCTATTAAAGAGCAGTTGTTAGCATGAAAACATATGTGAACAAGATTAATGAAAATGGATAACATTCATCGAGATGAAAACATAAAACCCCCAAAGTAAATATTATGTCACAAACAGCCTTCCATCATTCATGTTTGAACAAAACTGGGTGTTCGAGGTGCCGGTTCATGCCTCAACTGAGGGTTCCTCTTACTACCGAGGAGTTCTTATTTGTGTGGTGGGTCGAATTAACTTAAATTTCAGCAATGATATAGCCTTAGCTAGTTTGTTTTAATTTTAGAGGAAAGTGTTGAGTAAATCAGTAAATGATTTTTGAAGCTGGTACATCACTCAACAGATCAAGGAACCGCGAGTTAATGCGATTGGCCAGCCATAAGTCTACCTTGGACCCTCCGAGTAGTGGCGTAGACCTATCTTGTAGACTATGATGGAGGTTCGGGTATCCCTACCACTAGAATACTCAAGATTATTCCGATTCTAGTATAGTGGGTTCCTAGAATTTGAAAAACTAGTGGGAGATATTTAATGATTAAATAATCAATAATGTCAGATTAGGTCATCACATAAAAGTACAATCTGCTAAAGTATATTTATAGATAATGGAATGTAGTACCATAAGAAAACGACATTAAATATTAGTCAAAGTTAATGTCTAAACTAAGCATGAATTCCCAATTATAGTATAGGTGCTAGCACACATTACTACAATAATGGAAATTCATGGTGCTTCTGTCCCAACCGGTTAAGCCACCTCATGAAGCGAGGGTGTAAAACTGTTTATAGGAGACTCATGAATCAAGCATATGGTGGTTCTATCATAATTCTATCATCAATGTTTGATGTCAGTTGTGGTCTCTACATCATGACTAAATGATGATCACATGTAGCCTCATCTCCAAGATCCTTTCAAGGAGAAAGTGAATAAATATTTGAATGTGATGGTCGCACTCGGTATGTGTGAAGTGAAAGATGGTTCATAATATTTCATTCCATCCCATTTCTTATACATTTTACACCCAATTATTCTAGTTTCATTTAAGCATAAAAATGAGTGATATATAGTAAGCGCTTCATTACATTCAAGGTAACATTTTCCAAGTAACAAGAATATTGGAGATAACACCCTCTTTTTTTCTTAAGGAAAATACATTTAAGGACAAGGTGAAAAGGCCTATGGAAAGTTATTCTAAAGGCACCTTCTTCATGTCCTTCAATGAAAAGTGGTATGTTAGTTATCAAGAGGTTATTTTCATCACATAATGAAATGAATTAATGGAAGTTTAAAAACTGAAATACAAGAAGCAAATACCCACTTTTTGTTCAGTTAAAATTCATCAAATAAAAGTATTGTTATCTCACATAATTCATGGGTATTAAAATACAATATGATTTTCACATATATGTATTGAAACACAACAACCGAGAAAGTTAAGAAACATTAATAGAAGTAATGTGTCTTCTTCAAGCAGCTGAGAAAGGGTGATTCCTAAGTTAGCGGGGAGAAACAAATAACTTCTAATTGCCAAGTGATTGATTCAAATTGAACAACTTGTGGAGTATAACCATAAAAAATTTATCTCATGTGTCCATTTGGACATTATGATACATTATTCAATGTTTTGGAATCAATTTTGATTGAGGTGACTTACTCAACAAATAGTTCACTACTATTTGAATCAACGACAATACATGATGAATATTAAATTTAAGACCTACCCAGTTGCGGAAATGTGATTCGTTGTCATGTAAAACTAAAAGTGGATGTCAAATATATACCCAGTATGGTATTTAGGCTAGGAATAGCAAAAAACCTAAGGTATTATTGACACCCTTAGTTTAGAAAAAGAAACCTTTTGATATAAAGGTATGCCACAAATATTTTCGAGGTTAGTTCAACAAGACAATGAGAACTATTCCTAAGAAATAAAGAGGTAAATATACTTCATAAGTTTACTTTAAGTTATTAAGGAATAGTGAATTATAGGTTTGGTAAGAAGATATGAGTTGGTTCAGATCAGCAGGCAGAAGAATATCTGGACCAAACAATCATCGATCATGATAATGTAGTGAGGAGAAATTCCTAAATGCATGTTACCTTATCTACATCACTGTATTGATGTTCATAGGGAGGATCAATGATGATTCTTACATATTAACATTGATCAACAAACATGTAGCATGGAGCAATTCCTAAATTCATATGTTGCACATCAAAGTTATGATGTATGTTGTATTAATGTTGCAACTTGCAGAAACTTCCATCATATTTCAAAATGTGATTTGAAAATAACGGCTTAATCCCAAAACCAATATGCCAACTATTATGGAAAATGGATATCATACGAGTAATCGTATGATGGAAAAAAATATGTCATAATACGTGTTTAGATGCAAAGTGTTTGTTAGGATTTAAACAAACTTTCATCATGTTAAATACGTTGTGCATCTAAATTAATTATCCTAACAGATTCTTAAGATAAATCCCTAAGATATAAAAGATATATGTCAAGTATTATACTACACTTCTAAACAAGGGTGCACATCTCTATTAGAGATAGTGGGAGATGAATTGACTTGGACATAGTTAATGCTCGAGATGCACAAATGGTTGGCATAGGGAACAAGATCCACCAGTACATGTGGAATAGGCCTGTTCCAGAGACACATACTGCGTAGGACGTATGAAACCATGGTGATGGTTTTCTAGTCACCATGGTCGGTGATATATTATTCATTAAGAATAATAAATCCTACAAGTAAGCAGTATATGGATACAAGCTAAAACTGAAATGATCAACTAAAAATCAATAATAGAATCCATGTATCAAATTGTAGTGGGGAATATAAATTGAATACTATGGTGGGTATTCAAATAAAATGATACATGGATGGTACAAGTATGGTACCAGTAAGGCTCGTTTGGTTATACCAAATCGGTATGCCTAAATCTATTAGAATTTTACTTGTCATATCCAAACATCTAATATCCTTTTATTGTTCATGGGATTTCAAGATCATCTTTCATGGAAGGTTTCTATACGATGCAACCAGAAAGAGATGATGACATCAAATGACACCAATAAGGGTTTCATTTTACTGAAATCCAATTCTGGATTAAAGTAAGAAACAGGATCTTAGAGCATTCATTGTAAATGAATCTTTGCCTTGTGTATACCAAACATTAGTGGGAGAGCCAATGTTTTACAAGTGACATATGTTTGGCAACATATGGAAAACAGATTTTGATCTTATAGATAAATAAGATAAGGTTAAATGAAATTCTCTAACGATTGACATAAAGTAGCAACCTATGTTCTAGGGAACATGATCCAATTAGGTAGATCCAAAGGTTTCTTGGTTCTAGTCAATCATACATATAGTGAAATTGTATTGAAAAATACATGTTGGAACAATTCAAGTTCATAATTATTGCCTATGTCACATGGCTTAGTCTCTCCATGTGAACATGTTTGGAGCATGTGTAGAGATTAAAGTTGTGAATTGATACCATATGCTTTAGCGATGGATCAATCACATATGCCATAATATTTAAAATAATTGATACAGCCTTGATAAAATTTATTATAGTTAGATATCAATTGTTTCTAGGAGCACTGAAAGTGATGTAGTTAGAACAATAATCGTGTACTTTTGAAAGTATAAATGATATGTACCTGGAATATGGAGATGAATGTATACTAGTTATGGTAGGACACATACTAGTAGTCCTTAGATCATTTAAATCTAGTATCGCAGTTACACAATGGAGATGAGCGAGT
This sequence comes from Viscum album, assembly GCA_963277665.1. NCBI lineage: Eukaryota > Viridiplantae > Streptophyta > Magnoliopsida > Santalales > Viscaceae > Viscum > Viscum album. The sequence goes on along the minus strand of OY728133.1, from coordinate 1,156,179,984 downwards.
CAAGCTCATTAAAGCTTGTGGTAGCCATATCTACAAATACCGAGTACGTTGAAGCTTCTAAGGAAGCTAAGAAGCAGTTATAAATTGCAACGATTTGTTCCAGTTCTTCTATTTTCACCTACTGAGAAAATTCTTATCATAATGAGAATTATGATATTCTTACTAGCCAAGTTGTCATGTTATGAAAATCGACAAAAGTAATATACTCGAAGATACCTTGTCTTGATAAGTATTACTCAAGAATATGAGGTCACATATCACATATATGCCATGAAGCAAAAATGTGGCAGGCCCAACAGTTAAAGCCATCAATCAGTAGAAACATGATTTTTATCATGTGAGTAGATAACAAGTTTAGTTAGCAAGTTGGATCTAGTGAAAGTGGGAGTGTTGAAATAGTGGGTGCCCTAGACCCAACTATGTAGTACTTTTGATTATCGTATCATGCGTACAGTCAGATTTTCATGACAATTTTTTCCATTATAGTGTAGACTTTTCTGCGCCACTATAATAATGGTAATGTCCAAAGGTTAGTTTTCATGTTGGAGGTTATATCAGATCCCGTGCTATAATGAGAACCTCAAGATACAATAACATTGATCTTAAATATATGTTCTATAGTCTAGATACATCTTACTGACTGGACACAGTATATGTCTGACTATTAGGTGGTAGGGGATCATAATCATTAAGACTCCTTCTCATGACATTCGCACTTTGTGATCTCTAGTTGTGAGATCATGAGGACAGACCCGTCAATAGAAACACCACATGTTGTGGGTGTCATTGGTTGTTCCAATCTACAGACATGTGTATTGGTCTCCTAACTTGAGACCATTACCAATGTATATAATTTAACTACGTACTTTGATGACAAGTGAAAACCATGGCAGTAATGTCATGGTGAGGTAGTTTGTTTCGGGTGCATCATTAGTGGTATGACGTTGGTTGAATGGTCAAGAAATGATTTGTCGCTTCCACGTTTAGGAAGTTGTATATTTGAGGCCTGGTTGATCAGGATGGTGCCTCCTTCATAAGTCTTTGCCAAGGCAGTAGAAATGAAAATCCATCTGGATAGATCCACAAATAATAAATCAAGATAAGGATGATGACACAAGAGTGCGTCCTGCTTTATGAGATATCAAATGACAAAGAGATTATAGTACACATTCAGTGTTCTTAGGATGGTAGTCGTTGTTATGACTATCCTTATCTCTTTAGGGGTAATGATGGGTTTCTAGACCCCGCTCTTGGTCTGTGAATTTTATTCACGGTTATCGAGAAAAGGGCCTAGAGGTTCACACACAACAGCATATTGAAAAATTCTCACCTATTCAGGGGAATAGTAATATGGACATTGTGGGCCTCGCCACGGGGTCCGAGCATTGTCCAATTTGATGATCACAAAAAGAATTAAATAAATTCATTAATATTCAAGTTATGAATATTTGGGATGAAATTTTTTTAATGTATTTACGAGTTCAGTAAATATGAGAAAATATTAATCGATCGAATATTATTTTAATATTCATGGTTCGTTTAATATTAAGCGGGACAACGAGTCGATTTAAATGGCTTGGATTTTATCACGTAATAAATTTTATATATATTACATATATGTGATATAACAATAAATAATATTTTCGTAGTTAAGTTTGTCAAAATTATTTATGTGGATGTTGAAATATACGGGGGCCGGGGAACCCAACCGGGTATTTCTCAATGTATCTATAAATAAGAGAGGAAGCTCTATCATTTTGGTGTGCACATCACTATTCATTCATTTATGGAATGAAATTTGAGAGCCTCTCTCTCCTCCTGCTTCCTAGAGAGAGAAGCTAAAGATCCAAGAGCTTGGATCAAGTTTCTACTCACGCATCGCAAGATCAACGATGCGGTGATCGTCGAGATGTCGAAGATATCATTGAATCGCCGCGCTAGCACCCAGAGTTCGACGATCGGTGTTCCTGCAGATTTTTTATGTCCGTGTGGACGATATAGAGGGATCTGGCTATGGATCCTAAATGTAACGATTGCCGTCGACATGTAGCGAACGAAAACAGATTCGGATATGCAACTGGTATATTTTTCCATTTATTTTTGTGATCTTAACAATCTACGTGAGATCCTCGGACCACTATGGGGCTCAGATCATCGGCAACGACAATTACCGTCATTGACCCGAAGAAAATTTTAAAATCCCCCGCCCACCGGCTTCCACTGCGGGCCCTAGAAACCCAACACGATTATCATTAATATGTTATCTAATGATTCATCTTAATATATGGAAACAAATTAATAAATTAATCCAATTAAAATTATAGTAATTCATTAGTAATATTAAATTTTTATTTTGAAGTATTATACCTATTTTTCATGTACTCCATTACATATAATCAAGAGAACAAATCATGGAATCATGGAAACTAACACTCAGAAAGGACATAATTCAATCTTATAAAACATCAATAAATATATAAGTAAACATAATAAAAAAAATATAGTGAATAATATATATATATATATAAACTTATAAATTAGTTAATTAATGGATTAAGCATTATTATCTAGAATGTTAAGATTATGTTTAGAACACATTCAGATATAATGTAAGGGTTTTCTACCTGAACATCCAATTTCATTCAGGTTACTATTTTTTATCATCATACCCCAATAAAAATTTTAATTATTGTTATTCACTCCTCATAAATTATATTTTAATTTCCTATATATATACATACCAATCAGAATAATTATTTTATTTATGGGGAGTTACATGTTTTAAATGGATCTTTATCAAACTCCCCCTGATATATAAACCCGATTCAAGGGATCTTCTTGAATACTTAACTATTTTCAAGTAAACTATATAATCTATTTTTTACACAATTATTTTTATAAAATCACTTATTTTATTATAAAAATGTATATTAGTTCACTTATGTTTTTATAGAGGATTTTTCTAAAATTACTCTTTTTTGTAAAGTAAAAGAGTATTTCTTTCAAGTATTACTCAATGGTTTTATAAGACTATTAACATATATTTAAAAATTTTTATTGATTCATAGGTTTACTTGGGATTAATATAATATAAAACATTTTATTTAATGGTTTATGATTAGTTTGACTATGTATGTGCTACATTGATTCCATTCACCATATTACTCAAAATGGTTAGAGTTTATGTTTACTGAGTAAGGAATGTTATTCACATTTCATATGCTAGTTTCAATATTAATGTTTATGTTTATTTGGTTTCTAAAAATTCATATAAAGAATTATTCGAACATAGTATGTGATATTTTGGCCCCAATATTTCTACATGATGCATCGGTATGTCTAATAAGACATTCTATCATTGGTTTTTACCCATTTTTATGGTGTCTTGGATAAAGACTCGACGGCTTGATTAAGATATTCAACAATAAAGAAATTCCACCATTATGAAACTAGTAATAGATATTCTATATGATTATTCTACTAGTAGAGTATCCATGGTAACATTTTCCTATGGAATTAATAATTCATATTTTATTCATTCCATATTATCCTCAAGTTTATGTTTTAATGGCACATGTAATTTTATTTATTGACCACGTCTTATTACTTATAATTACACCATATTACGTTCCATTAATGAGGAATTGACCACACCAATTTATTTTGTTTTATATTTCTTTAGGATAGAATAATGTATATTAAGAATGACTTGTAGAGATAATCTAGATTCTTATGTCTGATTCAAATGAAGTTGATCTATTGTATTTCATTACAAGTTATAATAAATCTATTATATATGTATCATATTTTCCAATGAAATTAAAATATTCATTACATAGGGATATAACATCCAGGTTTATATGAAAATGTTAAAAAATAAGGATCCATCTCAAGGAAAATAGTTTCTGGGTCATTACAATTGATATCCGAGGATGTTTAATGGAATCCTTGGAAACAAGATTTAGAAAAAGTAGATTAGGGAACGAAACATTAAAACAGAATTTGTGGATAATATTACAAGAACATCCTATAATTTGGTAAGGTATATATAATGTGGATCTTCATATAGAATAAATCCATTTCAGGATAATACCAGTGGATGTGGTTCTGGTACAGATATACCTAGGAGTAAGAACATTGACATGGAGTTCTGGGCCTACCTTAGTGTAACATGGTCCAAGAAAATAGGCCTTTCTATGAACCAAGATTGAAAATCCTAGGGGATATGATTATGATAGTTCACATTTTCATTGTAAATTATTTTTAAGGATATAATTGTAAATATTTCCCAAAAGAAACTATACTTATGAATATGTGATTAGAAATTCATGTGATTTAATTTTATTCTAAGTATTTTAATAGTTCAACATTATACATTATAATTCACATACTCACTTAGTATATTACATTATTTAGAAATGGATCCATGGGGAAGGAATGAAACCACATGAATGCATGTATCCTGTGTAGGGATTTCCCTATTATGAAAGATAGTGATGCTAGTTCTAGAGATGTGATTGGTGTAGAGAATCTTATAACTATACTGGGAAAACGTACTCAAGTTAAGAAAAATTACTCTTCCAATATGGACTATCATGAAACATTATGTGGTGAAGAAATGCTATAGAACTTTATGTGGAAACAATCCCAATCATTCAATGGGACTAGATACCCATTTTTAACTAAGCAGTGCATTAGTTCCCTAGAGATGATATTTTTCTGTAGGGGGAGTAATGAATGGGATATAGTTGTAATAGAAATGTATCCTACATCATGAGATGAATGTTAATTTTAGTCACTAATTAAAACAAAAATGATGGGAAATATATTGGAAAAACATAATGGAAGGGTTTTAATAACTTTTCCTTGAAAAATATTTTCCTTGTGAACAATAACCTGATACGGAAACAAAATTCATGAATCCATATTATAATGAGGATGATAATGTTTCCATGTCTGAAGAAAACATTATAAGGATTTCACATCATGATGAAGACAACATTTTTAATTCTAGGAGTAATATTGATCGATAACTTTTGGATTTAAGTCAATTCATTTGAGGGGAAATTGTTTCCCAAACATTATCATCATGAAAATGTATAATCACATATGCAATCTAGGGAAAAAATATTAATAAATGAATTATGACTTTAAAGGAATTCAAGTGAAGATGTGGTCTGCTGAATACTTTGTAATTAGAAATAATGAAAAGATTAAGAAGGGAATATTTGATTTTCTATCCTATGATTGTTGTGGGAAGAAACATCCTAAAAGTTACCTGAAGGGTATGGGTGTTAGTTAAAAGTGTGGAGGAAAAGGTCACTGAGACCGTGATTTCTAGATAAATAATGAATCTACCAATATTCAATGTTGAATTTCAAATAGATGAGACATTATGAAAATGATTTTCCAATGTTTCAAGGAAACATTCCCTAAATAAGGCTAATGGAAAAATTTCCACGATTATGTGGTCACAACAACTATGGTTTAAGTTCCAAATAACATGGTGGAAGACACCTTAATCATTTCCTTATCCTTATCAAATGATTAATTGGATTCTAGATCATCACATTATTTTATATTTTACTAGTTTTCCAAGAAAATTATACATTCCCATTTTTATTTAATAAAGGATTTTTCAGTAGAAAATTCCATGGAAAGTGTCATTGCAACAAATATATGCCAATGAATCTAATTTATTATACATAATGGTCTTTCAGTTTCAAACCATGTCATCATACCCATGATTGATTTTTTAAAATAATATTTTGTATAAATTGAATTTAAAATTATGACATGAAGATCTATTGTAATAAGAAGTTAGTTACAATAATTTACAATGATGTAGATTCCTTTATCACTAAAGAAGAAACCGCAACCTATGATTCTTATCTAGATCCAACCCCATTAGATCTTCTAAATTCAATTCATAAGAAGTAATTTAATGAAATATCAATGGACAAGGGACCAATTTTTCAAATGGACTAGGTACCTATAGTTCATGAATACATCGATGCGTTTCTAGAGGATTTACCTAGACATCCTATAGAGTGGGAAATTGAGTTTTCAATTAATTTAGTTCACTGCGTATAGCCAATATCGAATACTCTATATAGGGTGGCCATAGTAGAATTAATAGTGATTTGGAAACAATTATAGATGTTCAGTAGTAAGTGGTTTATTCTCCCTAGTGTTTTTCTATTGGGATCACATGTTATACATATCAATAAGAAAGACGAATATATGAAACCATACAGTGAATATAGAAAGGTCCATGCTATTATGATGAAGAACAAGTATCCCCTTCCTCTAATTAATGATTAATTTAATCAACATAATGATGCCCAACAATTCCCAATGATTGAACTTTGATCTCGATATCATCAGTTGTCCGTGAGGAAGGAAGATATTACAAAGACAACATTTTAACTAGGTATGAGCATTATGAGTTTACAATAATGCTTTTTGGAGATACAAATTCACCCAATGTTTTTCAGGATCCAATTAATAGAGTTTTCAAGGAATATATTGATGAATTTGTTGTAGTATTTATTAATTATATCACAGTATTGTCTAAAATCTACAAAGTTCATGAGAATAACTGGAACACTGTTATGAAATAATCATACAAAAATGAGTTCTATAAGATGTTTAGCATGTGTGAATTATGGTATCAATATTGTCATTATTGGGTCATATTTTCTCTATGGATGGACTCTTAGTTGATCGAATAATTACAAATGGAGTTTAAAAATCGCATACACTAATGAAAATAACACCGGTGTGTAGTTTTATATGTTTAGTTGGTTATTATTAGTGCTTAATTCATAAAATCACTAGAATAGGTGTCCTGTTTACCAAGAATAGTCCTAAATTGGTTATGTTGGTATGTAAATAATAATGTGAATAAAAATTATATGAATTGATGAAAATTACAGTGAATTCTCTATTCTTGACTCTACCATGGAGAAATGGTTTATTTTTGATTTGTAGTGATGCACCAATGAATGTAATTTTCGTTGTCGTTATAAAGAATGATATAGTTAAGGACTATTCATCGAAGCAATTAAAAGCTAACCAATAGGGCTTGAGGAGCCCGTAAGGGGCTCCTCCACGACACTAGGGTTTCCCGTCGCCGCCCTACTGCTCTTGGTTATCTATGGCTCCACTCCTCAGTTCTCGGCGAGTTCGTGGAGTGATCCTCCTGTTGTGGCAGTACTGTGGTTTGATTACAATTTTCAGCATTGTTGAGGTTCGGGTTTGGTGTTTCGAGGGTTCGCGGGTCTATATAGGCATCGTGGGTGGTCGTCAACATTGGGCCACTGCTATGTCGAAGACTTTAAATCTACGGTGGTCTCATCTTCCATGGCGGCGCGGTGATGTCTGTGGTCAAGTGCAGGTCGGTTTCGGTTCAAGGTTTCTAATGTTTGTCTCACATGTGTGCTTTGGGTGGATCTACGGTCTCGTCGAGGGTGGGTGGTAATGGGCTTTGGATCGGCTCATTTGAGGAGGGCTTCTTCCAACGTGGATGTCTCTACATGCGGTTGTGTTGGCGGCGAGTAGATATGCAGGCTTCTTTTGAGGAGATCTGAGGATTCAAGAGTTTGATGTTCGCAACAATATGACACAAACATCAGTGAGGTGTTTGGCGGAGACAACGGTGATGTCGATCGCGAGATTCACAGGATGTTTTTCCGAGGCTATGTGTCTCGATGAAGTGGACGCCGTTGAAGGTTTCCATTTTTCTTCTCTGGTGGTGAAGACGATGACAATGATGGGACTGAAGATGGCAGATGACATTGATCTAACCGACCTCTTGGTTCGAGGCCCATCCTCGTGAAGATCGAGGTGGGTAAGCTCATGGCTTGAGGGGGATGATGGCTGTTTTTCTGAATCTTGATTTTTGAAATTAAAATATTGCAACTTATGAATTTTTAATGTATCTTGGGTGGTTGTTGGGGATGCGGGGCTTGTGGGAACAGGTTTGTACGGATTTCACTTTTCCAAAAAGTGGCTATTTGAAAAATACAAAAAAATGTTTCTGGCGAAAGGCTAACCAATAGAACTATCAAAATGACAATCTAGACTTAGAAGCTGTAAGCTTTTCTCTAAAAATATGGAGTCACGATTTTTATGGTGAATTATGAGATATATACAAATAATAAGAGTTTCCAATATATATTCACATAGAAAGAACTCAACATGAGGCAAAGGAGATGTCTCAAAGCTGTTAAGGATTATGATTTTTGAATACAATATCATTGAGGGAAGGAAAATATGGTAGCTAATTCATTGAGCATGAATGATCATGATGTTCTAAATAAAATCAATATTGAATGAGATCCTATGAACATGGTTGTAGAAAAAATTGACATGGTAATTATCATGGAATGTGTAATGTCATTAATTTTTCAATTGGTTAACCAAGTGTCCTTTTTATAATGAATTATTAGTTTATTAGTGTGATGATGAGAATCCCAAAAAATTTAATGTTGTGAATGAATGGAAGTTACCAAACATAACATGTGAGGATGGAATTCTGAAATTTAAGAAGAGTATTCACATTCCCTCTATACCCAAGCAAAAAACGAATTTACTAGATGATTTCCACAACATGAATTTCACCATACACCCAGGTATCACTAAGATATAAAGAGATATGAAGGACCATTTCTGGTGGGATAATATGAGGAGGGATATTTCTGTTGTTGTATCATGATGTTTAGTCTATAAATATCTAAATAATGAAAGAAAACATCCTAGAAGATTCCTTATATCTCTTCCTATACCTACATATAAATGGGATGAAATCACTAAGGATTTTGTATCTAGTTATCCAAGATCTCTATGAATGAATTCTTTTCACCCTCAAAATGATTGGCAGTGAGAAAGGATAATCTAAACAGTAGAGGACCTGTTGGAATTATTCTCACTTGATTTTCAATGTCTGTAGGGTTATTATTTACCCATGTTATAGTGTAATTACTACAATAGTTTCCATTACATTATTGAAATAAAACTATATGATTCATTATATAGAAGTGTATATCATACACCATCATGTTGGCACAAATATAGTGAATGGAATCTTGTTGGACTATAACATGTGGAGGAAAAATAATGATGGTAACGTCTAATCGAACCCATATCAATGTATCTAAAAACCCGAATATGTTCTATGATGAAAATAAAAATACGGATTTAAAACATCAAGTAGGATATCACAATTTCTAGAATGTATCACTAGTGGAAAAGTATTTTTTTGTCATTTTTTATGTTTTTTCATCAGTTATTAGTATCCATTATTAAAGGGGACATTATAAATATAACATTAATATGACTTAGGAAAATACATTGTAACTTTTCAATAGATAACGATTTTTACATCTATTATTTTATTATCGATGTAAAAAATCTTTTACCACATAGATCTTATAAAAATAAACATGGAAACCCTTAATATTGAAGCCCATTTATGTCAGTTATTTAATAACTAGCATAAAAAACAATTCCACATAGGTTTCTAAATAACTGATGTGGAAATGCTTCACGATGGAGGATTTTTTAGGTAGGTTATTTTGAAACTGATGTAAAAAAAGGATATACCATGTTAGTTTGTATATGAACAACATGGAAAATAATCACATCGAATATGTTTTACATATATTATTAAATAACCAATGTTTAAAAGGTTATTTAATGCCAGTTAGAATATAAATGATCTAAACCCCATTAATTATTTTTACATTGGTTACAAAATAGAAGACATATAATAAAAAGTATATATATATTATTTTACCCATTCCCTTAACTACCAACCAAACTAGAAAAATACAAAAAGACGAAGAACCCGAAGGAGGCATCAAAATAAAAAACAAGAAGAAACAGTAAGAGGTTGAAAAATTAAACTTTCATAATATTAACATTTAAAAATAACAATATTAACTAAAAAAAACATAATCCAATAGAAACAACTATAAAATAACCATTTACCATTACTACTTTCAAAATTACAGTATTCATTAATAACAAACTAAATGAAAACCAAAACTCTAAAATAATTTACCCATTCCATTTGTATGTGTGTGAAATTTTGTGCACTATAAGGGAAAGGGTAATCAAAAATCTCATAATTAAAAAGAAATTATTTAAAATGTGTAATGAATAAATAAAATTAAATATTAAGTAATAGTTTATAAAGAAATAGAACCTGATTGATCTTTGTTACTATTCTTGTTAAAAATTATTCAAAAATAAATCTTAACCCCTAATATCTATATTCTATTATGAATTCTTTAGGAAAATTATATTTAAATGTTTTTTCAATTTGAAAATAACATTCTTATGTACCATATTAAAAAATTTCTAATTATAAATGAAAATGAATCATTATTATTACATATTTTATCTTGGCACTCTTTTTCGTTGCGGGTTTTCAAAATAAATCCCATCTCATATTTGAAAATAATATTATTGAAATAAAATTAATATTTATAATAATATAAAAAAATATTAATAAATTACCACTTATCGTTCAAATACGTTGTTAATATTTCCTCACACATCGCCTTGGATAGAGCATTTCAACTAATGTTTCTACTCCCTTGGAAAAAACCACATAACGTTTAATGGTCACTAATATAGAAGAATATTTAATGTTATTTTCTATTATGTTAAATTATAAATAAAATTATTGAGATATATATTTCATACCTCTCAATATAAAGATACAACCAACACTACATCATTAAATTATATTCCAATATTTCTACAATATAAACTATAATTAATTCTTCAGTTAATGTTAAAAATTCTGGTGAAATGAGTTATGAGTATAGAAATCCACTTGAATTTATATTTTAATTATCCTCACTCATTTTAAAATGTTACCTAATACAGAAAAAAAATAAGTCGAAAAATTTGTTAAATATAATGTATTGAATGATTAATGTTAATAAATACATCGAAATATATTAAATCACCTTGATTCCAATATTATATCCAGTTACAAGCTCAATGATATCATTTTCCAAAAACCCCACAATTTTTTGAGGTCCACAGACATGAGATCACATTTTAATTGTATAAACCCCTACTAGTAAATTTGGATATATCGACAATCTATGAAGACTACTAGAAACTCTATCTGAATTCATAACTTTTTTCCATTGATGTTGGATTTAAAATATATCATTACTTTTAATGTACTACATTAAATAAATAGATAAATAAATTACCATTAATATGTTTTAAAAAAATAATACAAAAATGATATAAAATAATATATATACACATACCTCTATGTTAATGTGTTGTAGAAGTCAATATGGAAAAACTGAAAAGTGGCCAATAGTTGGTCGTATTATCATCACATCGTATGTAGATAATGGTATTATAGCTGATATATCTATAAAATCATGTACAATGACCCTATGATCCCTTATCTATAACTATTGATGGTGAATGGTATGTCCAATATAATATATCTGCACATTTTGAATGCAATTATATAAATAATCAACATATTACTCACATTAACTAGAAAAATATGAAGGAGGGGTGTATGAGTAGGTTAAAAAATGTGGGATTCATGATTAGGATGATGAGTGGGTGTAGGATTAATATAAAAAATGGGGTCTCTAAGAAGAGGTGGAGGAGTCGGGGTTGCTGACGGAGGTGGATGAATGGGAGATGCAGCCTGAAATTATCGTTGCATGTCATTAAACATGGAATGTACTGGCACTCTAATCCTTCCCTAAATCGTCGCATTAATATTATGAACTTTAGTCTTCAAAGAATATATATTTTTATAAATAATAAACATTTCAAAATTTTAATAATGTGGTTACACTTTTCTCATTGATACACCTATCGTGAATCATTATACAAAGCCAAGGTTTTCGAGATTCCCTAATGTTGAAAATAAAATTTCTTGCCTCCCCTCAATAAGAAATACCATATATGCTCTCTACTCCCCTAGATAATTTCTTATGAATTATTTGATTTTTTTATCTAATCATAATATACAAATAATTGAATTAACATAAATTAATAAATAAAATAACCCCTAATAAAACTCTCAGTTAGAACCAACGATTCTTCTGTAAGATATAGACCACTTTTATCATCTGATCCATATTCAATTTCTCATGTTTATTCGGGGGTGTATTGTGGGGAATCTATTCTAATGCATGAAGACTAAACTCTGTGTTTTTTTAAATTTTCAGCCATTATTTTTTAATTAAATAAATTATAACCTCCTCGAGGTAACATACACGGGTATACTTTCCCATGTTGTATCGCTGGATGAGATCTCATCAATTCCTATAAATTAAGATTAAGAAATAATTATGAAGTCATTAATAATATCATTAATATAAGAAATCTTCTAAAATTTCATATTGAACCAACAAAAAATGATTATCATCTTATAAATTAAATGAATTGTTTCCCTGTGTCCTCATCTATAAAATGATATATTTCACATGAGTTTTGATGTGTCATATTCTCAATAATTAAGTTAGATGAGAGGTTTGATTTGAAAACCCTCGTCTTCTATAATCCATTTATTACAATTTCATGTTGACTGAAATAGAGTTAGGTATATCAAATTTCATCTAATAACATGGTTGAAAACATATATTATTATAAATAGTTCAAGATTAGTAACAAAATTAACAACAAGGTATAACAAAATGGTCTCCCACAACTGAGACAATGCTGCTTTATCAACACTTCTCTAATTATTGAATAGAAATCTGACTTTTATTATTCTCGAATTTCATAGAATAATCCTAAATAATTTTGAATTACAATCACTTGGAATATAATTTTCATACAATTATACCACTATCATGTAGTCATTGGCCCAAGTATGTGATAATTTTTCTAAATGGGTTCTTCCATTTTTAACTTCCCTCAAACTCATCTTTTCCTCTGTTAAAGTATATGTAGAAAAATCATGGATCATCATTTGGAGTATGTGCATGTTCCTCCTCATAGGTATGATCATGATTCCCATATCCAGAAGTTGGTGTTTGATTATCTTATTTATCATTAATTATCCTTCAAATCAATGAAGCAAACAATTAGTAAAAAAATATACAAGTTCATCTATTATAATACTGGTATAAATAATTAATAAAAAATTATGAAACATAAGTTTAATCTAAAACATAACACAATATTATTCCTATTTTATATAGTTAACTAAAATTATAGCAACAGTAATGATATATGAAATTTCATGTAAATGAATTAAAACTATTAAATAATTGTTGTAAAAATATTAAAAATGGTAAAATTGGTTATCTTAACAAAGATACACGAATAAAAACATGGTAAATTTAAAAAAATAAACTAATATAAACATGATAAAATAATAAAAAAAAACAAATACAAAAAGTTTTAATTATAAGTGATATTACGTTATGTAATTGTAAACATGGTTAACTAAAGAAAACTAAATTAATATAGACAAACGGTTTAATTGATTGTTTTAATAAATTTTTTAATAATAAAATTAAAAAATATATCATATTATGAAATAAATAAAGGTTAAAGAGAAATAAATATATGTTACCTATAACATTGGAAATGTACTAAAATATTTTCTTCCCAAATTCCTCTATTATTATTTCTCATAATGAAACAAAGTATGTCTATAACATGCTCATTATTATTATCGGTTAATCATTCAATAGAAGTATCTATATCACATATATTAACTTCTTCATCAAGTTGATCATCACATAAATATTTTATCCCTTTTAAAACTATTTAATATTTCATATTAGATATATCATGAACATATAAAATTTGTTTTTTATGTGTTTTTATTATATAATATTAAGCAGTGTGTTCCATTCTATTCATATTAACATGTTCTCTTCCAAATTCGTCGAGTCTATCTCTATAGTTGCTGATAAACCATTTTCATTTAATAATAGGAAATTAATATTAAATGTAATCAACCTCCCATATCTATTCAATGGATTAATAATATTTACTTCATTCTTTAAGTTTGGTTTTTGTATTTAGAACTCTAAAAATGCATTTCTTCTATGAACACTGATACACCACAATTAAGAATTACAATTATGTTGTCCTGAACTTTCATAAGAAATGTACATCCTTTAATTTCATAACCATAACATGTTATCACATTTTTACATGGACCACTCAGTAACTATATAAATGTTTTTCAGGAATATAATCTACCAAGAATGGTCTTGCTAAACCACGAAAAAAGTGTTTTGTTATGCTAATTCCAAATCCTTATTTCTTTCTTCATGGTATGAGATTGAGTCTATATAATAATATGAAACATTTTATATTATTGATTATTATCTATGTTATTCATGTTGTATAAATATACATTTTTTATTTTTTCACCAGAAAAATATTTGAATTTTTAACCACAAATTACTTTTCCTCTATAATTAACTCCATCATAATGGGATTAATAAAAACCTATGTGTTATTCCAAATACATGTAGCTCATAAGAAAGAAAGAAACCTCTTTAGAAATATCATTTTCCTCAATGGAGTCTTTTGGTTGATATGGATTAATAACCTTCCATTTCAATATCTTTATATAAATTTAAAAAGGATACATCCTGCTTAATTATACAGGTTATAATGATTTATTTCTCGAACCAATGAACCAATAAATGTATCATTATATCAAATATAATATGGAGGGAAATAAATTTCCAATTAATAGTGTACCGAAATTTATTCATCTTATGAAGTGGTCAATTCGGCAAGATTAATCACATTATTAAAAAAATTAATTTAAGAAATAACACACCCTTATGATAGATTTCTGAAAAGGATGGACAATATTCCATGCTATGAAACTGGTCAAATTTGTAGCATCATGACATGATAATCATGAAATTTTATACCTATCAATATCAAATCCTTAAAAGAGATAAATTTTTTATATTTAAAGAATTACCCTATGTAACATTGATATTAGAAAGACACTAAAAATGATAATTTTATCCCTCTTGGAATATGTATGAAAATTATGGGGAAGAAATATTCTCCTTATATCAGGAGTGGGAGATAAATCCAAATGTATTCACATCGACAGAAATTTAAATATTGCATTCAACACATATTTTTTATATCGTTTAATGTGTAACAATATTACAATTAATCTATCTTAGATATTCCTCTCTATGTGAAAGACATCAATGTTATGTTTTTGGTCATGATATCTCCAATATGGTAGTTCAAAAAATATTTACCTTTTTTCCTAATATGTCTATCATTATAACATTTATGTGTTGTTTAAAATTCCACATCATGGTTTTTTACCCTTAAAAAATACTGATCTATGTATAATGGTATTGGAGAAATATCAAATTCTTGTGAGCTATTGAATTCCTTTTTTAATATTCTATATAAGTATAATCTCTAGGAAAAAACTCTTTATGAACTGTGTATACTTCTTTCTTCCCATAATTCAATTAATAATATAAAGTCTTTTATTTTCCAGTTGAAAAAAATTTAAACCCCTAAACACTATATTCAGACCAATTTATGTATTCTCAGAAGTCATTTATAGTGATCAAAATCATTTCCTTCATTTGAAATATTCCATTTTAAAATAATCATACAACCTAATCCCATCCTCCCATAATATCGTAAAATCAACAAGTATTGGTGAAAAGAAATCATCAATATCATTTTTAGATTGCATTTGTCTAGAGATCATTAAACTCAACATGAAATAGTTATGCGTCATAAATAATTTAGGGGATAGGATATAAATTACCAATAAAACAAGCCATGAAATTTGTGTGATATTAATGATTGATATGGATTCATTCCATAAAATCACATCTGAATGTATGAGATTTCTAACATCATTTCTGAATATTGGAAACTTGTGATCAATTTTCATCCAATATGTAAAATCAGCAGGATGATGTGTTTTTCCATCACATATCTTCCCATCAGCCTGACATATTTATATTCTTTAATCATGTAAATTATAATTTTTTTTTTAATAATTTTGAATTATATGATGATACCAAAATAACATGGTATGGGTCCATAAAAATTTTAAATCGGAATGTGATTTCTCTTTCAACTTATACCATATTGTCAAACATTTAGGACACTCTGGTAGAAATTCATATTCCTTCTTATATGTGGAACATTCATTCGGGTGGACGTGTATTTTTTTGAACACAAATCCCATTGGATATAGTATATTATTCTTTTTATAATGTGAATCATGAAGATCTGTGTATTTAATTATACTATCTTTTATCAATTGTTTATAATCATTAAATATTTGGTCACTCCAACCATGTTTTTACTCATGTTAATAAATCATAACAACAAACATAATGTAGAATAATTTGTACCATTAGGAGACAATGGGTTTTCATCATTACTATATAGAATTTCATATTTTTGGTTTATTCAAATTTTTCTCACCTTCAATTTCATGAATCATTTCTTCAATAACATCAGAGTTGCCATCATGCAAAGCATCATCATCAGTAGATCTGAAATTATAATCAGTTTCACCATGACAAATCCAAGGGTTGTGACTCAAATTAAAACCCTAAAAAATTAAATGATCATTGACCTATCTACTTTCCAAATTATCCATATTTAATCATTTTAGGCATGAAAAGAAAAAAATGATATTGTTTGGAACACTTTTTTAGAAAATTACCAAAAATAGTCAACACCAATCTCATATTCATCACTCATTCGATGTGTAATAATCCAAATGAGACTCATTTTACCAATAAAATGTATCAGAATTATATATATTTTTTAGATAAACCTATTTTATATTTGTATGAAATATTCAATAATTTGAATGTAACACAATTTTGAAATATAAAATAAATATATTTGTATTTGAATAATATAATTTTAAATTATATAAAAATAATGGATGATAATTCAATTCAGTAACAAAATCCCCATAATGTCCAATGGTTACATAATTTTCTGGTAATAAAATTGTTGTGAAAAACAAATCCTATTTAGATAATTCTCCCAACCATCGAAATAAACTATTATTTAGATCATTAAGTAAAAAAAATATCATCATTACTCCTATGACCACTCTTGAAAATGAAATAACTCTCTTGAGTTACTGTGTCCCTATAATGGATTTTATTGTATTCATTTTTTAATGATAGCATATATGAGTACAATTAATTCTAGAACTAGATTATTATATATTTATTTTTGGATGATCATGGAGTTCAATTTTTATTAATGGAACTTATATTCATCCCAATAATACTTTATCTCAACAATAATTTGACCAGCATAGTTACCTAAATAAGCCATGAATAATTAAAGAATTATTTAAGAAACCTTGTAGAGGTTCTCTTTTTTGGGAATGGTATCACTAATACATGACATCAACCTACGAAGTGAAGTCCTTGTCTGAATATTAGTACCCCCTAGATGAGTGAATAAAATGTCATGCCATTAGTGGGAATTGTAGGCAGTTTGTCAAAATCCACCATATTTAACAACCATATGAAACAATGTTATCAGGGTTGAATGTTGTGTAAAAAGTGTACATGATTTGAAAACTCACATGATATTCCATGACAAATATAGATTCATTGAAATTACATGATGAAATTGATCATGATATTTTGATATTTTAGTAACCGAAATTGAAAAACATAGAGAGATTGAATATGTGAAATAGAACAACGGAAATTGAGGCTTGTGAGGCATAATTGAGAGGTGTGATTCAATCTGATAAATCCACTATTTAGAATGATGATTAATGAATCTAGAAAATCTGGATTCAAGACAATGTGACAGAAGAATAAATTTGAGGGTTTCTATATGAAAGGTAACTGAGTGAGTCTCGACCAATTAAAAAACACTGTAATGTCACAAAATGAAGAATCATTATATTTGTAAATGATTTATCACATTGGTTGTTGTGTTATTTTCATGATAAATAAATTTTTATTACATTTATAATGTCTCTTATTATATGACTCGTGTGATAAATCAATTATCATGTCTGTTATATAATAACCGATGTTATAAAGTTATTTATCACATCAGTTTTTCTTTTGCCGATATAAAAAAATTTATTTCAAATGTGGATTACAGAATAACCCCCAGGACAAAGCGAGGTACTTTATTTATCACCTTGGAAATATAATAACCAATATGATAATGAACGATAATTAATGTTTCATATTGGTTATAATGTAACTAACATGATAAATCAATTTAATCATCTTTTCATGTCACTTATAAATAATAGAAGGTAAAAGGCTGACTTCATAAAAACATTTTGTACTGGTGTATCTCCATGGATGTGTGTTTTATGATTTCAAAAGAATGAGAAATTGATACCCATGTGCATTAGTCATTTTAAAATTATAGATAGGGTTGGAGCTATGTCATTTTGGTTCGTGATGCCACCTAAACTTTGAAAAGTACACAATTTGTTTCAAATAACATTGTAGGGAAAGTGCATGCTAGAAAAATCAAATTTTCTCACTTATGATGGTATCAAATTGAAATGTGTCTTATAATACTGTGATGTGCCAATCTGGGTTCTAAAAACCAAAAAACATGTATTGTGGAATCAGATGACAAGGATGATAAATTTACTTATGAAAAATCATAAAATTGATGAAGTGATATGTGATCATGATGAGATTTTGATGAAGAACCTCCCAAATCTTTTTTTTGAGGTGACATTTGGGAAATTTTGAGAGTGGATTTGTGGTAGGTGGGCAGTGTAGTGACCCTAAATTATAGATATGAAAATTGTATTATTATGTTTATTTAATATATTATGAATCATAAAAAATCCAATAGAACACAGTATAATCTTTATAAATGATGAATAAAATAAATAATAGGTATTTCTGGACGTTAAATAAAAAATTCTGATGAAATTGTAATTATCCCTTAAAAATTATAATATGACCATTACAAATAGTCAATCAACCTAATTCATAGTAACCTCACCCCTAAATAAATAAATAAAACATATGAATATCATAATTGAATGTATGGAATAATTATATCACAACAAAAGTATTTGATTATTTTAAAAATTAATATTTTAGTGTTTCTATTTTTATATTTCATATATATTTATTTATTGTTTTATAGTAAAAAAATATTTAGAAGAAAATTCATTTTCTTTATAAGTATTAATATGTTAATATTTTCTGATATTATGATTTGAGTATAATTTAATGATAACATATTTAATTATTGAATGTATTATAAAATTAGTTTTAAATTAAAATACATATTTTCCAACTATATAGTGAATTTACATAAAAATATAATTTCAAATATTCTGAAAATTATTATAAAAAAATGGAGTTTATATTTGAACTCTACACATTTAATGAAGGTTTTGGGGAATTTTTTTTATTTTTCTAGAATACATGAATTATTATTTAATAGTAAAATACAATAATTTACAGCATAAATACATTAGAAGAGAAATGCACTATTTGTATAGTCGTGGATGTTGTAAGAACCCTTAGATTGAATTAAAATACACATATTAATTTATTTATTCACAAAAATGAATACGATTGTATTCATTGTGAAAAATAATAAAATAATGAATAGAATAATGAGATATCACCCCTCTCATACACTATAAAAACCACCACTCACCCCTCATTTCTTAACTCTTCAATGCCTTAAAGCTTATTAATTGTCTTCCCAAATACACCTCCCCAGTATCTCCCCACATGAATGTTCTCTTGGTATTTCCATAATACATAAACCCATTCCCTTAAGGAGGTTCTCAAGGAGGCTAGTTCAAGTTGTATATCCTCTTCCAATTTCATTTAACTACATCTGAAATTATTTTTATTTATTATTATCTTCACACCTCCACTGTCCAAATGATTATTATAACTATATTATAATATATATACTATAATAATATCATGTTAATGGATGATTCATAATTATTCTATTTACTCTCTCCATATTATTTTAAAAACAAAATCACTGTTTGGGAGGTGTCGATTTACGCCCTTTGAGGGTGATACTCATTATTTCTGAAATTTCCCCTTAATGGATGGTCATGATATTATTTTTATGGCTGAAACATATTATAATATTTTTATTATATATTATCTAATGTTCTATAATCCTTCCATATACATGATATTATATATTTAGAAAAATTATTTTTTTGTGATATTAAAACCGCTAAAATTAAGATAAATGATTATCATTAATATGATATTTAATGATTTATATTCATTTATGGAAAAAATAATACAAAACACCAATTAAACTTCTGGTTTTTCATTAATATCCTGAAATTATAATCATAGTGAATTATATACATTTTACATGATCTCCATTACATAGACTCAAGAGAAACAATCATGAAATCAAGGATACCAACACTCTGAAATGGAAGAATTCAATCTTATAACTTATTAAAAACAACCTAAATTAACATAATAAAAATATATTGTAACACGCCATGATTTCATAGTATGTTATCTCATTAAAGTAATTCAATAGCTTATGCTACACGCAACACCGAGTTCGAGCACACCACAACTTACTAAACTAACAGTTCATAAAAGTGGTTATAAATAGTATTAACTGAATTTTGAACTTTATATAATCCATATAATTTTCATATCTATATTATGGGTATCTTAGACATAATAAAAGAACAAATTCAATTTTTTTGGATAAAATATTTATTTTTCAAAAAATGCAATTTTACAGCCTTTTAATGGAGAACCCTTTTCAAGACTAGTATTTGAAACTTTAATATATTAAATTTAATGAAATATATTTCTTAATTAAATGTGGGACATAAAAATTTAGTTTGGAAAATTTTAATGGTACTTTTCTTATAACTTTCATATTTTGAGGAATATTGAAAAATACAAATTTTTAATTGAAAATAACTTTTTTAATGGAAATAATTTATAGTGATATTTTTTTCATTTTAATGGTTTGGAATTATAATTAGATTATATTTTTATCATCTAATACAACATAGGTCATTATATGTATTTTCACATTTAAATTGGACATAAACATATGTCAATCTTTTGATAATTTTTACTTTTTATAAACTGGATTTTTGGTTTTGACAATGGGAGGTAATTTTAAATCAATAAATTAAACATCAATGTTTTGAATTTGGTAAAATGAACTTCATTTTTGAATTCGTAATAACAACATTATCTTAGGGTAAATTTTTTCGTATTTTTCTGAAAACATTAAATTTTTGATGAATAGTGAAAAACACTACGTCGTTATTCAAAACCGAAATTTTATTTAAATAATTTGTTATTTTAATTTAATTTATTTTAAGTAAAAATATATATATAGTACCTATATAATTTAAATGTAATTATTTTGAGTATTTTATAATAATTTTAGATATATAAAATTTTATCGAACTATTTAACGTATTTTACCCACCACCTAGGAGCATTTGCAATTTTTCTTAAACCATAATTTTACATCTTCATTGAGTTAAATTTAAAACATCCATGAGACACAGTTAATATCATTAAGTAAAATTTTGTTCAATAATATTAAAATAATTTTTGGTGAATAGTAACTTTTGACTTTTATTTAGCACGTTTAAAAGTAAATAGGGTAATTAAGGGTAAAAATGATATCATAATTACCTTAACACATGTCCAAATTCTATTGGGTAAGTATAATTTGACCAAAAACAACCATAGGAATAATATATGACCCCATATGGTCCACATGGATTAGATAATGACATTTATTATTATTTTATTTAAAGAAGAGTTAAAAAAGGTAAATAACATTTTTAATAACTAAACCATTTTTAATATAGGATTAGAAAAAATATAAATTTTTGTATTAATATTCATTATAAATCTAAAAATATTTCCTACATAATGGTATTTTATTTATAATATTTAAACTTTAATTAATTTAGTTTATTTATTACACAATGATAACGCAGTAATTACCTTATTAATGAAATATTAAAATAATTGATATTACAAATATCCAAATAAATGTAAATTGAGATATATGATGATCTCCAATAATATTATAGGTTGATAAGACAAATACAGGGTAGGTTAATGAAATTTTATTCGATGTTATAACATTATTATTGCTTTCATAAAAATCATATGCTAAATGGTGTCAAAATTGACATAATTGAGTTTTTAAAACAAATATTATATTATTAATTTATATAATAGTCTTAAAAATCCATGATTCAGCCAAAAGACTTATATAATAATATATATGTCAATAATTACCCACTTTGAGTTCTATTGGAATTTTATGATATTTTGATTGAAAATATAATATAAAAATACAAAGAGACATGGTAAATCTCAAATTATTTAACTAAGAGTTAAATCTAAAAGATAAGGTTAATATGGTGACATAAATCAATCCAAAACCTATTTGTTTATAGTTTTTTGACCCATACCCATATTATCCTCTAAATAAATCATTTTCGAGCCACTAGAAACCAACAATTATTTTATTATAAAATATTATTTAAAGCTTTTCCTATAGTGACCCACACCTCTCTTATAAAAGGGAACTTCCCCTTCTCTTAATTTCGCACCACCATGACCCTTTGGCTTGGAAAAATCCTACCCAAATATTCACCCAAGATTCCTAGCTTCATCCCAGAGTCATTAATTTGGAAATAAAGCTAGCCTATAGACCCCTTTTTATCAAATCACAAGGAAGGAAGAAGTGGTAAATATTTCATCACCTCTTTGAAGTACTTTTTTTAATCAACTTCCTCTTTCTGTGTAGTTTCCATTATAAAATAATATATACCATATTATAGATATATGGTGATGTTATTATAAATATGGTACAACGAAAATTTTTATTATATCCATCATTTATATGAAAAAGTCACCATACATCCGAACGTACGGCTTACTGTCTCCACGTCGTGGTGTCGTTTGTTATTTGAACACTTAATTATTTGGATGGGTATAATAATGAGTACAAATGATATAAAGGATTAATATTACATGTTAATTATTTTTTATATATGATATACTATCCAATTACATACGATTTCACCATGAATATACTGATATTTTCACTTGTGCGTATGTACGGATTACCGTCTTCGTGACGCGATGAGATTAATTTCCACATTCACCATTCATCGATGATTATAAAAAACTATATAATTAATAAAAATTTAATATATGAAATAATAATTCTACTGGATATATATATATATATATATGTACTTACATATATCTTATTCACTTAGTTTCATTCAATACGATATGAAATCGAAAAGATCGTTTATGCGTACGTACGACCTACCGTCTCCATAAACAGTGTTTTACAATCCACATATATGTATATTATACATATTTATATTCTAAATTTATATTATATATAAAAACTTTTTTATATTTTTGAAGTATTTATATCATGATATAAGTGATACAATCAAGAATAACAAGTTAAAACACATACGAAAAAGAAAGCTATTATTAGACAAAATGTTAATTTAACATGGAAATTATTATTAAATGGGTAGAATAAAGTAATAAATTCATCATGTATGATATCATAAATATTAATATGGATATGGAATAATTTAATAACATACTACGGTCTTTATAATGGAGGTTAAACATACAGCAACTAAAGGAATGTACATTGTAATAGTTAATTTCGCAATCTCTTTATTAGCCGAGGTTGTTTTTATGTAAATATCTGCTGGGCAATATTTATTATCCATGTCCATATTTCATAAAATAGTTTTAAAAGATATTTTTTAAGGATTTTTTTAGTAAAATAACATTTTTAAATTTTTAAATTTTTATTATTTTAAATCATTCTCATTAATGTCCATGTTTTCAAAATGGTTCTAAGGATTTATTTATATGGACATGAATGTTTTCAAAATGTTAATTGCTTTCAAAAGTATCAAAGTGGTATGGGAATATTTGATTCAAAAAATTTTTAATTGTCTTCCTTTCAAATTTATAAAACATTTAAATATTTTCATCAAAAAAGGATATTTCTCTCAAAGATTCCTACAAATAACTTTTATATGTGTCGACATCCTTTGATGGATTTAAACTTGTTTCATATTGATTTATTATGATAAAACTCTTATATACTATATTGATGGTTTTTTGATATGATTGACTGTCAATTTCTTATTTTTATACCATTCATGGTTTATTGATAATGTATTGACAATTCATATGCTATTTTTAATAAAAAAAATTTATGTTATGTTTAATCATTTTTCTCTGAGGAATGCATTGGACTTAGTAAGTGACGGATGGAGCCCGCTATAGCCACTCGATGCATTAGTAGGTCTCATGAGTGCAACTAGTGTGTTGGTACAAGGCCTTGAAATAATCTAATTTGTAGTCTTGGTACAAGGCCTTGACTATGTGGTTATGAAGTTTTTCATAATGCATTCCATCCTTACGAAAGTGGCTACTGATATTTTGCATGTAATTATTAGACTACTAGAATATCTATGTGAATAAAGAAATGGTAATATTTGATTTATTTTTTCAATATTATAATGATGTTTAAGTTTAAAAGGATTTTGTTTTTGTTTTAGACATTTCATTAAATGTTAATGCTTATTTGTGAATGTTTCCACTATATTGTTATCCTTACTGAGCATCTTAGCTCACCCCTTTCTTATGATTTATTTTCCCAAGATTCCAAGAAGTGTAATATTATTGATAAATAAGGCTAAGCTGGGGATTAATGGTGTTCTCTATGGATCATTTATGTTGAATTTTATTTTATAATGTGTAATGTTACGTTCATGTATGTAATCTATTTTCCAAGACTGCTAAACTAATCAGTATATTGGGACTTTATTACTTGTAATCATGCCAATGAATTAAAATAATGCACCAACTCTGGGTAACTGGGGTTGGGGCATTACACATAGTATCTGAGGAATTTTAACAATAACCTTGAAAATTTATTTATATAAACACTGATTACAGAACATGACCATTAGATAAACATTGAGTATTAGTATAGAAGAACTTCCTATAATTTTGGTATTGTAGATATTTTGTGATTTTTCAAAGCAATACATATTCGTCTGGATGCGAGCAGAAAAAGGAGGCGCTGGATTAGATGTACATAGGGGAAAAACCCAAAAACACTTCTTTAAGCTAGAATCAAACGGGAACTACTGCATGAAAATGGGACTTACTGTACTCTTGGTTACAACACTCCTGGGGGATATGCTTCAGATAATTTTTATTTTCTTTACAAGTAATTATGAAGGATTTAGGAATAAATACTTTTTAATGAATATTTTTAGGATTATAGATTATATGAAAAATATATTCAATTAACATTATATATTTTACATGTTTGGAATTATACATTTCGATTCATAAACTGACATATTGTATTCCATTGATTAGATATGGTGCCTAGTAGATGGAAGAATAACTCTAGCAATACACATGATCCAAAGAGTAAGAAGGATCATATCTTTCATGTTATTAATCCAACATTTAGAAGGGAATCATCTACCACGTATTATAATCATATTAAGAAATAGTATAATGTGTTAATATGATAAGTAAATAATTCTCTAAGTCTTATGAATTTTATGGGAATCCAGATAAGAAAATTATGGTACAATGAATGATGGATAAAGGGAATAAGAGAAAGGAGGATTTTCCCATATGTGACAACTATGGAAAGAATCACCTTGGTAAATGATTGATTGGAATGAGAGTTTTTTAAGTGTAGAGAAAAAGGACGCCATGTACGTGATTGCAAGGGTAAGAAAAAGGTTTCTAATGTACAATGCTTCATCTGTAAAGAGTTGGGACACTACGCGAATCAATGTCCAAATCAACAGAGTATACCCCAAAAGATGCTATTGGATATTAACCAATTTATGATACCACCGAAGATGAAGAAGAATGATTAAGTGTTCTTATGTTGTTATTAATGTATTGTGTCATTTGAGTATTTTCTTAATGATGTACATGTTATAAGAATTATATAGTATATAAGGATTGTACTGCAATACTATTTCATTGAGGACTAGAGATAGTGTGGAACCAAGAAAGGTTACTCAATGGAAAGTTAAATTATATGGAAAATACATGGTTGAAGGAATGAAAAAAATTAAATATGGTCTTGGTACTAAGGTATTAACTTTTGAATAAGAGACGATTGATTTGGATTAATTATATTGGATATTATTGACATCCTTGTAACAAGTTAATGGTTGGTTTATTCCATCATTGTTGGAGTTTACAAATTTTTTGTATAGAAGGAGTATATCCAGTATTCTATAAGTAATAAGAGAGCATTAATGAAATCAATAAGGTTTTATGGAAATTCATAGGGTAACCTTGTTTTAAAAGAATACACGATGAAGGTATTCACATGTTATTACGTGGAAAAAAGGATCTTCATTGTGTTTACCTTCCTTATTTTAGGTAATTTTCTGATAACTTTCATATTTTGGTACATTTTTCTAATACATTTTAGGTCTTTATAAGTAATTTCACTTTTAAATTTGACATAAACATATGACAATATTTTGATAGTTTTACTTCGTAAAAACCCACATTTTGGTTTTGATAATGAGAATTAATTTTAAATTAATAAATGTATCTTCTATGTTTTGAATTTATTAAAATAGAATTCATTTTTGAAATCATAATATTAAAATTATATTAGGGTAAATTTTTGGTATTTTTCTAAAAACATTCAATTTTTGATGAATAGGGAAAAACACTGCGTTATTATTCAAAACTGACTTATTATTTAAATAATTTGAAATTTTATATTCATTTATTTTAAGTAAAAAAAATATATATAATACCTATATATGTTCAATTTAATTCATTGGAGTCATTTTATAATAAGATTAGATATTTTAAATTTTATCGAACTATTTACCGTCTTTTACCCACCTCTTAGGAGCATTTGCAAATTTTCATAAAACATAATTTTACCACTTATGTGTGTTAAATTTAAATAATTTGAGTGACCTGATTAATATAAGTAAGTAAAATGAGGTAAAATAAGATGATAATAATTTTTTGGGAATAATAACTCCTGTCTTTTTTATACCACAGTTTAAATTAAGTAGGGTAATTAAGGGTAATAATTATAAAATAATTACCCAAAAACTTGTAATAATTCTAATGTATAAGTGTAATTCAGTAAAAGACACCTTTGTAATTAAACATTATCCTCTTGGGTCCATGTGGATTATATTAGGACATTTATTATTATTTTATTTAAAGAATAGTTAAAAGAGTAAAATTCAATGTTTAAAAAATAAACCATTTTTAATATAGTGTTACATAGAATAAAAATTAGAATATAAATATTCATTATAAATATATAAATATTTCCTAAATAATGGTATTTTAATTATAATTTTTAGAAATTAAATAATTTAATTTCTTTATGACAAAATGACAATGTAGTAATTACATTATTAATGAAATATTAAAATAATAGATATTATAAATATCCAAATTATTGTAAATTGAGACTCTTGATGAATTAAACTAATTTTATAGTTTAATATGACATGTTAGGGTTTTTTAAATAAATTTTATTCTTTTTTATAAAGTTATTATGGGGTTGAAAAAATCTAATCCTTAATATTGTCAAAATTGACATAATTGAGTTTTTAAAACAAATAATATATTATTAATTGATATAACAGTACTAAAAATCTAAGGATCAGCCAGAATAATTATATAATAATATATATGACATTAATGAACAACTTTATGATCTATTAAAAATTTATAGTATGTTTATTAACCATATAATATAAAAATACAAAGTGACATGGCAAATGTGAAACTATTTAACTTAGAGTTTAATCTAAAAGATAAGGTTAATATGGTGACCTAAACCAGTCTAAAGTCTATTGGTTGAGATGTTTTCTACCCATTACCATCTTAAACTCTATATAAATAATTTTTATCCATTATAAACCGAATATTATTTTATTATAAAATAATATTTTAGGATTTTCTTAGTTTGACCCTCACATATCTTATAAAAGGGAACTTCCCCATATCTTAATTTCACACCTCCAAATCCTTTTTTTCTCGGCCCACCCCTACCCAAATAACCTCTAAACTTTCCTCCCTTTATCATAGAGTCATTATTTTGGTCAGAGAGGCAACCTATTGAGACGTTTCTATCAAATCATAAGGAAGAACCAAAAGAAGAGGTAAATATTTCATCACCCTCTTTCATGTTATTTTCTTCTTCAACATCCTATTTCTTTGTTGTTTCCATTCTAGAATAATATCTCCAGTATCTTCAATATCATTTGATGTTATTATAAACATGTTTCAACCATATTTGTTATTATACCCTTCCTATAAATGACAAAGTCTCCATACATTCGTACATAGAGATTACCGTCTCCACATCGTAGTGTCGTTTGTTATTCAAACACTTCATTATTTGGGAGGGAATAATAATTAGTATAACTGATCTAAATAATAATTATAACATGTTAATTATTCTGTATATATTATATACCATCCAATTAAATATTATTTCACCATCAATATAATGATATTTTCACTTGTGCATACGTACGGATTACTGTCTCCAGGATACGCTATGATTCATTTTCACGTTCACCATTCCATGATGAATATAAAAAGATATATAATTAATAAGGATGTAATATATGACATAATAATTATACTGGATATATATATATATTTACTTACAAATATCTTATTTACTTAGTTCCGTTCTATACGATATTAAAACGGAAATAACGTTTATGCGTACATACGGCCTACCGTCTCCATAAACGGTGTTTTCCATTTCATATATATGTCTAATATATATATTTATATTATAAATATATATTATATAAAAAATATTTTTTACATTATTTATGTATTTAAATCATTATCTACTTGATACAATTAGGAATAACAATTTAAAACACATACGATAAAGAAAGAGATTATTACCCGAAATGTTAATTTAACATGGAAATTATTATTAAATGGGTCATATAAAGTCATAAACAAGCCATGTATGTTATCATAAATATTAATATGGTTATGGAATAATTTAATAACATACTATGGTCTTTATACATGAGGTTAAATAGACCCTAGACTAAAATAAAGTACAAGGTAAGGGTTAATTTCACAATCCAATTATTATCCGAGGTTGTTTTTACATAAGTATCTATTGGGAAATATTTATTATCCATGTACACGTTTCATTAAAGTGTTTTCAAAGGGACTATTTTTAAGGGAAATTTTTACTAAAACATCATTTTCAATGTTTTAAATATTTATTCTTTTAAATCAATCTCATTAATGTCCATGTTTTCAAAATGGGTTTTAAGGATTTATTTATATGGACATGAATTTTTTAAAAATATTAATTACATTATAAGGTTTCAAAGTGTTATGGGACAATTGGTTCAAAAATTTCTTTAACTTTCTTCCTTTCTAAATTGTGTGACTTTTAAATGTTTTCCTGAAAGAGTGATATTTCTCTCAAATTGTTTTACAAATCATTTTCATCTATGTCAACATCCATTAATAGATTTTAAACTTATTTGAAGATGATTTATTATGATAAAAATATTCAATACTGTATTGAAGGTTTTCTGATATTTTTTACTGTGGATGTATTATTTTTATACCATTCATGGTTTTTTAATATTTTATTGACAATTCGTATGCTAGTTTTAATATGAATGTTTATGTTATGATTAAACATTTTCATACGAGGAATTCATTGGACCTAGTAAGTAACGGGTGGAGCCTACTATACCTCCTTGATTGATCATTAGGTCTAATAAGACAAAGTAGTATCTTGACACAAGGCCTTGAAAAAATCTTATGCACAGCCTTGGGATAAGGCCTTGAATTTGTGGTTACTAAGTCTGGCATTATGCATTCAAGCATTATGAAAGTGGCTGTTGATATTGCATACAATTAATCGACTATTAGAATATCTATGTAAATAAGTAAATTTCATTATTTGATTTATATTTTCCATAGTATGCTGAAGATTAAGATTAAAAGGATTTTTTTAGTAATATAAATATCATTAAATGATTATTCTTATTTGTGAATGTTTTCGCTATATTTTTTTTCTTACTGAGCATCTGAGCTCACCCCTTTCTTATGTTGTATTTTCCTAGTATTCCAAGAAATGTATTATGATTGATAAGTAGGGTTAATCAAGGGGATTAATTGTGTTCTCAAAGGATCATTTATGTTGAATTTTATTTTATAATGTGTAATGTAATATTAATGTATGTAATCTATTTTACAAGACCACTAAACTGATCGGTCTTTCGGGACTTGATTACTTGTAATCATGCTAATGTATTAAATTTTATGCACCAACTCTAGGTAACTATATTTGTGGAATTACAATATTGAATCATATATAATAATATGTGGTTGTAAATTTATTAGTTAATATATTTATTTTGATTATTGAGTATGTCAATCTCACATAAATAACACATTTTGACATAAGGTAAGGGTTTTCTCTTCGAACCTCCAATTTCTTTTGTGTTATGTGTTTTTCTATCTTAAACCCAATTAAAATTTTAAATATTCATTAGTAAAATTCATAAATTATTTGTTTATTTTCTATATATATATATACTGATCAGAATCATTATTTATTTTATGGGGAGTTACATGTTTGAAAAAGATCATTCTCAAACTCTTCTTAAAAAATAAGCTTGCTGTAGGGGAACTTCTCGAATCCATTCCTATTTTAATATAGACTCTAAAATCTATTTAATGTAACCATTTCATTCTTAAAATAAATAATTTTATTATAAAAAACTAAATTTGTTCACTTTTGGATTTATATGATGATTTTTTAAAAAGTGGTCTTCTTTTCAAAGTAATATAGTTTTTCTCTCAAGTATTTATTAATGATTCTATATGTGTATTCACGTCTATTTCAATAACCATGTTGATTATGATGTTTAATTGGGATTATTATTTTATTATATCGCATAATATATTTTATTGAATGGTTTCAAATTACTTTGACTAGGGATACGATATATTGATACCATTCACCAAATTACTCTTAATGGTATGTGTTTATGTTTACTAATTGGGGAAATGTATTTACATTTATGAAGTTATATTCTATATGAATGTATTTAATGATTATGATTCGACTATTTCATTTGAGGAACCCATTAGATTTATTATGTGATGGGTAAGACTCACTATAGCCCCTCGATTCATTGGTATGTTTCACGAGACCAACATGAATTGTTTTTTACCCATTATATATAGTGTCTTGGTAGTGACCTTGATGGTATAATTAGGATTTCAGGAATAATGAATTCGATAATTATGAATATATTAATGTATAGTCCATGTGATTGTTAAACTTTTATAGTATCCATTGTTACATTTTATTATGGCATTATTTATTTATCTTTTATTCATTCCATATTATGCTCAAGTTTATGTTTTAATGGCTTGTGAACATGTATTTATTAATAATGCCTCATTAATTTTTCTTACTCTAAATTATGTAACCTTACTGAGAAAATGATCTGACCCCTTTCTGATGTTTTATTTTTACACAGGAAGCAATGAATTATGTTATAAATGACTTATAAGGATAATCCAGATGTTTTTGTGTGATTCAAAAGGAGTTGTTTGGTTTTATTTAATTTCAAGTGGCAATGAAAGAATTATGCTTTTATACTACTTCTGAATTATACAAATCTATTCATTCATTTGGGATATGAATTCTATGTTAATAGGATAATGTAATAAAATAATGCACCAACTCTGTGCAAATGCGGTCTGGTAATTTCACCTATATTATCTAAATGTAAGGTTATGATGAACATAACAAATATATAATTATAATATAATATAGAAGAATTGGTGTAACGGTGAATATATTATGAACAAATAAAGTGATATTATTGGAGCTAGATATAAAAATAATTGGGAAATTC
This sequence comes from Viscum album, assembly GCA_963277665.1. Taxonomy (NCBI): domain Eukaryota; kingdom Viridiplantae; phylum Streptophyta; class Magnoliopsida; order Santalales; family Viscaceae; genus Viscum; species Viscum album. Next base: position 1,156,147,979 of record OY728133.1, on the reverse strand, counting down.
CATGAAATTTCATCTGAACTATAATAAATTAAAATCTAACTACTAGTATTAGTTGTGTGGATTCTTATAAATTGAAAATAGATATTCATAGAATTAAATACAATAAATATGATGATTATAATATAGTTAATATTATTTTACAGCATCACATTTTAGTTGAGTGCATCCCATGATAATTTTTTTCAGTATGTGGTATGTTCTATGTTTTATGATGTTTTTATTATAATTTTCGTTGTATTCAATTTTTAATTACTGTATTACTACTACTATTGATCAGAATGATTACTATTCTAGAAGATGGATTATATGATCAATATGATCATTTTATTATGGGGATCGAAATAGATAGGCCTTCTGATGGGGTATTGAGGATAATGATCATTGTGCTTTACCTTAGATGTGTGTGATCATTTTTATTGACAGATTCTATGAATTTAAAGAAATATTTCATATAATGAGTGTTTAATTTAATATGTTCTATGTTTCAAATAGGGATGTTAAATATTAGATTTATAAATCTTCATAGATTTTTTTGATGAAATAGAAATATTTAAATGAATTGGAAGTCGATTGGAAATAAATTCCCATTTTAGTAGTGCCTAGATTTGTATCCGTAATTCTAAGATTTTTTTTACAATTTAATTATAATAAAATTTATTTACTTGTATTTTTATTTTATTAAAAGATTACTTCCATTTACCTATTTTTGAAAATTATATATTATTTATCTATAATTATATATATTCCCTTCGCTGCTTTTTCCATTGTAATAGTACTAATTAAGCATGTTATAGAGTGATAAATTGTGGGTCTTTTAAAAAACATATTATGTTTTATACTTAACAGATTGAGTGGGAGGAAAGTATCACGTCATTATTTTCTAATACAATTCAACACCCTCTTACCATGTCGTATCACTCATATAATTGGACCAAAGGACACACTTTGGTAGGATGTACATGGAAAAATTAGTAAAAACCATTAAAGACATTTTATTAATATTTTTATGTTGAGGTTATGTTACTGTGTTGTATGATTTCTAAATCCTAATTTTTGTATCAAAATAGAATATTCCATTCACATTATCTCTTTTATAGAAATATATTTATCTGAGATGATATATTATTTTTCAATCATCACCCATGATGAGTTACTTGTATTTTATGTTCTTATTACATTAAATTTAAATGTCATCCATGTTCGCATATTCATACATGTTAATGATTTGTTGAAAAATCATATATAACATGATTGTATTTTACCACTTAAGGATCCTTTTATCTAATATTATTACAGATTTTTAATATATCCCCATTAATTTATATGTAAGAATTTGTATCGAAGGAAATTATTTATTGAGTATTTTTTAGTATATGATGATTCATTATTCTATTATAATTGTGTTATATAAATAAAATCTAAAGATTCTAAAACTTTGTGATCTAGGTACTATGATTAATTTAAGAGATATAATGTATATATTTTTTAAAACAATGTATAATATATACATTTCTAGATTAGGTTACCTATGTTTCTATTAGAGTGGATTTTAGATAAATTTAGAGATTAGGTTTAGAAATATTATAATATAAAAATCAATGAATCCATAATTAGACAAGACGTATCATAGGTTCAAATGAAATATTCATAGAGTATGACATTTATTCCATTTTACAACTTCAAAATATTTTTACTATGACATTATTAAGATATTATTTCTCATTTTAAACATTTTTTGTTTTAATAAATGGTTATAAAGTGGAGTAACTGAGTGAAAATTGAGTTAAATTTAAATATCATGGATGTTCCAAAAGAGTTAAAAAATTATTTAGTAGGTGGTGTAAAAGATTTAATCAGTATGATATCTTATGTTATGATTAATAAACCAAACCATACTGAGCTAAAAAATACACAAAACTAGGGGAAAATCAATAATATGTATGTTTAGTAACAATGACTACCATCCATTTGTCGATCATCTAAAAAACAAATTCCATAGCAAAAGATCAACACCATTAAAAATATTTTAGTTATTCTTTAAACCTTAGTGAGTGACAGTTTATTTTATCCTATATATAAATTGGATAATAATGTAATCTAAAGGGGGGATTTATGAAGAATATGAGCCAATATGAATATATTTACTATAGTATATGAGATTATTTAAAAAATATTTTATTAAATATTTCACTAATACTATTCTCATCAAGGAGTAGGAATAATCTGAGATTAGTAAAAATAATGATGAATTAATTTTTATTTATGTTGAAGATATTATGATTATTCCATTGTAAACATTAGTTTTTTCATTTATCTTAATGAAATATATATATTTTCATTAGTTGTGTAAAACAATGTCATAATTGTTTTTGACCAAAACAGACATTTTTAGCATAAATGAAATTATTTGATACACACTAATAGTGATAAATATAGTCAGACACATATTATTTTCATGAATTTGGGGAAAGTAAATGGAAATTTGATTTTTATAGAAAAAGTAATGATGTATTATATGTAGGAGTAAAAATTTAACTACCTATATTCCCAAAATGATAGAGTAAACGCCTAAACAATTGTTTCAATGGAATTTGAATATGTTTTATATAACGGAAAATAGGATATCAAGAAAAAAATTGGTGAAAAAATGTGAAAAGTACAATTAAAATTTTATATCATATGAATGTTACAGCTATTATTCCACCACACATCAATTTATTGAATATAATGAGTTTTTTAATAAAAATTTCACTAAATAATTCCACTAGAAAATATACTCAATAGAAACCCAAAAACATCTAATGTAAGGATGAGAATATACATTCACTACAGTAGACGTGTATCACGGACATTATGTTTTTTAAGGTACATTTATTATCTACTCAATAAGTGACAAAATATTATTTTAAATTGGTATATAAAATTCTTTTATATCATTCTTGTTCATTTAGATAATTGATTCACCACAAAAAACATTAGATATAGAGTTATTAGTAAAAACATTTTGTATAGATACAGTTGAATCTGATTGTTATATCTCTTTTCAAAATAGGGTCTGTAAAAAGATACCACTAAATAAATAAATTATTCCCAAGGAACAATTTCATATCATATTGAAAATTTATTTTCTTTCTATATATAGAGACCATATCAATTTTTATGATAAGGAAATATCATTTCAAATCCCTATAATTATTCTCAACAAATATCAATGAAAGGTTTACTATTAAATTTATTTGGAAAATATTTCACTTATATTAGTCATGAAAGATAATAATGTAGGTCACATAGCTCAAATGGATTTTGTTAAAATCCGTAATCTTGTTATGGAAGTTATATAAAAATGTCATGATGTGTTTTAGAAAGAGTTCACTGGTCATAGAACTAATCATTAGGTGGAGTTTTTAGTCGAAATCATACATAGTAACATCATTATTTAAATTGTATTTGATAATAAACAAAATTTAATTCTAGAAATATTTGAATGAACATCAAAAATATTTAGACAAGGGGTTTTTCCACGCAAAATATTTAGCATGGGTAAACCAATCTTCTTTTTATATGAAGGTATGATAAAATTTTTCATTTCATTTAATATCTGAATCTTACAAAGATCATGTTAAATAAAAAGTATCACCAACCCAATATTTATGACTCAATTGATTAAATTATAGGGGATAAATATATTCTTGTTGTTTTATCTTTGATATGAAAATTATCTTACATGGAGGATGAATGAATATATACACTAAAAAACCATTTGTAAGATAAAAAGACACTACGAATTCATTTTGAATGCTTTGGGTTGAAAAGTTACAATTTCGTATTCATTTTCAATATTAATAGAGTTTTTATTGGCCAACAAGATAAATTTATGGTAGTCTTTAAAATGGAACTGTTATATATTATAAAATTTGAAAATTTATAAATTATATTTGAGTATTGTGTTAAACATTACACGTTAGTGTAAATTATATATTACATTAAAAATTTTATTTATTTTGATAATAATTAACCTAATTATGATATGAAATCACATTAGAGGGTATACCTATGGATCTATTAATGATATAGGTGAGTAGATAATTTCTTTGAAAAATGTTGGTAGAAAAGATCTATAGTTTTATTAAATGGTATGTATACTATTAATGATTTATCATAATTTTATTTTGTTTATCATATCAAATAAAAATGATCATATTAAAGGGAATAAATTCCACTATATAGAATAATGTGGAGGTTAATTTAAGAATTTTAATAATATGTTGGTAACTATACGTGTACATAAACTTCTCTATGGTGGAGAATGGTTTTTAGATATACAATGATGCATAAAAGATAACCAAGGGTAGTTTTATTTTTAAAAATGAGAAGGTGATAAATTATTCCACACATCACATAAAAACATATGATATAAATTAACCAACATAATATATAGATTTATTATTGATAATGTTTCCATTAAGGATTTTGAGGAATGATTTTAACAGAGAAACATGTTATATATATATTTATATTTCTCACCATATATTAAATTATATATTAATATATAATAAGTATAACATACAGTAAAGAATTGTTTTCACGTTAATCAAGAACTATGGGATGATAATACAATTCCTTATTGGGATGGAAATTAATGTTATTGATACCCTATGTAGAAATGTCAGTGAAACTTTATGAAGGAATAGATATGAAAGTGACCCAATATTCCCAGATATGTAATGGTTAAACATTGAAAACGTAAAGGAATAGGTAAAATATTATCTTTATAAAATTATTACACAACATTATTTCAATGTAAATTTCAAAGTGGTGAAAAATTATTATGTGAATCTATAGATTAATGTGTAAAATATTTTTGGATTTTAACCTTGACATGAAAAATATACATGACAAAGAACATAGAATTCTATCTTATCCAAGCTCAAAGAGAATATTGATCATTTGAGAGATTGTTATAGATAATAATTATCTATTTAGGTAGGTAGTAAAAAATTTATATAGAAAAATCATGTATAAATTATGTTGGAAAACATATATAGGAATATTGCGATGTAAACGACAAGATGATTGGGCTACCAAAAAGAGAAGGTTTATTTCTTTAATTATGAAGGGATGATGCATCCATTACCAATACCAATTTGAAAATGGGATGAAAACACCATTATTTATTCATAGGTATTTAAAATACATCTTTAGTCAAATATTCCATGTGAGAGAGGGGGGATTGACTTACATGGAGAACACAATTAATTTCTATTTAAGAATATGTCTTACTTGATCAACATGGAAAAATAATGAAAAAATATGGTTAGGTGGAATGATAATCCACTTTTAATTTTATATTATTGATATCCAATTATAACATCATGTTCAAAAAATATGCATTAATACTAATTATATAAGGAACAAAAATTTACATTAGCATATCATCCTTATGATGATTGTTAATTTAAAAGGACCACTTTGAGATTGAAATACAGGATATGATGTTTCAAGATGGATTTTAAATGAGGATGGTATAAATATTGTTTATAGATCAAGTTATTATTTAGCAATAGATTATAATTATGCATTAGAATATAATTATATGAGGAATTACATGAGAATATATGTTGAAATCCGATATACATGATTGTTATTCGTGAGATTTTTTTTGGGAATTGATCAATATCATGGAATTAAAAAAAATTAATAAACCATTCAACAACATATCGAAGTATATTAATGCCCAAAAAGTTATATTGTGGTATTTATTGATGATATATTTAGTATGATAGTGGTTAAGAATCATTATTTTTAATATCACTATGGATGATATTAAAGATATTTTTGGATAAAGGAAATGTTAATCTCTAGATACAAAGGTCATTTAAGGATTCTTGATCATGTAGGAAAAATATCATACTTCATAAAAATTATACCAAACCTCTCTTAAATATATATATTATTCAATAAATTACTTTTATGGAATTAAATATGAGATCATTCGCATTCCTTGAACATTGAGCCAATTCAACTAGAAAATGATATCTCTTATGTACAACATTTCGTGGGGATGTATGATCATAGAGAAAAATTTGTGGAAAATAGGAAAACATATATGTTACAAGTTATTTGTAGAAATAATATTTTTGAGAAAGAAATAGGGTAAACCAAATAAGTAATGTGATTAAAGAGAAAAAATATATGTGTAATGAAATTTCAATGGTGAAATTTTTTTATGATGGGAGAATGTAACAAAAATTATTTTTGTAATGGAATTTTTTTTTGAGTATATTGTTTTACATGAAAAAAAAATTAAAATTAATAATACATTATTTTTATTATTTTAAAATGTATTAATGAAGTAAATATTAATACATTTCACGATAGATAAATAAATAAAAACATGTAAATATATGGAAGAAATAAAATAACAAGTACATAAAAATAAAACATTATTGATGTATTCATCATCAAGATCACCTATAACATTAATATCAATGATTATTATTATATAAAAAATTAAAAATATATATGTATTATTAACATCATGATATATAAATAAAGAAATATGGTGAATGATTTTAATAATGTATGTAACCAAATTTATATGAATGAAAAAATATGGTCATTATATTAATTTTGTAAAAATATTTCCATAAAACACATATCTTTACCTAGGATATATATTCATTTGATAAAATTGTGAAAACAATATATATTATATTATGATTTGATACATAAAATGTTTCCATTTTAGTTATATCTTGATATGATTTGTATAAATAGAGGAAATCACATTGTGAAATTTATTTAGAAAGAGATAAATTATGGAACCATATAGTTGATTTCATTACTCTGGTGATAATTTTTCAAATGTTGGGAGTAATTTAACATCACCTTTTATTTCCCCTGACAAATATCAAGATGAACCTAGAAAATAGTGGATTATAAGGAGCTTCCTATGGCAGAAGTTAATGATTTTGAAAATCACAAAAAGATCCAGTCTAGTAGCCTCCACACCTATGACTACATCCATTACTTATCCCACCCTTAAGAATATTTTGGAGGACAGTTTTATATGTATAAAAACCTTAAAATTCATTAAATGATTATTAAATTGTATGAAAAAAGTATCAATTCGTATAATAATTTAAAAAGTATATTTCAAAAAAACATTTTAATGCGTTATGAATTTGAAATTTGAAATTAATTTAATCAATTATTAGATATGTAATTTGATAAAATGGTTTCAATATTTGGATTCATCCTTGAAAAATTATATTCTATTTCATGATTCAGTTTTTTGGAAAAAAATACAATTTTTAGGTAAAAGTTGAGTCACCATTTTGTGGGTAAAATGTGGTATGTTGTTAAAATATTCTATAAAACGTTAAAATATAGGTAAAAATTTACTACGAAACATGTGGTTTTGATATTAATCAATCGATACATGTAATATTTCTTATATTGGGGCACTTTAATTGTAAAACTACAATAATCAAACTTACATGAATGATCTATAAAATATCTTTCTGAATGATTAATAAAACCTGAATAATATCAATGTGGGTTATTATGGATTAATATATGTGTATCTATTATTATGAAATGAAATATAAATAACAATATTAATGACTACAAATTACTATTTTTATTGAGTCAGAATCCTAGAAAATAATATTTTTAACAATTATTCTTGAACCCATCAACGCAACAACCAAAAAATAATGATGGGACTCGAAAACACTATCTGACACATCTATATGATATCCATTATTATTCTTCAATTGATGAATGTATTAAAATAAAAAAAGGCAGAAATCTAGAAACTAATGGAAAATGGGACATATTTTACCATCAACTTCAGATGATTATGTTTTATTATTATTGATTAAGAATTTAGAATTATGTTAATAAACTTAAATGGTGTTATAAAAAATGATCTAATATAGAAGAAAAATAACTATTTTCTTCATAATTTAATTTAACGGATCACTAACCATACAATGATCTATGGTAACATTTTTTATTGACTCAACATATATTTTATTGATTCATTTAATTTATTCTTCAAAAATTTTCTTCTTGTGATGTCATATGAAACTATAATATATTTATTAATATATTTCAAATTAGTTAAAATAGATTTTTATATAAAAAAATTCATTGGATTATTAATTTCTCCATATTAATAGGACATTATATAATATAATTCTTATCAGATGTATTTAATATTTATCTTAAATATCACTATTATTTCTTATGATTTTTTATCTTCTATTTTAACAGTAAAATAAGGATTATATTCAATAATCCTTATTTTTTCATCAATTATTTTATAAATTGATTTTTTATTGTTTTCAATGATGGTAGACTATTTCAAAATCGATAGAAATGTTTAAAAATTACTTTTTTGGACTGTCATTACAATTTAAATATTTCACTATGCATTTCATAGACATTAAAATTAATTAATTTTTCTGACTATTTATTGGCATGTAACTTATAAATATTATTTTTAACAGTTATATTTTATGCTTTGAAAATTATGTTTAATGTAACTTATAGCAATTATTTTTTGACAATGTCAAAAAAAGTAATGAATATTTCTTTCGTGATTTATATTAAATTTTTATCTATATTCCTAAAAGAACAATTATATATTAAACTCTGTTTGATTATACATCATTATAGTTTTCTTATGAAATATTTAATTCTAGTTATTAGATTTTTGGTATCGTTTAATTAAAATATTGATTACATGATTTATAAAAAAAATATAAATATTTTGTAACATAATTTATTCTAATGAGTTAATAAATATAAGATATTTGACTGATATATTATACCTCACATATTGATAGTTTATGATTTATTATCGGTTTCCTTGAATTTTCTATCCTTGATTTTTATTTATATCTATTTATATCTCATAAGCTTACTATGAGACAAAGTGTTTCTTGACCCTCTATTTTATAAGATGTTGGTAGTTATTCGGGATCTATTTTATTTGGATGTATGATGTAATATTTTTCCTCCTATGTAACACACCTAGATTCCATTGTACGCTTCTCTTTGAATAATATACACGCTTGTGTTGAACGCAACTTCGAGTTCAAGAACACCATTACTAATCAATATATCCATTTAAAAAGTATGAATGAATTTTAGTACCAACTGTTTTTAATTTTTTAAATTTTATTTTCCAAAATATACATTATTTCTAGATTAGTAATATCAAAACTAGTTTTGGGTGGATTTTTGGTATTTCTCTAAAAGCATTCAATTTTTGATGGATAGTGAAAACCACTACGTTATCGATTTAAACTGAATTTTTATTTAAATAATTATTATTTTTATTTAAATTTTATTAATGTCAAAATAGATGCATAAAAATTATATTAGTCCAATGAAATTCAACGGAGTTTTTTATAAAAATATTAGATATATAAAATTTTATTTAACAATTAATCATCGTTTACCCAACTTCTATGAACATTTGAAAATATCTATAAAACATAATTTTACTACATATTTGAATTGAATTTAAGAAATCCAAACAAAATAGTTTTTATCAAAACGTAATACGAGGATCAATAGGATGAAAATACTTTTTGGGGAATAGTATCATTTGGATTTTATTTACCACGAAAAAATGTAAATCGGGTAATTAAAGGTACAAATAATAATATAATTACCCCCAAAAAATGTCCTAATTCTATTGAATAAGTGTATTTCAACCAAAATCATCCATAGGAATAAAATATTATCCTTTATGATGCACATGTATTAGATTCTGAAATTTATTATATTTTATTTAAAGAAGTGTTGAAAGAGTTAAATTCATATTTTATTAATTAAACAATTTTTAAAATAGAGTTATAACTAATATAGATTCAACTATAAGTATTCATTTAGAATATTAATAGATTTACTACATCAAGGTACTTAATTTATAACTTTTTAAAATTAAATAATTATATTTATTTATAAAATAGTGATGACAACATAATTACATTATAAATGAATGATAAAAATAAATAACATTATAAATATTAATAGAAATTTAAATTTAAACTTGTGATTACATTAAAAAATTTTATAGGTGAATATGCCATGTTAGGGTTGATTCAATGTATTGTTTTGATGTAATAATGTTGTAATGAATTTCACAATAACAATGTACTAAATAGTATCAAAATGTACATAAATGAGTTTTTAAGAAAAACTATTTAATTAAATGATATAATCTTATTTAAAAACTAATATTTAGATAAAAGATATAGATAATGTTCGATATTTTATTAATTAACCACATCCGGTTATCTTTACATTTATAGTAACTATATTGACCATGTAGTATTAAAATACAAGAATACATTGTAAAAGTTAAACTATTTAACTGAGAGTTAAATCTAAATGATAAGCTAATATGCTGACATAAACATGTCTAAAACCTAGTGGTTGATATTATTTATATAAATACCCACCTTATCCTCTAAATACGTCTATCTAAAGATTTTATAAACCAAAAATGATTGTATAATAAATTAATATTTCAAACACTTCTAAATGTCTCCTCACCTCTCATATAATAGGGTACTTCCCCTTCTCTCAAATTTACACCTCCTATGCCATTTGGGTCCACCAACCCCATATCAAAAATCCACCCAAATACCATCAATTAGACCTATAGGCCTTACTGTGATGATAAAGACAACCTAAAGAGCCCATTTGTTCAAATCAACAGGAAGTACCTAAATAAGTGGTAATTATTTACTCACCTCTTTCATAGTTATTTTCTTTTTCCACATCCTCCTTATTTGTTTTTAGATACAATAATAAATACTCCAGTAAATTATAGATACTTATATGTTATTAAAAAAATTGTTCAACCATATTTATTATTTTATCTATCCTATGAATGACAAAGTCACTATACATGCCTACATACAGCTTATTGTCTCCATGTTGTTGTGTAGTTTGTTATGCAACACTTCATTACATGGATGGGTATATTATGAATATAATTGAAGAAAATAATAAATATAACATGTTAATTATGATTTACATATAATATAACTTCCATTTACATATAATTTCATCATCAATATAATGATATTGTCGCTCGTGCCTACGTAGGACATATCATATCCTTGATGCAGTGAGATTTCATTTCCCATCGTAACTATTCAAGAATGATTTTCATTTGATGATTGAAAAATAATGTTTAAGAACATAATATAATTTGGGATATGAATCATATACATCCTATCCATAAAAAATTACTTATGTAAGAAAACATATAGATTAAAATTAATTTGTTAACACCCAAAATAATGATACAAATAAAATATTATTAACAAAGAAATATTAAAGGATCATATATGATAACATATTTATTTATGTGTTCCTTTTATAATTTAATATCAATTGTTTAACCAGTATACATGTGGTTAATGTACCCTTGACTAAGGAGAAGTACATGGTAGGGGATAATTTTACAATATCTTCGTAATTAGAGGTTGTCTATACGTAAGTATCTACTGGGACATCTTTATAATCCACATCTGTGTTTCATAAAAATGTATTTAAATTTTTTTAATATTTCCTATACCATGGGTTAAATTTATTTATACAATATTTGACTTCTATAAAATGTTTTTAATGGAATATTTCGGTCGTTTTACAAAAATGAATATTTTGATCATTTCGAAAAATTAACGAAACAATGTTTTTTAACAAACATGGTGGTTGTGTTTATTTTCCGCCATTATAAAACCTTCGAAGCTTGTCTTAAAATCTTATATAAAGTTTCTCAAAATAAATGTTTTCTTTTATTGTTGTTCCATTATAACTTATTTCAAAGTTGAAATAGATATTTCACTCAAATAGTTTTTGTGTTCATATCATCTATGTCATCATCTATTGTTGAATTTTTTGTTTAATTATAGTTATGATACAATATCACATATTGAATTGATAGTTTTACAATATGTTTTCTTGTGGATGTGCTATTTTAATGACATTCATAGTTTATGGTTAAATTATTAACATTTATTATGTTAGTTTAATACGAATGTTTATGTTATGCTTCACCCTTTTCATTTAACAAATTCATTGGACATAATAAGTGATGGGTGGGGCCCGCTATAGCACCTCGACGCATCATTAGGTCTCATGAGAAAGACTAGTTTCTTGACATAAAGCCTTGACAAAATTCATATTTGGGGACTTGGAACAAGGCCTTGACTTTGTGGTTAAGACGTCCAACATTAGGCATTCCATCATTATGATATTAGTTATTGATATTACATGGGATTATTCGACTAGTAAAATATCCATGTGAATAAGAAAGTGAAATTATTTTATGTATCTTTTCCATATTATCATAAATTTTATGTTTAAAAAGCTAGTGTTTTAGTCTTATACATTGCCTTAAATGTTTATTCTTATTTATGATAGTTTTTGATATATTGTTATCCTCACTGAGCATCTGATATCTACCATTTATTATGTTTTATTTTTCCTAGGATGAATATATGTATATTATGACAGACCAAAAGGGATAGGCTATGGAATTTTAGTGTGTTTAATGGAGATACCATGTTGATTTTCATTTCCTAATGTAATGTGAAACTTATGTATCTATCTAGTACTTCCAAGGTTACTAAACATAATGGTTTTCAGAACATGATCTCTCATGATCATGTAAATGTTACGTAATAATGCACCGACTCTGTGAAAATGAAGTTCGAGCATTAAGATTGGTATCAGAAGAAGTTTAGTAAAAACATTAGAAACTAGATTTTAAAAAACTATGATTATATAACATTACCCTACGACAGACATTGAGTACTAGAATAGAAGAACATCCCAAAAATTTGGTAATGTAAATGTTATGTGGGTTATCCATGTAATACATCCTTGTCTAGATACTTCAAGTGTATGTGGATCTAAAACAGATATACCTAGAAGTGAAAAATCTAACAAGGAGTTTCGTGCTTGACTGTGGGTATCATGTCACATGACAACTGGCGTTGTTGCACACCTGTTTTGGCACTCCCATGGGATATGGTAAGGATAATTAACATTTTCTTTAAAACCCATTATGATGAATTCATGATTAAATATTTCCCCGTAAAAAACATTTCATAGGATTATTCTTTATATGTATAAACTGTTCAATTTATGTTAAGTGTTTTACATGTTTGGAATTATGAATTTTCATTCATAAACTAATCTAGTGTGTTCCATCGTATAGAAATGGCACATAGTAGATGGAAGAAACCGTATCAATTCACAAAATTCATGTAGGGATTTCCCTTGAATTCCAAATAATTATTGTGGATATGGTGATGAAACTACTGATAAACGTCCTATAACCATACATGGACAAGTCACTCAGGTTATGAATAATTACCACACCCGTATAGTACAAACTGATCCACAGTGTGGAGGATCAATGTTATAACAATTTCTAAGGAACCAACCACCAAAATTCAATGGGAATACATATACATTTGTAGATGAGAAATGGATAAGTTCCATAGAGAAAATATTCCCCACATTGTGGAGTAGCGAAAGGGAAAAGGTTTTCTAGGCAGTTTATCACCTCTAAAGATATGCATATCAATGGTGGTCATGAATTCAAAACACAATGTAGGATAAAGAAGTTTGAAATATGGAATGAAGGATATTTATTGATTGGTTCTTAGAAAATTACATTCCTTGTGTACGTAAAGTGTATATTGAAAGGAAATTTCTATGTCTAAGGAAAAAAGAGGATGAGAATGCCGCAAAGTATGAGGTGAACTTTACAGGGATATCAAGGAACCCTACAGATTATATATGTAACCCAAGAAGTAATATTTATTGATTCATTGATGGAATAAAACCATTTTTCAATGAGCATTAGTCTCATAATATTTCTCATCATACAAAGATATAGTCTCATATGCCATTAATACAGAAAAGAAATTGTCTAATTCATATGAATTCAATGTAAAGAAAGAGATGAATTAATTTACTGAACACTTTGGAAAAGGAAATAAAAGGAAAAAGGGAAAAGTTGAATTTCCATCATGTAGTAATTTTGGGAAGAAACACCATAGTACATGCCTAAATGGGATGGTGTATTGTTTCAGGTGTACATAAAAGGTCTACTAAGCTCATGATTTTATGGAGAAGAAACAACTTTTCAATGTTCAACGATAATGTTATAATGAAATGGGGAATTATGAAAATGAATGTATTTAGTGTCAATAGACATACCTTAGAAAATGCCAAGGGAGAAAGGACATGTTTATGTGATAAAATAATATGTGGTTGAAACTATGAATGACGTGGTGGTTGGTAATTTAATCATTTCCTCAAAAATAGTGAATGATTTATTAGATTATTGGTCATCACATTCATTTATATCATCCCAATTTTCCAATAAAATTAGATATTTCTAATTTGACATAAAAATGGAGTTTTCCATAATAACTCCTACGTAAAGTGTTATATCAATAAGGTTTTTCAATCAGTTACCATTAAGGAATATAAGAGTAATTTATCTGCTTATATTATTTTCGTGCCAATGATTGAATTTGATATATTCCTTTGTATGGATTGGATTTCGGACCATGATGTGGAAATTTATTGTTATAAATATGTTACTATTTCTAATGATGATAATGAATCCCATATCATTAGAGCAGAAACATCACCATCTAATTCTCATATTAATCCAGCCCAAGTAGCTCTACTAAATTCAATTACTGGAGAGGAAGGGAGTGAAATAACTGTGGGTGAGGAAATTAATGTTCAAATAAAGGATATACCTATTGTGAAAGAATATGTTGATGTTTTTCCATAGGATTTACCTGGACATCCTCCAGAATGAGAAATTGAGTTTTCCATTGACTGAATTCTAGGTTCAAGGACCATATTGAAGCACCCGTAAAGAATGGACATTGTGGAATTAGTGTAAATAGGGATGCAACTAGAGGAATTGAGTAATAACCGATCTTTTCAACCAAGTTTTTCATCATGTGGGTCCCCTATTATTTTTTTTAATAATAAAGATGGATCAATGAGGTTATTCATAGACTACATAGAGGTCAATGATTTAATAATAAGGAATAAATATCCCCTACATCGCAATGATGATTTATTTGATCAACTTAATTGATCTCAATTTTTTTTGAATGAATGAACTTTGATATGGATACCATATGCTATGCGTGAAGAGGTAATACATTCCAATGATTGAATATCGAACAAGTTTTGGTTAATATGAGTTTATAGTAATGCCTTTGGGAGTGACTAATGCACCCTTTATTTTCATGGAACTAATGAATACTGATTTCATGGAATATCTTGATGAATATTTAGTGTTCTTTATTGATGATATATTTGTACACTCCATTTGATATGATGTTAATGAAAATCACGTCTGCACTATTTTTAAAACACTAAGAAGAAATTAATTATATAGGACGTCTAGAAAGTGTGAATTATGGAATTAGGAAATTTATTTCTTGGGCCATATTGTCTCCAAGGATGAAATCTCTATTGATAATTCAATGATAAGGGAACTCCTAGAATGGACATAACTAACATGTATTACATAGGTATATGATTTTATTGGTTTATCAGGTTACTATTGCTATTTCATCTAGAATTTTGCTCGATTGGCTAACCCATTAACCTATCTCATAAGTAAAGGGGTTAATTTTTTTGGGAATAAAGTGTGTGAAAAATGTTATGAAGAATTAAGGAATATATTATTCAATGATCCTATCTTGACTCTACCATCCATGAATGATGATCTTTTTATTTATGGTGATGCTTCAACAAAAGGACTTGGTTGTGTCCTTATGCATAATGATGGAGTTATATCCTATGAATCACAACAGCTAAAAAGTAATTAACAAAACAAAACCACTCATGATCTTGAGTTATAAATAGTAATATTTTATCTAAATATATGGATAAACTATATATATTTTAATATTTGTTTGATATATACTAATCACAAGGGTTTGAAGTATATTGTTTCCCAGAAATAACTCCACGTGAGGAAAACATGATGGACTAAAATACTCATGGATTATGACTTTCCCTATACACTATCAACCATGGAAGGATAATAAAGTGGGTAATTCTTAAGCAGATAGGATCATGGAGTTATGAAAAATATGGGAGTTGAATGGGATCTTATATACATGGATCCAGTTAATATGGTTCTGGGAATAATCATGGAAGTTGAAACATTAACCATATTTAATGGAAAGGAAACTATGTTCTCATAACGATGATGAGGAGTTTCAAAATAAAATTAATGCTGTGAATTATGGGAGATTGATTGTCTTTGTATATGATGATAGAATTTGGAAATTTGGGAAAAGGATTTCTGTTCCTGATATTCTGAATCTAAAGATGGAATTTTTGGGTGAGTTTCAGAGATCCAATTTCTCTATACACCCTGGTAGCACTATGATGTATAGATATTTTAAGGGAAATTTTGGGGGGAAAACATAAAGGGGTGATTTATGATTATGTTCTATGATGTATGGTTTGTTAATAGAGGATGTCTCGATGATAGCTTCCTAGAAGTGACATGAAACGTCTTCCCATATCTGAGTGGAAATGGGATGATATTACAACAAAATTTTTCAGGGGGATACCAAAGACTCCTAGAGGGAATGATTCTATATGGTTCATTGTTGATTATCTTACCAAGTCAGCCCATTTTCCTACTAGAAGTGATGTTTTTCCACATGAACGTTTTGAAAGACAATATATTAATAAAGTTGTAAAACATCAGTGTGTACACCTATTAATTGTTTCTAATTGTAATCCCTATTTTACATCATGATTCTTGAAAAGTCTTCAGAAACCCTGGGATAGTCACCTCTATTTGAGCACTACCCACCACCATAAAACTGATGGACAATCAAGACTATTCAAACAATAGAAGACATGTTGAGAACATGCTCATTTAAATTTCAAGGTCGGTGGGATGATTATTTACCTCTTGTAATGTTTTCTTATGATAATAGATTCCTTTCATGTATTTAGATTGAACCATATGATGTATTATATGGAATGATATCCCATACACCAACATGTTGCGATGAAGTTGGTGAAAGAAAATATGTCGGCCCAAAACCTGTTGGGGGAATATAAAAATTGTGAAGATTATCAAAACCCACATCAATGAAGATGAATGTTGGAAAAGGACCTATACTAATAACCGAAGGAAGGGTTTTCAATTTCAAATAGGTGATCAGGTTTTTCTGGATGTTATCTCAAGGGAAAGGTATTTATACGGCTCGTTAAGAAGGGTAAATTTAGTCCCATGTATATTAGACAAGACAAAATTCAACAATGAAATTGAGTTGTAGATTACTATTTGAGAATGATTTAATGTCTCTCCAATGTTGATGATCTTTTCCATGTATCACTGTTGCGGAAATAAGTCAAAAACCTAACACATGTAGTCAACTATGAAGAAATAAAATTGGAACCATATCTGTCTTATTGGGAAAATCCTTTCAAGAATAATGATACAAGATAACTGGTGTTGAGGAACAACACGACTCATCTGGTAAAAGTACTATGGAGAAACCATAAAATAGAAGAGGTAATGTTGGATCTTAAGGAATTAATGAAGAAGAACCACCAAAATATATTTATGTAGTAATATTCAAATAATTTATAGGACTAAATTATTTGAAATAGGTAAGAATGAAACACCCCAATCTTCCATAGTACTATTATCTTGGAATAATACAACAACTACTGTTGTATGCAGCTTCGAGTTCTAGCACACCACAACCAATCAAACTATCCATTTAAAATGCAGTTATAAATAGTAAAACCCACTTTTTGAAATTTTATTAATTTTATTTTTCCTGATGAACATTTTTTTATTTAGAATAGAAAAATTAGCTTAGGGTGAAATTTTGGAATTTTTCTAAAAACGTTCAATTTTTGATAAATAATGAGAAAAACAACAAAGTTATTAATACCGAATTTTTATTTGAAAAATATTTATATTTATTTAAATTTATTTTAATGTCAACATTGATACATAATACTTATATTTGTCTAATGTAATTCATTGTTGTTTTTTATAATAATATTATATACATTAAAGTGTATTGATCATTTTAACCTCTTTTACCTGCCTTCTGGGCACATTTAAAAATTTGTATAGAACATAACTTTACTGCTTGTGTGAATTTAATTTCCAAATTCTGACTGGCACAGTTTTCAACAGTAAGTAAAATGTGTTTCAATAGGATGAAAATAATTTTTGGTGAATAGTAACTTTTGAATTCAATTTATCACAGTTAAAATTTAAATAGACAAATTAATGGTATAAATAATATTATAATGACCCCAACACATGTCCTATGCCTATTGAATATGTGTATTTCATCCAAAATAAACAATAGAAAAAATATGATCCTTTTTTATCCACATGGATTAGATGAGAACATTTATTATATTTTATTTAAAGAAGTGTTAGAATAGTTAAATTCAGATTTTTTTAACTAAACCATTTTTAATATTGAGTTATACATAAGATAAATTAAACTAAAAAAAATCAATAGAAATATAAATATATTTCCTACATCATGGTACATTATTTATAGTTTTTAGAATGTAATTATTTAAATTTATTTATGACATAGTGATGATGTAGTAATTATCTAATTAATGAAAGATTAAAATAATAGATATTATAAATATTTCAATAAATGTAAATTTAATCTTTTGATTCCATCCAAAAATTATCTAGGTGAATATGATATGTTATAGTTGTTCATTGTATTTTATTTGAAGTAATCAAGCAGTTATTACTCATAAAAACAAAATACTAAATACTGTCAATATTGAGATAAATGAGATTTTAAAACAAATACAATTTTATGAATTTATATAAAATTCCTAAAAATATAAGAATCAGACAAAGGATATAGACAATGTTATATATGTCATTACTGAATGACATGAGGTTCTCTTGTCATTTTATAATAACTATATTAACCATGTAGTATAACTATATAAAAAGGCATGTTAAAAGTTAAACTATTTATCTAAGAGTTATATCTAAACGATAAAGATAATATGGTGACCTAAAACCATCAAAAACCTATTTTTTTAGAGTATTTAGACCCAATCCTACCATAGAGTCAAAATATACCCATAAGTTTCTATTTTAAATTGAAAATGATTTTAAAATAATTTAATATTTGAAGCTCTTCCTAAAGTCCCCCTCACCCATCTTATCAAAGGGTAATTCCCCCAAACTCAAATTCACATCTCGAAAATCATTTGTCTCAGACATCCCTTTCTCAAATATCCTCAAAAGCACCCTCAATTAATCCTAGAGGTCTTAATTTGATCATAAATGCATCCTATGGAGTCGTTTTGTTCCAATCAAAAGGAAGCACCAAAAGAAGTGGTAATTATTTCATCACCTCTTTCAAAGTTATTTTCTTCAACAACTTCATCATTATTTGTTGTTTTCATAATAAAATAATATCTGATTTATATTCTATAACGTGAATTGTTTTTATAAATTTTTTACAACCATATTCATGATTATATTCATCCTATGAATGAAAAAATCACCATATGTGCGTACGTACAGATTACCGTCTCCATGTCATAGTGTAGTTTGTAATTCAACACTTCATTATTTGGATGTTTATAATAATGAGTATTATTTATATAAATAATAAATATAACATGATAATGATTCTGTATATATAATATACCATATAATTAAATACTATTTCATCATTAATTTAATGATATTTTGGCTCGTGCATACGTACGACTTACTATCTCAACGATGCGATGAGATTTTATTCCCCAACGTAACTATTCAAGAATAATTTTCATTTTATGATTAAAAAATAACGTTTAAAAATACATTATCATTCTACATATGAATCCAATACATCATATCCATAACAAACATGACATACATAACAAAACATATAATGGAAAATGAATCACATAAAACCTTAAACAATGATTTTACTGAAATATTATTAACCCAGCAATATAAAAGGATATTATATGATATCATATTTATTGTATGTGGTTCATGTAAATATGAATAAAAATTATTTATCCATTATAAAGGAGGTTAATGTTCCATTGAATAATTAAAATAACATGGTTTGGGTTAATTGTATAACATCATTATTATTTGAGATTGTCTATACGTAAGTATTTAATGGGACTTCATTATCATCCAAATATTTGTTTCTTAAAACTTTATTTAAAATTTTTTACAATTTCCAACACCACGGGATTATGTCAATTTATACACTTGTTTGACTATTTTTTAAATATGTTGAAAATAATACTTCAGTTGTTTTCCGAACAATGTACTTTATGTCCTTTTCAAAAAATTAAATAAAGAATGTTCTATTAACTTATATAGGGGATGAAGCTATTTTCTTCTAATATGACACCCTCAAAGCCTCCCTTAATGTCATATATAACATTTTTGACTTTTTATACATTTATTTTAAATTAATATTTCCATCTTTTTCCAAAAAATATACATTATGACCTTTTAGAAAAATCAAGAAAAGAATATTTTTTAACATATACGGGGGATGTTGCTATTTTCATCCATTATAACACCTTTAAAGGATCCCTTCCCATCTTATATTAATATTTTAAAAATATATTATTCCATTATAATTAGGCTACTATTGAATGATTTATTTTTATAAATATTTATTTCTTCCAAATAGTTAATGTATTGATTTAATCTATGTAAATATCTATTATTGGGTTTTATGTTTAATGGAAGTTGATTTATTATGATACAATATCACATATTTTATTGATAGTTTTATGATATGTTTGACTATGGATGTGATATTTTTACGTCATTCACTGCTTATGGATAAATTATTAACATTGTGTATGTTATTTTAATATTAATTTTTATGTTATGTTTCACCCTCTTAAAATGAAAAATCCATTGGACATAGTAAGTGACGGGCAGGGCCCTCTATACCCATTAGACGCATCGGTAGGTCTCATTAGACAAACTAGTTTCTTCACATAAGGCATTGAAAAAATTAATATTTTGGGTCTTGGTACGAGGCCTTGACATTGTGTTTAAGATGTCCGACATTATGCATTCCATGATTATAAAATTAGGTATTTATATTACATGTGATTATTCGACTAGAAGAATTTCTATGTGAATAAGTAAAGGGAATTATTTGATTTATCATGGCCATATTATGATGAATTTTATGATTAAAAGGCCCATGTTTTAGTCTTATACATTTCCATAAATGTTTTTTCTTATTGAGGATAGTTTCTGCTATATTTATATCCTTACTGAGCATTTGATCTCACCCCTTTCGTTTGTTTTATTTTTACAGGATTTAAAGAAGAATATTTTGAGAGACAAGTTGGGATAGGCTAAAGAATACGAGTGTGTTTAATAGAGTCACAATGATTCCTTTTCCTTTCATAATTTAATGTAAAACTTTTGTATGTATCTATTACGTCAAAGGCTAATAAACATTATGGTATTTCAGGACTTTTTCTCTTGTGATAATGTGAATATTATATAATAACGCACCGACTCTGGGTAACTAGGGTCAGGGTGTTACATCCAATGTTAGGATACTATTTTTTGAAATCATTTACATGTGCTATTATTGTAAATTAATATGTTTTTAACAAGTTCCATGTTTCTTTAACAATGGTAAATGATTATGGACGCTATATTACTATACCATGGTATAATATATAAGTTATGGATATCATTTTATATTTATACATACCTATGACTTGATCTATGAATATCTTATCATGCCCCATAATCAATTCATATTATTTTATGATTTTATTCCATAAATTTGGTATTTCAATATTATTAGACGTTATCACCTATTTATGAAATGGTGTACATCATTACATGGTGGTGGATATGGTAAAAAATAGAACAAAAAATATAACAAAAAATTGAGAAAAACATGATGTCGTCTATGGGTTTATCAAAATTTTAATTGGATCCTATAACATGGGTCTTTTAATACGGAAGAACCCACTATATTGAATCATTAAATTCCATAAAAATAATAATTTGATAGTGAAATTTCAAAGACTATTCAATTTTTTTAAGAGACATGGGAGAAATTAGGTGATGGTAAAAAAGAAGTATTAAATTTGTATTTGATTATAAAAATTTCAATTGAATAAGAGAAAACGATATCTACCACCATCAAAGAATATCGATTAAGTGAAATTTGATATTCAATAAAGTAAATGTAATCAGATATTATCTAGAATGGATATGAAAATGAATATTATAGAGAAGAATATGAGGATTTAGTAACTTGAAAAAGTATATTATAATAGTAAGGAAAAACAATACTGAATACAATTATGGCAGATCAATTATAATAAATAATATATTTTTGATGGAATTAAATGTTATATCATTATACTAATGTAGGATGTACATTATATATGAGGTAATTATTATATGATGAGGTCATGGATATTATATTATTATTTTAATAAATAGTTTGATATATATGGGTTGTTTCTACATGTGTGATTCTAAATCTCACCAATAACATTCCTTATCTATTTGAGAGGAGAACATATTGTGTCTTGTTCTATTTGTGATTGTTAGAGTGAATTATAATCACTATAATAAATGGAAATTTTTTTCTAAAAATGAAAATGTTAAAATAACATTTAATAATTGAATCACCCCTCCTAAAATTCTCATTGATCCATTGGAAGAATTTTCAGGTGCTATTAGAGATTGGTTCCATTTTTAGACTATCTCATATATATTGGTGGAAGAAAATGTGTTTTTATCTGGTTCAAGATCCTGTCACTAAATTCATTTTAAAAAATTATTGACAATAAAAAATAAATTATTTGAAATTAAATTCATATAATAAATATTTATAGTTATCATATTTCAAAGTGTCAGACTCTACCTTCTATTTTATTAAAAAACATGGAGATTTTGGATGAAAAATTTGAGATAATTTACACTCCATAATGAAGGTGTTGTCAAGATAGAAAATTATTGAATGAATATTCATAATTCTGGGATTTTTCATATATCTATTATATCTTCTATATCATATAATTATTTTTTAAAAGATTAGGAATAAGTATAAATAAATAATAACATGACAAATAAGAATACATTTCTAATTGTAAAACCAATATGAACTTATAAAAACTATTTATTTGTAGATTAGAATATTAAGGCCAAAATATAATTAATGACAAATCCATATAATAATTTTTCATAGAAGTATTTAAAATTATTTGAATTATCAGATTCTTTAATGTAAAGTTGTATGATTCAACCATGGTTAAGAAGATATCACACATCATTCCAAATAAGTATTTTCTAATGCCTCACCCTCTGAATATGAAGACCAAGATATACATACAAAATAATATTTAAAATAGATTTTTATAGTCCATTTTATTAGGAAGCTGAATGTTACCCAAAAAAGGATAAGGATACAAATGAATTTTTATTTAATGATTTTTGAAATGTAAAAATGTTGAAATAAGTTGACAATGATGATGTTGATAATTCTAACACAGAAAGTGATATTGATGAAATAATTTAATTTTGTTTTTTGTCTATATTATAGAGATAAAAATCCTAGTTATGAATTGTTGGAATATTAAACTAAAATGTTTCATCTGTGATATTGTCAGATACATTTTTGAAAACTCCACTAAATTGAATGAAGTAGATGCTGGTGATATAGAGAGAAAAGAAAAATAATATCCATAAAAGTAATGAAAAATCATGATTCTAGGGGAAAGGGTACTAATTCATTAAAATATAACAAAAAAAATTATTATCTAATTGTAAAAAAATATGAAAGTAGTGTTGATGTTGATGATCTGGAAAATTTTCATGATATTAGTGACAAGCTACTTATATCGATGGTGATTGAGGAAAACCTCACTAGTGATTAAATAAATGATGAAATTATTGAGAAAAAATGAAATGGAATAGTTATTAAGAATTATTTCAGATATTTTAATTCAAAAAAATACTATATTATATGTGGATATTAGAAAAATATTAAAATAATACTGATCATATAGTATTAAAAAATAACTTTATACATAAGAAAAATCATAGTTTATAAAATATTTAAAAATTAAATATAGTTTTTGAGGATGAAATGACTATAGAGGTTAATATATTGAAAAAATGAAGGAAAATGAAATGGATCTTCAAAATTTTACATTAAATATGGTCAATGTAGAGAAATAATTAAAAAATCACATATTCAACTTTTCAAATTTAGTTCATGAGGTTGGGAAAATATCTATGAAAAATGACTTCCAAGAGTACTATAAAATTTTACAATAAAATAGTGAAAAATATAATATTTTAACGGGATATATGAATTATAGAATCAATAAAATAAGAAAAAGATTTTTTCCAACAAATAAAACCCTTTGATGTAATAAATTTAACTAACAACATAATGAAATAAGAAAATTATACAACTACTGATTATAAAATTGTCAAAATTAGGTTAATAAAACCTAAATTAGTGTTAGGGGTCAAAAATCATCAATCTGAATAAATAATCTTGGATTTTTAGATATAAAAACGTATAAAATTAGACATAAACTTCTAGAAAGAAAGAAAAATATATAGTGGAAGGTAAGATTTATATGAACTCCATATAAAATATAAAGGATTTGCGAAGACATAAATAATGTATTGGTTTATTTATTAAAATGACATAAATATAGAATGATTGGGATGAATAATTTGAGGTGGGGGGGGGGTTATTCCACCCATAGAAGAAATTATCAAATGGAATTATAAAATTTTGGTCTAAAGATTCATAATTTATTTTTTTATATTTAGAAGATATTTTTGAGATATGAGATCATACCAATGACCAATGAGTTATTTCAATCAATATTATACTATACATACTAATAATTAATTGAAATGAATAGAAATATAATGGGAAGAAGTATAAGGGATGTGAATAAACTTTTATTATAGATGTTTTATATAAAACATTTATAGGGGAATTAAAATTTATATTGGAGAGTGGATATATTATTATATGATAGGGGAATTATAACTATTTAAGATTACTTAATACTCTTGAAAAGGACCAGTGATCTTTGGGAATAAAGATTCACTGGGAATTATAGGTCTTGGATCCGATGGGACTGGAATAGAGAAGATGATTTCCTATAATTCCATATATGATGATGAGATAAAACATGACATATTATGTTTTTATTATATATATGATGGTGGAGTTGATATCTTATTTTTGAGAAAATGTTTTTTGGGTGAAAAGAATATAATATGGGAGGATTGTGAAAAAAGGACATGGAACTAATGGAATTGTTCTTCATGTAGAAGTTGCTCAGAAGACATGCTAAATATGATTGAAAGAAAAAGAATCAATCGGGTCAAAATTTTATTGTCCCTCTATTAAATATGAACATGATTATTCATACTCCAATAAGATTTTTTCATTATATCCATAAGATAAATAGAGATATGAACTGAGTTTTATCCACATTCTAATATAGAATTATTTCAATTTTATTATAATGAATGTTGAGATTATATATTTCAATTATTAAATATTCTTCATTATAACATATCTGGGGGAATGAGAACATTATATAGAAATATACATAAATATTTAATTAACATTATTAATTACATAATTCACATTACGTGTACTATTTTTATGAATCATATATCAAATAAACTTAAGATGTTCATATTTTTGAGAAGATGTACTGAGAGGGAGTGTGGTTGCAACGTCAAGAGGACCATGATAGATAATATTGTAGAATATATAACAATATATTCAAATCGTATCACTAAAATAATTTTATTCACTATTATAATAGTTCACAATAAAAAACACAAAAAATTGGTGTAGATGAATGGACAAATAGAAACCTTAATGAGATGGATTAAACCAAGTTGATATATAGAGATACTTCTCAATATATTTAATGAAAATCCATTATAGAATTTGTTAACAATAAAATACATAATTTTTTATAAAAATAATTAAAACAATTTACCATAATATATTTATTATATTAATACCCCCAGATTGGATTAATCAAAGGTATGAGGAATCATATACATTATCATAATTTTGGGTGAAAATATTGGTTTGTTAGATAAATATGATGGTTATAGAATCTTTATGGCTTATAATATAAATATATGAGCATAGAAATGATAAGAAAAAAGGAGTTATGGATGAACATTAATATTCATAATGATTATGAGTTGGTGCATTCTATAGTAGATGATATGCATATACTGTGAATTTTTACAAGGGATGGAGAAATAACTTTTTTTATTAAAAAATACGGTTATGATTCAAAAAATATTTAAAATTATAAACAATTACTAATTAAAGACGATGATTAATCAATTGAAATAAGAATTATAAACATAAATCATATCATCAATTTTTAAAATACATATGTAGGTCCAAAATATAATTTTATATCAAGGATAATAGTTTCATAAATGAGGAAATTGTTTCCCAATATCTCTTACATCGATTTTTATGTGTTAAACTATGATATGTAGTAGAAGCCTTAGAGAATAAAGTGTGGATGAATAATATATATTATGTATTTGAAAATGTTGAAAATAATTATTCATGGTATAGGTTTCCTAATACAAAAGTATTTGAAATGTTTTAGATAAAATAGGTGTTCCAAAAAAAGGTAAATGAAAGATGAGATGTTTTGATAAATAAAATAGGACGCATGTGAAATTGGTAGTATCCGGATTAAGTTAATGAATTTGAAGAGTCCTTTTCACTATCATAATGACATAAAAACATTAAAAAAATTTATAATATTACAACATATAGGGAGTGTAATATATTATAATTAAATGTGATGTCATATTTCCAAAATGGTGAGCTATAAAAGTATTTATCTTATAGAGAATCCATTTGGATTATTTCATAGGAAAGAAGACAACTTCATTTTTTGATTGAAGATGGATCTATATGGGCATAAAAATCCCTATGAACTTATAATTCTATGTTAGGCACCTTCCATAGGATGTTAATGTTCACAAAATGTAGATAATATAAAAATCACTACATCAAAGATGACAATAAGGTTTTTGGTGATTGTTATTCGTTATATATATATGATATAATTTGGATAAAAATGATAAAGGATTTCCAAAATAATTCTCTAAAGAGATGATTATTTTATTTAAAATGTTTATTATTAGTCAAGTGAGATAATTTCTTGGCATTAAAATATCTCAAGATGAAAATATTTTCCTTATTTTATATAATAAATATTCTTTGAAACAATTATTGATGTTTAGGATGAATGATTTGAAGTTGGTTTATACCAGTATCTCAGACTAAATTTTCAATGGATCAATAAGGAAATGAAACTTTAATCAAATCAATATGGAATCTATGTTAGAGTTTATTTTACATTATGTTGATGGACATGACATTCATAATTCTTTATCCATTTGTGCCATGTTAAAAAGATGAAAATAAATAACCTGATGGTTGATAAATGAATTATCAGTAATGACATCAATTTATTTAATTATTAGGTTGGATAAAATTCTTTATACAGGGAAGAAAATGTTGATGATGGAAACTATAAATCCTGATGGTTTTTCTTTTTTTGGTGATATTTGTGTATGTCTTATTATAAT
The DNA here is from genome assembly GCA_963277665.1 of Viscum album. Lineage (NCBI taxonomy): Eukaryota > Viridiplantae > Streptophyta > Magnoliopsida > Santalales > Viscaceae > Viscum > Viscum album. The sequence continues at coordinate 1,156,120,228 of OY728133.1, read as the reverse complement.
TAAGTATAGATATATGGAATTAGGTATTTCTGAAGTAGAATATGTATATGAATCTCTAGTTAGTAACCCATTTTTGTGGATGGGAACTCATTTAATAGCCTTAAATAAACTCTCATATATCTGGTTCTAAAATCATTCACATAAAAATAAGGTTTTTGATATTGAGGAAGCTGGTTTGATTTTATCAATCCAAAAATTACAACATACAAAGGAAATATTGGATAAAATACATATGAATGAACATTTTCCGTTTATTTTTTTATAACAAGGAAACAATATTACATAAATAATACACAAAAATTCAATGGAGTAGTTTTTCCACTATACCCATCTTTTCATAATCCATATTAATCCGTCAAAATCTCCTATGAACATTATGAAATAAAAAAAACTAGAAAAAAAATTTTAATCAACATTCTTCATGACATAGAAAATATTAAATATATGAATTGTGAGATAAAATTATCAATATGGATAAACCACAATATTTTAATTTCAATGTCATTAGTGAGAATAAGAAGAGAAAAAAAGTCATGGTTACATAATCAAAGTGAATGAAAATGATATAACAATATTCATACCCAAAAATACATAGATCATCAATTATGAAACATGAAGTATATATTTATCAAAGAAAATAGTTATAATATTCTATAATATTATGCTATGTGATTTTGATCTATATTAAAGGAATAATTAAAACCCATTGAAACCATAATAAATGTGTTTATATATTAGGAAGTTATCTTCATATAACTATTAATGAACCCATAAAAAATCCTTATGAATGTAATTTCTATATTGTTTAATTATATACACAATGTATTAGAGAACTATATGAGACAAACTTTTTTTATGTTATATTGGGATCACTTGTGAGCTATAATGGGGGAAATCATAGTATATAAACAATTTATAAGAACCACATCATGAATAAAGTACATAGATAATTAATTTCATGATAAATCCCATAAACACGACCATGATTACTTTCATAATTTGATATCCTAAAAAATAATAAATGAGTTCCTTGAAAATTTATTTGATTCCCAATTGACAAATAAAAAAGGAACGATTTCCATGAAAATCTCTTTGCAACATTAATAAATCAAGGAAAATAAATGAGTTCCATGATTGTATCATTGAATTAATCATAATCCATCTAGATGAATAATGATTATGGTATCAGTAGATAATATTTTTAGTGTAGAATAATTAAAATCATTGGATGTTGATTACAATGAGTATAAATAAAATTAAAATATTATTAAAAACATTCTAGAGGAAAATAAACATTTAACATTAAAAATCTCTTCCAATAACAAAAAAATCACAAAATACAGTGATAAATACATTTATAAAAATATAATTTCCGTATTTTAATTGAATATTAAATAAATATAATGGTATTAATTATAATAATATATGTCCATGATGTAAATGTTTGAGATTAAAAATTATTCTAATAATTACATAAATAAAATAAAAAGAGATTCATTTGGAAAAGGTTATTTAATTTCAGTTAAAATCCCCTTTAAATATGGTCAATTATCACGTAAAATATCATTAATAAATAATTAATTTTTAGTAATGATTTATATTGAATTGTTTTTGAAAATATAGAAATGTAGGATAATAATACTGTATCTAAAAGATAATAAAAGTTAAATATAACTTAATAACAACTTTATTGATGTTTCAATTAACAAAAAGGGAGTGAAATGAAGTGAACTATTTAAACCAAATTCATTTCTAGTGGATAAAAAAATTTATTGGTTCAAGAAAACAATATCATTTGATTTTTTAGAGTGGAACTTTGAACATAAAAAATCAATATTCAAAAGAGACTGTAACAAAAAGCTTTTACCACTTTAGTAACTATCCAATTTTAATCCCCATGAAATAATGACATCAAATGGAAGTTTAAATATGATTAAAACAAGAGGATTCATGATATACCTTGTTTAATGGTAGTATATAAAACTACTAAAATAATTTTTTTTATATAATAAATCTATCTCCCCATCAATGAAATTTAGGAAGATTAACAATTTCAAAGATCATATCATCTGGTTCAGAGTTAATCAATTGAAAGATTATATGTAAAAATTTTAAATCCAAAAAATTGATATAATGAAAAATAAATATCACCTAACATCTAATCTTATCAGAAATAATTAAATGAAAATACTTATAGTGATATGAAAGGAAATTTGATTTATGAAACCCTTTTCTATTCAATAACATTCAAGTAAAACACCTTGGAAGACATAATTGAAATTGAAACATTAAATATCATGAAATTTAAATGAGTTATGTTTTTACATGTGTAATTTGAGTTATATAAAAAATATAAAATAAATTAGTTGCATAACACTAAAATATTTCTCAATGGAAGAAAATTAAGGTGAAATCTATTTAATCAAGTATAGAATCTCCTTTTATATTTATTAACTCATTTATAATTATATTATAATAATATTATTATTTATTAAGAATAATTTATAGGTTTAAGGAGTTATTCATAATTAATTTTGGTTAATTTAATAACATGTTTAATTACATAAACATTTTTGTCCAGGTCTTTTGTTTTGAGGACATTCGGTTTATTATTTTAAAATATCATCAACGTGTGGAATATGGTCATATAGTTTAGTATTACATCATCTATATAATAATAATGACTGAATAATTATCATATTTTTAAATCAACTATAACTTTATAAGAAATCTAAATCTATGGTTATAATAAATTATGTATGTCATAATCATGGAGATTTTAGGCTATAAGAACAGAGGAGTAATTTTTCAGTTAACAATGATGGTTATGGAATGATTTTTTTACAATTTTATAATTAAAAAAGTATCATAATATCATTAATAGTATATTATTTATTTAAATATAATTATTTATTTCATCCATTTTACTTTTTGATTGAAAATATTTTCATCACTTAGTGGATGCATAAGTCAATACGTACACAAAAAAGAAATTATCAATTTTCTGTGAGTGGAAAGCTAGGAAATAAAATGATATGTTATAGTTTCATAAGGAAAAATAAGTCATTTCTATCATCATTATTTCATAAATACACCATATATTCATTATATTTATCGGTATTAACGTCTGTGTAAAGTGGTAGTGACACAATAATCACAATGCTTGGCCATGGGATAGTTCATCCTACCTAAAAGTGATGTTATAGTATCCCATAAGGAATATAAATAAAATAAGTAGGACTAATATATTAATTAAATGAGGATTAATAAGTTTCAAATACCAAATAACTAAATTAAATCTATTGTTATAAAAGTCCTTAAGATGCGATGATGAAGAAATATTATTTTGGTTTTCTTGGCAGTAGTCTGTTGTACCTACAAATCATGGTTTGGTATCACTTTTCATGTAATATAAGATATATTTATGTTATTAAAAGAACATTCTAAATTTTTATTTTATTTTATATTCTTTTAATACAATATAATCATTATTTATGAATTTTTAATGGATTTTTTAGAATAAATATAATAAAAATGCATGGTTATGCATGATACATCTTCATCAGACTACCTCCTTTAGATAGCACTAAATATATTCATAGAATGGATTTATGGTCAAACAAGTAGTTCTAGGGAATGGGGAGAAAATTAAATAAGATATTTATTTCATTATTGGAAAATATCAAAGGCAATGAAATATTTAATACGATTGGAGAGGGGTGACCTTTTATAATATGTGGAGAGGACACACATTGATTTTTAAAAAAGAAAAATTGATACCAATGTGTTCCACATTACATAGTGAAAACATGCACAATTATCATTAATTATTATAATTAGGGTGAAAATACAACCATATATTAGATTTTATGCATGTTGTGATCCTTGAAACCCTTAATTTTTTTTGTTAACCCATGATGAACCTATTTTTTCTTTAATCATGGTAAAATATTTTTACATATTTCACTATTCATCACGAGGAAAAATATGATAAACTAATTTTACAATAGAATATTTATTATTAATAACATTTACTCAAATTTTTAAAAATTCAACTCTTAATAGTGGATTAATGCTAATTAAAATAAAACCTATATAATTGATGAAAAATATGATTTTCCAGAGATGTATTTATGGGGAATAAGAGGATTATATATTATCTAAATAACTTGTAATAGAAATTATTTGAATTTAATTCAACATTTATAGATATAGTATCTTTAAATATTATTTTTGTAATTCTTAATCATGATTGTTTTAATTAATTAATATCTAGAATCATTTTTTACATTAATGTAGTTTCTATAATGAAATAATTTTAAACTAAATAATAAAATGATACTAAAATCTAGTAGGATGATGATTCAAAAGGTATTAAATGGATTTTAAATAACTAAATAATAGTTATATTAAAAAAAATATCAAATTATAATAGGACTTCATAAATAATTTAATATATTATGAAAAAATGATATTTTTACAAAAATACTTATTTTTCACTATTTGTTTAAAAATAAATATATTTCCTAAATATGAAAATTTCACCCAATGGAAAATATTATATAATTATATAAAAAATTAATTTAATGTTATTAAATTTTATAATGATTTATAAATTAGTTATAAATTTTTATCATTGAAATAAAAACATATCATTTTTTAAGAAGAGATATTTTTGATGAATAATGTTACTTTAGAAAAAACTAATTTATTAATTATTCATAATTTACCAATAAATTTACATTGAGTATGAAATTTAAATATATTTCATAATTTGGTAAATAATATTCATACCCAAAATTTAATTTATAACTTATAATTTTCAAATACCTTAGATGAATTTTATATTACGTGTTGCATGTCAAATATTCTCTCGATCTATATGACATTATTTTAAAATATTAGGGGGTTAAACCATACAAAATTTATTGAATTTCACCCTATATGTTTCAAATTAATCTCAGTAATTGATGATTATGTATTTACATATACATTTCTAGAAATCCCATATCGTAAAAAGGGTAAATAAAACATCCTCTTGATTAGAAAGATTGATATATATGAAGGTTATTTAGAATAATACTAAAATAGGCATCCAAATATGGGAACATTCATGGGATGAGAATTCCTTGATATGGATAAAAATTAAAATTCCCAAATAATGATTTAGAGTAATATAGATCATTGATTATAATAATGTAAATGAACATGGGAAATTTTACATCCTCATAACCATTAACCAAAGAGATATTAAAAGGACCACTGATTTCATAAAAAATAATGGAAATAAAACAAAATTTTGTTTCAAGATCTTTTACTTGTATTATAATAATTCTATAAAATTTATATTGAGAACATAAAGGTATATACTTACTTTAGAAGTCTAATTTAATCCTTTAATATGTTACGCATCAATATCTAATATTTTAGAAAAAATTACGAGTATAGAAGATGATGATTTCTTTCCTCAAAAACTGAAATAAACATCTTACATATCACATAATCCCAAAAAAGATTTCAAAAAATTCCAAATTTTTTTATAAATTATACAAAAATTATCATCATATGGAATGATGCTACAAAAATTAAATAAGCTGTAATATAATGAAATAACACATTAATATAAAAAATTCATCATGAAATACCACTGTTAAAAATAACATATTCAATAAATGAATTAATTTATATCCAAAATAACATTAATAACATCAACATTAATGTGTGTTATAACATCATAGGTAATCTCATACCATTAATCTCATAACCCCAATACTGTAGTTATTGTCTTTTGAAATTACATTAAAAACCTAATTATGGTATCACTTCTAAATTTCATGGTTATCTCAATGATAATGAAAACATTTTTTGAAAGTTATTATAATCAATTTAATTCATACCATTAATATAATTAAAATGATGTCACACTAACTAAGACACCACATGGGCTTGTGGTATGTATCTCTACCCTGCCACCCTTCAGTTCTAGTTTCAAGGCCTATTGCCTTTCTCAATGTGATAGGTTATCTACCGCCCTTAGTATTGTACTTTATTCAAAAAAATTATCGTTATTACATTCTTAGAAATATGATGAAAATATTAACAAATAACCCTCATCTTCAAAGATCATATAAAACCTAAAGGCTATCAATAACACTGAAAATGTAACGAATGTCAAAATCATAATCCTGTGATGGTATCCACAACCATTAAGATAATCTATAATAAAAAACCTTATCAAATTTTATATAAACCATTTCTCAGATATCAACTATGACATCCCTAAACTTGAACTCCTTGATATGGTTCTAAAGACATAACTGTTTCATTTATATGTTGTAATTGAGGAAGGTGGACCACTTTTCACTATAAAAAACTTATAACATAACAAAAAAATATTGTATCACTTACATACCAAAGGATCATTGATATTTTTTATGATTAATGATTGGAACAACTCTAACCTAAACAATACAAATGAATCTAAAGGTGTATTCTTCCCTATATATAGTACCTTTAATATTCTATATAAATACATCAACATATCCCTAAAACTAATCACATTAGAAGTATTTATATAAAACAACATCATATATAATTATTTAAAACATAGGGATAATATACATAAGAAGGTTGATCTCAAATTAAAAGGTAAGGGTAAACATAATCATTAAAAATTGAATTTAATAATTGTTCACTGGTATACCATAATGGTATAATGAAATAATCAACATTCTTGAGCATATCATTTGATTATTCATACCCATCAGTACATAAATCCTAAATCATGTAATATTAAATAACGATTTATTGGAGTAAAGAGATATAATTATAAATAATCATGATCCCTTTGATTTCAATCTTAATCAAAGGAATCATTAGAACCCGTAATAAGAATAAATATAATGTGTTTGTATATTAGGACTAATCTTTATAGAACACATACTATAACCTTATAGATCCATTATAAATAGAATAATAATATTGTATACTTATATACCTAATGCATTGGAGCCTTATATGGGTTCACCCATCATATAATATATATCAGTCTCACCTGGGATCTATAATGGGGAACAACCCATTTTATAAAAAGTATCTAGAAACAAAAATATATATAATGTAAATATACCATTATTTTAATAATAAATATAAAAAATATCTATTTCTTCATTAAAAAATTATTTATGTTATGTATCAGAGATTGGCTCTATGAAAATCACTTGGAAACCTGATTAAACATTGAAAAGAAACGAGTTCCATGATTGTATATTCTAAACATGATTTACCACTTAAAAAGAAATTGGTTATATGTAAATATCATTGAAAAAAATTCCCTACCCATCCCAAGAAAAAATGAGAATGGTTACCTTATAAAATATACCTAGTAGATCATTTTTACATCAAGGGTATTTTATACCACTGAGTGGAAGTAAATTTAAAATATCCTTAAAAAAATTAGATGAAAAGAACTATTTCACATCGAAAATCATTTTTGAAAACTGAAAATTTATAGATTATTTTGGTAAATAATTTACCTTGAAACTAAAATTTTAATATTCTAGATGAATCATAAAATAAAATAATGGTAATAATAGAACAAAAATATATTCATTTTTTTAATTTTAATAATATATATTATTTTCATGAAATTTTTAAAAAATGTCAAATGTGCCCCAATTAAAAAAATTTAAAAAAACACCAATTTAATATAATTTAATATAATTTTAAATTTAATTTTAAAAATATTTATGAAATAAATTACTTTTAGAATAGGATATTTTTTCTTTTTTCAAATTTATTTATGAGAAATTTATTCGATTTGATTAAAATACATGACTTGTGTCACTCGAAAGTAAATTTATTGATACTTATTTAACCACTAATGAAGGGAAAAATGAAACTTGAAAAAAAATTATAACTATTAGAGAAGATGGAAATGTGGTTCCTAAAAATATTATCATACGACTTTCATGAATCTAACCTTGTACATGAAAAATATGAAAGATAAAAGATTGTAACATAAATCCTTTACATCTTTGGTAACTCATAAATAGTATGCCCCATGAAATAATAAGATAAAATTTTCTTCTAAATATCATTAATAAATGCATTTCCATGAAATAAAATTTTTGAAGGTAAGTATATAGATATCATAAAATATGATTAGGGAATATTATAGAAATATTTTCCAAATAAGGAGATTTGGGTTGATTAAAAATTAAAAATATAAATATCACTAAATTTGGGGTTTACAGAATAATGGATTACATATAATGATTTGTGAATATTATATAAATATTTTACATATCACGTGGTTTGGGATGCTTAACACTTTAAAATATAAATATCACTAAATTGGAAGTTAACAAATAAAGGGATTACAAATAATGAGTTTAATTCCTTTAACTAGGGTTTGTATATTCTAGGTATGTCCTTTGACTCCAAAATAATAAGATTCTATATTTTATTTATTTATTTAGGACCATTTATATTTTTAATACATCATACATAAATAATTATTTATTTATTTTATCGAAATATTTATGTACTTAATTAATATTGTCCATATCATGTATTTTGATGATGTTTGGTTCATTGATTCAAACATATATTGGTGTGTTGACTGAGGACAAACATGTCACTGATCCATCATATATATAATAGTTATCATAAAATAATTTATTCCATTATATATAAATTTTAATTCTAAAACAAATTATGAATTATGGTTCAAAGAAATATACAATGTTACAATCATTGGGAAGGAATGGCATACATACGCATGAGTAAAATTTCTATTTTTCAAAAATAAATACAGAAAAAAATAATGTAATATATAATATTTATATGATGATAATCATATCATAAATAAAATATTATTTCTTTAATTATAATTATATATATTATCCTTGTCATTTGGTCTTGAAAAATAATCACATCGCTTCGGGGAGGCTGTAATCCACATGTATGCATGAATAAACATTTCGTTTTTGAGAGAGTGAAAAAGAATCCATTTTTTAGTCAGTAAAATTCAAGTAAAATGACTTGGATGAAATAATTTATATATAAAGCTAAAATACAATAAAATAAAAATGTTTCAGGATTTTACATTTAAATGATGAGCAATTTAAAAAATATAAAATAAATTACATGAATAACACTAAAATCATTCTCAGTGATAGATAAATAAGATGAAACCTATTAAATCATTTCTAGAATCTCCATTTTTGTATATTAACTCATTTTGACAAATCATATAGAAGTAATTTTATATGTTAAGAACTCATTATAGGATTAATGAGTTGTAATTAATTAATTTTTTATTTTACTTACATATTTAATTATTCAATCAGTTAAGTTCATATTGTGTGATTTGAGGACATTTAGTTCATTATTTAAAATTTTCATTGATGTGTTAAATATGTCAAATAGTTTATTATTCCATCATATTTATAATAATAATATTTTAATAATATTTTTTTAAATCTACTATATCTTTATTACCTAACTTTAACAATGGTTATCAGTTGTTAACTATATTATAATCATGGAGATGTTAGGCTGTATGTTCACTAGAGTAATGTTTCCATTTTTCCATGATCATTATGGAAAGAGGTTATGTATATTATATAATTAAATAATTCTAATTATATCATAAGTACAATATTATTTAATTAAAAATAATTAAATATTTAATCCATATTATTTGGTGATTAAAAATAATCTCATCACATCATGGATATAGAAGTTGACATGTACACATGAACTGAGTTATAATATTACTTTTAATGAACTGTTATGAAATAAATTGATATATTATTTTTAAATAATGATAAATATGTCATTAATATCATTACTATGTCATACATACAAGGTAAATTAATTAAATTTATCATTATTATGAGGGATGTTATCGTATCTCCAAAGGATTGGTAATAAAGAAATTATATGTGATATTTTAGTGGAAAGAGTATTAATTTCTTTCAAGTACCAAATATATACATAAAATCTATCATTATAACAATCCTTGAGATTCGATGGTGAAGAAAAATTGTTTCAGTTTGCATGGGGGTAGTCCCCCATAGACATGAATCATGGTTTCATATCACATTTCATACAATAAGAGATATATGTAGGTTATTAAATTAACATAATAAATTTTATTTATCTATTATATTCTATCATTATAGTATATTTATTATTTATATCTTTTTATTAGACTGTAAATAATAAATTGAAAAAAAATATCTGTTTATCACGATACCTCTTCTTCACTCAATATCCTTAGGTTTTCACCAAAATTATTTATAGAATGGATTTATGGTCAAACTTGTGGTTCTTGGGAATCTGTAGGGAATTATGTAAGGAATTTATTTCATGATTGGTTAATATCCAAGGTAGTGAAATTTTTTATATGATAGGATAGGTTGTGGCCAATTATAATTGGAGAAAGGACACACATGGACTTTTTTTATAAAAAAATTGATACTGACGTGTTTCGAATTCCATAGTAAAAAATGAACAATAATTGGGACATTAATGATTTTATTAGGATACAATTTATTTAATCACAAGAGAGTAGTATTAGAAAATACTGGTTAAAATAGTGGGGATAATGGTAACTGTATGACAACATTTTAAATATTTGGTAATGATCATGGACAACCATAGTTAAACCTAAGGGGTCTTAGATTGGGGGGAAGAGTTAATGATTTAGATATCATATTACATATATTTCAATATTATATAATTACTCACTATGATTAATAGAAGATTATGTTGACACGTTTTTTTGGATTTATTCAATGGGTAGACCTTGAAACCTCATTTAAAAAAAATAATTTAGTGGAAAGTGAAGTGGTTTTTCCCCTAATAAACCAAATGATATGGGATATATAATTAATAAAATTATTTATATGATGACAAAACTTTCTTATCCATTAAATAAACTGAGCTTTCAAACCATGAAAGATGGGAAACAATGTATTGTTTATTCATTCATAAGTAAACATCCATCTTCCTTTAGAATGTCCTCTGATCCACTGGCAACTAAGATATTTATTCTAACCATAGAAAAAATAATTTATATTCTTTATTTTATGAAACATAAAAAGTCTTCTTAACTATTTATCATTTGGATTGTGAATTGGATCAATGGATTTATATAGTGATGAATTCATTTTATAATAATGTAATTTAATCCTATGGGTGAGAGAAGTTCAAGATAATATTATTCAATAATTACTTCAATTATATTCTATATATAGAAATGGAAAATGATTTATAATTGTTGATGATAAAGGATAATGAATCAATTGGTACCTATGTATAATATTATACAAGGACTAAAATGTTTTCCTCTAGTTAAATTATTAGGATTGAAATAAACACTGATCCATTATTTTTTTCGCATATGACCTATTCTTCAAAAAAAATTATCAATAAGAAATATTAGTATTTATCTAGTAAACATTTATTGTGCACTCTGTGATTCAATGGAAATTTTAGATTCCCATCAATCCCAATGTTATTTTAGAAAATGAAAATTGAGTATCACTTATATATGAATGGATATGGGGGAAATAAATATCATCCAGATATATATGCTAGAAATGTTGGGATAAATATAAAGGTAATTGAATAAATAGATCTGGAATTTTCATTTAAATTATAATGGTGGGTCATAATTCCTTACATTATTTAAATAGGATAAAATTACCAAAAAATTAAATAGAGTATAATAACTGTAAAAACAATACACCACCAATTATACAATTTATAAAATGTAATGAATATGTGAAGTCTTCTAACTAGTTCATGAATATGAAGGGTTGTTGTGATCAACATCAAAAACCACTTATACCTGATGTCAATAGGAAGAATCTGGAAATAACCAAGTTTAAATTGGATTATTATAATTTCACCATGGACGGATCCCTTTACCTCAAAACATTAAAAGAAAATATCATTTTTAGGTATAGATATACCCACCATTTTACATCTATGGAATTTTCAAAAGGACTCAACTTAAACCCTTAATTATTTGATATTGAGTTTGCAAGGAAAACAAAAAAAGGTATTATGGCTTTATATTACATCTACAATTATTCAGTAGTTGTTGTTTGTGGTAATGTGATTCTCTAAAATAGTATGATTATCCCTTTAATTCAATTTTAAGTAATTATAAGCATTGATTGTCTTTCAATATATGGGGATTATATGAATTGAAAAATAAGGGAAGTCAAATTTCGTCTTCCAAATTAATTCGGATTGTACCATGTTTTGTTATAGTTTTATTTTTTGTCACTATGTCAATTCAAAAATATAAACCCCATTGGAATTTATCTATTAAAAAGTGGCATAGAATATAATTCTTCGGATTGGTGTGTTTTTATAAAGTTATAAGTTGATGAAAATAATAGTGAGTCTAGAATGAAGGTGGTCTTCATAATGAGAAAGTGTTTCAGAGTCTGAATGACTCTAATAAATTTGATAAAGAATTAATAATTTTTAATTCAAAAAAAAAATTATCCATAAAACTCGTTATTATAACCATATGAAGAAATGTGAGAGTGCTAGCGCAACCAATCATATTGTATCTAGGTTGGAAGGAATGATGTTGATGGATGTTTATGATGTTACAATACTCCCAATTTTATTTTTAACGATTCTTAAACAAATAATAAATGTAATCAATGTCATGAAGAGGTCATGATACAAGATATTTTTAATGTATTATAGTGTAATATGATGTCAATAATTTGATATTATGCTCATCGATGTTAGGAAAACTATACATAGAAGAATAAAGATAATTAGTTAGAGAATCATTGGATTGAAAATTTCCGAAGGATGGAAGATTGATTTCACCGAAGAAAAGAAGCCACTGCTGACATCGGTCAATTAGATGCGATATTCTATAGATACATCATAATAGATTCAAAAACAATTCATATTGTTGGTATCCTTTTTATATTAGATGATTATTTTTATCAAATTTAAAATATTTGAGTAAGGTTGAACTATATTTCAGTTTGGTTAAAAAACAATAATTCAAACATTGTTATTTTAAACATTTTGTGGTGAAAATGGGAACAATAGTGTTGACTATTTTTAGAAATGGTACAGACTCATCGAACAAGGAGAGATAAATTTCATTATAGTAATTTCAATAGAAATCGATTGGATGTGAAGTAAAAATAATGAAATATTCTCTTAAAAATCATCAGTTGGATGAATTTTATAAGAGGAGAACTAAATTGAATATATTAGGTAATGTCTTTGACTGTCTAACATTTAAATGAAATACCTAATAATCTATGAAAAAATACCTTCATTGTTTACAAAATTTCATCATATTGTCCCATTATTGGAATTGAATATGATTTCATCATAATTAGATTTCATATTTTTTTCTTATATGATCATTTTCTAAAGAGAAATTTAATGAATAACGTTTAGTATTCCTTCATTTTAATGATGGGAAAAATTTAAAATTGAAATAATGAATTAGATTGAAGAAGTATTTTTTGATCATGAAATTTTTTGATGTTTTTAAAATATTAAAAAAACTCCAAGAAGGATTATGAAGTGTAGCATATTTAAATGTTGAACACGTTAATGAATGAGAAATTAATGTTTTATGAATTTCATTAAGTGGGAAGTGAAATTGTTTTTCCTAGATTCTCTATTATGGGGTTCTTAAAACTAGAGAGGGCATTCCATTTATAGGATTTCTAAAAATTAATTGTTAACTTGTGAAAAGGATTCTGAGAATTTTTTTTTCTGTTATTGAGTTTCCCACTATACTTCTTTCATTTAGGTTAATGATAAGTAATTTCCCTCAAAACATGTCCTTCCGAGTGAGTTTCAATCATATTAATGTGAAATTTTCAAAAGTATGATGTTCTATTAGATAAACTCAATTAGAGTTATCCCATCAGAGCATTATCCTTTAGTGGGAGGTGTTTCTTAATAATTCCATTTAGATGTAGTAGTTTTGAGATACCAGTTGACTGATTACTCTATTAAATAAGTAATAATATAATAATAATCAGATCGTGATAAATAAGAAGCAACCCATTGGACAGAGGCTATCAGACCTATGAAGATCAGACTAAATTTTGATGAGGAAAATTTTTGAACATTATTTTTGGAAGAAGGTTCAAGACCAACACGTTCCTTTGATATTTTTTTGTTATTAATGATTTATTGAAGGTGATATTTGATTCAACATACATGTAGAGGTACTAAATACATTCTTACGTTAATCAAAAAATAAGATTCAAAGTGATTCGTATAATTTTGGATTTTTAATAGTTGCTAAAATGGTTTGATTTTCAAAAGAGTATGACCATTTGTGGGAAAGTTGATACTGAAAAGGAGAGTTTTGGGTTGGGGGGGGGGGTTATAACCACCTACAACATGAATGTTTCTACTAGGATTGTAGATTTTTCCATTTTTTGTGACTTTCTATTCCAGAAAGAATGTAGTAAAATAATCAATGTTTGGTGGACACTCCAACAGTTATAGAAGTAGGTCTTCTTACCATACCTTGTAAGTATTAGGTTTTTTCTTATATATATTTGGGGAATATTAAAAGTGAGGTTGAGAAGGATTTTTTTTGAGTGGATTGAAACCTTAACATGATTTAGTGTTTAAGAAATTTTACTAAAGTGATAAATAAAACATTATTATAAAAAAAGGTAACCACCAATTCACCCACACATTAAGTGGAATTAATCCTCCTCGGGAAAAAATAGATATTAGAGTAGGTCCCCTATTAATGATTAATATTTGGTAATATATTATAGAAATTTCATATATAGAAATCTCTAATGATTCTATATGTAATATATTTTTGGTATGATGACTTTGAGGCTACTAAAAATGCATTTCCTCCATGTATTGTGAATTCAACTATTACAAATGTTAATATGATAAATCCTAAGAATTATGGAAGAGCTAGAAATTCCATACTCACATTAGTAATTGAATGTGTTTTTATTAGAGTAATGTGTGTCCAATATGCCAATTGTATTTAGGATATGATGAAAAACCATCATGGAGGAAATATAATGGTGAATAAGGCAATTCATCAACTTTGTAGGCTGGTGTTTGATGATATGAAAAGGGATATGTATGTATCGGTTTGTGAATTATTTATAGGGGTGAATGATATTATTAGAACCATAAGATGTATTGGTTTGAAACTAGATAACTCAACTATTATTGAAATGATATATAGACCTATTACTGATTAGTTTTATGACAATGATTCATATTTTGAAGACATATATATGTAAAATCTATATTTGTATGATATTAGGAGTGCTCTTGTAACGTATCAAATGAGAAGAGATAAGGTTATAAATTTTAAGGAATATGTTTATCATGGAATGTCCTTCAATTGTATATTCAAAGGGGGAAAAGATAAATATTTCCAATATGTATCAAGTAATTCTTAATTTGAGGAAGAATCTAACTATTTCAACATAATACATCCTGAAATATCAAATAATAACCCAAAGGAAAAATGGAGAAGAAAAACCATTAGATGTTGGAATTATTAAGGGAACAAAATATTTTTAAAATAAATTCATAGGAAGAAAATTGATTAGTATGAGTCCTTGGTTGATGATGATAAATATACGAAACAATAAATGATGAAACATAAGGATAGATTTTATTAGGTAAATAATAAAATAAAATGTTTCTATATAAAATAATGGAGGATGATCTCATTTCAATTAACAAGCATGATACAAAAATCAAATATATATATCATGATAGAAATAGTTGTGATTCATATACTACTGATAGTGATTATGATTATATGAGTGAAATAGAATAGATTCTCCAAAAAAATTTAGATAATTCCTATGAACAATATAGTCAAATCATGATAGAAAAAAAGGATGATTCATAAAGATATTAAAGAAATAAGTTTTTAGAATGTCTAGTTTAATAAAAAATGAAGATTTATATAGAAATTTCTGTTTATAATGAAGAAAAAAGATATATTGTACCCTCATTGAAGAATGTATATATAAAACATTAAAATAAATAATTTTGAAAAAAATCATAGAAGTTCTAAAAGGGATGTTGGATGATAAAGAATAATTTTTTTAAAAAGAAAATAAATGATTCTTATAATGCAAAAAGATATAATAATGAATAAACAAAACATCCCCATTAAAGTTAATGTTATAAGTGAATGTCAAAATGAATTTGAAAAGAAAGAAAAAAATTGATAGTTTGTAAGAAAACAATGTTCATCAAGAAAGTTAATATTCTTATAAGGTAGTATCCTCATAATAAAAGAGGTTCATGATTTGTGAAGATGAAACCAGAACCAAATTGATCTGAATGAGTTCATAATATGTTCTATAAACCAATATACAAAGGTCATTGTAACATTTTTGGAGATTTTTGACAGAGAGACTATTCAAGATGGGAAACATAGAAGATGATGAAATCAATGTATGTTATGAAAGTGGAGAAAATGAATCATGTTGTGTCAGATAAATAGTTATTAGTCATTTATCCAGAATAAGTTTACATGGTTCAGAAGTTGGAATAATCATAAAAATCAGTTAATAAAAAGGGGAAAATTTTTGCAAGTTGATAAAAAATTTGATAAAATGTTGTCAACAAATGGAGATTTGAAAATGTTAAAAAATGAAAAATGTGTGACTAAGAAGGGAAACTCACTAAAGTTGTTTTAAAATATTTCATGAATAATAATATAGAATTAAATATTTGTTAAAAACATTATAACATAAATATTTTAAATGAAGAGAAGTTGTGGACATCCTTATCAGTAGAATATAACGATGAAAATAAAATTTTTATGAATTTGAAAAACGATGAATAGATGAATTAGAATACATCCAATTAAAAATTCATGAAGAAGATAGAAAATTAAAGGTTGATAAAGGAATCTTAGTATAATTTTTTTATGCAACAAGTGATATTCATTATTAATCAGAAAAATATTTTTATTTGTACATGCTTACAGGGAATTAAAGGAATTAAAATAAAGATACTGATATTGATCAGTCTTATAGTATTCCTAAAAAAGGATGTAATAAAGTCACAAAATATGATTTTTTTTCAATTTTGTGTTAATTGATATGAATATTTTGATATGTTTTATGATATGTGTGTTGTTAAATTATATCTTAAATATATAATTCTATGTTTTCCTGAGAAATGAGACTTTTGGAACAAAATGAATAGATATGACATTAAATTAGTGTTATGAAAAACATTGTAAAAATATATTATAAACTCTTTTTTTATACATTGGTTTCACCCATTTAATCATATATTTTTTATTTTTAATGGTTAATTCTGAATAAAATCATTGGATACTTCTATTCCCTTATATAAATATTTCATGATTTTGTCATGACAAAATAATATCTTTTTTCACAAAGGGAAAACGTATCATAATTTCCCATTTAAATTTTGTTTTCAATAAGGAAGAGAGTAATGGATAAGAGTTAGAGATAATAAATAGTGTGAAAAATAATGATTTTGGGAGAAAAAAAGTCTGAAATGAAAAATATATGTTATTTTTCATATGATATTTATGTTTTTATTGAAAAAAATCTCTAATGGGGATATTGTTTGACCAAAATTGCGTTTTTTTATTTTTCATAAATAGATCAATATATGAAAATAATACCCATCAATCTCGGTCTATCATCATTATTCATTGAATATAATTCCTTATACTATACTTTATTAGAAATTCCAAAGCTGTTGACAATTATATTGAGTCTGGAATCAATGTGGTGATCACTATGAGAAAGTGTTTCGGTGTATGAATTCATTCGTTGAATTTTATGTTGATTTTTTATTTTTTATTTCACAATAGTCATAATTTATCAAGATAAATTTTTTTTCTAGCCTATTAATGGAATGGGGAGTGCTAGAAAATCCAATCATATTATTTCTTATTTGGAATGAAAGAGGATTTTTTGGAGTCTGGAAGGTTACAACAATTCCCAATTTATGTCTAGAGAAGTCAAGGATAATCAAATATGAATTGAAAGTCATGAAAAAATCATGAAACATGTTGGGGTTTTTAGAAGAGTGGGGATGAATATGTAAATAATTTTAGCTGGTGGCCATTGGTTTGAGGAACATCATACAAAAAATGTAGATGATCATCATTATAAGAATCATTGGTGTGACCATGTTAGAAGGTTGGAAGATTAATCTTTGTAAAGGAAAGAATCCACTGCTGACACATTTCAATTTAATGTGGCATGTTAATGACCCATCATAGTGGATTCTATCACCAATTCATATTGTTGGTATCGAATTTATATAATATGTAGTGTTTTAACAACGGACGAATGGTCAAGGAATGTGGAATTGTATTACAATTTATTAATGAAAATAAAGATTCATACTTTTTTCTCAAACACATCCAGTTAAGAGAAATAGAAGAAAATAATTTTGATTAATATTTTTTGGGTATCCTGTGAAAACTTTATATAGAAGATTATATGATATTAAAGAATCTGTTTCTTATAACTATTGATACAAACCAGTTATTGTAAAGGCTTGTTTTGTTGGGGTGGATAACGAGCTATAAGAAAGTGGATAACAAAAATGATAGTTGGGGGGGGGGAATATCCAACTATATAAGGATAATTACTATTTTAATTGTTTAATTTCTCTCTTCTTCTGCTGTCATATTCAAAAATCATGAAAATGAATGGGTCTATGTTGGTGGGAATATCTAACATGGAAACGAGTTGGTCTTCGTAACGAATCATGAAATTATCATTTTATACCTTAACATTATATTTTTTTTGAATGAATGGTTGAGTTAATAGGTTTTATATGAGTGTATAGAAACCATTAAAATTTTATATGATTAAGAATGTTTATTAAATAGATAAAAACATTTTTATAAAAGAAAAAGTGACCACTGATTGACCCCTTGGTTGTATTGATTTTACATGAGAACAATAATCTTGTTCTCACTTATCAATGTGGGGATGAATACAAGGTTCCATGAGAAATTAATTCTATCATATGGTTTTAATTACTAATCATGAATGATATTATATTACATTGTTGGGGTGAAGCATAATATCAATTATATTTCTGTTATTTAGATATTTGTGGATGTATTTTTTGAATAATTGTCGGGTGTTCCTCCAATTCACAATTTTTGGTTTTAAATAGAACTCATATTAGGTGATACACCTATTTTATACACCTCATATACAATGAAAAAGATCGAGATGATGGAATTGAAAAAGAAACTCTAATAAAATCTTGAATGGGGATTCATTTGGTCAAGAGAATCTTCATAGAGTTCAACTATTCTTTTTTTAAGTTGAAATATAAATCAATGTGATGCAACAATGATTATTAATAACATATTAAGATAACTATAAATAATATCCTCTACCTCATATTAATTAATTTTTGGATATGCAATGTGGTGCTTAATTGTTTTTTAATATTGAACTTCATTATGGATATCATCAATCATGGGTAAATAAGGAGGATAAACCAATGAAATTATTTCAAAAAATCTACTGAAACTACATATATATAGTTATAAAATATAGTAGTACTAATTTCTATTATATCTTCATGGATTTAATTATTAGGGTGAGTAAATTCTTATAATTTAAGGATAAATTTTTCAAATATTTACAAAGTGTAAATTCATTCGTCACAAAGACTAATTATTGGTTAATATAATTTCAATTTAGGGTATATTAGTAGATTCATACATGAATGATGTTATTTAATGGTATTATAGAACAATCGTTATGACCATGATATGTTGTTTTATTTGTTTAGATGGATATTCTCGAAAATTTTTATATAATTTATCACGAA
The DNA here is from genome assembly GCA_963277665.1 of Viscum album. Taxonomy (NCBI): domain Eukaryota; kingdom Viridiplantae; phylum Streptophyta; class Magnoliopsida; order Santalales; family Viscaceae; genus Viscum; species Viscum album. The sequence continues at coordinate 1,156,100,350 of OY728133.1, read as the reverse complement.
TATCAAATCCACTACTGAATTTATCATATATGGAATCTAATTTCATTTGAATTGATGGTTTTGAAAAAAATTTCATGGAACTTAAGATATGGTTAGTAGCGCACCTATACAAAAATTACCCTATAATGTAAAAATGTTTGTAATCAAATGTGATCCATCAATAATGGTAATTTGATGTGTCCTAAAGGAGAACAATGTGGTAAAAACATATAACTCATTCAAATTATATGTTAACGAGAAAATTATCCCAACTTGTGATTTCATGTTAAATGTGTTAATTTTTTCATTAAATATATGAAATAATTATCATTATCGTGAAGTGTGTGACATATATATTTATCAAAAAATATTAAATTATATAATCACATAATAAGATATTAATATGATCAATGTAATGTGGCCAGTGTTAATTAATGATTAAGAATGACCCATACATTACAACCCTTGGAAAGAGAAAAGTACAGTATGTGATCTAATTCAGAATTAACATGATAAATTAATAATGATGAGGATTGGAAAAGATCTAATATTATTGCGTTTAAAAGGGATGGATAATTAAAAATTTTAGTGGTTAAATATTATCTTTCTCAAATGACTGTTCAAAAATATATCCATATTTGGGTTGAAAAGGTACACAATAAAGATGTGGAAATATATAAGATGGTAAGGAATGTTCTTAATTTGACCCTCACTATAATGGAATGATAAGGCTCAATAAAAATGAATATGTCCCATCAGTACCAGACTTGATGAATTAGTTGTTTAATGGGGGACATTGATATTAATTCTCTATCCATATTATAAGTATAATGATGTATATAGATTTGAGATAATTTTTCTAATGGAAAAACATAAATAGAGATATAAACAATTTGTATCTCAGTTCTTGGTATATCAGGAAGTTAATGGTTTGAGATAGAATTGTAAGGGTATGTCAAAAATATTGGCCATACCTGAATTGAAGTGGGAAAACATGACCCTTGATTTATTCATTTGTCTACCCAAAATCAAAAGGTGATAATTTTATCAGGGTTATAGTCGATCAACATAAAAATTTATAACACAAAAATTCAATAATAGAATATTTAACGAATGATTAGTTATCTAATTTATACATTAAAAGGTGGAAATTTTGTGTTGAGGACCAAATTCTATTGTATCTCACCCAGATCTAATGATTACCTTGATGTTCAAGAAAATCCATGAGTAGGATCTAGACATAGTTCTATGTTTTGTGACTAAATATCATCCTTATTAAAATGGGTTTTTAAAAGTAAAATTCATATAATTGACAACATGTTAAATGGTTTTACTATTAAATTTAAAGGCGGTTGTGATTATCAACTTACTTTGGATGAATATTCAAAGAAAAATTTCATTCACTCAGGTATTAAGTTGGATCTTTATGAAGAGATATAAGAATGGAAGTGAATAAATACAATGTTATGGGATGTTGTTTGGTAAAGAAGTATATTGGAACCTAATATGAATATATCTGTAGTTGATAAGGTAAGAGACCTTAAAAATTAATATTGGAAGCACAATATCCCAAATAAGTTTTTTATTCATAAAATCAGCTATGAGATAGAGTGTTTTAAGTTATTGAAAAGTTATTCCTAAAAATATTTGATTTTAAGAGGTTTATATTTTTTGGGAAGAAGGGAAAAATAATCCTAGGATATACTAGTCCTTTATAAATTCTTAATACATTAAGCACAATATCATAACATTTTGTACTAACACAAAATCTATCTCATGTTCGCAATTTCATCCATGTATCTTTCATGAGGAAAAAAATTCCTAATCCATCACATGTACTAAAATCAGAGGTCAGGCCAAAAGAATATAATTTATATTATTAACATAATCAATTAGATTTTAAATATCATAGAGTGGAATTTCTATTACAGAATATCACTCTATTTGTAATTTATTTTGTTTTAAAACCACAAATCATAGGTCTCTATGTGAGAACTCGATGATGTGATGAGCCAGAAGTATCCTTGTATATTTTATGATACAGTTATGATTCAAGAGAGAGAAAAACCTAAATGAGGGTACAATTTAACATCCATAGATAATATGAAATATTTCATTATAAATAAATTTTATTCCCATGATTTCTGGGGTGACACACAACATATTGTTTAAATGAAATATAGTATAGTATTAAATTCTTTTATTTAGTGCATTGGATCTTGACTAGTAATTTGATTAGTCGGTATTAGTTGTAAAAAATACATTATGAATAACGTTTGGGTTTAGTATGTGTAATGTAAATTCATTGGTCATCTAATAATAAAAAAACATTTAAAAAAAGAAGACGTTCTTCTAAAAAACTATTTTCTGTGCACAATATATTTTTATATTACTAACTTCAACTAATCATTATTTGATAGTTATTTTAATTTAATATATATATAAAAAATTAAATAAAATTTTATATATTTAATTAATGATTTTTCTATGCATGGGATAATAATAAATCAGGATATATTCCTAAAAATATATTTTTCTAAAAGTGGGTTTCATCGAATTTTATGTTCATATTTTTAATATTAATTTATTACAAATATATATATTGAATATTGAAAAAAGGATTTCATATTTGGAATAAGGATGTTAATATTTGATAAAAAGGCCTATTTTATTTTTTGTCAATATAAATAGAAACTGTGGTAAAATTTATCACATCAGAAAAGTGTAAATCTAGTTAATAATACATAAAAGTAAGTAATAAGGCTATAATTTTTCATTATTATTATTTTTTGGTAAAATGTAATTCTATGATAACAATTTAAAATATAAATTTATTTGTTTCATTGAATTTTTTCTAGGAAAATGACATATAATATATTTAATGAATATAAAATTAAAAAATGTCACTCTCTTACTATTAAATATCAACTATTTTTAAACTTAGAGATAAAATATTGTTATTAAAAATAATAAATATATATTTTTAGAGAAATTAAGAGAGGTATTTTTTTCATTAATAATAAAATGAGGCTTTAGACCTAAACTTTAAAAAAATTAAATGAGTTCATTAAATAGACATCAATGTCATTTTCTTTCAAAATAATATTATATTAAATAATTTAATAGAAAAAATATCAAAATATGAAATGGAGGATAATATTGTCAAAAAATAAATCCCTAGTTATTTATGATTGAATTATTAACATATATGTTAAATTTCAATCCTTTAAGGGAGAAAAAATTAACCACAATTAAGGATAAAATATCTTAACTAATGGGTCAAACAAAAAGATATAGTTTAAAACACCACATAAGTCAGTCCAAAGCATATATATTGATGAAATTTCAAACCCATTGTAATAGTTTAATATTATTTTTAATATGAACTAATTTTTCTAGAAAAATGACATTATTATATTCTAATCTTTTAAGACATCACATGAGTTCCTCTCCACTATATTATAAAAGAAAATCCCTCTATTCTTTTATTCACACCACATCAATCCTTCTAGATCAATCGAACTCATCCAAAATACCTTCTAATATTCTATATACACATTCTAGAGGTATTGGTTTTTTTAAAATATCATCTTTATAATCATTAAGAGTATATCCAAAGTAATTCTTTCAATGAATATATAATCACATTTAAAAACAATTTGTTTTTAATTCTCCATTTATACCCCATAAATATGTGATAAATAAAATTAAATAATATCATATGTATCCAAAATATAATTTAAAAGATATTATTATTAGAAAATAACCATTATTAACAATATTATCCCACAAATGGAATGTGATAGTATCACTCGTGCATACATATGAAATCGTATATGCTTATAGGGATATAATTGATTCCCATACAAAAATTGTATGGATGAGTATTATTATAGGTATAATGTTTTTTTTATAATTTTAATAGAATAATTATTATTATGTAATTATAATATCGTATTTGTCTTCTTTCCTTCCAAATTTGTAGTATTTGATAATGTCACTTGTGCGTTTGTGTGGATTACCACCTCTACGAAGTGATGCGATTCTTTTTTCATCTCCACATCACATGGTTGGTAATAAGAATTAATTTTATTAATATATATGATTGATAGGATATGATAAAAATTTTATAATAATGAATTATAATTTACAATTCTTTCATTCTATTTACTGAAAAGTGAAACCAATGTTCATATGTATGTATGTCCTATTCTCTCTCTGAACAGTTAAATTAATTTTACTTCCATTAATTTTTTATATTACATTAAATATATATATGAATATGATTAATATATATGATATTTATATCCTAATTTAGCTAAAATAAATTATTGAACCATGATCATGGTATAATTACTAGGACATGCACACCATAACATTTTTTATAAATGATGTTCTGATAACCCAATATAGGGAATTTAAAAACCAATTTTAAATAAACGGTTGAACAATTGTCATAAATATATCATACAAGTAATAATATACTTATTCATATGGTAATATAAGTCATTTATAGTAAATATATTTTAAAATATACATGAGTTTTGAAAAGGAATAAGAAAATTCCACACTTGATATAAGGGATATATGTTACCACATTATTATAATTGGGATTGTTTATACATGAATTTATGTTTTGGAAATTATATAATACTTATCAAATAAATATTTAATAATTTTTCTTATAATATTATTACTTCAAAATAATACATGCTTTCATATAATTTTACCTACATTAAATACCTAATATATTGACATAACATTTTTAAGGAAAATAATTTTTTTTGTATTTTCTGTTAGATAATCATTATCTTCAATGCCATTTTTATATACAAATGTTTTCAAGAATTATTTTACTGTTAAATAACGATGAAAAGTAATTTTTTCTAATGTTTTAGATAATGTAATAGTTTAAAAGTTGTATTCTTTTAATTTTCTAAATGAGGTACATTTTGGATTTTTATAAAAATGTGGATGAATTATTTTAATTTAATCTATACAGCAGGATTATAATTTTACACCATCATAATGGCTCATTGTTTTGAAGATTAATTTAAATGAAACCATAGTTATTTTCAATGATAATTTTTATTAAATATTTTAAAAATTATTAAATTTTAATTAACTGATATCAACAAGAAAATAGTATTTTTATTCTCGAAATATTTTATTAATTCTATTAAAGGGAATTTTCAATTATGATAACATATTTAGAAAATAACAATGTATTAATTAGTATATGGTCCATCGAATTTCACCAATAAAAATTCATAATGGTTTATGATTATTATGATGATATGTTTATGAAAACTATTTATATTCCATTACTTATGTAATGATGTGATTATGAAATTTTTACGTAACATGTTTTATTTTCATGGGTTTATATAAGAGGATATTATTAATTTAATAAGAAATTGTGGAATAGATATGTATGGTTTTAATTTGGTGTAGTGTGGACAGGAAATTTTTATCTGTATAATTTACGGGTTAATGTATTATATCTCATGAGAGAAATAATGGAAACCAGTTGATGTTCATGATCTACTGTAGGAGATAGATTTTTATTCTTGATCCATTATGACATAATGGTCATGGTAGTTATCATTGACACATGAAATGGTTTCTATAATTCTGAATTTTTCAAATTTTATGACATAAAATAGTATTTACTGATTTATTTATTAATATTTTTACTCTTATCATTCATGTATTTTGAAATAAGAATTCATTATGCCATGACTCACAAATATGATCATTCATAGACTACATACACAATTTATATGTTATGGTCTTGATAAAATATCATTATTCTTTTTTAATTCATTATATTATTATCAATTTATATATATCATTCCTTCCCATATTTATAATCCATTTTCATGATTTTTGATGTTTCCTTTCCCCAGGTTATGATGAACAGTTTTATGTAGGGTATGTCTATAAAGAGTAATAAATGAGACTATCATTGTTGGAGATATTAAAGATCATTAATTAAGTAATAATATTTTTTCTCTAGTCTCCAAGGTCACTAAAAAATAACATTCCATTGGAATATATTTGTGAAATATATTTAATATTATGTTAAAAGATTTTATATTTATATTTGATAATTCTGAGCCTCTACAATCATTAATTATATCATAAGTAACACAATGTAAGAAAATTTGTTTCATATTATTTTTAAATTGACCCAAAAAGTGAATTTAATCATAATACCATAAATAATCATAACAAGATAAATACATGAAATCAAAATAATAATTAATATATATTTTTAATAATTCCATGTATATACCCTTCAATTAGGAAGTTAAGGAATAATGTATTTACACTGTATACATTAATGGTATAAAATTGAATCAATAATTTCCCAAATTAATTGTAATAATAAATCTACTAAATTTTTTAATATAAATGGAAATAAATGTAGAATTTTTAAAAAACATTTAAATTATAAGAAAGATAAATACTAACATACTGTTTGATTAAGAATGAAAACAAAATTAACAAAATTACATAAGTTTAATCCCCAAAATAGTATAATATAATTTAGAGAATAATTCTGGAAAATTTATTTCATGTAAAATTAAAAAAATTTAGTCAAGAAGAATTTTAAACACCATTAGATGATGATGTTTTCAGTGTAAATACGTTCCCAAATTTTTATGATTAATTGGATGACCATCAAATGAATAAAATTTCATTTTTAATAGATAAACGAGCATTATCTATTTTTTTGGGAACTTTTGATGTTATTTCGTAGAACTGAAACTCAATGTTTTAATTGTTAAGTACGATTGAGAGTTGTTTGTAAAATATTTGGATTATTTTGAAGGACATTTAATATTTATACTAATCAATAGAGTACAATTATAGAATATAATATTTCAAACCTATAAAAATTAAATGATGTCTGAAAATCGGTGTAGTTGAATATTGTGAATCATGAAATGAGAAATTTGTGAAGCATGAAGTGATGTTTAAGTAGTGTTACATGATGATGAAAAATAATTATAATCATCTATGAGCATGGTACATAAATATATCATAAATGAATATAAGTCTTACATAATAATATCAAAGATGTTGCGTGATTGAATAAGAAACTTCCAGTGAATAGATCTTCCATTAGATAAAAAATATTCAATAAATTCCCAAGACACATACATTGGTATTAATATGAGAGTTAATTTTACACAAACCTTAAATTCATGTGGAACTAACATGATCTCTAAATATATTGAATCAATGTTTCTATAAATCTTATAAATCAATTGGGAATTAATTATGATGTTGCACTTGAGTTGAAAAAAAAGAACACTTATCATTGTAATGTGATCATTGTGGAGATATCATCAAGGATTTTTTATCCATGGTATAAAAAAGAATTATCTGTTAAGATTTAATATTATAGTATTATGTCACACTACGATAATGGTATGTCACATATACATAATAAATCTATTTAATTAAAATTAATACATAAACATTTGAGCATTAAAGTGTGTTACATGCACACCATTTGTTGTTGAGTCTTCAAGGTGATTCAATGTGAATGTGATAATCCAACAATGGAAAATAAGTTTAAATTTTTTTCTCAGAGATAAATTTTAAGAAGCCTACATTACAATTAAAATCAATTTTTCAATGAATAATATTTACTAAAATTAAAAAGAGATATATTTTGGGTGACTAATTTAAAAATGAATATTGTTTCTCCCAGAATTATTTTGAGCAAAAATATATTTGAGGAAATGATGGTCATGAATGTTTTAAATATTATAAAAAAATCAAAAGAGATATTTTTTTTCAGAATTTAAAGTGTTTTGGGAGAAATATTTTCTCAGTTTTTAAAACAACAATTGTAGTCACTTTTGTGAAGAAGATGATCATTTTGATCTGTCAATAAAATAAGTCTATCAGGTATTCATTTTTGACATATCTTTATTGTTAATCTAATATTACATTTATTGAATGGGAAAAAATATGTACTTCATCCATTGGATCCATCATCTTAGAGTCAATTAAAGGCCATGACCTTAGAAATCTCTAATATTGAAAAAAATGCCTATTAAAGAGATTGTTTGAAAAATATACAACACATCTAAGATATAGTCAGCATTCTATAGGTGAAAAATAGTAATAAAAATTTAATGTTAATTTTTTATTTAGGTTTGAGGATATTTTTACAAAATAATTATAAATGGATAATAGGATAAAAAAACTAAAACCACTAATTAACACCTTAATTATTTATGTACATCTTTGATTCACTTTAATATTTATTAAATTTTGTTATTACCATTCATTTTTTTTCTACATTATATACCCATAATTATATCAATCATAAAATACTACCTACTATCGATGAAAAGAGATTTCCATTGAGGAATGAGTGAATGATTCGTTATCTACAATCCCTTGGAATATTTTTCCTTCACAATACTATTGGAGGATTTATTCCTACTAAGAGATTTATATGTGGATTTTTATTTACCAGAATATTTCCAAGACTGATAGAAAACCTCAAAATTATTTACCTTCCTCATTATCCACGAATAACGTCTATAAAATAATGGGATAAAAAACGAGAAATGTGATATGAATATAATATTTTATTAACAATTATAGGAATAATAATGGGAATAAATAAATGTTTGAAATTAGTATAATTCATTTTGAAGACATAAAAATTCATGAAGATCAACCTATTGATAAACTTTTTCCAATTCTAAATGATATTGTGATATTAGTCATAATTTTATAGAAACACATTATGAATATAATATGATGAATATTATTTTGGTAATTATTGTAGATTAATTTTATGTTGTTTTCACATCATTGAAATAAAAATATATGGATTAATTCATTATTTATGTGTTTTATATTACTATTTTTAGTTATGAATTGAGAAGAGTAAATACAGTGTAAATTATTAAAATTATGGAAGAGGAAAATTATTTTAAATATGATGGGGATGTTAAAATGTAAAATTAATATGAAATCTCATATATTTTAGTAAATTTAGAAGACTATGGATAAAATATTTTTCTTTGGTCATGAAACTTCCCTAAAGGAAGAAGATGTTATTTTTGAGAGAATATTCTTTTTAAATGATTAAACTATGTGATAGTTGTTCATTTCGACACACACTATCATAATATGTTTAGAAATACATTTCAAGATGAGTAAACAAATAAAATAACACTTTACTAAATATTATAATAAAAATAGTCAAACATAGTTGAAAGGGATAGAATAAAATAACCCTATGGATTTTATAAGGATTTTTTCATTTGTTTAAAAAGGGTTTTAAAAATGTGATGACGATAATAATGATAAATATGAAATAATATAGTAATTTCATGTTGTTCTCATGGATATAGATATATATAATGTTGACACTTTAGATGATGATAATAAAATCATTAATGAATATGATACTGATGAAGGTTAATCAACTAAATAATGTACATAAAATATGGAAATACGGAGTTGATTGAAATAAATTGGATTGTTTAAAATTGGGAATTCAAATCTCCAGGGATGCCCTGAAGAAAAAACATGTTGAGAATGAAAATATTTTTTAATTAGGGAAAACATTAGGCCTTTTGAAGTTAAAAAATATAAATATTTTAGATTATATGACCTCTAATGTTGTTATTACAGAGAACTAGGTTTAGAAATTAATGAAAAATATTATTGATATGGAATAAAAAGGTAAACAAATATAACAAAAAATAACTTTATTAGAACATAATATATATTTTAATTACATAAAATATATCGTAATACAACTTGACCTGAAATATCTATAAGACTAGTGTATTTGGAAATTGGGTACATTGCATTAAAACATTAAACATGAATCATAATATATATAATGAAAACTTATTTAGCATTCCTGAGTTTAAAACTATATTTAATAGCCTGGGAAATTCATATGAAAGGGGTGATCTATAAATATGAGAACGTGAATAAACAATACATAACAAGAGAAAATAATAAATTTGAAACAATAGCCATATCATTGAATCATTAAAAACATGAATACAAGGAATGATATAGAATGATGATCCTAACATGAGAAATGTTCCCAAAATTTAAAACACTAGATCATAAACCTTGGACAAGGATAAAATTCCTATAATTCATGGTGGAAGTTGTCCCATAAATGAATCAGCAACACCCCTTTCCCAACATGGCATGTCCTGATACTAAACAATACCCACTTCGTTAGAGCACTATATAATTCTGTGAGAACCTGTCACTTTTGATTCATTATCATTCTTCTATATTCCATAAATATCATAAAATATGAATTCATTCATCGTCATAATTTATTCAATGATACATGGGAGTTGAATAAAAAAATTAATTCCCCAATAAAAAATCTATACTTTTAAAAATGTGAAAACCCATGATAAAAAATTGGTACGATATTAACTACAGAATTGTTTAGGCGTGGAAAATCACTGAGGAAATTCTACATCATAAAATTGTAACATAATAATTCATAAAATTGGTTTATGAGATCTAGATGGGGATCTAATTATACGAAAATTAAGTGGGAAGTTGTACAGTAATAGAAGGACATTCCCACACATGATATATTAGAAAAAACTAGTATACGATAATAAATAAACATGATTAAAAATATAAAGGAAGTGTTGAATAAAATATTTTAGCATGGTAATAGGTGTATATGGGATGTCTAAATAAGGGGAAAAAGGAATTATCATCATTTATACACAATAAGGGAAGTATGGGTGAGGTGTGAAAACACTCCCCAAAATTAATAATTGAAAATAAAAGGTAATAACTTGATAAAGATATCGGGATATTAATGAGAATGGAAAGAACCCCTATTAAAGTGTGTAGCTATAAAATGGGTATGGTATTTACTACATAATTAGTTTGTCATGGGAAATTACAATGAAAATTCAGTAGTAGAGTGGAGTTACATAACGGTTCATAAAATGGGTTCATGAGAGAGAATGTGTTATATAATAATTTTTACATGAATTGGATATGAATATTGATATGGAAATGCATTTCCACACATATAGAATTATTAAAAAGGAACATGATAACAAATTATATTGAATAAAATAGAACAGAAAGGATGCTTGTAAAATGTTGGTATGCGAACATGTGTATGTGGGAAAGATTAATGAGAGGAAAATAGGTCTTTAATCTTTTATAAATATTTAGTAAAATATTGGGTAGGTTCTAAGACATACCACATCATTATTAATGGAGAATAAAATGGTATAAAAAGAAAAATATACTTAGATAACGATGAGAAAAGAATGAACCTTTACTTGAGTGTGTGGATCCATTTGCTTGAAAAGTGGATTCTTGATATCTTGGGTAGAATTTAGAGTAATATATAGAGGGGATAGAATATTAAGGAAGTGAAAAATGTATTCTGAATGTAGATAAGTCGTATCTTGAGTGGGTTTGTATTAGAAAAGAGTGTGTAACAATTTAATATTTCATAAACATATGTTTTGGAATCTATGTAATAAAATATTCAAAACCAATAAAACATAAAATGGTTTTATCACATGTTTTTTTATAATAGGCGAAGGTTTCATTTATTTTATTTTGAAAAGGTAATTTTTTTTAAAATACTACATTTCCTTATGTGTAGGGGAGTTACACTTTTGATGAAATGAATATAAATTAATAAAATATATTAAATGTTTTGGAATATTCATTAATGAATTATAAAATTAATTAAATAAACCTAAAATCACATTATTTTAATATTAAAACATATATTTGGCCTACTGTACAATTTTTTTTTATTTTTTAAATAATATTTTGGTCATCATGATATCATGAAACACAACATATATTTATACAACATTTCAATTTTACCCAACAATTCGACTATCTCAGAAATGTATGAAAAATTTACCATTGGATAATCTCAATGTAATAAATCAATAAATGATATTTATTTTATCTCAATAAATTTCTAAAAAAATGCATTTTACTTTTCAAATAAGATTCTATATTTATGAAAAAAATTCTTTGTTTTTACAATAACTGGTTTTAAACCCATATAAAAATGACATTTCTCATCAATAAAATTATATGAACATTTATAACTAATAAAATATATTTAATAATAACACATTTTAAAAATACTTTTTATTTATAAAATACATTATTTCATCAAAATAAATCCCATAATTGAATATTAATGTTACTAAAAATTACATTTTTCTATTGAATAAAATTCAAAATCATTTATAATGTAATAATAAAATGAAAATAAATTCATTATTTTATAAAATATATATTTTCATAATATTAAGGTCATGATACAAATCCCACTATTACACTGGCATATTCTATAAGAGTAATGTGCATGATTGTGACACTTTCTTGGGGTCGTTTGATGAGAATGGTTTTGGTTGTGATTTCAAAGAGGTTCAACATCTACAGAAAAAACAATTTTATGTGGTAGGGAAAGCCCTAAATATGTTTTATAAATTTTTTAATTTAATTTATATCATGAAGATATGGTTATATATAAATAATTGTATATCTCCAAAACATAATCTCAAAATGTAAATATAAGACAAATATGTAATCAAGAATTTGAGTTTTACCCAATGTGCAATCTACAAATTATTTGGGATGAGACGTTTTGAGAGAATGACCATTGAGGTGTGGGTACAAAGAATGAACTCATTCATTAATTAATTAATCTAAATTGTTTTTATCTATAAATTATATATGATTGAAAATATCTACAATAACATTAAATACATTTAAACCATTGAGACGAAAAATCCACGAATATATGTTGGAAGGTTTAGATTGAGAGACGATGATCTTATGGATAAAAAAATCGAGGTGCATCTAACACAAAAAATTTTCCCCCTAAATAGTAATAATATCATTCATCAATGATAAATCCAAAATGATGTATTCATCATCATTATGGTTTATATACAACTTTATATAAATATTTGTGCTTATATTTGCAATCGTAATTTTTTTGGTGATTAACTTGGATCTTTTCTTGGGCACCAAGTCAAATTAATATTTGATTTGAATTTTCTACCTTTTTCGAATTTTTTTCACCCTTAATAAACCCAATAATTTTTTTATAACAGAATATTTTAAAAATAAACATTTTCACAAATGTTTTTTTATTTTTCCACAACTTTTCTTCATGTAAAGTAACAATGGTATATGAAGAGATTGTACGACATTTTTCTATGGGTTTGAGTTTGATTGAACCCCTGAATTCATGGTGGATTTGAGCATAATGAATAGATTGGTGATTTTAGGATGGATGAAGATGATTTATATGTTGTGGGAGATTCCAATGTGGATTTGAGAATATAGTGATGAATTAGGAGGTTCCAAAATGGAGGATTGAAAGTGTGGGTATCAAGTAATGGATCTAGTTTAGATTTATTTCCAGTGCAGGGCTGGAACTGATTGTCGGAGTTAACTGGAACCAATTTTGGAATTTCGACTAGATTGATCATTGTAATATAAGAATAATATGAGATAATCCTTGAAGATACGATGTTCAAAAAATTATTGTTAATGCATGTCGTGTAGACAAGAAGAACAAATTGTTCTTTTTTAATCTATGGTTATTGGGATTCAAGGATTTTAAAAGTATATCATGCTCATTAGGACCCACAAACTCCATGTGAATCATTGTTGGTATCCCAATGTGTACATTATGAGTACATGAACATGGGAAGATATTTTCACATGGACAATGTACTAATAAAATATATGAAGGTCATGGGAATAAACATGATATCATCACTAGTTCCATAGTGTCCAAGCAACATCGTGTAGTCACCTAGAACATTTTGTATAGATACATGGATAGAGAGTAGTGTATTGATGATGAAATTTCTAGGGGGAAGAGAGGGAGAACATTTGATGTGGGTCATATATACACTATATTCCTTCTTTTGAGAAGACATTTACCACTCATATATTTCTTTTTGGGGAGTCATATTTTTTCTCATGTTTCGAATATCAAACATATTTTCCAATAATGGAAATGATGGTGAAATTGATAGTATATTTTGATATACAATTTATATTTTCTCTGCATAAAGAATAATTAATAAATTCTTGATGATATCATTTATCTGAAAGGATCATCCGAATATATTAGAGTGGCACCCACATATTGATGTAGGTCATGGATAATCTATAAACAATCGGAGTGGAACCGTCCTATGGTACTAGGCCATGAGTATACTATATTGTATCAGAGTGTCACATACCTACGGATTAACGAAATGGGTCTTCTACCATTAGATTTACACCCCCAATAGAACTAGGTCATGGCTCATCAATCTAATATCTTAGTGGAACCCTCATACAGTGTATGATCATGGGCTATCTACTATCAATGTGGAAAAATTATATGGTGTTAGTGTATGGGAAGACAACCATTACTATGGTACCCTCATGAAGGGTAAAGGATTAGTTCATTTATCTATTAATACATTGTCTTTCTTATTTGGTGTCATGGAATAGTTCCTCTACCATTAGAGCGGAACCCTCCAGTATGAATAGTGAATAGTACATATATTTTCAATTAGACTGGAACCCATGTGATCTGTTAGGGAATCGATCCTATAAAACACTAGGGAAAACCTATTGATTTGACATGGAATGGTTCATCTATCTATCATCAGTGTGGTACCCTCCTGCAGAGTCAAGGCATGGGTCCGATAAAGACTCAATGTTTTTTAATTGAAATTACATTCTTATAAATATTCCATAATTACATGAAATCACAAAATAATGAACTACTAAGTCTTACATGAAATCTAAACATATGTTTTACACTTATATGTTTGGTATTTTGAAATTCAGACATACACGGTTGTGATAAGTAAGTAATTTTGAGTCTAATATGACCAAATTAATTTTGGGTGAATACTATCATAACATTACGGTTAGTAATTCTACCCTTATGAATAGTGACATACCCTAATGAATTGTTACCTTACATATGAGAGTATATAAATCATATTTTAGTGAAAGTATATTGTACATATATTTTTGAATAAGTAAATAAATGTTGTAAATATTTTTATAGAATATATTATTATTTCACTTAAATATTAAACAAAAAATATATAGAAAAGCATTTTTGAAAAATGGATTTTATTTTTGGATTATACATGTCTATAAATGGTTAGAGAAAATTTTTGGTATTTTTATTCAAATACTTGAATTTGTAGTGAATAGTAAAATACATTAATTTACCGTATATATACATTATATAATAAGTAGACTATTCTAATTATCATTGACGATGTCACCAACATTGCTTCAGTTTCACATGACTCGTTTAATATCTCTAGACATGGAATCATCACTATTGTTAGTTATGATGGAATGTAATAAACTAATGATTAAAAAATTTTGAAAACCCTCATCCCCTCCACTTTAAGACCCTCCTAACTCCCTATTCTCATTACTCATATCAAGCCTTTTCCATTTTGATAATTCATCCCAAATATCTCTCATGGATCCCTCCCCACGTCCAACAGACTTTGGTCCACTAAAATGAACAAAACCTCTCCCCTTACGATTCTCTTAAGGATTGTTGATTCAGGGGGAAAATTTGATCTTTTCATTTTATTCATTTTTATGTACCTTTGTTCTATTTTCTTTCATAACCTCTACTCATCCAAATGGTATGAAATATATAGTACCAAAAATTTACTAGAGAATTTTGTCTGATGGTATATTTCATTATAATCTCTCATTTCCCAACCTTTTATTTGAATGAAATGAAATCACCATTTGATATGTGTTAATTTAGCACATAAAGAAATATAGTTTATCAATTTCTATTATCATTATTAATTATGGTCATGAAATCATATTTGTTATGGTTGAACAAGATACTTATATATTTTATATATCTTATTTAAGGTTTTATAATCATTTGGAAAAAATGGAATTATATTATAAATCAAAACATCTTCCTTATAATCAAACCCACTTATTAACAAAAATAGTTATCACTGTAGTTTTATATAATAATTCACATTCACTCTCAATAAATGAATTATTTTTAATAACTATGTAATATTTTGGATGTTCAATAATAATAGAAAAAATAAATTATGGACAAACACTTTCTTTATATGTGTTTATCTTAACATGAATATAATAAAAAAATCATTAAAACCAAGAAAAGATACGGTCCAAAACCATGAAATTGAACAACTTTTCACATTAAAAAATTCTCAAATTAAGCTAAAAATATTATAATAATGTCTTTCAATTTTTAATAGTCTCTTTAATGATAAAATAAATAAAATAATTTTTTTTTCTGGTCATTAAATTCATGCAAAGGTTACATTCTGACATCTGTTAAGGGATCCCTCTTTTTCACTCTTATTCATGAATGCCCCCTATGGTATGTCCTCTTTTTGAATAATTTCAAAAGATGGCGTATAATTTTTCACCTCCCCCATACGTGCATTTTGATTTATATGTTCAACCCATTTAATCATTAATCAAGCCCTTTTAAGTACACCTGATACCATGCTGATAATCATCAAGGAATTCTACCTAATCATCTTTTTTCCTTTGGGTTTCCTTATCATTATTTCTATGAAAATGATATTATATTATATATTCATGTGAATCATTTAATTTTTTTTAATTGTAAAAAATCAAGTATCAATAACATTTCACCATTATATTTTGTGGATATGCATGTTTTTAAGTGATTCTATCCATAAATCATTCTGATATGCGTACCTATTTTATAGGAACATCTCGAATTGTTACCTAATTTACGGTGCACTCTATATTCTATTTTAAGACACCATTGTCTTTATAAAATATGCATTTTTATTATTATATCATTCTGGTTTCACTTTTGGTTTTACATAAAATATTTTCCCCTTTTTAATTTTAAAGGCTTTATAGTATTTTCCTTAAAACTCCACTAAATTTATTTAATTTTAAATTTTATGGTATACATTTTTACATGTTGTCACTTTTGTTTTAAATCACTTCTCATGGTAGATGAATTTTTACATTATGAATGTCAATGTATTATTTAGTTCCTTTCATTCATGGACACTTGTATGATTTACCCATTTATTATGCTTTATGTCCTGATTTTGAAACCCATTTCATTCAATGAGTATCATTATTTATGTTTGATTATGTATGATTGTTTTTGTTGAAATAATATTAATGGAACTTTTAATATTTAAGTTCCCTGATATCCCTCCAATGCATTGGGTAATTTTATGTCTCATGATATTTTTTGTGCAATAGTCTTGGAAGTTAGCCTTGGCTTGGGAATCTATGGGAAAAAGTCTTGATAGTTATCCTTAAAGTATACTAATATAGGAATTGGTCATGGTGGTTAGCCTTAAATCGTCCTAAATTAATGATTTATTATTCATTCACAGTACTAAGATTCCATGTTTATATGATCCCATGTTATGATTCCATGTGTTCTATTCTTTTGATACCATTATGTCATGCCTTCTAACCTAGGTGCCTAAACATTATTCTTATATATATTACCTCGCTAGGCTTTTTTTGCTCATCCTATTTTTCATGTTATCCCTAGTCTATCCTATGATTATGTACTGGATCAAGGGAATTTTGGATCTCTTTATAGTGTTTAAATGAAGAAGTTTTTTTTGCCCCATGTTTTTTATTTAATGTATAAATTCTTCAAAGTCACTACACTTCACAATCCTTGGATGGTACAATAATGTTTAATTATGCATAAAATCATGTATGGTTATATGTAAAATAATAGGGTCTCTATATTTGGTATCATAGGATGATCTAGTTATTTTTGGAGACTAAAAATATATCACATTAGTAAGAACCTTAAGGATGATACACAGTATAAGAAAACATACTTAAATTTTGGTATGTATAGGGTATGTATATTATCGAGAAAATAAAAACCTGTAGGGATACAAACAAGTAGAGGTGGATTTGGAATATATGATCCTATGAGTGAAAAATCTATCAAGAAGCTTCAGGCCTGACATGGGGTATCTGGTTACATGACAATGGGCCTTTCTACTCTCGTGGATTGACACTCACAGGGGATATTCTTTGGTAAATTTTTAATAATTATACAAACCAATTTTATGTGAACTAATAGGATCCTATAAGAATATAAATTATGAGATAGGTCATGAATAACATTGACTGATTCGTAGAAACACATTTGTTAATGAGATAAGTTTAATTTATAAGGTATCCCTTTAATGTCATTTGTTTCCCCCTAATGTCATTCTATTCCCAAAATTTTCTATTTATTATATCCAATGTCATGTAATATAATCAATTACGTTAACAACTAATGTGGAGGACAATGTGTCAACTGAAAAAACGAGATCCCTCATCAGATTAGAGCCCAATAAAGACATATCATGATTATTCCCAACCAACAACAAAAAATCATTATTAAAAATTGGTACTCGGTTGAATTCCCAAGGGAATCAAGGATGAGGAATATAAATTCTCTTGAAGGTCCATCCGATAATAGTGATAAGGGAGAGAAACCGAATTTCCATTCTGCAAAAACTATGGAAAGAGGCACCAAGGGAAATGTACCAAATGGACTGGGAGATGTTTTATGTGTGGAAATATTTGTCACAAAGTATCCAATTTACATGAAAAAATGAATAATTTGGTGAATGGAAACAAAGTTATATCTAAGACATTGTACATAGTAAACTGTCATAAATGTGGTGAATTTTGACATTATCCAACACAATTATTTATTAAAATGGTTGTGAAGAATGATGAGCATCAACAAAATCCATGATCAATGGAGCACTAAAGGTTTACACTAAGGTGGATAGTGATGAATAAATTACATGTAACCACTACATCAATTAATGATATGTCATAATGTATTTTAATTCATGTCCTATTAGTAATCTATCATGTTTTCTTGGAACATTGAGTACCCACCAGAAATGATATTATATTATTAGGGAAACATCTATGAGTATTGAATCAAATGTTTATATTTATGGGAAATTTTATATTCAAAATATTATAAGTATTCCTTTGGTGAAATATGTGGCAGAATGAAATTCTTATATCCTATGCCTCATGGAAGATTGAAATCCTTGATCAATACTATCATATGTATGGTTTGGAGTTGTAAGTAAGGATATTTACATTAAAAATCTGGTAAAATTATCTATATGGGGAGAAGTGATATATACATACAAACCACAAGAGTCTCAAAAATATTTTCACACAATAAGAGTGTAACATGAACCATGGAAGATGGATTGAGCTCATTAGTGATTATTACATCTCAATCCTCTACATTCCCGGGAAGGAAAATAATGTGGCGTATTCTCTATGTAGAAAAGATCCCACATCTTTATCTATGATGAGAATTTCAAATTATTTGACCATAATAGATTTGTTTAGGATGGACAGTTGAATCATTAATGGAGGAACATCATCAATATGTTCTCAAATGATTTCTCAACCATACATTATGTAGAAAATAAATTATTCTCAAAGAAAAGATATAAAAATTATACAAAATGGTGGATGATAACTGAAATGATAAATCCTTGGAGTTCGTGATTTATGAGGAAGGAGTTTTAATATTTGGGTTATGACAATGTCTACCATCTAGTCTAGAGATAAAGAATGATCTTTTGAATGATGCACGTAGCTCAACCTTCCCTATACACCTAGAGAGCACAAATATGTATCGAGATCTCTGAGAAAACTTTTTTTGGTACAATATAAAAAGGGATATTATTGAATATAAATCAATTTTCATGGTATGTTATAAATTGAAGGAAAAAATAAAATGTTATAATGGGATAATACAAAAACTATGCATACCATAATGGAAGTGGGAAAAAAATACCATGGACATTGGTGCTAGAATTCCATGGACATCTAGAGGAAACAATGCTATATCGGTCACTGTGGATCATCTAAAAAAGGCAGTTCACTTTATAGAAATTTGAGAGGACTATTCATTGGATCAACCTCGATGGATTTACATCAAAGAAGTGGTATGTCTTCATGGAGTATCACTATCTGTTGTATCTGATTGAGATCCGAGATTCAGCATGACATTCTGAAAAAGTATCCAACATGCTCTAGGCACTGAATTGACCATCTGCACGACCGATAATCTTCAAACTGATGGCCAAAGTGAGTGAAATATTCATACCCTAATAGATATGTTGATATCATTATTTATGGAATTCAGAGCTCGTTGGGGCCAACATCTCTCACTGGTCAAATTCGGTTACAATAATAGTTTCCACTCAAATATCTAAATGGCACCATATAAAGCCCATTATGGGAAAATGTGATGAAAATCGGCATGTTGGGATAAAGATGATAAGATTAATCAGTTAGGACATTAAATGGTTGATGAAATGGTGGAGGAGGTGAAAACAATTAAGCAACACATAAAGGAAGCCCAATGGTTACAAAAAAATTATACAGACAATTGTCGACGAGCCCATTAGTTCATATTTGGAGACATTGTATTTCTACACATATCTTTATGAAAGAAGATCATCGTATTTGGGAAGAAAGAAAATCTATGTCACAAGTATATCAGCCGCTTCAAGATCCTTGATCAAGTAAGATCTGTGGCCTATTGACTAGAATGTCCACCTACCATGGCCAAAGTTCATGATAACTTCCACTTATCACACTAGTGATGTACACACCAGATCCTTCACATGTACTCTCTTTAAAGGTGGTATTATGAGAGCATGATATTTCTAATGAGGAGCATTCATTAATGATCTTGGATCATATAGATAATGTTCTACATAACAAGACTAATCTCCTGGTAAGGGTAATATGGAGAAACTATATGTATGAAGAAGAATGATAGAAACTTGAGGAAGAAATGTTGGAAAAGAACATTCACCTATTTATGGAATAGAATTTAGAATAAAATTTCAATGGTAAAATTTCATAAGGGGGGGGAGAGGATGTAATAACCCAATTTCTATTAATATATATTACATTCTTATAAATTTTTCATAATCACATGAAATAACAACATAACGAACTTACTAAGTTCTATGTGACCTGTAACAGAAGTTTTTTATTTCTGTGTTTGGAATTTTGGAAATATGACATACACAATTGTGATCAGTAAGTTATTTGGGGTATAATATGTAAAAAATAATTTTTGGTGAATTGTAACATACTATTATTAATATTAATGTTACCCTTATGAATATTTAAATATCTTAAAGAATAGTAACCTTACATATGATAGTATATAAATAATATTTTAGTGAAATTATAATGAACCAATATTTTTGAAAAAATTAATAGATGTTTTAAAAATATTTTATAGAATAAATTATGAATTTAATTAAATATTAAAATAATAATATATAAAAAATTATTTATGAAAAATGTATTTAATTTTTGGATTCTACATGTTGAAAAATGGGTAGGGTGAATTATTGGGGTTTTTCTGAAATTCATGAATATTTAGTGAATAATATGATACATTAATTTACTCTATATTTACATTATAAGCTAAAGAGACTATACCAATCATAATTTCGGATATAACCACCATTATAATGAATTAACATGTCCAATTAACTAGTTCTAGTCATGGAAGCTTCACTATTGTTTGTATTGAGGAAAATTATTAAACTATTGATAAAAAAATTATGAAAACCCTCCTCTCCTCTACTGTAACCCCCCCCCCCTCACATCATCTTCTCTTTACACTTCTCAAGACTTGTTATATAACAATATTCCTCCCCAATAACTCTCCAATCTCCCTCCCACCTCCAACATCCTTTACTCTCTTAAAAAGTCCAAAACCTCACCCATTAAGATGCTCTCAAGGAAATTTGATTTAAGAGGTCAAATTCCTCTTTTCTTTTCAATCATTTTTATGTGCCTTTGTCCACATTTCATTCCAAAAAACTAATCAAAAAAATCTATTGAATCGTATAATACCATAAATGTACTAGAATTTTGTTATTTTAATTGGATATTTCATTGTCATCCCTCATTTCCCCACCTTTTATTTGAATGATATGAAAACACTGTTTGAGATGTGTTAATTCATAACATTCAAGGACAACAGTTTATTAATTTCTATTATCATCATTAATTATGATCATGAAACAATTTCGGTTTTGGTTTAATATTATTATTATATATGTAATATATCATTGTAATGGTTTTATAATCCTTTTGTAAAAATGGTATTATGTTATAAAGGAAAACATGTTCATTGTAATCAATCCCACCGATTAACCCATACAGTTATCACTAAGGTTATATATAGTAACAAATCTTCAATCTCAATTGAATGATGAATTTTTATAACCATTTAATCAACTAGATGTTTATTAATAAAATAAAAAATCAATTATATACAACCACTTTAATCAACCGTGTTTATCTGAACATGGATATAAGTATACCAATATTTAAAACAAAGAAAACAAACATTCCCAATCCATGAAAATTGAAAAAAATAACACATTAAAAAGTTCATTAATGAAAACAAAAATATTATAATATATCTTTTATATAAAGAATATGTTCTTTAAATATTAAATAACGTACCTAATTTTTTTATTCAGTACATTATGTTTAAGAGAAGTTCCCTATCATACTTAATGTAATGGATCCCCTCCATTTCACTCTTCTTCAAGAATGTTCTCTATGATAGGTCCTTTTTTGTATAATTATATAAGATGGGGTTTAATTTTTCACCACCCGCAAACATTCCTCTTAATGTATAAGTGAATATAATCCCATTTTCTTTCCCATAAATCCAATTTAGGTACACCTGAAAACGTGCTGATAATTCGTAATGAATTATACCTAAACCTCCTTTGTTCCTTCAGGTTTCCTTATCATTCATTCTATAAAAATGAAATTATCATATCTTTTTATCTGAATCTTATAAATTTTTATGTTTTTTTAATAAAAATTATGAAGAACCTTTATTTATTATATATTGGGTATATATATGTTTTTAAGGGATTCCCTATATAAAAATTTCTGATCAGAAAACCTATTTTAAGGGAACTTTTCAAATTCTTACCCGATATATAGGAAAATTTATCTTATTTTTATGACACCATTGTCTTTATAAAATCAGTATTTTTATTATGATATACTTTTTTGTTCACTTTTTTTACATAATTGATTGTCCTGTTTTATATTGTAAAGGATTTATAGTATTGTCATTAAAGCCACACTAAAATGTTTAAATTATAATGTTTCTTTAATACATATTTTCTACAAGTTGTCTCTCCTTTTTTGCCTCACCTATACTTATATATGAATTTTTAACTTATTAATGTCCATGTATAATTTAATTTCTTTATTACATGGAAACTTTTATGATATTTTAATTTATTATGCTTTATGAACTGATTATGATACCCATTTCTTTCCATGGGTACCCTTTTGTATGGTTGATCTTTATGATTGTTTTTGGGAAAGAATATTCATGAAAATGTTAATATTGTTGCGCACAGATAGAGATCCATGGAAATGGTTAATGTTAATTCTCATGAGATGTTATGTTCATCATTCCTGGTGGTTAACCTTGGCTTGTGCTACCATGTGAAACATTCTTGGCAGATAGCCTAGAATTGTAATAATATGGGAAACAATATTGGTAATTAGCCTTAAATCATAAGAATGTCCTGATTTATGTAGTTTCTATGTTACTATGTTTCTAGGTTTATAGGATCCCTTGTTTATATGCTAGGATTTCATTTGTTCCATGCTTTTGATATAATATGTCTTGACTTATTACCCAAATTCTGACGATTTATGCTTATGTATATTCCCTTTCAGGGCTTTTTATCTCATCCCATTGTTCTTGTTATCCCCAGGTTATCCTTTGCTGGTGTACGGGCCCAAAGAAAGTTAGGATCTCATTATAGAGTTTTAAAAAGTAGTGTTTTTAGCAAAATGATTTATGTTCTATTCACCTAGTCATCAAAGACCATATAATTCATGATCGATGTATTTTCTCTGATGTATAATTATGCTTAAAATCTTTTATGATTATATGTAAAGGTCTAGGGTCGATGTATGTCCTCTATTCAATAAGTGGAATACTCCCCTAGGATCATGGATTGGATCCTCTAACAGCTTAAAGGAACCACATGATTGTAAAAGGGTATGAGTCCTCTACCTAGGGATTATTTTCCATAGACTATGTGTCACTGTGACATGTGTGGCCCAACATGGATATTTCTTCAGATTGACCCGTTAGATGTTTTCCCTCATTTATGGCCTGTTGGAAATGTTATAATTATATTTTCATGGGTTGGGCTATGAAAATATGATCCCCTTTATAAATATTTTTGGTTTCCTTTGTTGAGTATATATATATATATATATATATTCTTGTGTATCCATATTGATTTATTTCATTTTTCTCTTATTATGGAATGACTTTTCAACATCAATCATGTATCCTTTTTCTTCACATGATGATATCGGTGTGTCATAATGAGTTTTTACATACTCACCCATGTATGGGATTTTCTAGAATGTGTCTTGAATTATAAATAATATGGACATGTCAGCCAAGATTATGGATGAAAATAGGGATACCCTTTTCATTTGATTGCGTACAGTTTTTGGGGTTTGAATTTTTAGAACATGTATCTCTCAGTATTTACTTTTTCAATTTTTTCAGGAAGGGAAATATTTTTGGATGGGAATGTATTTATTCGCATTTAATTTTTAGATTACCCTATAGTCCTATTTTATTCCATAGAGGTTATTATATCAATGGTTATTACTCATTGATTTTACCATCTTATATTTTATTCCTCTACACTTTTACATGAAGATGTTTATTTGTTTGAACACAGGTACTGAGAGAAATAACTACCGTATTAGATTTCCCTTTCAATTAATGTAGCCATCCCTTGGCCTACAGAGTCTTGTTTGGGGTAGTTTCAGATCAACCCCCATTGGGTTGGCTAATGATTGGTGGACACCATGACATGATGAGAGGGAAAGGGTGAATCAAGGTGCCAACATTTTCTTTTGATCATAGAGATTTTATGCACATAGTTATGTACCTGTTAATCATATCATATTATTTCACACATTTACCTATCACATAAGAGATTCATAATAAAGAAATAGATAGTGAATTTTATGTGGTTCACCACACATGACTACGTCCGAAACTGAATATTTTTTTATCACACATAAATCCACTATTATTCACTAGAATTTGGGGATTAAAATTGTACAACCATAGAAAATAATCATTAGAATAAAATGATTTAAAATTAATCATAGATAGTTCACTACCTTCCTCTAATATGTAAAATTGATTCCTTACTTGAAACTATTATTGATGAGGTCTTCCAATATATAAAATATTGAATGTTTTATATTCCTAATGAAAATTTTAATGTTTCAAATCCATTATTAATGAATATGATGCAACAATATGTTCATTTTTATTCATAATATCATTAGAATCCTCCACTTTGGGAGTTTAAACTTTTTTACCTAGAAAAACTAAGTTCATTATAAACCCCTAATCTATATCATGATCTCTAAAACCGTTGAAAAAAAAAATCCTTGTTCGTGTATCCACATTTTTAGATCATCTAGTATTTAACCATGACTGTAGGATCCTGAGTGCAAGACCACGACATATGTGGCCTTCACACAGTCAGATATGGTGTGACCCCTAGAGACAATAACTCATTATTAGGACGATAACCTATTAGAAATACATTATACATTATTTTTTATAACCCCTAGTCATAATATTCAATGAAATATGACTCCCTACACATGTCTCGCAACTCGTAAGATCTCGATTATGACACTTCAGTACATTACACATAAAATTATTCTATGATTGTTTACCATAGCTGTAATCACCAAGACCCTCCAGGTACATTACCGTTCCAAATTATAATTGTTGGGGTGTTTGGGACTCATCAATGAGTCCCACCTGTATATTTCTCAGACCAGCTTCACAGATCAACTTCACTAATCAGCTTCACAGATCAGCATTATAAATCAGTTCAAAAGATCGGTTTCACCAAATTGGATTCAGAGATCGTTATCCCCAAATCAGTTTCACATATTGGTTTCACCAAATATGTTACACAGATTGGTTTCAACCAAATCGGTTTCACATATCAGTTTCATAAAATAAGATTCACAGATCGGTTTCACAAAAATAGTTTCCAATATCGGTTTTACAAAATCGGTTTCACATATCAGTTTCACCAATTCGGTTTCACCAAATTGGTATCACAGATTGGTTTCACCACATTAGTTTCACATATCGGTTTCACCGAATTGGTTACACAGATCAATTTCACCAAATCAGTTTCACATATTGGTTTCACCAAATCGGTTCCACAGATCGGTTTCACCCAATCGGTTTCACAGATCAGATTCACAAAATCGGTTTCACAATTCGATTTCACCAAATCAGTTTCATAGACTGTTTTCACCCTATCGGTTTCATGGACTGGTTTCACCAAATTTGATCAACAGTTTGGTTTCACCGAATCAGTTTCACATATCGGTTTCACCCAATCGGTTTCAAAGATCAGTTTCACCAAATTTGTTTCACAGATCCATTTCACCAAATTAGTTTCATAGATCGATTTCACCAAATCGGTTTCACAGACCACTTTCACCCAATCGGTTTCAATGATCATTTTCAAAAAATCAGTATCACAGATCGGTTTCACTGAATCGGTTTCACCAAATCTATTTCACTGATCAGTTTCACCAAATTAGTTTAATAGATTGGATTCACATAATAGATTTCCCAGATCTATTTTACCAAATATGTTTCACAGATCAATTTAACCAAATCAGATTCAAGGATTGGTTTCACCCGATTTGTTTCACAGATCGGTTTCACCAAATCGGTTTCAGAGATCGGTTTCACTAAATCGGTTTCACAGATCGGTTTCACCTAATCGATAACATAGATCAGTTTCACACAATCAATTTTCGATATCGGTTTCATCGATCAGTTTCATGGGATCAGCTTCACGAGATTTCCTTCACGGTATCTGCTTCATAGGATCAGCTTCAGAGAATCAGCTTCACCAAATTTTATTCATTGATTAGCTTCATGGTATCAGCTTCACCCGATCATCTTCACCTAATCATATCCACTGATCGGTTTCACCTATCAATCTCACCAATTGACCACATAGGGGTGCTGGGGTTTCCTTCCCCATTCTTATCACTTAACTTAACTTTTATGTATTTTAATCTTTTTAATGTGGTTCAAATCCGTTTTTGGTGCAACAGACAACGTTTTAAATCACCTAAGAGTGGGGAGACCCTCAACGGACCTATTTTTCTCTATTGAAATGAAAGACATTAACACACAGTTGTTTTGGACACCCCTCCGATGGGAATTATTTAATAACAGTTAATTCCCTCATGTGTAATCGTCTAACTGCAAGGTGAAACCACGATCTTCCTTGAAAGAAATTCAATATTTCCATATCCCATAACTCCAATATCTCACCCTTTTTATCATACTAGAATTCTTTCTTTCTACTGGATGGTTTCATTCTTTCCTTGGGGCTTTTGGAGTCCCCTTTCCCAAGGATAGTGGAGTGCTTGTGCTGAATCCATTCATGCTCATTCATGGAGTCCACTGAGTCCCTCCCCTTTATTTCGTGGATCCCCAGTTATTGGCATCAGGTTAAAAAAATAATGATCTTTGAACATCCAAGCAGGGTTATTCCTTTTTATCTCTATACTTTGTATCATTCGGGGAGGGTATCAAAAAAATTTCCTATGGGAATGGATGAAACCGAACATTAAGAAAGATAATAAATGGGATCAATGAATGTAGGGGTGTGTTTGATAATTTTGATATACTATTGATCTCTTATTATATGTTTTGAATTGAATGGGATTATGTTCACTAATAATCGTAGCTGTCAGTGGTCCTTTCTTACGCACTAAAGGACCTCTGTTTTTTTTGGATATTAATGTGATTAAATGCATGTAACATGGAAATGGGCAAATCATTTTAACTTGGATGATTAAATCTAGGACCAATGTAAAAGAATCCTTGTGTGATCACCCCGGTTAACCAAACAGAAAAATAGAACTAAATGATTGGAATATTCAAATTAAAAAACTCCATTGCTCTGTTATGGTGATGTTTACAGTTGATTCTTGTGAGGTGACGTGGATGGTGATGTGATCCCATATTGAGTAGTCATTGTTATTTTGGGAGTATGGTTTTTGGGGGCCGTATGTTGGTACTGGGATTGGTTCTATTACGTTGGGGGATCTCACAAATCCCTTTTGTGGTTGTGATATTATAAGTGAACTGGGTGTGAATGCATAATTTGTTACTTAACTATTTTCTCATCCTTGGCTTCCGGCTAGGCCTTTTATTTGCCTGGTTGTGATGAATTATCTAAATGGAATCACTTGTATAGGAAAACTATAATGGGTTCAAAGGGGATTTTTTTTCCAAGAATGAGTTGGGACATGTTTGTTTCTATGCTGATTCATATTAATGAAGATTAATGATTGTGTTTGTGTATGAGCCGGTTTTGGAACCCCTTGGATGGGATGAGTTCTTGTTACCTATATGTATAATTGTGTTTTTATATTTCTTATTCGGGTCCCTTCTATGTTGAGCACTTCATGACGAACACCACCATTTCATTATGGAAGGTGTTTTTTCCAACATTCTTATGAGTGTCTGGTTATTATCTCATTTTCTGCTCCCTTTATTGAGTATAACAAGATTCTTCGTGTAGGCTGTGAGGGCATTAATTCCATTATAGCCCATGATTCTTCTGGCATCGAATGCTGAGGTGGTTCGCCCAGGTGTGTGCGGGAAGCTTGTTTCCCATGTGCCTTTGGGATAAGGCCCAGGTGCCTTCTGGCATGGGGGTAGATGTTCTGGACCAGGTGTCTGCGGGTGTGGTTACATATGGTTCTTATGGCCCAGGTGTTTGCAGGCAGGATTTGTGTTTGTTGAATATCAGGTGTGTGCGGGCATTGGATAACAGTGGGATTGTGGTGACAATGACGGGAGAGGTTTGACTCATAGATTGTCTCAATAACCAGGGGGAATGTGTTGTGGGGTACCCAAACATCGATGTGCTATTACTATTACTATAATTGACTTGGGTAATTTGGGGAGTTTTCCTTAGTGAGGTTGGGAGGATAGATTTTTTTCTTGGGGCTTTAGTTGTCTCCTTTTCCCATGGGGAATTATAATGCCTCCCCACATGTGCATGAGAGATTTTGGTATTCCCTATAGTGTATACCTGTGTACTCACACTATGTATATAATCCTTCTTTCAGGATTCCAGGAGGACTTCGGGGATCGTGCAGGACAGTACTAGTTCGGATATTAGGATAGTTGTTATTGATTCTTATCTTTCATTTGGTACTTTCCGTTGGAGTATTCTTGTACCTTGTAGCACATACTATTGGAACACGCACATGGGAATAGTTTGTTTTGGATTAAATTTAACCTCTAGTTTTGATGTCATCTAGGATTTACTATCTTATCTCCTGATCCTACAAAAAAAAAGTTTAATGCCTTCCGTTTTGTGGTTGATTCTATAACATTGGTGATAGTCACCACTCCAAGTCATATTGACAGTGGGTTTCCAGGGTCATTATTTATCCTTCAACATGAGTAAGGAAGGTTCTGGAAATCCGTTTTCCCTTACCTCATCTTGGTGAAGGTGGGTCGTGACAGATTTGTATCAAAAGCAGGGTTTGAGTGATTGGATGGAGCTTGGGGTTAGGAACAATCAAGATAGCATGGGATGGTAGGGAAACAATGTTAGGAAATCTTGGTGCGTGAAATAGGTCAAGGAAGACCATCTAAGACATGGGATTTTATCACCCCCCATGATCCGATGAAATGAATCAAGTCCTACCAAATGACCTGGTGAGGCTATACTTATTGCAGGGTAAAACTCTAGGAATGGGACATGCATCATAATGAATTGTGTTCTTGTGTGTTATGGGTGTTCTTGGAATTTAAATAAATAAAAACTTTAAGTAAAATTTACTATCAATAATCTACACTACTCGGGTTAGGAATTCCTTATTTACCTTACAGCTATGGCATCTGGACGACGACCAAGAGTAATGTGGGAAATCGAGGCCCAGGAGGCTGATTTGAATGATCAGCAGAGGGATGATCGAGAGGAGGAGGATGACTAGTGTTAGAGGACGCTTCATGCCTTCTAGCTGCCGACCATTAAGAAGCACGAGCGAAGCGTCTTGGACATGGAGACAGATAGCTGGATCGAGGAGCTGGTGATAGATTTCAGCTTGATCCAAGCTCCGAATGAGTACTGGGATCCACTGGCGGTATGTCAGATAAAGGGATTGGTGTGTCAATGGTGGACTCTCTATGTTGTGGAGAAGAGGTAGGACGACGATTCATGGACTGACTTCGAGAGGGAATTATGGGCAATATTCCTCTATTCCACGATGAAGGAGGAGAAGAAGTAGGAGAAAATCTCCCTTCAGCAGGGGAGAATGTCAATGAGGGAGCTGTGAATCATGTTCAAGGATCTCCTTCATTTTTCTCCATACCTTTTTCTCGGATGAGGAGTCTCAGGTGAGAACATTAATGGAGGCACTCCAACCTTCTCTTCAGTAAGTTGTTACTCGCTACACCCTACCGACGTACTTAGAGGTCCAAAAAAAGGAAGAAGTGGTAGAATGGATGCACATGCTGGGAGGTTTACCACAAGAGGGGTTCCAATTGGGCTCATCAAAAGAGAAGGTATTCAGCAGTCGACCTCCAGCGTCAGGGCCTTCAACGTTTCGACCATTGGGGAGCAAGACCCAGCAGTTCCAGTTTCGATATCCTGCTCCTCGTCCTTTCCTCGCGGGCCCAGGATGAGGTACTTCATCTGTGGATGTCTTGGGCACCTTCAAAATCAGTTCCCGGACATAGTAATGTATAGTGGCAGTGGGAATGTTCAACGCCCACCTCAGCAGCAATAGTTTCCTGGCAAGCCATTTCAGTAGCAGGAGTAGGGACAGTGAGCTCCCACTCCTCTGAGAGCAGACGTTCCATGAGGAGTCCAGCCCCAAGCTACCACTCAAATACATAGAACATGGCTTGGTCATGGAGGCAGTCGATAATCGAGAGGCAGAGGATCTGGTTGTGGTCAATTTCACACCATAGAGGTAGCATTTCCAGCAGGGCTGGAAGACATTATTGGTACGATCACATAGTTTATCACTCTTACATGCAATTTGTTTGATTCAAGAGAATCACTATACTTTGATACACCTAATCAATCCCATGCCTTGGGCATATACATTGAGAGAATCTTCATGCCCAATGTGCTAATTACACCAGTTGGGGGTCATACCAGTCTCATTGATGTTTGTCGAGGGTGTAGGATAATGTTGTCACTGCATCAGTCTACTGGGGATCTCCTTCCACTGCAAATACATCCATATGATGTCATCCTAGGCATCGACTGGCTATTTTCCATGCACGATGTGATCAACTACTTCCATATAAGATTCATGTTATCTGAAAATGATGGCCAGCATGTTGCATTTGTTGGCGAAAAGAGTTGTTAGGTGGGGAGATGGCGTGTGAAGTCTCTTCATTCTATTTTGGTCATGCTTTCATCAGAATTAGTGGACACTGAGATGATGGATGTTTCAGGATTTATTAGAGAATTTCTGTATGTTTTCCATGAACATGTAGTGACTCTACCCACTCGACGTGACACTGAGTTTGGGATAGACATACAACCTGGTGCCCATCCTATTTCCATGTATACATATCAGATAGTTCCCACTATGTTGTGGGATTTGCGGATTCAGATTGACTATTTGATGAAGTAGGGTTTTTTCCAACCCAGCATGTCACCATGGGGGTGTTCCAGTCATGTTTGCGATGAAGAAAGATAGTGTTATCAGGAAGTGCATAGACTATAGGAGACAGAATCAAGTAATGGTCAAGAACTGTTACCCTCTCTCTAGGATAGACAATCTCTTTGACCAAATGAGGGGATCATGTTGGTTCTCTAAGATTGATCTGCGGTCTTGGTATCACTAGTTACAGGTGAATGATAGTGATATCCTGAAGACTACATTAGGTGCATGTATGGGCACTTTGTGTTTGTATTCATTCCATTTGGTGTTACGAATGCACCTGATGTGTTCATGGGGCTCAAGAATTCTGACATCCACGAGTTTATGGACATGTTATTCATTTTTTTAATAGATGTAATTTTGATCTACTATAGATTAGAGGAGGAACATACTAAACTCCTTAGGATGGTCCTGGTAATCCTTCTACATCACCAGATCTATGATAAATTGTTCAACTGTATGATCATGACACGAGAAGTGCATTTCCTTGGACACATGGTGTCTCAACATGGGGTAGTGTTTGATCCGTCAAAGGTTGAAGCATTTGTTTCATGGGAAGCAACCAAGAATGTGACAAAGGAATGTTGTTTTCTTTGTTTCGAAGGCTATTATCAGAGGTTCGTACCGGAATTCTATCGAGTTTCAATTCCTTAGAAATCTTTGACCCGAAGGGACCAGGACATCGTGTTGAGTGAGTAGTGCTAGGATACCTTCAGTAATCTAAAGGGGGAGTTGGTTAGTGTTCCCTAGTGAAGAGGTTACCAGAAGAAGGGTTGTTGTTTGATGTGTTTTTTGATGATTATGGACTTGGACTAGGGTGTGGGTTGAGGCAGCAACATGGAGGGATATCTTATGGATCTAGGAAGTTACATCCTCATGAGTGTTACTATGCCACCCATGACCTAGAGCTTACAGTAGTAGTGTTCGCGTTGATGTTTTGGTTGTATTTTCTAATCAGGTAGTACATTGTGGTCTTCGTAGATCACAAGAGTATGAGGCATAAATTTAACCAGTGGGACTTGAACTTGTGAAAACGAAGGTGGGTGGAGTTTATTAAGGACTAGAACATCAAGATCTCTTACACAAAAGGTAAGGGGAGCGTTGTGGTTGATGCCTAGAGCGGGAAGTCATGGAGGGAATCTGTTTAGAAATATGTGGATTCTTAGAAGGAAATGGAGGAGTTGGCTACCATACACCTTGATGAATGGGAGTATGGTGGTGGAAGTTGTCTATTTGAGATGACAGTACATCCTCTATATTACGGAAGTTTGAGAAGTCTTAGTAAGAAGACATAGAGATTGATGTGATGCACGATCGGGTTAACCAAGGAAATGCTCTGAAAGGGTGGCCAGTAGATGATTAAAACCAGATGCTTGTCCAAGAGAAGTAGTTTGTACCATAGATGATGTATAGGGGGGTTCTTCGTGAGTTCCACAACTGCATGTAGCGGTACACCCTAGATTTTATAATATGTACTGATTCCTGAGGGAATACTTTTGAGGGCCCGAGATGAAATGGGTAGTGGCAGAGTTCGTGGAAAGGTGCATGGTGTGTCAGCAGGTTATGGTAGAACACAGTGTCCCATGAAGTTATTTGTAGCCTTTTATGTTTCCTGAATGGATTTGGGATGAAATCACGATGGATTTCATCATAGAACTACCCATGGTTCGAGGATGTTGTGATGAAATCTGAGTAGTGGTAGACCGACTGACGAAATCATGTCATTTTTTGGTGATCAAGGAGTCGAGTGCGGTGGATGTCGTAGAATAGAGATATGTGGATGATGTGTTGTGGTTGCATGGAGTCTTGAGGTCCATAGTCTTGGATAGGGATGCATGGTTTACCTCAAGAGTCTGGAGGGGATTGCAGCATGATTTTGGCACCCAAAAATGTCTTAGCAATGTATTCCACACCCAAAAATATGGGGAAATAGGGAAAACCAACCAAAAATTGGAGGATATGCTACGGGCATGTGTTTTTGGCTTCAGTGGATCAGGGGAATAAAATTTTCCCTTACTAGAGTTTTCCTATAATAATATCAATCACTCTACTATTGGCATGGAACCATTTGAAGACTTTTACAGGAGGACATGTCATTTGCCAGTGTTCTGGACCAAGATTGGGGAGGCAAGTGTTCATGGCCCAGAGCTAGAGTAGAGCAGAATGGAGAAGGTTCATCTTGTGCGTGAGGGGATGATGGTAGCCCCAGGTAGGTAGAAGTCATATGTCGATCGTAGGAGGAGGCCATGTGTGTTTGAGGTTGGATACCATGGGTTCTTGAAGATTTCCACTCGACATGGGCAGCGAAGGTTCGACAAGAGGAGAAAGCTCTCTCTTAGGTTCATTGGTCCTTTTGAAGTGTTGGGGAGAGTCGGTGAGGTTTCATATCAGTTGGCACTGCCTCCTCAGTTGGAACGGATCCATGATGTGTTCCATGACTCCCATCTTCATCGATATCTACATGATGACTCCCATGTCATTGACTGGGGAGAGTTGGATATATGGGATGATACCACAATCTTGGAGCGGCCAGTGAGGACTGGGGATCGAAAGGAGGAAGTACTTCATGGATGAACCATCTCTTCAGTTCATGAGTTGTAGAGGCACGGTGGCCTCCAAGAGAGAACATGGGAGCAAGAAGCTCTAATGTGTGCCCAATACCCAGAGCTATTTTGTGTTTCCGTTCAGAGCCTTCCTTGTTGTTATTTTTTTGACCTATTGTGATGTAATGCTGGCCTGGTTGGTTTATGAGGTGTATTGTTTACATACCTTGTGAATGTTTATGAATAGACCTGAAATGTTGTGGAGGGAGGACCTGATCCCTAATAAAGATGCATTAAAGTGGATGTGATGAAACCCATGAGGGAAAGTCAGTGCCACCCAAAGTGGGTGGTATGTTGACATGGAGGAAAGAACACCCTGATCAGTGTGTCTGCGTAATGTGATCCTTCATAGGTGTATGGTTGTTTGGGGTAGTTTATCCCCGATATGTATCTACTCGAGGGGTTGTTTGGGTAACTTTTGTATTCTCGAGGGTGAGAGTAATTTTGAGAGGTATTTGATGTAATGGACCAGACCCTCCTGGTCCATTACCTTGAAAAAATCAGTGTATTGTGGTGTCTTGGACTCATCGATCAGTCCCACCCATTTGTTTCATAGATCATCTTCACAGATTAGCTTCATTGATCAGCTTCACTGATCAGCTCCATAAATCAGTTTCACGGATCGGTTTCACTATATTGGTTTCACAGATCGGGCTCACAAAATCAGTTTGATAGACCGGTTTCACCAAATCAGATTCAAAGACCGGTTTAACCAAATTGGTTTAATAGATCAATTTCTCCTAATCGGTTTCAAAGATCATTTTCACCAAGTCTCTTTCACAGATAGGTTTCACCGAATCGGTTTCACATATCAGTTTCACCAAATCGGTTTCACAGATCAGTTTCACCCAATCGGTTTCAGAGATCGGTTTCACCAAATCTGCTTAATAGATCAGTTTCACAAAATCAGTTTCACATATCGGTTTCACCTAATCAGTTTCATAGATCCGTTTGAACTAATCGGTTCCACAAACTTGTTTCACCAAATTGGTTTCCCAGATCTGTTTAACCCAATCAGTTTAATAGATCGGTTTCCCCCAATCATTTTAACAGATCAGTTTCACCCAACCGGTTTCATTTTTTGGTTTCACTAAATCGGTTTTACAGAGAGGTTTCACCAAATCGGTTTCACAGATCAGTTTCACCCAATCAGTTTCAATGATCTGTTTCACCAAATCGGATTCACTGATCGTTATAACCAAATCGGTTTCACTTATCAGTTTCACCCAATTATTTTCACAAATCGTTTTCACTAAATGGGTTTCACAGATCGTTTACACCCAATTGATTTCACAGATCGGTTTCACCAAATCGGATTCACATATCAGTTTCACCAAATCATTTTCACAGATAAGTTTCACCCAATCAGTTTCATAGATCAGTTTCACAAAATTAGTTTCACAGATCAGTTTCACCAAATCGGGTTCATAGATCAGTTTCACCAAATCTGGTTCAGAGATTAGTTTCACCCAATCAGTTTCACAGATTGGTTTCACCAACTCAGTTTCATATATTGGTTTCACCTAATTGGTTTCACCCAATCTCTTTCATAGATCAGTTTCACCAAATCAGTTTCACAGATTGGTTTCACCAATACATTTTCAATGATTGATTTAACCCAATAATTTTCACATATCTTTTTTATAGAATCAGTTTCACAGATCAGTTTCACAAATCAATTTCACAGGATTAGCTTCCTGAGATCAGCTTCATAGGATTAGCTTCACGGGATCATCTTCATAGGATCAACTTCACCCAATTAGCTTCACTGATCAGCTTCATGGGATCAACTTCTTGGGATCATCTTCACCCGATCAGCTCCACCGATCAGTTTCACCTATCGGTCTCACCAATTGGCCACAGAGGGGTGTCATGATTTCCTTACCCATTTTTTCTTGTAATTCCATTTTGAAGTCTTTGAACATTTTTAAAGTGGTTCAAAGCCATTTTTAGTCCCATAAACAAAAGATTAAATCCCTTAGGGTTAGGGTGACCAAAATAGACCTATATTCCTCTCTTAAAATGGAAATCATTTAATGCACAGTTTCTTTCCACCCCTCCAATGAGAATTATTAAATAACAATTAATTCCATCCTGTGTAACCATCTAACCACGAGGTGAAACCACAATACTCATTTAAAGGCATTCAAGATTTTAATATCCATTAACTCCAAGATATCACACTTTTTATCGCAAAAGAAATCTTTATTTTATCTTCGTGGATACTTTATTTCTTTTCTTGGTGCGTTCGGAGTCCCGTTTCATGAGGATAGTGGTGCGGATATACCGAAGCCTTTCCTTCTCATTCTTGGAGTCCACCATGTTCCTCCCCTACATGTCGTGCATCCAGATTTCTTGGTATTAAGAGCATAAAACATAAATATTTGATTAACTATGTAGGGTTCTTCCTTTGTCTCTCTTTACTATGTATCATGTGAGGTGGGTATGAAAATGTTTACTATAGGGATGGATGAAATCGAAATTTAACAATGATAAAAAATTGATCTAAACAATGAAGGGGGTGTTCGATAATGCTTATCTACTCTTGTATCTCTTGTTATATGTTGTGAACTGAATTGGAATATGTTCACTGAATATCGTATCCATTGGAGGTCCTTTCTTTCACACTAATGAACATCTATTTTTATGGATATTTATGTGATTGAATAAATGTAACATGGAAATTGGTAAATCACATAATCACGATTTGTTAAATGGATTCCTAATGAATAAGAATCCTTGTCTGATCAGCATGTTTAACCAAAAATAAAAATGATACCAAATGAATGGAATATTCAAATTTGAAAACTCCCTTGCTATGTTATGGTGATGTTAACAGTTGATTCCTGTGAGGTCACATGGATGAGGATGTGATCCCCTATCGAGCAGTAATATTTTGTGGTCCTAAGGCCATGTGCAGCAGTATGATGGGGCTTTGTTTGGTTCCAGAAATATGATGGATCTCATGGATCCCTTTTGTTGTTGTGAATTTTCAATAGAAACGAGTGTGAATGCCTAAATTGCTGGTTGAATATTTTCCCTTCCTTGGCATGTGTCTATGACTTTTAGTTGTCCAGTAGTGATTAATTATCAACTGGAATCACTTGGATATGAAAACAAGAATTGGTTCAAAGGGGAATTGTTTTTCCAAGAATGATTAGTGACATGTTTTTGGTTGTGGTGATTCATATGAATGAATCGTAATGAGGGTGTTTTTATATGAGCTGGTTTTTTTACCCCTAAGATGGGATTAGTGGTTTTTACCTTTATGGATAATTTAGTTTTTATGTTTCTTATTCACACCCCTCCACGTTGAGCACATTGTGCTGAACAACCCCATTTTATATGGGGTGTTTTCCCCAACACTCATATGAGTGTCTGGTTATTGACTCCTTTTTCTCTCCCTTTCCCGAGTAACCCAAGATTATTTGTGAAGGCTGTGATGGGCTGAAATCCATTATAAACCAGGATTCGTCTGGTAGGGTATCCTGAGTTGGTTGGCCCTGGTGTGTGTGGGAAGGTGGTTTCCCAAGTGCCTTCGAGATGAGACCCAACAGTCTTGGGTCATGGTGGTAGTTGTTTTGGACCAGGTGTGTGTGGGAGTGGTTACTTTTGATTGTTATGTCCTAGGTGTTTGCAGGCATTATGTGTGGTTTTGGTGGCCCCGATGTGTGTGGGTGGGGGATGGTAGTGGGAGTGCGGTGAGAATGGCGGGTAAGGATTGATGTGTAGGATGTCTCCAATAACCAGTCGGAAAGTGGTGCAGTGTACCCAAATATCGATGTGATATTACAATTACATTACATCAATTTTTTGGGTAGTGTTCCTGGGTGATTTGGTGTGGATAGACGCTTTTCTAGGTGCTTTAGTTGACTTTTTTTCTCACGGGTCATTAGAAAGCATCCTCACTATTGCATGGTAGAATTTGGTATACCCTACTGAGTATACCTATATAGTCACCCTACATATATAAAACTACATCCATGTTTCGAGGAGGACTTTGGTGATCATACAAGGTTGTACTAGTTTGCACATTAGGACAATTTCTGTTGCGGGTTTTCTTTTCTTTTGTACTTTACTTTGGAGTTTTCTTGTACCAAGTAGTACTTACTTTTGAAACATATAAATGGTAATGGTTGGTTTTGGATTTATTTTTTCCTCCATTTTTTTTGTTTTTGAGGATTTACTATCTTATCTCCCAATCCTACAAAAGAGGGGGTAATGCCTTCCATTTTGTGTGTGATTCTATACCCATGGTACTAGTAGCCACTATGAGACCCATTGAAGGCAAGTTTCGAGGGACATTATCTATCCCTGAACATGAGGAACGAATGGTTTGGAAATCGTCTATCACTTCCCTCATCAAGGTGAAGGAGGGTCATGAAAATAGCTGCAACCATTAATGAATGAACCCGGATTTCATGACAAAGTCACTTAACATCCTTCCATACTTACTTTATACATATTTCCCCATAATCCCCATTAGATCAAAATAATTTGATATTGGCCCAATGTATATGATTATTTCTAAAAAATGTTCCACTTGTCCACAATAATAAAAAATAGATAACCTCATTGACATAGCGAAATTAATGTATTCGAAAAAATGTCACCTCCACCCAACCACCAAATATGATCACATGTCTATCAATGGCATACTTCCATCACAAGACATATATTTTGAACTCCCTTATTTACTTGCATATTTTCTTTAGTTATCCTCCTTGAATTTTGTATATTTCCTTTTATAGTAGGAATAATTTATATAAATTGACATTTTTGAATGATCCATTCATGGTCACGTGATCCACCTTAGTATTTAATGATCTATCATGAACAACATTTATCCAAAATTTCCTCCATCTGTTTTTTATTGGAAATCTAATGTGAATTTCAATTCCTTTATTTATACATATTGATAAGGAATGTTTCCTCCATTACACTATGTCTACATGACCAAATCATAGTGTTGTTGAAATGTATTCATTAATGAAATACTTGAATTTATGAATTTCAAAAACTACCCTTGTATTAATAACAAAAAATAAACCCATAATTTTTAGAAAAATAATATCCTCATGGATAGTATCTCCCACTTTCTTCAATACTAAAAAATCCCCAAAAAATAAATTTTTATTTTGAATATCAGAAACCCCATATTTTATTTCAATTAAAAATTTATCCTCCCATGAAAACACACACATTGATAGTGAGCTACTAAAGTAATATAAAACTAATAAACGAATATATGAAATGGTTCTAGGGGATATTTTGAATCTCCTCTAACTGAGGGTGGTGGTTATACTATGATGATCAACTGATGTCTCTTGAGTAACATAGTGGGAAATAGTTGTGTTACAATTTCTTCCTCCTATTTATTTGTTTAATCATACTCCATTGTGATCAATTCATGATAAACCTTATCTTTGATAATGTGACATTGGATTATAATATAATTAGTATCAGGGTGATTCCTTGATTTTTAAATATATTTATCACACTTTTATTATCACTAATGATTACCATAGTATGTCCAAATTTTTCAACGATAGCCCCTAACCAATTATTAGTCTATAGAATTTGAGCACGTGATTTGGTAACAAAAATTTATTCATGGTATTACATGATGCGGGATATGGTTTCATTCTTCTTATAATGACACTAAAAAGATAACTATATATGAAGAGTAATCTACAACTTGAGGATGTTCATTCTCCCACACATGTAAACCAGTTGGAATTAGAGAATGCAGTTCATTCATGTTATTTTATATCACTAAAAAACAATCGAAAATTTGGAGTATCATGAATT
Source organism: Viscum album (assembly GCA_963277665.1). NCBI lineage: Eukaryota > Viridiplantae > Streptophyta > Magnoliopsida > Santalales > Viscaceae > Viscum > Viscum album. The sequence continues at coordinate 1,156,060,016 of OY728133.1, read as the reverse complement.
TAATTCATAAAAAATTATATTTGTGGATATTACATTTCATTGGTTTACTATGAAAATGAGGTTATAAGAATTTGACAAGTCAATATATGGTAATGTTAGGGTCATTTAAAATATGAATATGATTATTCAATTGTATATATTTGGGTCCATATATTTTTAATCCCCATGCATGCAATGATTATTCTGAATTTTAATTTTTTTTCATATGATTAGAGATATTAATGATGCTCTTATTTAATAACTCTCCTTTATTCTTTTCTAGGGATTAAAAAATTTACTTTCGCCTTCTAAATCACTTGAAATCCAAAAAAATATGTAAACACAGAAATCAAAGAAATATAAAACTATGATCTCACAAATAATATAAGTTTTTATAAAATATTTTGGTTATATTCCTTTGAATATGATGTCATCAATGTAATAAAGTTCCACTAAATTTTCTTCAAAAGGGTTTTTTACCTAAATGATGTGATCGAACAGAAAATATTTAAATTTTTTTATTTTATCAATTCAGAATCAATAATACACTACAATGAACGAGGATTATATTTTAGTCCAAACATGACCTTACTCGGACTAATAACATCATTTTATTCATTTCGTATCAGAAACATAAAGTTATATGGATATAAATTTCTACTTTGATAACACTATTTATGGATACTATTTAAAAAAAATTAAAAAAATTATATCATTATTGATTTTCCATATCCATGAAGATCCAAATTAACTAAAGATGAGCTACTGTAGAAAATAAATATTCATTGATTAAGCCTATGATTTCAATATAACCTTAAAAATCCCAACCATAACATAATTTTAATAAAAATTTTGTGAACATAATATTTTTTAATAAAGAACCATTTTTGTCCAATTACATTGATATTATCTCTAAATTTATCATGTTACAAGTTTTGGGTTTTATTAGTATTATCCAATTCATAATTCATGGCTTTAATCCATCACTTTTCATTCAAAACATCTTTTAATAATGTTGGATCCACTTTAAGATTATAGAGATGAATTCTCTATTAATATCTTCCATATTTGAGTTGGAGGAAATTGATCACAAATAATGCTAGATGTTTCAACCCATATTCTTTGTAAATATTTTCTATGGTGAATTATAACAATTTTCTAAAATAGTATCCTCCTCTAAATGAGTATAAAAATATTTCTCAATTAGAGAATCCTGAAGATTTATAGTATCATAAATAATATCAATAATTAAATCAATCTCATTATCTATTTCAATTTATTCTCTAATACACATAAGGATATTTCCAATTGTTGAGTCCTTCATTTATTTTTCCACATTTTTTATGACATCATTTCACACTATAATTTTATTCAATAAATTTTTATGGTATCTTTGGGATCAAATTTTCATTTAGTATCCAATGAATACTCATTCATATTTTAAATCTATAAAAATTCTTTCTGTTCTCTCTCTATTTCTGATATTGTATTATCTTAAAAATACATGAACATGCTTTAGTGATGTATTCCTTTAATTACAATATTTTTAGAGTGATCCATATTATATAGGATTTAGAATTTTTTGGTTTTTGGACACTTGTAGTTACTATAATAGTGTATTTCCTATAGTGATGAAAATCTTTATTATCAATTATCATGTAATTTATTCAGTCCATAGAATCATTCTTTTGGGTTCATAAGACTAATTAAATTATTTCTTGATTTATATGACTCTTGATATCATTCTGAACATCAATTTTTGTATGTCCTTTTACATTATTAGGATGTATAAATTTAACAGTATGACCAATATGAAATTCTACCCGTTATAGATAACTCTTTTTACACCCCATTACCTATAAATTTTTTTCAGGAACATGATGACGGACATTTTACTCTAATTTATAATAAATAGAGAAAAATTTAGTTTTCTATATGTCCCAAGTACATTTTTTAATCAAGAAATATCAATTTGAATTAGATAGGGAGATCTGATGGCCATTTTCACTTTGGTTGATATCAGTTTGGAATCTTATTTATTAAATGAAAACATCGAATGTATTAACATGATGACATTTAGAATTTTTTATATACATTCTACCTTTTATCAGGGAAACATTCTTGATGAACTATTGGTGAAGGTAGGTATTCTTTTTTATATTTCCTGGATATAGACTCATGTATTTTTCCCTACCATTAAATATAGAGATCCTATGATTAAATAATATAATGAATATTTCTCACTAATTTCTATTTTGTTTAATGAGTCTTATAGTTGAGTCAAAATCAATATATTTGGTCATTGTCAAACCACATATAGAACATCTATTTTATATAGTTCACCTCCATCCAAACTTTTATTTCCACCACATATTATTTTCATTGATATTTTTTCCCAAAAAAAAATTGCTCCCCAAATAATTATCTTCATATTCTTCAAAATGATTTTCATTACCAATCATGTTGGATAAGAACCTACTATCATGAATATTGGAGTTTATATTCATCGCCTCATTGAAATAAATTTATATATGATTAAATAATCAATCTACGACTTTTATTTCCATGATATTTATAGTTTATTTTCAGCATAATGTAGATTTTCCATAATTTCATCATTAAATAAGAAGTAATTATACTAATATTATTTTTCTAAGAGATATTTTTTATAAAAAATGAAAATTTACTGGGTTGAATTGGATATCTTTTTCATTGAAATTATTGACAGGAAACACAACTAATTATTTCACTAAAATGGATAGATTTATGACCAATGTTTTAAAATTGAATAAAATATCAATATAATGTATTAATTTATTGGTATAGTGGATACAATCCGATTATCATTTATTTTATTCCTTCAATTTCTCTATTGAAATAGAGTATTCATCATCACAAAAAGACAATGTGTGACCAAGACATCCAAAAATTTGAAATTTCAAAAAAGGATAGATCTTCTCTACAAAATTTATATACACATGTCATGGATTTATATAACACATGGCTTGATGGTGAATCCTAGATTCTTGAGATGAATTTATAATACTATGATTTACATTAATAACAACATGCATTGTCCTTAAAATTGATGTTTTATTGTTTAATAAATGATCATAAACATTCTTCTTTACATTATCTTATTCCATTCCTTATGAATATTTTAATATTATATCCACATTTCCAATTCATCCATTTCATGGATTTTGTGCCATTTTGTTTAACAATGTTCTCTAATAAAAATAAATTTCTATATATTTTATGTTCTTACTTCTATAATTTATACAAAAATTATGGTCATTAATCAACTCAATTTGTTCTTATATCATCATGTTGAAGTTTAAAACATCATATTCATTAACATGAAAAGATCACATTTAATTAATCTATTTATAGATCCATCCATTATCTTCATTTACTTGATCAACATATTCTGTGGATTCCTATAGTAATATATTTATCTTTTTTTTCATTAAGTAATTAACATTCTCTTTAAGACAACTGTCACATTTAATATTCAAATAAACTATTCCATGTAGTTTGTTGATTATTTATGATTAATTTTTATCCATATTAATAATATCTATCATAAAATATTCAATATGGGTGTTGATAATTGTTGTAACTTCATCAAACAAATCATCATTATCATTCTATTATTATCATGTGTAACTTTTTCTATAAATTTTCCTTCCATATAAACATCTAGTTTTTAATGGGACTATTCAACATGGATTCTATAAGTCAACTAGATTTATTTCTTCATCCTCAAATATTTACAGGTAATATTTGGTGAATGTTCCCAAAATTTTCCCCGATAAGTGAATTAATGTGTTAGATTCCCTTCAAATCATCATTTTCCTCTTTTAAATGTTCTATCAAACATTAAAACAAGTTTATCATCCTCATATACTATATTTCAAATTTAATTGAATTTTATAATTTCCATGGCCTTGAATTTCAATTGAATAATTTATGGGTTGATTTTTCCCATAATTCAATTTTTATTTTATAATCTAGAAGACTGTGTAATTGGTCCTCTAGATAATGTTAGTTCAAGTCCATTTCATTAAAAGAAAAAAAATTAGGATTTTATCATGTTAAAAGCTGCCAATTTTTTTATAATATATATAATGTAAATTTACTCTCTAATACCCTGTATTTATCCAATAACCTATACGAATTTATTAATTAAAATATATTCATTTACAACTAGAATTGTTTGGAGATCATCGAATCTATTAAAAAAACATGTATTTTTTCTTCCTTCACCATTCAATCTCCATTATATTCATATTCCAATTTATCCCAAAAACACTTTTCCAAAGTGAAACTCATTAATTTGATAAATATTTGATACAAAAATCCATAGAACCTATATTTATAAGTGTTCTGTTGGTTTCAGGACTACAGTGTCCTATCATATAACTTACTTAAATCTAATATAATGTAATGAAGAAAACAAAAATTCCTTGGGAGAAAATATATTACTTCATCCAAACATACATATCCTATATTTAGTCACGATAAATATTATAATTACGCTAACATTGAAAACATTATTTGTGTGATTAGACATCTGAATATAGTTTCAACACCAAGAAACTTTCTCATTTATAACACTAGTTGGACTATAAGACTCCTTAAGTGTGAAGGGGTGAATCAAGGTGGGAATTTTTCATTTTTTTAAGGAACTAATCTCTATATTTATAGGATCTAGTTAAACATATTAAATGGATTCTCACAAACACCAATAATATATGGAGAATGATATACGAGAAAACACAATAAATTTTACATGGTTTTCTAAAAAGTCTATTTATATAGATAATACATTGATTATGTTTTGGTCATCCATAAATCCACTCTGATTCACTTGTATTGGGGGTTTACAATTTTTCACTTATACAAATCATGACATGTTCAGTATATTTACAATATATTTATAGAGATCATGTTACAACCAATAAATTAGCTTTATTGTCTCCTTCTTACGCATTTATCTAAATGAGTATTTCTCAGTTTAAGGAATTGATGGTCATATTTTCCTCATTAAAAATGATTAATTACTATCATCATTAATGAGAGAATATGATACTTAATTTTTTCCATGTTCCTTAGAATATCATTAGAATCTTATTCATTATGAGGTCAAATAAATTACCTTTAAAAACACTATGAATCAGATACCTCACATGCATGACCTTATATACAATACATTGAACACACATACCAATTTCAAGATCAGGAGACACATAGCCAAGTCTCATTATCACACAAACTATACAAAAATTCATCTGAATGTCATGAGAGGAGTCGGTGTGTGACTGTAAGTCACAATGACCCAAGCACAAGACCACAATATGTATAACCATCATTAAAAAAAATTTCCAATAAAACATTTTTACAAGATCCTGAGCACAAGACACATGTATGTGTGTCCATATTCACATGAGCATGATCATGCGAACCAAGAATGAATCAAATTTACAAAATATAAAATTTCAAATCTAAAACTCAAAATCTTTTTTCTGAATGCTTCTTATAATAATAAGAATCCGAATAACCTTATAAGCACTTTTTCTCATTATTTCCACTTAATCCATTATTAGTTAAATAGAATTTGATCATAGGACATTATAAAGGCTTAATTATATAAAAAACACTTCTACACAAATGTCTAAAATCAAAAAACATGAACCCCATAATTGACTAAATCAAATGAGTGAATAAAAAACCACAATAAGATAATTCCAAGAATCATATGAGATTTTGTGGCTATAATTTCAAGACCAAGACCAAAATTAAAAAATCCCAAATAAATTTTCTATAAAAATAGATTTCATTAATCAGTCAAAAATTTGTAATGTAATATTTCCTTTGATATTTATGTGATTCCCATTCCATAAATTCCTTCCTATGATCCCTTTCTGGTTACACAATCTAGCTAATTTGTTGATAATATTCACACAACCAAATCATCCTTGGTAATCTTGCATACACACAGTGGTATATTTGTTATATTCAAGAACTATTGTTCATTACCAACATCCCTCCTTCATAAACATCACATGGAAACATTAAAATTACACCTTGTCATTAAACACTCAAAAATCCTCACATCATATGATCTCCATAATCCATTTTAGTATTCTATTGAACATAATTGATGAATTTATTTACATAATTGTGTGAACTATTTGATCTTATGTGATCAAAATAATGATTTTTTTTATGATTACAGGTTCAGTAAAGCCGTACAAAAGATACCCAAATATATCTCTATATCATAATTTCATAAAACATATCAAAAAAGCATCCACATGTCCCATAAGATTTCATGTCAAATTTTTTCTTTCCTATTCATAACAATGATCGATTCCAAATATAATATTCCATTAACAAATTAAAATCAAACACAAAATTAATTATCCATCATTCACCTCATTATTCCTAATAGCTACCAATTCTCAAGACACTTATCAAAGCTAATTAATTATTATTACCTAGAAAAAATTCTATATCCATTCGATTGTGATTAATAATTTTATCAATATTTTTATAAAATTTGCAATACCTAGAATATGAAAACATTTCATAATATAAATAACTGAGTGTTGAGTGAAATGTTAAGGGAAAGGTAGTCATAAGGGTTATGGGGTGATGGAATAATTAGGAATGAATTTAAAATAATTAACGAAAAAAATGAAATCACCAACATTATAGATTAATGGTGATGTTAGGAAATGTGTTCTTGAAAAACAAACACTCATTTACTAAATTTTTAATTTTAGTTTGGTAATATTTTTAAATTCGGTTTTCAGGAGTCTAAGGATTAAATTTTTGTTAATTGACATTGTCCATAAATACATAAATTTTTTCTTGTATTTGATTAATTTTTTATCATATATATTTATAATTTAATATTATTATAATGGTTTCTGTAATTTCTGTGTCAAATATTTTATTTTATGAATATTTAAAAAAAAATAAATTTAGATATTTATTTTACATTCATGATTTTTAAGGTTATGTGAATGGATTGAAAATTATTACCCTATATATTTTGATTATGATATAATTAAGGAATCAGGATCAATAATGGATGTAGTACTTAATATGATAGATGTGGAAGGATATGGTGATGTTGGAGGATATTTGTTATTTCATCCCCCTCTATTGAAACATATGTAAATGAAATAGGAACTCGTGTCATAATAATTATAAAGTGGGATATGTCGGGATCATTATTATCGAATGTATAAACTTGATAATTCCAAGATATCCTTATAGAAGCAAAATTAATGTAGAGAACCAAAGCTTGATGTACATAGACATTACATTACTTTTGCAAAATACTTATTACATAACAAAAAAAGACACACAAGGACCGTAATAGTTTAGTGTCTTTGGAAACATGGAATGTAATCTTCTAATCGTGGTTAAAGATCCTCAACATCTCCCATAAAGATCTTCCCCTTTTCTTTTCTTACCTAAAACCTTTCTTTATATCATGGGGAAAAGAAAACATATAAAAGTTGAGCTCAAATTCTCAATAAGGTTAAGCATGGATAAAATAAAACAAATAATATACATTTGAACTTAAAAACATGAACATAAGGTTTAAGCATCAAAATATTGAGCAATGACATAAAACATGGCAGTGCATAAGGCATAGATAATAAAGAAACATTAATAATTATAAAATAGAATGGGAAGAAAAGCTGTAATTGTGTAAAAAAATTAAGCACAAGATATGATTTCCATAGTAGCAAAGTCATTGCTGCCAAGACCATCTTAGTGGACAATGTCCCTTTCTGAATCTAGTTCCCTCCTCGTTCCAGTCCTGTATTATTGAACCGGATTAACATACCATTCCAACCATGTCTATCTCATGAGATATAAATCATTAACCAATGCATTTGAGGGAGATATAGGTCCCACCAAACTCATAATGAAATCATTATTACTTGTGACGCAAAATAAACATACATGATTCATAATAACCCAATAAATAAAATTGGTTTTATAAACATCATCCCATCATCACATAATCCGTATAAAAGAAATGGATATCATTTCATAATAAGGAAAGTGAAACCATGTAAATAATAGATAAATTATACTTGAAACACGTACATATGAAATAATTTCATCTTAGATGATAAATGGTTTTGATAAAACACTTGAAATAAATTCTTGAGGAAAATATCCTTTCTTCTTTATAATCATTCTCTTTTCACAAAAGGTCATGAAATTTTAAAAGAAAATTATTTTGTTGAAAATAGTCATGAAATATTTTAAAGGAAGCTTCATGAAAATAAGTCTTTATAAAACTGTAAAAATCCTTTCATTCCATATATGATAAAAAAACATTCACCTCATACTTTTTTCGGAAAAGTCAAAAAGTACATTATATTGTAACCAAAGGAAACAGTCCATTAATACAATGTGATAAAATATCAATGAAGGGTAAAAATGACTTTAAAAATTCATGGAAGAATAGTAAACCTTTTATGAAAACATATTTAGAAATAATGGTCATGGATGATAAACTAAACCCTAGTAAATACTTACATAAAAACAATCTCGGATAAGAACGAGATTGGAAAGGTTATCCCATACCATAGGTCTGGTATGCTTCGTACATATCAGAACCTCCTGTATAATGATTTAAATAATGTCATTAACTTATTAAAGAATCATATTCATTGTTATGATATCATATATGGTTCACTTATGACTTTATATTACCCGTTCTTTTGTAAGTTCCATGTTAAAGTAGCGTTTTGGGTAAAATCGTTTTATTTATCATACATGTTTTGACTTGTTGTTCTTGATATTATTACTTATATCCTAATTTAGTTAATTCCAGAATGCAAAAAATGATTTATATGTAATATATATTCAGCAAATACATATACATATATATGATATATCTATAAATGGAATGAAATACACTATTTTTGGAGACGGTAGGTCGTACGTACGCATGAACGCTGTTTTCGTTTCCTTATTTAATTGAATGGAATTAAGTAGATGACATACATATACATATACATAAATAAAATATCATTATTATGTCATATATTTCATGATTACTTATTATATATACTTTATAATCATTCATGAATGGTTAACATGGAGAATGAATCTCATCGCGTCGTGGAGACGGTATTCCGTACGTACGCACGAGCGATGATATCACTCCCATGTTCGTGGAATTGTATTGAGGTGTATGTATAATATTTTACAATCAATATCACTTTAAAATAATCATATATAGTTATTTATTTACACCATTATACCCATACAAGTAAGGTGGTGGTCGAAAATAGATTACACCAGGGCGTGGAGACGGTATTCCGTGCGTACGCACTCGCAGTGATTTCGTTTTCCGTAGGATGGATAGATGGTAAAATAGGGTTGTTTCATACTTATAATAACAAATCAGTATATTAGTGATTCTTATGTTATTATTTCATAATGAAACAACTATGGAAGATGTTGTAAAAGAAGAAATAAATTTGAATGAATCGGTAACGAACATTACCTCTTCTTTGAAGCGCCTCTTCTTAACATCCTCTTAGGGCAATAAAGATGGTCTTTGAAGAAGACCAGGACCACTAGGATGTTTCTAGGGAAGTGTAGAAGATAAATGATTAGGGGTTGTCTGAGCATCAAGGCTCAAAAGTGGTGTGAGTAAGAGAGGGAGGAGGTTCCATTTTATAAGGGAGGAGAGGGGCACCTTAAGAAAACTTAAAATATTATTTTATTATAAAGTCATATTCGGTTTTTAATAGCTTCAAATTGATTTATTTTGAAGCTAAGGTGGGGATGGGACGAAATTATCTCATCCAATATAATTTAGTCAAGTTTAGGTTTCTATTATAACCTTATCATTTAGATTTACCTTTAAGTTAAAAATTTTTACTTTTACTGTGTCTTCTTGTTATATTACACTCTTAGGTTAATAAACTAAATATAAAAATCAAAACGAACCCCAAGTTATTTATTATTAATATATATAACTTTTTCTGTTTCATTTGGCCGATCCATAGATTTTTAGGAATAAAATAAGAATTAATAATATAATATTTGTTTTAAAAACTATTTTACGTCAATTTTGACACAATTTGGTAATTGATTTTTGTGAAAATAATAAAAGAATTATTAGTTCTAAATAAGTTAATTAAATAAATAATAAAATTTCATATTAACCAATAAAATTAGTGTAATTCATAAAAAGTCTCAAATTACATTTATTTGGGTATTTATAACATCAATTATGTCAATATTTCATTAACGAGATAATTACCGCATCATCATTGTGTCATAAATAAATTAAATTAAATAATCTCTAAAAATTATAAATAATACACCATTATGTACGAAATATTTTTAAATTTATAATGAATATTTATAGTCGAATTTATCTTATGTATAACCCTATATTAAAAATGTTTTAGTTATTAAACATTGAATTTAACTATTTTAACTATTCTTTAAATAAAATATTATTAAAGTCCTAATCTAATCCAAGTTGGACTAAATGGTCATATGTTATTACTAAGGTTGTTTTTGGTTCAATTACACTTATCCAATAGAATTATTACATGTGTTGGGGTAATATTAATATCATTTTTACCATTAATTACCCGATTTACTTTTAATCGTGGTAAATAAAAGTAAAAGATACTATTCACCAAAAACAATTTTCATCTCATTGAACCCCATTTTAGTCCTTTATATTAACCATGTCTCTCAGATTTTCTAAATTCAATTCAAAGAAGTAGTAAAATTTCATTTAAATGAAAAATTCGGTTTTTTAACTACCACTAAGTGGTTTCACTATTCATCGAAAATTGAAGTTTTTCAGAAAAATACCAAAAATTCTGCCTAAGTATTATTTGATATTCCAAATTCAAAATTTATGACTATTTTTTCCAAATTGAACTTATAGAAATGTCAAAAACAATATTTAAGGTTGGTGCGCTATCAAAAGGCGGGAAAACTGCAATTTTTGAAAAACACATAATTTACATGAAAAATATATTTTGTTCTCATACCACATTATAGAAAATGTGTCAGATGAATAATAATGTTATAAAATTCAAAATATAGATAATACTATTCATAACGGCTAGTCCATAATAATATTATAACAATATATCGATGTTCAGTGAAACCTTGTATTGCGTACTACACAAGCTATCGAGGTAGGTCGGGATTGCGTGTAATGAAAGCCAAGAATAGTGTTGCCTATACTACAATATAATGTGGTGTTGTGTATAGTACAAGATAATCTTGGTGTAGTTTATAATATATTATCAATGAAATTAAAACAAATATATCTCATAATATCTTGGAGGGTTATATTCTACCCCCCTTAAAATGAATTTCATCCTCGAAATTCATCAGGGTTATAAGTCATTTACTATTCATAGAAACCCACATTGTAAAAAGGAATACTAAAACATAATTTTAAAAACTAAAGTATGAAATTTAATGATTACCCAAAGTAACTCATCACTGGGTTTCCATATAGGAAAACATAGGTGAAAATATGGATATGGAAGAAAAATCTAACCATCAAGTTCTGATGGAGAGTGGTAGAGATCATGGCTATGAAAAAGCCATCAATCACAAAGCCATAAATTTGTGATGATCTAAGTTAACATCTGATTCATAAGATATAAGATCAAAAGGAAAATATTTTTGGTTTTCAATATCATTTCCCTAAAGTTGAAAATTTTGAATTAGAAGAAATACTTTATTGTTTTGGAAGAATCTCACTGTTGTTCATGCTTTGAACAATTTCCACTTCATCTCTTAATGAAATGATGTTGAATTTTTTATTTGTCATGTATTAACATATCATGTGATGGAATGATGGGTCACTCCATCTATATCGAACAAAAGGTTAGCAAAAGTTATCAAATAAACATAAGTCCATCTATGGTGAGGTTAATCGTATACAATTCCCAAAATGAACTTATACTTCATATATCATAATTCTTAATAAAATAAAACTACTTTCTACTAACATGTGACTTCATGTAGGCCAGTGGTATGTGATAAAGGCAAGTCGCACTTGGGTTGTGGGTTCGATTTCCACAGCCTTGTCCGACGCGATGGGCTATCGCCCGTCCTGCAGGTTGTTCTTTTTCTAAAACTAAATTACTATAACATCCCATTAATAATATCGAAAAAAATTTATCCTTAAACAATACTAACTTATGTCCAATATAATCCATTCCAATATTTAGGCTTATCTAAAATACTTCGGTCCGAGCTCATAGTATAATGAAAATGATTACTTGAAATGTCACAGAATAATAACGTGAATGTCCTCATTTATCCCCCATATATCATAAGATATATCCTGTTGGTCAAATTTCAAAACATGTTAATACCTTAATCATGTATTCTCTTGAAAAATGAATACCCATTAACCCTTAGTGAAAATATGAATTTTGTTAAATTTTAACACTTTCCACACACCAAAATCCTAAAAGTTCTATATACTAAAACCATAATATCACTTAGTCCTTATATCAGTCATGAGCTCATGAATACAATCAAACATCTCATCATCTTCTTATCCCTTCATTATGCACATATCATCTACTTTCTAAAAATATCAGAATAACCATTCATGGTTACCGATACCATTCATCATACACTTTCATAACTTAAGGAAAGACAACAGTGTAACAATCCTTATATGTCTCTTTATTCCATAGTACTATGAGATTACTTATACAAAATTACTCTTGATAATAATGTAATCATTATACTACCTTCTTAAACCACTGATCGAGCTTGAACAATTATTTCACTTCACATATCATTTGTTGTCTCTTCATCATCATCCACATAAATACTACCCATATGACCATGCTGATTCTCTTTATGTGATTTTCCCTTAGGGAATTGGTTTACATAATGCGCGTACATTCCACATTTAAAACAATTAACCGTTTTTGATGTCTTAGCAATACCTTTATCCTTGTCCATGGTTTTAACTGAACCTTTTCCTTTACAATTACTATCTTTGTGTCCTTATTTTCTACACCCAAATCATCTCTTAGTTCCTTTGAAACATTCTCTATGATGCCTCTTCCCACTTGATTTACATGATGGGAATTGAACTTTCTTTCCTCTATGATCGTCATGAAACTCCATCTTTCTCTTATTAGCTGAGTCAGGAAACTTACCAAATTTGTTATTATTGATCATATTATTAGATTTCTGATTAGGAATAATAATGATATGTGTACCTCCAGATCCAATTCCATTTGGTTTCTCATGAATAATATCATTCCATTGTCCATCATATCCTCTATTATCATGAATCTTCCTGTTTCCATCCATTTTCTAAAACCCAAAAATATAGTGTGAGATGAAAAAATCATGCTAGGAAAACAACATAATAAAGGGGGAGTACCTTAAATATCTAACATCTTATGTTTAATTCTATGATCTTTAACGCAATTCTAGGAATATAACCTATACATATACTTAACCCTAGAGACATCCCTATACATACCTTAGAAATATCCCAAGAGATCTCACTAAAGTTTTCGCATCCTAGTTTCCAAAGGATAACTAAACCTTACCTTTTATACAAAATGTAGAGACCCAAAGCTTAATGTACATGGAAATTACATTACTTTTGCAGAATACTTAGTACATAACAAAAACAGACACCTAAGAACCGTAATAGTTCGGTGTCTTTGGAAACATGGAACGTAATCTTCTAATCGTGGTGAAAGATCTTCAACAGCTCCCATAAAGATATTCCCCTTTTCTTTTCTTACCTAATACCTTTCTTTCTATCCTGGGGAAAATAAAACATATAAAGGGTGAGCTCAAATGCTCAGTAAGGGTAAGCATAGACAAAATAAAACAAATCAAATACATTTAAACATAAAAACATGAACATAATGTTTAAACATCAAAATCTTGAGCAATGACATAAAACATGGCAGTACATAAGGCATAGATCATAAAGAAACATTAATCATGATAAAATAGCATGGGAATAAAATATGTAATTGTGGAAAAACATTAAGCACATGATATGATTTCCAGAGTAGCCAAGGAATTGCTGCAAGACCATCTTAGTGGACAATGTCCCTTTCTGAATTTAGTTCACTCATCGTTCCAGTCCAGTATTACTGAACCAGATTAACTTACCATTCCAGCCATGTCCATCTCATGAGATATAAATCTTTACCCAATGCATTGGAGGGATATATAGGTCCCACCCATCCTATTATGAAATCATTTTTACTTGTGCCACAAAATAAAAAAACATCATGAATAATAACCCAATAAATAAAATGGGCTTCATGAACATCATCCCATCATCACATAATGCATATAAAAGAAATGGATATAATTTCATAATAATGAATGTAAAACCATGTAAATCATAGAGAAATTATACTTGAAACATACACATATGAAATAATTTCATCTTAGATGAAAAATGTTTTTGATAAAACACTTGAAATTAATTCTTGAGGAATATATCATTTCTTCTTCATAATCATTTTTTTTCACAAAATGTCATGCAATTTTAAAATAAAAGGGTTTTTTTTGAAAATAGTCATGAAATCTTTTGGAGGAAGCTTTATGAAAATAAGGCTTTATAAAACCGTAAAAATCCTTTCATGTTGTATATGTTAAAAAACATTCACCTCATACTTTTGTTGGAAAAGTAAAAAAGTACCTTATATGGTAACCAAAATAAAGAGTCTATTCATACAATGTGATAAAAAGTCAATAAAGGGTAAAATTGACATTAAGAATTTATGTAAGAATAGTAAACATTTTATGAAATATTTTTTAGAAAACATGGTCATGGATGATAAACGTAACCCCAGTAAATACTAACGTATAAACAATCTCGGATAAGAACGAGATTGGAAAGGTTATCCCTTACCTTAGGTCCGATACGCTTAGTACATATACGAACATCCCATATAATGATTTAAAAAATGTCATTTACTTATTACAAAATCATATTCATTGTCATGATGTCATATATGGTTCACTTATGACTTTATATTACCCGTTCTTTTGTAAGTTCCATGTAAAAGTATCGTTTAGGGTAAAATCATTTTATTTATCATATATGTTTGGACTTGTTGTTCTTGATATAAGAACTTATATCCTGATTTAGTTAATTAAAGAATGTAAAAAATGATTTATATGTAATATATATTCAGCATATACATATATATATGATATATCGATAAATGGATTGAAATACACCGTTTTTGGAGACGGTAGGCCGTACGTACGCATGAACGCTGTTTTCGTTTCCTTATTTAATTGAATGGAATTAGGTAGATGACATACATATAAATATAAATAAATCCAGTATCATTATTATGTCATATATTTCATGATTACTTATTTTATATACTTTATAATCATTCATGAATGGTTAACATGGGGAATGAATCTCATCGTGTCGTGGAGACGGTATTCCGTACGTACGCACGAGCGATGATATCACTCCCATGATCGTGGAATTGTATTTAAGTGTATGTATAATATTTTAGAATCAATATCAATTTAAAATAATCATATATAGTTATTTATTTATAGCATTATAACCATCCATGTAAGGTACTTGTCGAAAACAGTTTACACCACAGCGTGGAGACAGTATTCCGTACGTACGCACGCTAGGTGATTTCATTTTTCATAGGATGGATAGATGGTGAAATAGGGATTTTTCATACATATAATTACATATCAGTATATGATTGATACTGATGTTATTACTTCATAATTAAACAACTAATGAAGAAGAAGAAAAAAAGAAATAAAGTTTAAAGAATTGGCAACGAACATTACCTCTTCTTTGAAGCGCCTCTTCATAACCTCCACTTAGGGCACTAAATATGGTATTTTAAGAAGACCAGGACCTCTAGGATGTTTCTAGGGAAGTGGATATGTGAAATGTTCAGGGTTTTACTGAGCTTCAAGGCTCAAAATTGGTTTTATGAAGAGAGGGAGGAGGTTCCCTTTTATAAGGTAGGATAGGGGCACCTTAGGAAAACTTAAAATATTATTTTATTATAAAGTCATATTCGGGTTTTAATAGCTCAAAATTGATTTATTTCAAATATAAGGTGGGGATGGGTCGAAATAATCTCATAAAATATAATTTAGACAAGTTTAGGTTTCTATTTTATCCTTATCATTTAGATTTAACTATAAGTTAAATAATTTTACTTTTACCATGTCTTCTTATTATATTACACTAGTAGGTTAATAAACATAATATAACATTCCAAACAAACCCCAAGTTATTTATTATTAAAATATATAACTTTATCTATGTAATTTGGCCGAACCTTATATTTTTTGGAATAAAATAATAATTAATAATATAATTTTTTTTTTAAAAACAATTTATGTCAATTTGGATACTATTTGGTAATTGATTTTTGTAAAAATCATAAAAGAATGATTAGTTCTAATAAAGTTAATTAAATAAATACTAACATGTCATATTAACCTATTAAATTAGTGAAATTCATAAAAAGTCTCAAATTACATTTATTTGGATATTTATAAAATCAATTATGTCAATATTTCATTATTGAGATAATTACTGCATCATCATTGTGTCATAAATAAATTTACTTATATAATGTTTAAAAATTAAAAATAAAACAACATTATGTAGAAAATATTTTTATCTTTCTAATGAATATATATAGTCGAATTTATCTTATTTATAACCCTATATTTAAAATGTTTTAGTTATTAAACTTTGATTTTAACTATTTTAACTATTCTTTAAATAAATTAATATTGAAGTCCTAATCTAATAAAATTGAGGCTAAATGGTCATATGTTATTACTAAGGTTGTTTTGGTCGAATTAAACTTATCCAATAGAATTAGGACATGTTTTGGGGTAATATTAATATCATTTTTACCCTTAATTTCCCTATTTACTTTTAACCGTGGTAAATAAAAGTAAAAAGTTATTATTCACCAAAAATGATTTTCTTCTCATTAAACACAATTTTAGTCCTTGATATTAACCTTGTCTCTCGGATTTTTGATATTCAATTGATAGAAGTGGTGAAATTTCATTTAAATGAAAAATTCAGTTTTTAACTACCATTAAGTGGTTTCACTATTCATTGAAAATTGATGCTTTTCAGAAAAATACGAAAAATTCTGCCTAAGTATTATTTAATATTCCAAATTCAAAATTGATGCCTAATTTTCCAAATTGAACTTATAGAAATTTCAAAAACATAATTTAAAGTGGGTGCACCATCAAAAGGAGGGAAAACTTCAATTTTTTAAAAATACATATTTTAAACGAAACATTTATTTTGTTCTCATACCATATTCTAGAAAATGTGTAAGATGAATAATAATGTTATAAAATTCAAAATGTAGTTATTAATATTCATAACGGCTATTCCATAATAATAATATAACAATATATCTTTGTTTAGTGAAACCATGTATTGCGTACTTCAAAAGCTATCGAGGTAGGTCAAGATTGCGTGTAATGAAAGCCAAGAATAGTGTTGCGTATACTATAAGCTAATGCGGTGTTGCGTATAGTACAATCTAATATTGGTGTAGTGTATAATATAAGATCAAAGAAATAAAAAATAATATATCTCATAAAATCTCAGGGTGTTACAATTCACAACCCACATAAGAATGAATATAGTGTTGTGTTGCAATGATGCGACATCGAGTATCCTGTTACCATTTTTCATAGTATGTATGATAATTATACCATCCTTTTACATGACAACCTGATAATGGTAAAAGGTTTCTCATACATCATCACTTCAATATCTGCATCATTTCATGTGGTTAATATATTAGACCAGAAATGGTATCCATCTACTATGATTAGAAATCGTATAATTTCATTGATAAACATCACATTTAACATTCAATTATTAATGTTTTTCAATGAATTAAATTACTTTCAATGTAGTTATTTTCCAATTATATGGTTTCTTGACTCCACATCCACATATCTTTCATATGTGTTGTCCATGATTTTCTAAAATCAAATTATTGATAGTCACAAGAAGGATTTAAGAATCTCAACTACACTTCAATAAGGTTATATGGTCATGAATTCTAGATTGTATTTGACCAATATATGGATTCCTTATTGATCTATACATGTATAATATTTTTAATCAAAATTGATGAGGAAATTCAAGGGATTCCTAAAATATAATACTATTATAGCTATTTGAATCCTATAGACAGTAGGTGGTTGTCTAAATTAAAAAGGAGTATATTTTTTAGATTTAAAATGCATCTTATAATGGTGATACCACAAAATCATAAAGCAATGAGTCTAAGGAAGATAAGTTATGTATCAACCATAAAATTTATGAGTCTTTGTACATTAATAATTAGAATTTATTTTCTACTAATTTATTTCATATTTGTGAAAATTTTATAATATGATTTAAATTGTGTATAAGTTATCCAAATATTCAACTATTACTAATTAAGTTGATCAATAATCATCTTCATCCACCATTGGTTGATTATTAATAAAGATAAGGCTTTTAATGAGGTGATTTAACACATTATTATAAGAACAGGTTTAGAATCAATTACTTCTAAAATTTCCCAGATCACCAATGTCGTATTTGGAATTTATTTTGGTGGTTGGGAGTGATTAACCAACTTTTCACTCAATTTGATAGGGAATAACTGATTTCTTGTTTTGTGTGGGTAATATCTATTATAGCCATCATCCTTAAGTTTTTTTATTTATCTAGCTGACAATATGGAACATATCTATTACAAAAAGGGATGAAATATTGTTTAGTGACAATTGAAAAATTGAATGTCGAATCATGAGCCTAACCAAATCACAATAATATACTCACAAATTTTTATCCATTATCAATACATTAATATTTTCTTTTTATTTAAAAATAATAAAAATAATTGAACCCTCACCCAACCCATTATCTTATCAAAAACATTCAAACCAATTTCTATTTTCACCTCTTTAGGAGAGCACCAGTGTTGACACTTTTTCTACATATTACAATGGAAAATAATTTCACTTCAAGGATATGAATGTATAAATCCGAAAATGAATTATTAGAAAATAGGATTTTGAATTAATGTATTGAAATAATACTACTTGTAAGGTTCAATTGAGAATTTAAAATTAACCAGTAATTTATCTGATGCATCAATATATATAAAAATATCAAACAACTATATTATCTTTTCCACTTTATCAATTTATAATTTTTTCATACTAAAACACCCATACTCTCTCTCTATGATAGATTGAATTTATATTTCTTATTATTTATAGAATAATATAAAATATAAAACAATTGACTTATACAGTCAAATAGGCTTATTATTTACACGAATAGAAACATCCTCCCTACTACCACTACTTTTAGATTATACAATTCTTCAAGTCATATATTATTATGTCATTAGAAGTAAGATACATACATTATTGATAAAATATCTAATTGAGGTACCCTTTCATAATATCATGAATAAAATTTTATAGCCACACCATCATTGATTAGGTGGTAATCCAATCTATAATCGAATAGAATATTGAACTTCTGTTGGAGTTTATGTATATGACCACTAAAAACATTAATAGGGGTTTCACTAAAATACCTCAAAAAATTACACCACACCCACTGAGAAAATGTATGTTTCAATGTTTCATATCTAGGTATAATTATAGATACATAATAATGAACTAAATAAGATATATAAATCTATATCCTTGAGAAATAAAAATTTTAAGCCTCCACATGTTGATTGGTACAAAGACAATACATTCCTTTTCCAATTCAAGTAATTATGATATTTAAAAAGAATCCTCAGGAAGAAAAATTATTTGTATTGGAAAACACTAAGTATAAATTAAATGTATATTTCAATGAAAATTTATTTAAATTAAGAGATTTAATTATTGATATTTTCCTTCATATTTTTGTATGGTGTTATATCTAACCATTGTTATATCATCATATAGCGAACCTATTAATTTTATATGAATAACCATTAATTCATGTTCTTTTGAGGGTATCTATGAGTTCAAAATTCTAGTCCCCTCAAATGATGGCATGAACATAGAGACCAATATTATCAAAAGAACACTGTAATCAATATCACATAATACATACTATATAAAATATAATTATCACAAATAAAAAAATTTAATTAGTAATAATTATTTCTTCAATTATAAATTTTAAATACACATAAAATCTATGGATATCAAACTAAATTTCTAAATAATTCATTCTGTATGTTCCTAAAAATGGTTTATATCCCTAATGATCTTATCTTATTACCCTAGTAAAATCATCATATCATTAGTTAGATTATAGTCTTCACATAACCCTTTCTATTCATAGATATTAGTGATTATGATCAAAACCAATGGCTCATCTTAATGAGTATGAGTTCATCTACCCTAAATAGGTGATGGAACAAAATATAATATGATCATACTAGTATATGGGAATGTTAGTTAATTTTATATATACAAGTTAAAGATATATGTTGTTTTTGGATACATGATTCCAACATTCACCAATAATATTTATGGGATAGAAGAGTTCAAGGGTCTTCAATATCTCCCAATAGATGACTTATTATTAATAAATTCTCATGTGACAATTTGGTTTTTGTTGAATTTAATAATTTTATAGGGGTTAGACTTCATGGACAATAACTATAGAACATCAGTGGTGGAACTTATATAAATCATTAGCCCAAATTCAATTAATTTCCCATTTTCTGTTCCACCAATAGAATATTTCAGTTTCTAAAGAAGACTTGAATTCATTTTAAACTATTTTGGGAAAAAAGATAAAAATCTAAATGTTGAAAATTTAATAATTTAAAACCCATATGTGAAAAAAAAAATTATATTTCCTCATCACAGGAATACCTTCATCCATTCTATAATTCATCTATTTTGTCCCATTCCAAATGTTATTAAGTGTCTTATCCATCATCATTGTAATTATCACCGCCTTCATAATCATGAGTAGATCATTAATAACACATCAATATAAGTTATACATTGGAATACATTTCAATACATAAATCATTATGTACATAAAAATAAAATATAATCATTGAATTTTTCAACAAGATTTATAAAAATATTTTGGAACGAGGAATTGATCTAGTCATGTTCCAATAAATGAAGACTATCCACCTACAAGGCATTATAGATTTAGTTTTTTATGTTAATGGACCTACACGATTCCCTCTATTCCCACACTAATGGGAATAACACAATGTATGTGATGGCTATATTGTATAATGAATCATTTGTCAATAAAGATAGTTAAATTGTTTGAGCATGCATACCATATATTTATCCACTGTTGGTATTTCATTGAACATGAATCATGTAATTTCAACCTAAAAATGGGTATTCATACTCCCATATATCCAAATATGGCGATAGTCTTATAGAATATAAATCCAATTATCTCATGATTCTTGTATATTATCACCAATTTTTTGTGTCAAATTAATTTATGGCCAACAAGGTGACAATATTATTTATAGGGAATATAACATTTATACTTGTATACACATTTGTTTGAACAACTATAATTTGCATGTTGAAATAACATTATTTTCTACATGGACATTATGTCATGGATAAGGTAATTTATTATCATGAATTTGACGTTATTTTGAAAATATATATTATTAATAAGAATTAAAAAATATCTATCCATTGAACATATATCCTATAATTCCTTAACATAACTTTATGAATAGAGATAGTTTTCCATGATCACTATGATCCACTCGTTATATACACCCTCATAAAATGTTGTCCAATATGTACCTGCAAATGTAATATTTTTTATGTTCAAAAAACTATTTCTCAAACTATTCCATGACCCGATACTACTCCACATGAAACAATGACCAACCTAGGAATTAAAAAAAATCCCAAAATAAGGGAAACCAAAATTCTTCTGGGTTATTTTACCATATAGAATAAAATCATTTCTAGAGGGGTAGTATAAGACTGGTCATTCCTTGTGGAGTCTTAGAGGAGATATTCATTATACTTGTTCCAAACTATTGGATTCCTTTAGATCATTTGAACATCCATGATATTGATTGAAATATCTCCATGTACTATGTAAAATTTGTTTCTCCTAGATATCCCATAGATAATATTATGTGGAATTATCTTCATTGTTATTGGGGGATAATTATTAAGTGATATATAATACTTCATATCGTCGCAAAACTTTTATCTCGCATTTTAATTATGAACAATTTTTTCGACGATAGAATTAAAAAAAATATCTAATTAAAAAGACACACATAGAGTAGAACTATTATCCAAACATCCATTATTAGTGAGGATTTAAAATAGAATCCTAGAGTATATATGATAATTTTTTATTTTTAGTTTTGTAGTCTATTGTTCCTCACGCAATGGTTTTGGTGGTTTCTCATGAGAATATTTTTCATTATCACTAATGATATTCACAGAGTGCCCAGTTAATTAATCACTCTCTATATAAGTCTAGAGTGGTGCAGAAGATAAATATTTGGTTTATTTAATCACAACATATGAATACGAACTATTTTATCCCTCTAAAAAATAAATGAATTAAATTTAGTCTTTCTTTTAATATGTATCTACTAAATCTTCCAATCATCTGTTATAATGAATTCAAATGTATCGAAGGAATAATGCATTGTAATATTTGGTATAAATTGTTGTACTTGTCCATTAAAATATTATATTATATTTTTAATAGATAATATTATATAAATATATATATATATATATATATATTATTTTGAATTTCATATTTTTAATTAGTTTAATGAAATGATTCTAATGCAATATATTCATGAAGAAATTTTAAAATGTTTATATTTTTTATAATACCCATGAAGACGGTATCTCATAATTTATAATGATGATAGATATTAATTTTTATAAATTTATTATGGTGGTGGTGGGTTTACTAAACTCATGTTTCTTTACCATTTGTTGGAAGACTCATTAAAATCTTATGTGGTAATAAAAAATCATATTCGTAATCAGATAGAATTCTCAGTTTCTCCTAAAATATAATAATAAGGAATAATAGTTAAATCCCCTATTTATTTGTGTATTGGTGACATCACGTCATGATATTAATGTGGATTATATAAAACACACAAAGGGGAACCCATCTTTCTATAAAAATTCATAACACCGTGAAAGATAAACAACCCATTGTAAAATAATTAATAAATATATATTAATAATTACGATTAAGATATATTTTTCAAATCTATCTCCTATCTCAACACACTATATTACATTAATAAACCCACCCTTAACATAAAGGAGATGCTGCCCTATATTGTTAGATTCACACCCCATTACTAAATTAATCAATAATTCTGATGTTTCATTATTTGAAAATTAAAAAAATTAATACCATTCATGTATTACCATAAAAAATATAATTAGAATTATTACACATAAAGAAACCATCTATAGATATCACATAAAAATGATAGTAAATGCCTTTTTCATTTCAACACCCAAAAAATGGAATTTTTTTACAAATACTTTTAATAGTTTTTATATTTTAAACCCATGTAAATATGAATATTAATATTTATAATTAAAAATTTAAATGACAGTTGCAATATATATTCATTATTTATTTGTTAATAACATTATTTTCACACATCAGTATAAGGATTTATAAAAAACTCATATAAAATTGTAAAATAATTAATTTATAACCCATTTTAGTCAGATTAATATGTCCAGGAAAAATTTAATTTGAACCCTTTTATATAAATATAATGACCCAGAAATTTTGAGGGAAATTCTTTCTTAATTTCTTTGTAATTTTAGGAGTCCGTAGTTTCTGACAGCACCTGATTCTGAGGCCCGGTGTGTTCAGAATCAATTTATGATATTTTTCGGGTACGTTCAATCAATGTACGTATGGGTTTTTATATATTTTGAACTGGTGCTCAGAATTGAAATTTGAGGGCATAGATGAACTCGTAGAGCCGGTAATTACTTATGGGGACCTTTATCGCAGTTTCATTTTATTTGGGTAGAAAGTTAATTTTCTGGTTGTTGTTAAAAATAAATAATGATATGTGTTTGATATTTTTATTTGTGGTTGGTGGTTTTTTCCTCCCAAGGGGAGTTATATGTGGGGCCCACACCCATATAACCTCCCATGAGAGGATATTTGTGAGGTGGGGCCCACACGAGCCCAAAACCTTCACCTCCCTCTCCCACTAATTAATATTCCAACACCTCTTAGTTAATTAATTGATCAACAATTAATTAATTAATTCAAGAGTTTGAATGTTGAAAATGCATGGAAGTATAATATATTGGAAAACCCTTCACATAATTTTGGTTTAGCAAATATCCTATTGTCGAGGCTCTTAAGAAACAGAAGAGAAGGGTTCTTCCCTCTATGACGAACCACAGAAGAACGGAGATCGTCTCCTTCAACCTTCGGCCTAGCCAAAGGAGAAGGAGCCACCCGCAAGGAATGCGGACGATGCACCATCCTCGGTTTCGTCTTCCTCAACATCAACGAGTTGACACCGTCTCCCCGTGACGCTGTTCTACCTTGACGCTTGTCCTCTTTCCGAGGCTCGACGACATGAAATGTAATAATCAAGGTATGGATATTATGTACAATTTTAATGGATTATAATTGTTCGTGTCCTATGTTGTAAAAATTGGATTGTCTTTGGCCAACTTCTACCACCTATTGCGGAGGGCGCAAGCTGAACGCACATGACCCGACAACCCTCCGACGTTTCTTGTTGTTGTATTTCGCAAATGGAAGAGGTGGTGATGGGAGAAGTGGCGGCCGTGCACCAGCCCCATGCAGAAGAACTGCTTCCTGCAACCGGGAAAGAACTGGCCGACTATAGTAGGTCCGGCCGAAGGTAGGAACTGCGGCGCCCCATGGCGCCGCACTGTGGAGAACCGCGGCCCACTACGTAGGAAGAACTGGCCAGCTCGTCGGCCGGCTGGGCAGAGGAAGGCTTTAACACCATGATGTCGTGCTGGATGAACCGCAGACTGCCCGAGGGGGCCACTTATGCCATGAAGGCCGTCCAGCTTCGCTCGGCCGGTTTGTGAGGGCGGCGCCGCTTGGCGACGCCAGTTCGGGCACCCCCCCCCCCCCCCCCCCCCCCGCAGACCGCTCGGCTTCGGCTGCTCGGCCAGCCAGCCGAGCCACGGCTGGCCAGGCTGTGCCATGCCGGGCTGGGCCACACATTTCATCGGGACGGTCCGACCCCTTTCAAGGTTGGACCCACCAGCCCACTGGGCTTAACAGGTCGGGCCCCTTTTAACTTAAATGCGAATAACATGAAGACCACACCTCCAATCGACATGCCGTCTGTGGAACTGGGACCCACCTAATGAGTCGGTCCTTCTGCAATACTCTAAGTGGGTTTTGGACAAATTTGGAAAATGTCCAGGTTCGGAACGAACATAATTTCAACCGGGACCTCAGAGCGGAAACACATATAACTTGAAGACCGGATGTCTGAGTGACATGTCGTCGACTGTGTTGGATTCCACATAATGAGATAGTTCTATTGGCATACTCGACACAGGTTTCAGATGTGGTTTGAGCATTACTAGGTTAGATTGTACCCGAAATCCAACCGAGCCCCTGGAATAGAAATGCTAATAACTCACAGACCGAGCATCTGATTGACGTGTCGTCTATTGTGTTGAGACCCCTATGACGAGGAAGTCCTTTGAGATACTTCCACGTGAGATTACGAGACACATGGAAGTATTGACCAGTACTTTGTGGAGCGGACCCTCCCAGAGATGAGTGTACGGAGTGCGGAGACCTAGTAGCAGTAGACCTGACGACTGCTTGACCAGTTCAACTCGGAGTGATTTGATTAGCCTGGTGGACAGAGCACCCGGTTTGGCGGCAGACCCACGGTGTACGGAGCACCTAGTTTGGCTGCATACCCTTGGTACTCGACAGGAGGAGTACCTCTGTAGGCTTTTATGGGGAGTGATACTATGTTGGGGCGGCAGATCCAAATCGAAGGAGTGCCCAGTTTAGCAGCAGTCCCACGGTACTCGACAGGAGAAGTACCTCAACAGTCTCAGGATTGTGAGTAGCGCCTCGAATTCGCGAAAGAGCCACTATACTCAAAAGAGGAGGCGTTCTCCAGCATATGTGGTTTCTTTTATGAAAATCCTAGTTTGAGCTGAGTCAATGACCTTTGTGTTTTCCTCATGATGGAGATGGGTTTCTTGACAACTTAGGTATATGTATGGGAATATACCTAAGTAAATGTTATCTGTTGATAAATTTTGTTGTAGTTTGTTCTTGTTTGATTTAGTGAGACCTTGAGGGTCTCTAGGTCCCTACTGAGAATCATTATACTCACCCATGTACGGACTATGCCTGCACCTCGTTGTGTTTGATGCAGATGACGGACAACGCTGATCATGGCAGAGTCTACGAGGACTGGACAGTACCCGGAGGTGGACACTCGGCATAACGACACATAGAGTGGACCCATAGATGCGGAGTACAGAGGAGGAAATCCATACCTACCCATGAGGTAGGAACTAGGAGGACGATCCAGGAGATGCTTTACTATTCAATTGTTTGTCTTTTCTGTTGTACTTTCTTTTAGTTGTAGCTGTACCTTTCTATTGGGCTTGTATTCCCAGCCAATTTGTACATTCAGCATGCTTTTTATACTTCTTTACTTAGTGTTTTCTTCTACATGTACTCTGGTTGTGTGTGTTTACGTTTTATAAAGGCAACACATTCCCAGTTATAGGGATTTACGCCTTTGGTGCCAGTCGCCAGCCCCTGGCCAATGGATGGCAGGCTAGGGGTAGTTAGGACACGGGCCCTGGGGGAAAGGTCGTGAAAAATTGGTATCAGAGGAGTCGTTTCAACCACAGAACAATGAACTCTGATATTCCCTTTATATGAAGCAATAATGTTAGGGGTACCATGTGTGGTATTCAGTTCAGGGAGTCCAGTGTTGGTGCGGCAGATGAAGTATATATACACCAGGACCCTGACTACTGATTTTTGACTTAGTGCAAGAAAAAACAGATTGCATGTGTGATTTTAATAGATTTTCTTTAAGTCAGCTCAAAGCATGTCATCTCACCAGGTAAAGTAATTTGACCGTGTCACATATGTTTCTTTTCAGGATGTCTTCACCTAGTCTATTAGTGTGGGTTCCAAGTGGAGATTGCGATGGTAGCCCACCGAGCAGCAAGGCCACGGTGCAGGGGCCCATCTCAACAGAGGCACCAGTGGTACCATTACCAGCTGGGCTACCATTATCCCCAGCCATAGAAATAGAGGGTGTGCACTGCTTGAACGCATTGCATGGGTCCCTGTGACAGATTCCTCTGAATTTTCCAGGTGAGACAGACTTTCAGATGGCTGGATACTAGTTGGAGTTTTTAGCATGAGATTTCCACATAGCTGGGACACCCGCTGGCTTGATGGTGTACCTAGTTGTTAGTCTCTTTCAGAGAGCAGCTGAGAGGTTGTGGAGCTAGATGGTCCAATTGTGTGATGAGACGACCTTCACCTGGGGAATCTTCGAGGGGTTCTTTAGGGTGGATATTATTCCAGTGACTCTACACATTGTGTGTGCTCAGGAGCTACTGCTCATTACGTAGGTCATTCCATCAGTATCCAAGTCATATGTAGGCAGTATAACGATGACACGGGGGTACAAGGGGGTTATAACTACTGAGAGACGACCCCAAGATGTGTTAATGGGGGTGCGGGGCACCCGACGCCGAGGAAGACCTGAACAGAGAAGGGTCTGTTATTACTGTAGGGAATGGGGTCACAAAGAGAATAACGGCCTGACTCCCCGCACAGTTAATCAGCAAGCATTGGAGGAGCCACCGAGACAAAAGAAGCATCGGGAGATTGAGCATCATCCTAGCGGTGGACAAGGAAGTGGAGAAGTTCCATCAGTGGATGGTGGTCAGAGCCATCAAGCACTACTACTCCCACCCCGAGGCGGTTCACCTCGAGCTACGGAAGTAGGTGGACATGAGCGGGACTAGTTCCAAGAAGAGAGCCAATTTTCATGATGTCTCTAGCTTAGTTTATATCATTGTTGTGGTTGCTTTGTGTCTTTGTAATTCAAGCTGCAGTAATAAAAGACACATGTCCTTGTGACATTTTCATTCCTTCTTTTTGTGTGGTTAATACTATGAGGTTCCGGTTAAAACCGTTGACTTGACCCTCACATTCAAGATTCATACTGTAGGAGAGCTAGTGACCACACACTGATGTCGACAGTGTGACTCGACCCTTGGAGGCAAGAGTAACAGTTCGATCTCTTAGTAGTAGCGTCGAGGCCTTACGAAGTTGTCCATGGAATGAATTAGTATTGTTCATGTCAGGATGGACTGTATTATGCAATGTGAGTGGATCATCCAGGGGATGAGACCGTATATCTCTTTTCAGAAAAGGAGAAATCTTAGCATATCTTACATATCGTAGGTGAATATGGGTGAATGTAGACTGACTTACCAAGTCGGCCAACTCCCTAACGACCAGATATGGTATGAGAAATGATGGAGAAGGTGAAAATCATCTAGGAGCGGATGAAGACTGCACATAGTAGGTTAAAAAGTTATACATATAGGAGACGGAGACCTCCGAAGTTCAACGATGGATACCACTTCATTCTATTGGTCTCACCTTGACAAGGTCTACGGAGATGTGGCGGAGGTGGAAAGTTATCTCTGAGGATCATCAGATCATTCCCGGTCCTCAATAAGATAGGAGAGGTAGCTTACCACTTGTCCTTTCCACCACAGTTGCACTGGGTGCACGACATCTTCCACTTATCTCAGTTGAGATGATACGTGCACGAACCATCCCACATGATCGACCAGAGAGAGCTAGATATCGATAACGGGGTGACATTCACTGAGTTTCCGATAGAGATTGAGGATCGACAGGAGTGGGTCCTGAATGTATGGTAAATTATTCTAGTGCGCATTCGTAGGCAGCAGGGGAACCTCAAGGAGCGAACATTGGAGCGAGATACTCAGATGCGTGCTCAGTACCCCCTCTTTTGTTTCCCTAGTGCATGTTGTAGATTTACAAGGACGTAAATCCCTGAGGTGGGAGTAATATAAAGACCCGGAAATTTGAATCAATTTTTTTTCTTAATTTCATTGTAATTTTACGAGTCCTATGTTTTTTATGGAACTTGATTCCGAGGCCCGGTGTGTCTGGAATCAATTTATAATGTTTCGTTTGGGTACGTTCAGTGAATGTACGTCCATGTTTTTTTTATCTTTTTGAACCGATTCTTGGAATTGTAATCATAGGGCACCAATGAACTCGCAGCACCGGTAATTTCTTAAGGGTACCTTTACCACATTTGCGTTTTATGCGGGTTGAAAGTTAATTTTTGGGATATTGTAATAAAGAAATAAAAATATGTGTTTGATATTTTTATTTGTGGTTGGTGGTTTTTTCCTCCCAAGGGGAGTTTGAGGTGGGGCCCACACCCACATAACCTCTCATGAGAGGATATTTTTGAGGTGGGGCCCACACGAGCCCTAACACTTCACCTCCCTCTCTCCTTAATTAAAATGACAACACCTCTTAGTTAATTAATTGATTAAAAATTAATTAACTAATTCGAGAGTTTGACTGTTGAAAAGGCATAGCAGAATAATATATTGAGGAAGCTATAACATAATTTTGGGTTGGAAAATATCCTATTGTGGAGGATCTTAATAAATATAAGAGAAGGGTTCTTCCCCCAATGAAGAACCACCGATTAACGATGATTGTCTCCTTCGATCTTCAGCCAAGCCAAAGGATAAGGAGCCACCCACAAGGAACGCCGACGACGCACCATCCTCGGTTTCTTCTTCCTTGATGTCAACGAGTTGACACCGTCTCCCCGCAACGTCGTTCTACCTCAACCCTTCTTTTATATTCGTTGTTCGATGACGTGAAACGTCATAATCAAGGTATGTGGATTATGTTCAATTTTAATGGATTAAAATTGTTCTTGTTCTACATTATAAAAACGTGATTGTATTTGTCCAACTGCTACCTTCTAACGCTGAAGGTGCGGGCCGAACGCACATGAACGGATGACCCTCGGATGTTTCCTGTTCTTTTATTTTGCATATGGAAGAGGCGGCGACAGGAGAAGCGGTGGTCTTGCACCATCTTCATGCGGAAGAACCGCGGCCCGCAGCCGCGGGCCACTTGACCGCGAAAGAACTGGCCGGCTATAGTCGTCCGGGCCGGATGGAGGACCCGTGACACCCCACAACAACGCACTGTGGAAAACCGCAGCCCACATAGGGTGGGCTGCATCGGTGGAAGAACTAGCTGGCTCGTCGGCCAGCCGGGAAGAGGAAGGCTGCGACACTTCGGTGCCGCGCTGGATGAACCGTGGCCCACCCGAGTGGAATGCTTGTGCCATGAAAGCTGGCTGGTTTGGGAGGGCGGCCACGCTTGGCGCCACCAGTTCGGGCAGAACCCCGCCCCCTCGAACCACTCGGCTAGCCGGCCGGTCCGGACCGCGCTCCTCTAGGCCAGACCATGCCTTTTTGTCTAGACTACGCCATTTGGGTCGGGCCACACATTTCATCGTGCCAGTTCGACCCCCTGCCGGGTCGGACTCGCCAACTGTGGGTTGACCCAACTCGCCAGCCCACTTGGCTTAACGGGTCGGGCCCGTTTTTACTTAAACATGAATAACATGATGACACGCATCTGATCAATGCACCGTCTGCAGAACTAGGACCCTCGTGAAAAGTTGGTCATGTTGCGATACTCTATTTGAATTTTGGATGACTTTGGAAAATGGATGGGTTTGGAATGAATGTAATTCCAACCGGGCCCTCGGAGCGGTAACACTTATAACTTAAGGATCGGTTGTCTGATTGACATGTCGTAGACTATGTTGGATTACACTTGATGAGACAATTCATTTTTCATACTCTACACAGGTTTAAGATGTGGTTTGAGCGTGGCCGGGTTATATTTTACCAGAAATCCAACCGGGCCCCTAGAAAAAAAATGCTACTAACTCCCAGACTGGGCATCCGATTGACACATCGTATGTTGAGTTGAGAACCCTATGAAGTGTAGATCCATTGAGATACTTCCACGTGAAATTATTTGACACATGGAAGTATCGACCGGTTTTCTCTTGGTGCGGACCCACCTAGAGACTAGGGAATGGAGTATGAATACCTAGTAGCTGTAGACCTGATGACTGCTTGAGCAATTTGACTTGGTGTGTTTCGATTAGCCTAGTGGACAGAGCCCCCAGTTTGGCGGTAGACCCACGGCGGGCGGAGTTCCGGGTTTGGCAGCATACCAACAGTACACGATAGGAGGAGTACCTCTGTAGGCTATTAGGGAGAGCTCTATTATGTTTGGGCGACAGACCCACCGCGAAGGAGTGCCCGATTTAGTAGGAGAACCGCGGTACTCGACAGGAGGAGTAACTCAGTAGTCTCAGGTTAGTGAGTAGTGCCTCAGAGTCGTGATAGGGCCACTATACTCGACAGAGGAGGAGTTCTCCAACAGTTGTGGTTTTCTTAATGAAAATCCTGGTTTGAGCTGCATCAATGACCTTTGTGTTTTCCTCATGATTGATATGGGTTACTTGATAACTTAGGTATATGTATGGTCATATACCTAGGTAAAGGTTATCTATTGAGAACTTTCCTTGTGTTTTATACATTTTGGATTTTGTGTAACCTTGAAGGTCTCGGGGTCCCTACTGAGTATCGTTATACTTGCCCCTGTACGGGATATGACCGCACCTCATTGTTTTGGATGCATATGAAAAACAGCGCTGACCGAGGTAGAGTGTACAAGGACTAGATGGTACCCAGAGGTGGACACTTAGCGTGACAGCACACGGAGCGGGAAGATAGACACAGAGTGCAGAGGAGGACATATGTACATACCTTACTGGTAGGAACCCGGAGGACGATCCATGAGATGCTTCACCATTCAACAGTTTGTCTTTTATGTTATACTTGCTTTCAGTTGTAGATGTACCTTTCTATTGGGATTGTATTTCCGTCCCCTTTGTACTTTTATCACGCTTTTTATACTACTTTACATAGTGTTTTCTTCCACTTTTACTATGGTTGTGTGTGCATTTATGTTTTATAAAGGCAACTCCTTCCTAGTAATAGTGATTTACGCCTTTGGTGCTAATCTCCAGCCCCTGGCCTATGGAAGGCAGGCTTGGGATAGTTATGACACGAGCCCTGGGGGACGGGTCGTGACAATAAATAATATCATCAATGAAATAATTTATGAATGATGGGTTTATAGGTAAAAGAGTAAAAATAATAAAACATTAATACATTTTAGATGAGGGTGTAATGTATATCCCTTGCGGCATTTGTGACTTTTTAATAGAAATAATAAAGAAGTATAATCCTAAAAATTAATTCTAAACAAAATTAATTTCCTTAAATGAGCGATAAAATAAATTTATATCTCAATATATTCACCAGAAAAAAAATACACCTATTGAAGATGTAATATATCTCCAAAATGAAAATTTAGATGAAAAATATCTTACCTTAAATTAAAATCACTATGTACAATATTTACCAAATTGATAAATTATATTTATTAATTATCTCTATTTTTAAGATCCATTTTCATTTTATTTAATTATTTTATTCAATTTTATTTCATAATTTAAATAACCTTATACAGCTAATAATTTTATTATTTTTATATTTGACATTTTGTGATGTTTGATTCATAATTTCAAATCAATTTTGGTAGGTAGGCCAAGGTCAAAAGGGTAATAACCCCAAAATATATAAAAAATTATTAATCAAACTATTTTTATTTTTATATTGAAAATATAATTTTAAAAGATTTAATAAATGTAATACTTGATAATTCAATCAAATAGCATCGTGGAGGTGTTAGTCAACATGTATACACGAGCCACTTTATCATTTTATAGATTATGGATGAATAAAAATGTATATAATATTTCATCATTCTATAATTATTATAATTTATAGGTTAAAATTATTAATTATTAAATGTATTGTAATGACCATTTTATGTGTGGTGATCAGAAAATGAAACAAAAAACATCGTGGTGGTGGAAGTTCGCACATCGACATAGGAATTTTTTTTATTTCCCCTATGATGGAAAAGGAAATTAAAAAAGATGGTTTCATTAGAATAATATAATATGAATATAATTATGATATGTTTCTTTATCAAATTATAAGTTTTATAAAATATTTGAAGGAGGTGGATTGAAAAATTAACAAGATAACATTAAATTAGATGTTCTAACTCTTCTTTGAAAAGAATCGTTTTTT
The DNA here is from genome assembly GCA_963277665.1 of Viscum album. Lineage (NCBI taxonomy): Eukaryota > Viridiplantae > Streptophyta > Magnoliopsida > Santalales > Viscaceae > Viscum > Viscum album. The sequence goes on along the minus strand of OY728133.1, from coordinate 1,156,026,593 downwards.
ACACCGTAATGCTTTATGGATAATATTTTTGTTATAAATGAATCTATAAGACATATATATGAGTTTTTTCTATGTATTTGGTATGATCCTATCCCATATAGAAGGATCAAATTTTTTCATGTATTGAGGGGAATAATACCTTCTTTTATAGAGTGATGGGTTGAAATTTTGTACTTATAAGAAATACTAATATATAATATGCCACAAAATAAGATAAAAAATGTGAAAAGATAAATGTATTCAAATAAAAATTATAAAAGGTCTATTTAAGGTCAACCAATACAATTTTGAAAATTTTATCTATCTTTTTAAACAATATCATTTGGTTCCTCCAACCAGTTATCCTTTTGAAATTTATCAAGGCTAATAAAATTAATCAATCAATAAGCATCTCAAATAAAATTTAAAAAAATAAAATTGGAGCATACATAGACATGTAATTATAATTTAGATAATTTCCCATTATATATTTTTTCATTTTAATTATTTTATAATTATTTGAAAAAATATTAAACCTTAAATACAATTTAAACTAATTTTTTGGAATGTTAATAAAATTAGAAACTAAATAAATTGATATAAAAATATATTTTAAAAATAAATGCTATCACTCTTCAATTAAAAATATTTATTTAAAATTAATTCTTGTGTGTGTAAAATTATTTCAAAACATATTACTTTTTTGGCTCCTAAAATTATATACATTCATTTTTATGACTTCATCATGTGTTGCATCAATACTTCATAATTATTCACGATAATTATATTATCCTTGAAAATGAAAAATAAATATTCATAATGAAAAAATTATTATTCATCAATTTTAACATCTATATTAATTATTAATTAATTTTTATCTATATATCTATTATTATAACATAATAAGAGAGAGAGAGAGAGTTAAAATTGTAATTACAGTTATAAAATAAATTATATAAATGTCCTAATCAAAGGAATGATGGAATATAATTCAATATTTTATAATATATAATTATTTTTAATAATTAAAATCATCCAATGATATAATATCAATTTATTTTTGTATTTTTAGTGCTCATCCCAATGTTTTAACCATGTTTAGCCCATTTCACCTGTTTCAATGATTATAAACTTTTACAATGGTTACTTTTATGTTTAACAAAATATGAAATGAGACATACTAAATAATTTATTACTGTGATTTGAAAAATTTAATATTTTTTTTCATTTATTTTCCATATGTGGTTAAACATATCTTAAATATATTCTTGTTAAAATTAATAACACAATTTTTGAAATATTTGTTTTATTCTTAAAAATCATGTTTTACAAAAATACTTTTTTAACAAAATCTTTTATATTATAAATTATGACTAATTAAAGGGTTTTATGACTAATTAAAAAAATAAGTCTTTACAATAAAAAAATATTAAAAGGGAAATTTGAAATTACTTTGATTAAATGTAATGAAATTACAGTTTTTCAAAATCAGTTTTTTTCACTTTTTTACCTATTAAAATTTCATAAAAATTATTAAAATTATCTTAGTATTATGTTTCATTTAATTATTATAAACATGTTTTCATTTTAAAAAATATAATATTTAAAATTTTTAGAAATCAATCATTATATATGCACATAAAATTTGATTAAAATCATTTTTGGGGAATATGTATTTTTGATGAATAAAATGAATTATTAATCATTCAAAACATATTACGTATCATTTGGTTAATTTTATTTTAATAAAAAATGATCTATAAATTTCCAAAAAAATAAACTATGGATAGTACATATCTAACTTTTATAAAGTTAGGTTCAAACATCTATCATCTTTAAATATACCCATTTTGATCAAGTACGGTCTTATTTAAATTGAGTTGTTATTTCATAGGACTGAATCAATAATTTTTTATATTTTATGATATAGTTACTATGGTTCATATATGAAATACTAATGGATTGTTTTTAAGGATGTTATTCAAATATAATATTTTAATTTTTTATCACTGTACATTTTAGGACCTGTATATCATGGTGTACAAGAAATTTTATATAGAATTGTTTTTCGAACAACCCATCAATGAAATTGAATTATAAAAATTATAAATTATTTATTTCAAAATAAACTTATGATTACATAATAATAAATTGAAATATATATTTTATCCTATAAATTAATTTCAAGGTTAAGACCGTAAATTATAAAATATCATAAATTAAAATACCTCTGTATTATAGATACATTCTTAATAGATTGAAGAACAATACTTTAATAGGTTAGTGTTACATTCTTTATATGAGAAAATTTATTTATGTAATTATTTTACAATCTATATTGATATTTTATGATAATATTTTTACTTAATTTCATTACAATTGATATGATATATTTAATCCTTCATTTATGCTTCGTCCAGTTCATAATTTTATTGCATCTCTTATTCTACGAAATTAATATTAAAAATGATTTTAAATTCTAATGAACTAAAATTTACATTCAAAATAATAAATGTTCCATAAAATCCTGAATATTAATTTATAGATACTTTATCCTTTTACACATATCATTACATGATTTTAAAAAAAATTAAATATAAAAATAGAATCTAATGATAATAACGAATTTTTTCATGGATGATTGGGTATATAAAATTGAAAACATGTGACTAAATAAAAAAATTAATTATTTTACATTGTTTTCATTATCCTATTATTTTTGGGCCCATAAATCATTAAAAGATAACATAGGGATAAATTTAATATAAGGATGAGATAAAAAACCCAATAGGGGAATGCACATTAAAATAATGGTTAGAAAAATTGTCAGAAGGAATAAAATAATGATATAAAAAGAAATGGAACATGAAAAAACATAATGAATCATAAAATGTGATCATGTAATCATTGATTCATAGTAATTATTATGAAAAATAAAAGTTGAATTTATCACAAGTTGAGGATCGTTGCTTATAGATGAGCATGAGTCAATGCTTGTTACATATTGAGGTGAACGATCAATGATACCAACAAGACCATTGCACATAACATCTCATCAGACTAAACTTTTCCCAATGAATTAGATATCTATATGGCAGCCCCAATTAAGAAATGTTGATGAATATTCTTCCTACATAATAATAATACATAAATACTAAAACCTAAATATAAGGGTTATCCATAGATATAATTGGGTATCATAATCATGTCAAAATAAAAACAAATCATCATATAAAAAAGTTTCCATTAAATAGAGGAATTACAGCATACATAGACATTAATATAATAATATAGGAATATAAATTGATATGTAATATCAAACTGATGTGAAATGAGTTTTTATGAAACTCTACCAATAAAACATTTTTGTACAGTTTGACGGAAAACTATCAAGATTCATTAAAATGGAAAAGTAATAATTGTTTGTTTAAAACTATAATTGAACCAAGTGATAATCTCATAATAACATAATTGATTTTGGAAAATTAATTTTGGATTAGAAAATATTATATAGCGCACGTGATAATGGGTATGACTTTGGAATGTTTCTATAAATCTGACTTTTTTATCGGGAACAATTGAGTTGGGAACCTTTAAGAAACATGAATATCCCTGAAAAATAAGGATGAATGGATCATGATAAAAAAGTCTAGAACATATAAAAATCATTTCAATATGTTAATAACTTAAAATATAATTTCTGTTGCATAAAAAGATAGGAAGAGTAACTTGAAATAATAAGGATGGTTTGGGTGGATTCCCATACCTTATATCTGAAACAATTATGCAACTGATCTGAATATCTGGAATAATAAAATTAAGTTAATTTTTTTAATAATTTTAGGACCATTTATACATGTATTTGATATGTTATAATTTTATTATTTTCATTTTTTTCCAATTTTTTGGGTTATGAAATTCAATTTTATCATTTGGGAGCGTTGATTTGCATGGTTTTCATTATCAGTTTACATGTATATGATTATGAAAAATGAAGGTGAATGAGGGTAGTTATAAAAAAGAAAAAAATATGATATCAATGGTCTTATATAATATTTAAATTCAATTATTTAAATAAGTGAGTATTATTAATTGGATAAATCATTAATGACAAACATTTTGATTAATTTAGCATTTTTATTAGAACAAACTCATCTGGTTTTGTAAATTATTATCATGTAAAAATTTGAATAAATAACATTAAAGAATATATAATACATATATTAAAATTTGGTTCAATTAAAAAAATGGTATCATTATCATCCTTGATGACGATATTTAAAGAAGAAAGCACATTGTCCATGAAGGTTGTAAATCACCACCTAAGGGATGATGTTTTAATTTTTAATGTAAAACATATATGATAAGAGATTTTATCATGAATTATTCCATCAACACGATAAAAATACAGTAAATGTAAGATAAAATATTTGTCATTAAATATGAATCAGTGGAGGTGAGAAGAAAAATAGAAAATTATATAAATAGTAATGAAATTTAATGAAAATATTAGAGGGTTTTACATCTTGATTCCTTCATCATGAAATCTGCCGTAGAGAATTGGATTTGTTATTTTGTTAACACAAGAATATTCACAACATGGGGGAGGGGTTTGGAAAGTGTATTGGGAAGAATTTACACAATGATCAAGCAGTGAGAGGTGGGAGAACATATGTTAAGGGGTGCTATTTATAGTGGAGGTGGTGTTTTCTGATTATTTTTGTCAATATTTTATTATTTTTCTCAACAAAAGAAATAAGACTGATTCATGCATAAAAATACATTAATGGGTACATGTGAATTATAGAAAATGGAAAATTACTTCTCTCGGGACTCAACCATTAAAAAGTAATCATTTATTAATATAAACAATAAATCACTGTATTACACTAATCACAAAAAATTCATGTATTTTAGAAAAATAATAATAAAAATAACTAAAATATTTTCAACTGGAAGATCTCAAAAATGAACTCCATTTTATGAAATTAAATTTCTATATATCAAAAATTTAGTTTTTAATTAAAATTCTCATTTAAAAAAGAAATTACAAATTTTAAAATTAAAACAGCTTTTCTATAACATTGAAGAATTTATTAACGTCCCTTAAAATTATATTATAATATATAGACATAAAAACAATAAATTATGAATAAATTATATGAAAACAAATTTTATTTTAAATTATTAAATTATTTTTAAAACTATAATCAAAATTTTATGACTTCTAAAAATACTAACACATGAATAATAGTTTTTAAAATATTTACTAACTTATAGTATTATAAAATTATATAATATTGTCACATATGAGATGGAAAATTTTTATTTATAATTCTATTGGTGAGATTACTATTAAAATTTAGTTTTTATTATTTTTATGGGTCCCAATACCATATTAAATATCATGTTACCCTTTAATTCGTTTAGGTTCCTTAACATCTAGAAATTCCTTTTATTTCATTAATTCATCACTTATAAGGTTTGTACATTATTATTAATGTGATTTTTTGTGATTATATTTTATGATATAGTAATAATAAGTGTGATTCATTCATAAATGTTTAAGGTTGTTTCCTTATTCCAAAATTATAAAATTTCACCCCTGAAATAATGTATTAGATTCTAACTGCAAAAACGTGTGCGAGAACATCGCGATCCTCACTAGCTCTAGTTCCCTTGTGGCCTCTTTATACCAAGGGTTCAAAAAAAATACATTTACCAGGTGAGTAGTCTTGTAGTATTATAGATTATCTCCATGATCCAAGATCTTTACAAGTTTCCCCACCCAGGAATGATCATTATCCAACTACATCACCTATGTAGTCAATACATGTGAAGGATCCAGTATTTACTTCCTCATTAGGGATACATGGAATACATCCTATTCCTCGGAAATCTTTTATGGAGTTTCTATTTGATATTCCATAACTCCAACACAATCAATGATTTTTAATAGGCCAATGTACCTGGTATATACCTTCCCTGTATTCCAAAATCAAATGATCCTCTTCCATAGAGATATGAAGAGGAATACCATGTCTCCAACCTGAAACTCCATGTACCATCAACATTAATTGGATAACTATTTTCTCATCTTTGGGCTATTTTGATGTAATTATAAATAGTTTTCACCTTCTCTGCCATTTTATCGACCATTTCAGGTCTTGAATCCTATATTCACCAAATTCATCATTTCCTACCGGTGTTTTGCACATTTTCCCATAAAGGACTTTATGTGGACCCATTTGGATGCTCAAGTGAAAACTATTATTATAGTAGATATCTACTAATGGAAAACGTTTGTACCACCCTCCTTTTGGTCCCAATGAACATGCTAAAAAATTTTATTCCAGTGTTTGCATTTCAAGACTTATTGTTTATCATTTTGATTATGATGGGCCATACAGACGTTCATCATTGTTTTTAGAGCATGTTGGATATTTTTTCGGAACATGGTGAAAAATCACAGATCCCATTCAGATATAATATATAGTGGAACTCCATGTTTCTTTACCTCTTACTTGATGTATAACCATGGTATTTCATTTAGTGATCTTTACTCCCCAATTGCGATAAAATTACTTATGTTTGTAAGATGATCCATGAAAATCCATATTGAATTTTTTCGTCTGGTAGTCTTAGGAAGTCTATTGATAGAGGGAATGGTGAATTTTTTTCATTTACATTGTGTGGTGGATAATTGTTGTATCATACTTTTAGAGTTATTCCTTTCATCCATAATATTATAATATACTTTGAACTATGTGGTTTATTCAGTGACCTTATTTTTCATATTGTACTACCAACAGATCTTTTGGAGATATCATCACATCTTTGGGATCCATGGGTGAATAGAGAATGTTGGGAAATGTGAGTCCTTCAGAAGATCTTTCTTTGTCTATGGATTGGATTGTAATGATAGTTGTCACATAAATCTTACAAATCTATCCTCACCATTCTTAAATGTGATGAATGTCTCATTCCTGATAGCTTCCACCCTTTTCTGAATCACATAATTTCACTGAGAATACTTTATCTTCTCTATAAGGGAAGGTTCAGTAGTAATTCAAGAAATTATTGATGATGTTCCTCCTTTAATTATTCCCATGTAAATTATTTGTATGTCTAAAAAGATTGAATCTTTCTCAATTATCATCATTGATAATGATGTTGGATCCTATCGACTTAGATAATCTACAACCTTATTTTCAATAAAAGCATGGTAGTGGATTTTGTAGTCATAATCCATGAATATTTCTAACCATCTTCTCTAGTTTATATTACCCACATTCTGGGTGAATATATTCTTAATATTATTTTGATCAATATCTCTCTCACCATTATACCCATAGAGATAATGCCTCTATATTGTTAATGAAAAGACCAGAGCGTCTAACTCTATATCATGTATAGGATTTTTTAAACGAATTTTTAACTACATAAATGTGTTGGCTATCACTATATCATTTTTCATTAATTCATAACCTAATACTTTCTTTGAATGATCATTGTATTCCACAAATAGTTATCTACTATTTGGGTGTGTGGGTACTGGCACTATGATAAACCGCTTTTTTAGCGCCTTATATCATTCATCACATTTATGAGACCAAAAAACATCACTCCAATCTGTGTCATCTTAGTTATAAGTGATGAAAATCCTGATATTTTCTTCCAAATTTTTTGATAATACCTAAATAAAATATGAAATTAGTAGATCACAGTTAATGATTTTGGAATGGCCCACTCATTGATTGCCTTTGTCTTGGAAGGGTCCACAGATACACCTTTTAAGGTGATTACATTCCCCAACAATGATACATACCCCTTCCAAAACACCCATTTACTCTATTTTTTATAATTTATCTCCATATATTCAAATTCACCTCTGGTTCATCTGTTCTCTTTGAGTATATTAGAATATTACTAATAATGACAACCAAATTTCATTGAGGTAACCACTAATGACCCTATAATTAAATGCATGGAAAAGTTTGGATCATTATTGTGCCCAAAGGGAATCACTCTGGACTCATAGTGTCCATACCTCATCCAAAATGTAGTTTTGGGAAACCTTCCTTCCACACTATTAATTGGTGACGCCCAACTATTGTTCCGCCTTAGAGAAATAATTGGACCCATGTAACTGATCGAACAATTCATCTATCTATGGTATGAGATACTAGTTATTTATCATGTTTTTATTGAGCTCACTGTCATCAAGGTAGAGGCTCATTGATCCATCTACCTTCTTAATGAGTAGAATCAGTTCACCCCATGGTGAAGCACACTTACATATAAATCCATTTTCCATATTCTCTTTTAATTTCTTCTCCCTATCTTTAATCTAAATAGTGGTGATTCTATAAGGTGACTTTAATATAGTTATAAAAACTAAAATAATTTAAATTTAGAACACAAACACTGGGTCAGGAAGAATACCAAGAAATTCCTTATGTAATGCATCAGTTTAATCCCTTATGATGTGAATATCATCAACAATTATCATCTCAATTGTCTTAATCATTTTATCAATTTGTGAATTATCATAAGGTACTAATATCCAAACCTGATAATATCATTCCAAAATAGAATAATTTCCCCCCTTACACCAATAAATGGTTGAAGGATGCTTCAGGATGTGAAGTGTGATCTCCCTTTCTTGATAGTAGAAGTTATATTTCTAAAAAGATATGCATTCCAAGACCAAAATAAAATAAAACTCAACCAAAGGATGTAAAAAAGATTTTTTTGGAGGTTTAATCCACAAAAATTATCCCAGGAGGGGTTATGTAGAATGGATAAAATAATATACCCATTATTTATTCATAGAGATAACTTAATCTCCAAATTATGAGGTGGTGTTTGAATAGTTCATCTAATGTTGATAAATATGATGGAATTCATAAAAATGGAATCGAATAGTATGTTTATTATTATTGAATGAATAACTATTGAACACATCACCACATTATTGTTTATATCCACATAAGAAATAGTGTTATCATAAGCCCTTCATTTTATCCTTGGACATTGTTATTGATTGCCTAAAAAACATTAGTTTTAGGGTATTGTGTTGGAAAATTCCCAGATTCCATGTAGTTGTAACATTGCACTACTAGCTAGGCATTGATAATAATCATCCTTCCTTACTCATTAGGGGAATTCTTCACATCCCTCTGGATGTTTTTTGATAGATGCCACATTCTTCAACATTTGAAGCATTTCTTTGTTTCCTTTATATAGCTCCACAGATTCCAATTCCCACAGTTTTGATATGTGGTATATTCGATCATTTTTCATAGTGGGATTTATTTACAAATCCAAACATATTAAAAACTATTTTCCAATTTATTCCCCATGTAAAATATACAATTATGATTCTCTAATATCCATTACAACCATGAAGGCATGCCTGATAATATCACCATAACTATCTATTTCTCAAATCACAAATGTTATTAGTTGGCCCGACTATAGTCCATTATATAGGCAATGAGCCTTTTATTTATTGCTCATGAAAATACTAAAGGTGTATCTTGAAATACTCTCAATGTTTTCTTTTTATTCCAGGATAGACTCGTCTTTCTTCTTATTATGTCTATGTAAATCTCTTTTTTTCATGAGATGGTTTTTGTGGGGGAAATATTTATTGATTTTTTTCATAAATTTCTCCCAATCCATAGAATCAATTTTCTCTCGAACCAAATCTGGTAACTATTAAAACCAATAGGTGACCTAGTTTGTGACATGTCCACAAGGCCTTTCCCTATCCCCATAGGTTTAAAAAAGTTCCCAAGTATCATAATTATCTTTTTGTGAATGATTTATCCAATTATGGATAAATAATGAAACAAAAAACAATAAATAAATTGAATCTGAAAATTCATACCAAAGAAGAATTAAATGAAATTAAGAACTGAAAACATTGGTATAAAAAATACACAAGAGGTTCATAGATACATAAAAGTAGCAGAAAAACATCCCAAGGAACACTAGAATACAATAGTTCATCACCCATGAGATTTTTCTACGACACCTCCACAAGCCAATGATAAATATGAATGTGTCAATGATACTATATATTTGGAATATCCCTAATCACTAGTAATATTCAGGCCCCATGTACCTTATATCATAGTGTAAAGTAACCATGAAAATATTTTTTCTCACGCACATGCCCCTAGTAGGGAACATACCCATATCTTAGTGGTCCTAAATCAATGAAATTATCATTTTGTTGGTGTTTTCAATATTTAACATGCTAAGTGATGCATGGACTAAACCTCTCCTGATCACTAGCATACTAGTACACGTTCGCCCACCAAGATACCCATGTTTCCCACCATTGTGCTCAAACAATTTCGACAAGTTAAGAAATGAAATTTTTATATAGACAGACCATTTTTGGTCATACACACTCAAAATAGATTCTATAGATTATTGTCACCATTTATATAACTCAATAAACCATTTAGAATTTCAATAAAACAATTTCAAGGAATATAACCAAACACTGCACATAAAATTCATCTAAAATCCCTCATTTAAAACCAAATTCACACCAATATTACAACATACAAGAATTGGAAGTAGAAAAACACTTTAATATTACCCTATTAGGAATTATAAAACATCCCAAAATGGTACTACATGAAATGCACATTTAAAACAGATATTTTCATACAAAAATGGAACATAAAAATCCATTACTTAACAAATGCCACCAAAAATAATTTTTCCATCAATAAAAATGATTGAGGAGTTGGAAAAAATATTAATGAAGTAAGGTTAACTCATATATTAGATCTTACACATGGAATCACCTATCATGTGTTGCCAAAACACAAAATATTTGTGTGAAAGTTCAACCACACAACCACCACACTATAAGGGAGTTAATACACCACTAAAACAACATCATTAGGCCACATAACACAAGATCAAACCCTAGGTTCGATGCCCAACTTTTTGGACATTAGGAACTTCCTGAAAAATGGATGAATCCCTCAGTAAATAGGATGTGGAAGGAAGGAAACCAACTTGATATATCTTGATGAAATCTCCCCAAATACAAAAATAGTTTAATCTCCAAGTGGCCAAAATAGATAGAGAGGTTTGAATGAGGGTTACTAATTTATGTGGGGACTGAAATGGGGTAAATGAGAAAAAATGAATGATTAATGAAAGAAAAAAATTGCCTTCACAAATATAGAAAATTTGAGCAACCTTGAGATATTCCACCCCAAGCTGCGATTAATATGACCTTCAAAGTGGAAATATTGATCATGGGAGAAGCTCCTATGGTTTTTGGGATGGAGGGATAGGTGGAAACTATGAAATATAAAAAATTATAGAGATATAAATGATCCAATTTTTTAAAAAACAAGAAATGGGCTCACGAGTTAGCCTAATGCTAGAATAAATCACCCAAACCCCCTGCCACTACAATGAGTTCCAAATTAGTCCAAATGGACATAGTAGTTTGAATAGGTCATGGGAGGACAATTGGGAAGTGGAATGGATGAAAAATGTTTAAAAACGAATTATTTATAAAATAATCAATTTTTTTTAAATCTAGAAATGGGTTAACAATTTGGAGAAAATCATGATGAAAACATCTCTTCCTACAGAAAAACTTGGGAACTCCAACAAACAAAGTATTTATAGTATTTACATAACGAATACATTTAATAGAAGTCATGGATATGAAAATTCTCCACACTATTAAAAAATTTCACCCTTGTAATGTCATCTTGAAGACTGATCAGATAAAAGTAATAGAAACTGATCTTCGACCCAAGACTTTCGATCCCATATCTCATGCTCATCAGTCCCATGTTTCTAGAGGACCTGAACCAGACGAATATTCTTCTGTCAAATAACATTTTATTGGGAGTCCACAATTTTCACCAACTGCTCAATCAAAGATAAATAGGGCTATATCTCTAGTTCTTCCCAATTTAAAACGTGGGACAGATCTGGGTAGTTCTTTTTCAACTGGGAGACATGGAAGACGTCATTAATGGATGTCATCCGAGATATAAAATCCAACCATTTTGCTACCATTCCCATATTATTATTTATTTCAAATGTTGCGACTTACCATGACATCAACTTCCCCTGCGTTCCAAAATGATGATGGCCTAGATGATGGGCCGCTTTCTAGAATACCCGGCCACCCAAAAAAACTCAATATATCAACACCTCTAGTACACATAAAATTTATGAAAACTCTATGATGTCAATAAGTTCTTCATATTCAACATGACCTTCTTTGATATATCTTGAATGAGGCACAACACTAATAATCATTCTCACCTACCTCATCCCATCACATGGGGGACCGAAAAGGACAACCATAGAGTGCCTCAAAATGATCTATTTGAATCGTGGATTGGTAACTATTATTATAAAATAATTTAACCAATCCAAAATGGTTTTCCAATGAACCTCCAATGTCCAAAACACTTTCACATTGCACGTCCTCCAAAATCTAATTATCATGCTCTGTCTGACCATCAATTTAATGATGGAATGTCGTGGTCATTTTAATTTGAGACCACAAGGACTTCTAAAGGCATTCCAAAAACCAAGAATACAAACAAGGGTCTCTATCCAATACAACATTAAATGGAACACCTTGAATCATTACCACCTCCGGAAGATACAATCGATGTAACTCAGCCACTGTAGTTTAATCATTGATCCTAATGTAGTGGGATGATTTGATCATACAAACAATTTAAAACAATATGGAATTTTTACCCTGAGGTGTACGAGTAAAACTAGTAATAAATTCCATGAGGACCTCTTTGCACTTCTAGGTAGGAATGGGTAATGACCATAGAAAATCAAAGGTCCTTTGGATCTCTGCATTGACCTTCTAGCTTATATAGAATATCGACACAAATTCAGTTGTTTCTCATCTCAAACATGGCCACTAAATCATCCAAAACACGTTTTAATACATCTTGGTGGAACCATAATAGACACTCCACTAATACTAGTGGAAGTATTGCATCACTGCCCTCCACAGAGATGACAAAACTACAGATCAGAACTTGAAGAAAAAGTTCCCCCTGGAAGACAATAACCTATTAGAAGACACCTCCCCACCTTGATTAAATTACCTCAACTGCTGAAAAATATCATCACTAGGCTATTCTTGCTGGATCAACACTAAGAGATAAATAGTCAACTGAATTCTCACCAAGAAGGAACCTCTACTATGCTCATTCTTCTCCACATGCATCTAAGAAAAGTTCACCACCGGAGTCCACTCATCACTAGACTTCCTCAAGTCTTGCACTAGTACTTTTCAACTCATAGATTCAACCACCACCATTCCCATTCTTGGACAATGTCAAAGTCGAACCCCTACGAGTACTTGATTGAGAGGTTCTGCCTCAGATTGAGATCCTTCTATGAGAAGATGTAGGTAATGATTTTTTATCAGAGTATCCCACAAACCATTCCCCAAAGTGGTACTGATGCCATGTATTCAAATAATGAAAACCGACTAATAACTCTGAAAAGTGGGTTGGATAATTCTTTTCATGTGTTTAGAATTGGATAAATCCATATGACACCATGTGATCACCCAACATAAGCACACACCCCAGGATCATTCCTAAAGCATCATAATTAACCACATACCCATTTTCCAGCCTCAGAAATAATAAGCATGGGTGAGGTAGTTCACACAGCTTCAATTTCTCAAAGTATTTCTCACACTCGGATCCCCATACAACCTTCACCCCTTTATGGGTGAGCATGATAATGGGCGATGCAAGTGGATCCAAATCCTGAACAAACTGCCTATAGTAACCAGAAAGGTTGGGGAAACTCGTGATCTCGAACATGCCCTTAGGCTTCTCCCATGAAATAACAACACTGATCTTATCAGGATTCACCAAAATCCCATACTTCTAGATCACATGCCCCTAAAATGTCACCTCCCTAATCTAGAAAGTGCACTTGGAAAAATTTTATAAAGGAAATTCTCTCACAAGGTTCACAAAACAATTAAAAAATGATGTTCGAGTTGCACCGCTGATCTATAGTAAATTATGATTTCGTACATGTGTACCAGAATTAATGATGTGGGGTACTGGTGGAATACCCTATTTAGGAGTTCTATAAAGACCACTGGATCATTGGTCAATCCGAAGGGAATAACCAAGTACTCAAAGGGGTCATATCTATTTTGGAAGTCTATCATTGAGATATGATCCACTTTCACCCTGAGTTTATGGTAACCTGAATGAATGAATATTTTAGAAAACCAATTTTCCCCCATCAAAAATCCAAACTAGTCATCCATTCAATGAAAATAAAAAAAATTCCTTGATGATTTCCTTGTTTAGAATCTGGTTATCAATAATCAAAAGATGGGGCAGTCAACCATCATCACAAAAGGAACGAGTTTGGAAAAAGAGGAGACGTTTAGTAGGATGAATTCTTTGGATTATAAATCATCATGCTATATATTTAATTACCTTGGCTCGGTTGGGGATATACGATACTAGATAAGATATATTGGTTGTGTTATTGGTGCCAAATCAATTCAGAACGCCACATATAGTTGTAGAGGAAGTCAAGAAAAAATCATCTCGGAATAACTCTAGAGACTCATCCACTACATTAGGTAGTCAACCTTTAGGAGCACACCCATAATCCATTTGCAAGAGTGAAAATAACTGGAATAAAGGATTCCCCAACTCTTGGAGTGGTGGTCCTATGCGACATGATCGAGGATCCCATTCCCCGTGGAAACTTAGAAGACGCTCATCCAATGTCATTAAACTAAACCACCGCCTATAACAATAATTGTACACTTGAATGCGTAAAATCCAATCCATGCCATGTATAATGTCATATAGAAACATACCTAGGAAAAGGGGGACCCAATCCATCTCAAACCCTAACATATAAAAGTCCACACGATGGTCACCTTAGACCGTACTACTTCAACCTTCCCAGTGGTGTCACCAACTCCATCACAAATGACAATATCTCTGTTGGAAAATTATAAATGTTTGTGAAACGGGTAATAATGAATGAAATAGATGCACATCTATCAAAAAAATCATCCAAAATAGAAGATTCAATCCCAATGGTACACCAAATTATTTTTGTCCTACCTCTAATCCGATTTGGGCCTGATCCACAACATTAAAATTCTACCACTCTACTTGATAACGATCACTTACCTATGGTTATGCCTTGAATTTGCTCTTCCCAGAACTAGCTCTACCCAAAATATTATTCAACACTTCCTCCATGAATACTAAACGATGATCCCCCCTTCCACGACACCTTGGACTGAGATGGAACTCTTTTGGAAGCAACATATCCTACCGTACTGCGGAGTAGACATGCCATCCTACAAAAATGCTACATATGAACCATTCCTCCACACTAATAACAAGGATTTGGTGGAGATGATCATTATGGTCAAATGTTCCCTGGCCTCCCATACTCGTGGCACACAAAGAACCTCACAATAGAATCCACTAATGAAAACTCCCTGGAAAGTGGGCCTAAGATGCCACCTCTATTCATTCCCTTCTCATAACACTTCCTTCCTTCCCAGAATAGCTGTCACAACCAATTTCAGACACATTCCTATAAAAACCAACCCCTTTTATGGTTTATCTCCATGATACATGACAAATCAACCACCTCTGCATAGGGTTTCAACTAGAAATGTTAGACTTGGGGACAAATATTTAGCCGCAAACACCTCACAAACTTTTGGGCCTTTATCTGATCATTAGACACCATTTCTAGAGCCCATAAGACCAATATAGAAAAAATGTTACCATAGTGTATCACTGAAAGGTCCTAGTAAACTCGCTCCATATAATATGGAGATATAGAATATTTCACTACATTATGGAATTACAGGTAGTTGAAGGTAACCTTGAAGTCATTCCATCTCATCGGTTCATGCTTACCAGATTGAAGCAAAAATTCCCACCACATTCATCTTGGTCCCTCTTATAGAAAAAGGTAAAACTTCACCCTAACCTCCTCAGGTATGACCAAGAATTCAAAAATTCACGGCATATTTTCAATCCACTCCACTGCTTCCATGGGATTTGTGCTACCGTAGAAATTAGGAAGCTAGTTTCTCAAAAACTCCTTGGCTTCGTCCTTCATAGGACTAGGTTCTTCTTCACTAGATGGGGAATGAGAAATAGAAGGATTCCCTACTTGTCCAAGATCCTGGACATCCAAGACTACTGGTTTCACCAACCTCTGATCAATCAGTGAGGGATAACTCTCTCTAGCATCCTCATGTGGGTGTGAGTGATATTTCTAGGGAGGAATGATGGTACAAAATGAAATAATCTCAAAAGCAAAAATATGTACAAAATTTAAAAATCGAATATAAATAACCCAAACACATTACTACTATAAAATATAAAAGTACTTCACCCCACCTCATATCCACGTGCAGTCTATAGCCCACACATCTCACTTTAAAGTGAAGTCAAACACACATTTCAAACATTCCAGGGTGGCTCATGTTCTTTCACAAGATATGTGGGACATCCACTATACTCATGACCAAGACTACATTCCCCAATAGACCATGCTCATGACTACTACGACTCATCCAAATATTACAATATAACATGAAAAAATTAACCCCGCATCTGATACCATTTTTCCGCGAACCAAATATGGTCTCTATTATAATTAGAACCCAAACTGGTCTACGGAATGTCATAAATGTAGTTTCCTCTCCCCACAATCTATCACAAGTTCTCAGGTATCATAAATACTTATTTGGGATCGATTTACCTGAGTATGGATACATAAAACAACAACAAACAATGAATAAACTGAATCTTTAAAATCATGTCAAACAAGAATTATATTAAATTTATAACTGAAAACATGGACTCAAAAATACAAAATAAATCCCAAGATAGATAAAAGTAGTAGAAAAATATTCCAAGGAACACCACAATACTAGGGTTCATCATCCACGAGCCATCTCCACAACACCACACCATGAAGAAAACTAACAACCCGAACCGCCATCACCCAAGGTCGTGCATTTACCTGGGTCAAACATGATCATATATAATTACACCCAAGGGTGTTTGTAATTTGAGAGCCTGATCTTAATATTATACCTCCCAAATTATCCATATGGTACACATTACAAGATAAATAACATGAAACATTTAATAAATATGAAATTGTTAAAATAATTTCTAAAGAATAAATATTTAAAATGTAAACTATTTTTAAAGGATGATTTAAAATGAAGAACACATTTCAATTTAAAATTTATGATACATAATTTTATAGAAAAAAAACCACAATCCAAAAAGAAAAAGCGAAAGAGTCAATAAGAACTAATCTTACAAATATCCCTAGGCACTTTTATGTTTCAGGCCTCATGTACCTTGTATATCAGTGTAAAGTAACCATAAAAATATTGGTTCTCATGCAATATCCATAAGTATGGAACATACACATAACCTAGTGGTGCGCAATAATCATCATTATATTGTTGTTATTTTTTTCAATGTGTTACATGCTATGTGAAACATGGAAAAACCACTCCGGATCCCAAGCATAATAGTACACGTCCACCCAACTGGATACCCAGGTTTCTTCCTCTGTGGAAAAAATGTCCATATATTAACAAATAAAATTTTAATATAAAAACACCATTTCTGGACAAACGCACTCAAAATATTAGCTTTACATGATTTTCACCATTTATATAACTCATTAAAGAAATTTTAATTTCCATAAAACATTTTAACATAATATAACATTACATTTCACATAAAATCCATCTAAAACCCCTCTTTGAAAACTGAATTCACACCAATACTACCCCATACCCGAATTCACAACATAATGTTTTTTAATAAGAGCCTCCTATGGATTATAAAATATCCCCAAAGGGTAAAACATTGACTGCACATTTAAACCACCCATTTTAACATAAAAAGTCACATAAAAATATATTTCTTAACAAATTCCACCAAAAATAAAATTCACAAAAAGCACAATTATAGAGGTGTAGGTTAAAAATAGAAATGAAGAAATGCTTACTCATCTAGTAGTGCCTATACAAGTAATCACCTACCATGTGTGTCAAAAACACCAAATCCATGTGAAAATGTTCAACAACACCACCACCTAACCAGAAGAGAGTAATAATGAACATAAAACCCCAATATTAGAACAATAAACCAAAGATCAACCCACGGGATCGAAGATCAACATTTTGGACATTAGGAACTACATGAAAAATTGAAGAAGCCCTATGAAAATTGCAGGATGAAGGACAGAAACCCACATAATTGAATGATCTTGAATAAATAACCCCAAATAAACTGGTGGATGAATTTACAAGTATCTAAATATGATAGGAAGGTTGCAATAAGTCTTGTTAGGTTATGTGGGGGTTGGAATGGTGGATGAAGAGTGAAAAATTAATGATTTATGAAAGAAATAGATTACCTTCTCAGATCTGGACAATTTGACAATCCATGAGCAATTGTTTTGTAATTCATTATCAATATGAGCTTCAAAGAGGAAAAATGTAACATGGGGGAATTATTAGGGATTTAGGTGTCGACTGAGAGGTAGAATCCTTGAAAAATGTTTAAAAATGAATGATATATGAAATAAATATTGTTTTAAAAAACTGAAAATGGGATCATGGGTTGGGCCAATGCCAGAAAAAATCACCCAAACCCACCATGATAATGAGTTACAAATGGGTGAAAATGGATACCGTTGTTTGACTATATATAGTGAGGCCAATTGGGATGTTTAATGGGTGAAAAATGTTATGATAAAAAATGTGTTACCAAAGAAACAAATCTTGTTTCTAAATTTAGGAATGTGATTACTGTTTAGCGTAAATCAGGATGAAAACACCCGATTCTCAAAGAAACACACGGGAAACCCTCTAAGAGAAAAAAATATTCGAATTAAATAAAAAATCACATTAAAATAATTTCTAGATGTGACAAATTTCTTTATCTGCTTCTCATTTTTGACCAGTTCCCACAAGTGATTATCTTTCCCATTATAATGATAGGCAACCAACACAAATTTTTATTCTCTTGAGAAATAGAGGAAAACTAATATCTTATCAATATAGTTAATTAATTGTTCCATGAGGATGGTATCATAATATCCACTAAATATGGGAGGCCTTTTCTGTATGAAGGATTCGATGCAGAGATCCCCTTTCCAAAGAGAAGGAGGGTTTTCCACATGATTCACGTTATCAATCATAACATGATCCAGCTAAGTATGTAATATAATAATGTTTTGGGAAACAGTTCACATCAAATATAGAATTTAATTTGGGAAATAATCTTATTTTTTATTAGAATGGTTGTTGGACATGTTCTTCTATTTCCCACTATTATCTATCAAAAAGAAGGTGTTGTCAGGGTACTTGATTACTTTGATAATAATAATATAAATGAAACTTTAAACATAAAAGGATAAACTGTTAATGAAAAATAATATACTAACATGTGATTCCATATGTTTCAATCAAGGTTATCCATTATCTATTTCTAGAAATATGTTCTTATGGACATTTTCATTAATCCCTCAACAATTCTTTTTAATAATCTAATGAATATACCAATGAATATCCCCAAGTAGTGTCAAACTAAGTGTTCATTGAGGATCATTTTCATGTACCATGTTACCCATAGATAGGCCCAAAACACCATTTTAGAGTTGTTACTCCTGGGTATATCAATTCCAGAACAATTATGACTTATATTATCAAGACATGGATATATTTTATGGATAGAATGTATACTCTATAGTAACCCGAATTTAGAGTTGTTTTCTAATACATAGTACTATCTATAGGGTTCTAACTAATCTTCGCTATTCATAGTCTCCAAAAATTACTAAAATTTTCTTCTGATACAGACTATGGAGACCCTAGCCCTTTACAAATAGAATTTTATGATATTAATCTTAATTTAACATCTAATCAAAGGACAATTATCATTATGTATTGTGTCTTGGAAGACTAGGTATATTAAACTAAAAACATGTGACTAAATAAAAACAATTATTTATTTTACAACCATTATAAGATCCTAACATTATTTGAGCCCTTACAGCTACATAAGATTTCTTGGGCTTAACATAAAAAAAGGATTATCTAAAAATACAACTATGGGAGTTAACATTTAAATAAATCTGACCACATGTGTTAGTAGGTATTACATATTGATATACAAAGTCATGTAACATGATTGAACATAAGGAATCGTGACATGGGATTATATAATCATGGATTAATAGTAATTTAGAAGAAACATAAAACATGAATTTAGACTTATTTTTGGCTCTTTGAACAAAATGGAGAACATGTCAAAGCTTGTTGCATATAGAGTTGCTTGATTTAAGGGTACCACCATGACCATTGCACAAAATGTCTCATTTGACTAAACATTACCCAATGAATTAGAGCTCCATCTGGGAAAATCGTTCATAACATATTCATGAATATTCTTTTCATATAAGAAACATACATAAGTAATCAAATATATACATAAAAGTTACCCATGGATAGAATTGGGTATCATAATATTATAAAAAGCACAATAAATGGATAATAATCTATGTGTCCTTAAAAGAGAGGAATTAAAACATACATGGATATTCATATAGGAGTATAATTATATATCTAGATAAGTGATGTAAAACATAATTGATGATGAATAATTAAGAAACTTTAGAAATAAATCATTTTATTATAGTTTATGGAAAAATAGTTATGATTCTTAATAATGGAAATGGAATTTTTTTTAAAAAAACTTGATTGGAACAAAGGTAGTTTTTCATGATAAACTCAGTAAGTTAGAAAAATAATGGTTCTTTAAAATAGATAATGGAGCACAGATACGTATTTGTAAGAATTCATAAAGTTCCACTAATCCTGGCTTTCTTATTAAGAATATATGAGTTGGGAAACATTAAAAAAAATATCCCTGAATATAATAATCAATGGATCTTGATATATTAGTTTTGAGAATATATAAATCATCAATAGGGTGTAAATGAAAATAAAAAGGAATTTAATTTGAATAAAAAGTGAGGAATAGTTACCCAAAATAATAATAGGTGGTTCAGGTAGATTCGATTACCTTATGTTCGAGATGATTATCCACCCAATATTAATGACCTCAATAATGAAATTAGAATAATTAATTAATACGTCTGGAACTATTTATAAGTGATTTTCTTGGAATAAAATAGTATGTTCATTTATGTTTATGTGTGGGTTTTGAAATTCAATTTCATCATTTGGAATCATTGATTTCATTGGTTTTCATTATCAATTTACGTGTACATGAGTGTTGAGAGTTACGTAGAATGAGGATAGTTGACCCAAAATAAACACATATGTTATTTATGGAATTATATAATATTAAAATACATTCTCTTCTATAACTGATGATCATTCATTATAAAAATATTTAATTATAATTGTTTATATTATTTTGTCATTTTTTATGACACGTAACGCATCTTATTTTATATGTTATTATCGTGTGTAAAAAATGATTACAGTACATTAATTAATATATAATACATATATTATAACATCATTAAACCAAAAAAATTATTTAATAAGAATCCTTGAAGATTGAATTGAACGATGAAGACACATCATCCATAAAGGTGGTAAATTTGCACCTCTCGTATGGTATTTTAATTCTTAAAGTAAAAGTCAGTGGATATGAGCATTGAAGAAGAATTATTCCATCATGGATATAAAATTATAGTATATATAAAATATTGTGTTTTTCATGAAATATAGATGAAGTGAGGTGAGGAGATAAAATGAAATGAAAGGAACATGAGAAAAAATTGAATGAAAATGGAATACGGTTTTACCTCCTGAGTCCTTATAATTGAGAACCTCCATTAGGGATGGGTTTTGGTGTTTTGATCAAACCAAAATCTACTAGATGAGTGGATGATGTTTGGTATCCGTATTGGGAATAATATAGAAATGTATTCAGTATTGAGGTGTGTGAGGAGAAGAGTTGGTGAGGGGTGACATTTATAGTAGATGAGGGGGAAGGCTATTTTCTCATTATTTTATTCAATATTTTAATACTTTATATAGACAAGAAATAATTCTTATTCTTGAAACTAAATATAGTAATTTGATCATGATAATTTGAAAAAAAATATTCACTTACATCATCCATGACTTAATCATTACTAAAAAATTTAGTTATTTTCTTATACATTAAATTATTGTATTTCATTTCTCACAAAACATTCAAGTATTTTATAAAAATCCAAAAAATTCAACCAATACATTTTTTAATGTGTTTAATTAAAAATTTAAATCTATTAAACGAAAAAAAATATGAATATTATAGATCTAATTTTGAATTACATTTATTATCTACATGGAAAATAGTGATTTTAAAATTAAAATTTCTTATCTAACACTTTGGAATAAATAATTAATCAACCAAATTGTCTTATAATATTATAACATCAAAACCATAGTTTTTGAATAAAAATTATTAAAATCAATTTTATTTTGAATTATTAAATTAATCATTAATTTATAATTAAACATGTATTACTCATATAAATTTTAACACTTAATTAATAATTTTTTAAATAATTATTTACTTATACGATTATATAATTATATCATATTTTTACTTATACAATGGATAAATGTTATTTATAATTCCATTGGATATGTTACAAATTATTTTTCTGGATTAATATTCATAAGTTTAATATTATTATTCCAAAGATCAAGGTATTATTTTATCGGTGTAGACTCCATAACATCTAGAAATTCAATTTATTTCATGAAATATTTACTTATAAATGTTGTATCGTGTTTTTAATGTGATTGTATGTGACTATATTATTTTTCACATTTATAATAATGGGATTTAATTAATCATGGTTTTGGGTCGTTACATTATTCATAATATCTCTATCTAATAAAGAAATTCAAAAACATTATTATTATTTTTTGAAAATATTAAATATGGAGAACTATGTCTTACATATCCAAAACTGCAACAATAACACCCAAGGATTTACTAAATAATTTCTATAAACAACTAACCTATAAAATATTAAAAATATGATAGAATTAAGATAAATCTCATAGGATTAAATTTTTGGATATAATATTCTAATATGTAGAACATAAAATTAATCTTCCAATAACATTAATCACTCATAACTTCACATACCAAAAAGGTATATTCCATAATCATATAATCTCCAAAATATGAGAATATTTTCCATAAATAAAATAATCACATTAAATCCATAATACAGTCACATATGAATTGATGAAATAACTGATAATTTATTTTTCATGAAAAATATCTTAATATCAAAAAAAAATTCTCTTTTTTTAATAGGATAATGTTCAAAATAAATTGTTCTTTTTAAAAATATCATTAATAAATGACTCATAAAATTTTATCCAAACCATGGTAATCTATATATCAATTCATATCCTCTAAAAAATGAATAACTCTTTCTCCCAAATAAATATAGCTACTTCAATATCAAATATCTACTTAACCATAATTGTTATAAATAATTTCTTTTTGAAATAATCAAGGTACACAGAATGAGATTACCCTTGGGGGTGAATCATAGAGTGAACTATAACTAACAATTCTAAATCATTCCTTTAAAAGTTTCATGTTCCCATAAAGGATAATGACCTTTCAACATTGAGAGAATCATTTTTATTCATTTTGGATAGATATTCTATAGATCTGTTGAATTTGTTTCTTTGAATTCAAAAAGTGAATTTGAATATGTATGTTTACTTGGTTCACCCTCATATAACTACATTAAAAGAACATGCATCCATGATATTCCATGAACAGATATCACTATGAATCTCATGTAATACAAATGATTAGTCTAAGACATACCATGCCCATTTTCAATGGCTTATATTCTATAGAGATAACTCACTTCTTCACCTACCTTATATGGATCACTGTCAATGGAATGAACTACCATATTCTTTTTTCATTTTCTTATTACTCTAGGATGAAACCACAAATAGAATATTCACATATAGGACACATCATCACCAACCTTAAATGAATTTTCAATAATAGGAATATTCTTTACTAATTTTCCTTTTACTTCTCCTTCATGATCTTTGAAAATTCCCTTGATGAGGAAATTTTTCATTCAATAATATTTCTAGAACAACAATCACTTTTTATTACAAATAATGAAACACATTCTTGGCGGTTATAATGCTCTATAATATATGAATGCTCATTACTCAATTATTTATATTCCATCGTGGCGACGAACCAGTTTTAATCTTCTTGGGAACATTTGTTATGTCAATCAAATGTTCTCTCTCCCTACTTTATCTCAATATCTAAATATCTCTAAAGGTACAGAGTTTCAATTTTCCTCATAAATATTGATCATCTTATTTGGATTTTTTAATATTATATCATCCTTATCTCACATGATAAGACAGTTTCATTAAGGGTAATAAATGAATTTTTAATCATTTAGGAGTCTATATCTAATTTCTATGAATAGAAATCCATGAGTTATTTTCTTATCTAAAATTAATAACACATAGGTAATTCCCCCATATACTCAATATGTATTCCTATATCAGAAAATTCTGAAAGCTATTGAATACCACAATTATTTTAAGAGTCATATATTTATCCTAAATTTTCCATATGTCATAGGTAATGTATTGTTATATTGGAAGGATAGGAATTCCCATGGTAATTTATATTAATAATATGTCTTCTTTACAATATGAACTCATATAAAATATAGAAAAAGAGTATTTAATTCAATATTATCATTGTATTTAGAGTTAAATCACTTTATGGACGCAATCAAAAAAGCACCATGAAATGACATTTTCCATTCATTTATAGATAAACAAACACTTATTGTCATAATCTGGAAGATTTGGATGATGTAATATCCTAATATAATATCGTATCTTTTGTTTATACAACTTCAAATGTTTAAGATACAATGTAGCCGAATTCATTCATCCATTATTACCAAATAATCATTTCATACAAAGTTGTTTTAGCCACATAACTAATTTTATAACATCGATATTTTTTTCCACATAGCTATTTTATGTTGGAATTAAGGCCTGATACCATTTTTGTGAATATTGATTTATTATCACATTGATGTTTTACCCAAAAACATGATTTAGACTAAAAGCTATGTTTTTAGGTACCTGATTACTATATAAATCACAATGTTTATTTCATTTGGAATGTATAATTCCATAAATTACCCATAGGTAAGATTTATATCATTACACTGGAAACCTACATGTTTATCTCTAATTGATCAATCAATATGTTTGGCCTTCTTCTAAAATCTTTATGAACATAATCAGATCATAAAAATTCTCCATGAATCATAAACATGGTCCTTAATTTTGGAACTATAAATTTTTAATATAAAGATTTAAATATATTGTTCATATTTATCGTCTGATTTCATCAATATTATTGTAATCAAATCCAGATATATTCATTGAGATTCCAACACACAACATCTTCATCAAACTTGAAAAATCATTCTGACCAACCTTGTTCAAGGTCCAAAAATAGATTGTAAAAAAATTCATCATAATGAATTTGGGATTTCTAAAAAACTCCCCCATTGTATTTATTTTACAAGACAACATTAATTTTCTCCTTATTATTTGCTACCACAAGTTATGTATCCTATCAACCATAATAATATCTTTTTTTTCACCCATGAATATATCTATATCCCACATTTATTATCAATAAAAAGGTTCTTTCAAATGAAAAATGGTTTCCTCAAACTTCCACATATAAATATAAGAATTAATTCTTATTACTTCTATACAAAATGGATTGAACGTAAATAGATTCATTTATTATCCCCCATTCATAAAAGATTTTTTTTGGAATTCTCAACTCCCCCTTTATGATGTCTTACTAACTCTTATTTTGGGATATATTCTCTATATTATTCAAAATAGATACATTATATTAAATAATACTCATGTCTATTAGGTAAAACCTTTTAAAAATGATAATGAAATAAAAAATATCTATTAATTATATATTTTCTGTAGAGATCCATTGAGTGATTTTAACACTTTTCACATAAGATGCCTAGAAATCCTATAATCAGGCAAACGTAGAGCTCAGTGTAGAATAAAAATATCTTATTCAGAATATAATGGTATTCCATGACACACATTAATAACATTAAAATATACATATATAATTGACTATTCATATTTGAATAGAAACTAAATAGTCTACATCATTCATAATAATCCATTATTACCAGATATTAATGTAATTGTTAGTGATAAACTTACCAAATGATTTATAATTTATAATTACTGAAAACAATTTGACATCACAAGATTCAAGGGCTATACATGTTGAAAAACTGATATAATCTATACACCCTACATTTATATACTGCATATACTTTAAAGAATTTACAAAATGAATGATAGTCGATAATGTCAAGAATAATTCCCTAATATTTATTTTATCCAGCCACCATTATTTATATCACATGATGTAGTCAAGGGTGGGGACACCCCTCATTGGGAAAATTATTACATATAAAAATTATTTGGACATCCTAAAATATAAATTTGTTAAAGTCTTATTCTATTTTTTATAATAAAATAAATATGTGATTATATTTTTTTACATTTTTGTTATTGTTGTTTCCGAAAAATATTCTACCAATTTGAATCGTGATTCAAACATAAAACCTAATAACAATATTCATAAACACAAACCTGGGATTCATTCTATATTTTCATTATTAAATTTTACCTAAGAATGCATCTTTAGTATTAATATATGTTAATATAAATAAAAATCAATTTTAATTTTGAATGCACCTAAAATAACTATTTTAATGTAGTTGTATTTTTATCCATATTTCCATTATTCCCCATATACATGGGTTTTTATTTTATAATTATTCATTTTTTTCATATTAGTAAACCCATGGATTTTATTCCCCCTCAATTATAAATCAACTACACAAATAGTTAGAAAAAATGTATCAAAATGGGAGAGGGTTCCCTCAAACATCCTCATGTTCAGTAAGTTGGTGAATCACTATCAAAAAACGTTTAAATTTTTTTCCATTAACATTAGAGTACAACTTTATATCTGATATCGATTTCATAGTATCTATCTAGTTTTCATAATCATCGAGTTTTTCCAATGTCACACAGTATGACTGTTTTTGGGATTCTTTAACATAAATCACATCATTAACTAAAAGATAATGATTATTATTTATCTAAACATTATTACATCCTATAATATCCCATGAAGTACTATCATTATATTCAATTATTTCCATTCATTGGAATTTACCATTCCCATGGGTCTTCTTGGTTCTATAATTAGGTGACTTAATTTCTTTTTTACATACCCTTTTCAATCTATCCAATATTTTTGATATTTATGGATTTATTTTAATATTTTATATACTTTAATTTATTAAAAGGAATATTCTTCATATAATTATTCTCATAAATTCTCAACACAACTAATTTCCATTTTCATGATTATGGAAAGCTTCCTTCATTCCCATCTGAATGTCCTGAAAACAATCCACATTGCAAATTATTTAATGTAAAAATTAATTTAATGACACTCACACATTTATTTGTTCCCTCTTGACTCATAATTGTATATTTTCTTATAGATCCATATCATTTGATATATCCCCCTTAATTAGTATAAAATCAAACTGTATGTCCATGAATCCCTCATATGTAAATTTGATGCAATTTATAACTATGCCCAAATATATTTTTCATATATTATTTTTGTTCCCCAATTGTGATTATTTCTTTTACCTTCACAACATTATCCTTACTTGTGAATGTTCAAATCAATGTTCCTTCTTGTTTCTTGGTGGATTTTCCTGAAAGAAAATACAACTATTAACTATATAGGATGATAATTGTGAGTTTATAATAAGTCAATTTTTTACCATTGATGTGAAATATTTAACAGTACAAGAATTTACAATATTTTTTTTTAAGATAAAATTAATTTCATTGATTTCTTATAATGCACCCAACACAAGGTTTAAAAAAACACATTTTAGTAAATTTTTTCTCTATAATTTAAAAATTAATTATTAAAACTTTTAAAAATTTATTTCCCAAAATAAACTTCATTTCTAAAATCATAATGGAAGATTTATCTTTGGGTTAATTTGTAATATTTTTCTAAAAAAAATTTGCTGATGAATAGTGAAAAATAGAAAGTTAGTAGAAAAATCAATTTGTTTTAAATAAATTATAAGGATAATTTATATTTTTAATAGATTTTAAAAACAAAATTATATATCATTTATATCTATTAAAAAAATGTAATTTATTCATATCATTTTCATATTTAATGTGGGTATTAAAACACTCTAAACATTGCGACATGTTCACTTTAAAATACTTATTTCCCATCACGTCTACAAGATTAATTTTAAATAAATTTTTAGAAAAAATTTAAATTTAATTTGAATAAATATGTTCCCTCTTTATAATAATTATAACTTAAATTTATAATATGGTTTTCTTAATTTCATTCCAAAATGAACGGAGAAAACAGTAAATAATATTTACAATTTTTAAGGAAAAAATTGATTTATCAGCGGTCAAACTGAAAATATAAGGTCTAAATTTCCCTATAAAACTTTATAAAATTATTGGATATTGATTCATAGACCTTGAAACCTCTAGGTTTTCATAATTATATATTTTGGATCCTTTTACCGTCATAAAATAATAGTAAAACTCAATCTATTTAAAAATAATGTGTGTGTCTTCACCCAACATATAAAAGGCCTCAATACTCTTCCCTTATTCCCTCCATAAAACCAATTTTATTATGCCCTGACTAAAACAATTATTTCCATAAATTCTATAAAATCATCATATAATCCATATTTATCAACTAAAAAAATCCTATGATTATTTTGTAAAAACATATAAAGGTTACCTAAATTATTGGTAATGTTCTTCTAAAAGAATTTTAATTTTATTTTCATCTCCACCTTATTCAATTCCAATTATACCATGATCATATAACTTCCGCATTCCATTCTATATACTGATTATTTT
Source organism: Viscum album (assembly GCA_963277665.1). Taxonomy (NCBI): domain Eukaryota; kingdom Viridiplantae; phylum Streptophyta; class Magnoliopsida; order Santalales; family Viscaceae; genus Viscum; species Viscum album. The sequence goes on along the minus strand of OY728133.1, from coordinate 1,155,997,408 downwards.
TTTATTTTTTCGATATAAAATACATCCTCACAAACTTCAATCATGTTGGTTATGAAATTGTTGATCGTGTGTGTGAAAAACTACAACCTCATGAACCGATGTTGTTCGCTCTTCCATTACAACATCTCAATTTTGGTAATAATGATGGAAATACAATTTAAATAGGATATATATATGATATTTTTCATATTAATATGTATCTATAATTACTTTATTACATTAAAATTTCTGAATTCCTTTTTGTAAAATTATGATAACATCACTCATGAGTACGGTGCACTACCGACTCACAATATTATGTTATTTATTAACACTTTATTTGGAACGCATAAATGATGAGTTTAATAAAAATAAATGATATAAATTACATAAAAAATATACTAGAATAATAATATACTGATATATAAATTATTTTTATGTCATTTAATATGTCAATAAAATAGAAATATCATTCATGTGTACGTACAATATATCGTCTTCATAAACATTGTGTTTCAATTACAATAACATAATATTATAGATTTCACTAAATAAATATAAAATTAATATATATAATCTTTTTGTCATGATTATTATTCTGTATAAGATTTAAAAAAATGGACTCAGAAGAACCAAAATTCATATAACAATGTATGAATGAGAAAATAAGGAAAATATAACTGTAAACTATAAGAATAATGAATCCTTAATAAAAAAATGGAGATAAGATATTATTGAAGCATTGTATATGATATTATAAGTGTTAATATGGTTATATAAATATTTGATAACCTTTTTAAACCCATTATAAAATATTTTATGACATTTTTAACAAAAGTAAGCATAATCGATGATACTTAATTTCTATTTAAATTATATTGAGGATTATCTGTTATTATGAACCAATTTACTTTTAGTTTGTGTATATACTACCATTGGACATGTATTATTATGAATAATTAATTATTCATGGTGTTTTATTATTAAATTAATTATTTCACATATTTTGATTTTTCTTTAAAATCATGAAATGGTAATAGTTATTAAACAACATTGGATTATTTTGTGATTGTTAACATCCTCTTGAAACAATCACTTTATTGTGATAAATTTTCAATGGAAAAAATCACTTAAATATACACATATTTTCTTGATGTATGTGATAATTTTTGAAACTATACACCATTTTTAAATATTTTTTTAAATTCAATTTTTTTTCATTTATGAGGGAAATACTGATAAATCATTATATTTTACTCACAACATATATTTGATTATAAGGAAAATTATTCTGGAATTTAATGTATTATTTTATATATGAGGAATATTATGGACTAGTAGTGATGGGGGGATGAGGCTTTATATATATCATCAATTCATTAACAAATATAATAATAAAATTCATTTGGACAAATTAAATTTTTTACTACATGTACTTTTAAACGATATTATGGAAGGTCATGACTATATAGTTTTTCATGTTCATCAGACATAACTTCTAATAATTTATAATTTATCCCCTTTATAATTTAGTAATTATTATTATCTATGATTTCTTTATATTACATTATAAGCCTATTCATTTCATTCTCATATTTTCAATTAAATGGTGTTTTTTTAGTTACTTAACTTCCCATACTGATTATTCCCTATCTGGTTATTTAATTAATGATGTGGATTAATCATAATGTGTTTTATGTAATATAGAATTTCATATTGATGTTTACATATCTAGCCATGATAATAATGTTATTTTAATGGAATTCATATTTACTTCTCTACCATTCAATATTGGTTAGGCTTTTTAGATACAACTTTACGTTACCCATATTGAGCATTTGTGATAAGCCTTATTTTTCATAATTTATATATGTTTTTTAGATTAATTATTTGAATGATATTTCAAGGATTATTAGAATTCACATTGGTAAAGTATTATGTATTATTTACAATTACCTATCAAAAATGTTTTTAATGTTTTTATCTGGTTCTACCAAATAGCTAAACTATTTGGTCCATCAGCAATTGATTCTCAATATCTATGATATTGTAATAAAGTAAGACAAATTCTATGGGATACTAGGGTTATGATTGAAATTGTTTGTATTCAATTAAGATTAATAATAACCATAATAACTACATTTATCATAAAATAGATCAGGAAACTTTACCTGGTGAAAGAATTTTAGGTTACACATGGAATGAAATTAATACATTTTTGTGATGAAGATATTATGGGTGTCATATTAGAAATAAATTCATATATAGATTCTAGATGTGGATATGTCTTGGACAGAGATGTAACCAGGTTTAACAAACCAAAATACACTATAATGATATGAACTCGATCGGAAAATGGTCCACAAATAATGTCCTTTCTTCACACCTGATTTATCTCTCTGAGGGATATGCATAAACATATTCAAATTATAATTACCACAAATTATGATGGATTATAAAATAATGATATCCCTAGAGAAACTGTTTTCTATAATTATGATATTATAAATGCACATTTATTGATTTTTAATATCCTATTTAGACATAGAAATTATGATCTAAAATATTATGGTGTAATATGGAATATTTTTTTCAATTAAAAATGGAAACTATAAAGAATGAGTTTATCAATACTGATTTCCGACATAGATATTAACCTACTAATGAATCCAATATAACCAGTATTGATATAATTAAAATTGTGTCTATTTTATAGAATGATAAAATGTTTATAAAAAACCATTCCATGATGGAGAAAAATATTCCAAAATTATATTATCATATAATAGTTTTTTTATGTTAGAAATACCCATATAATTACATTGAATGGAATGATTTTATAAATATTTTTTTCAATAAATATTTTCCACATAAAAACAAATTATTATGAAGAGAAATATCCATTTGTTAGAGAAATATAATTTTAAATTTTTATAGATTATGAGGATACATTTACAAGGTTTACACGGTTTTCTACAACTTATATACCCATCATAGATTGTATGTATTAACATTTATTCGAAGAGTTGAATCCAACTATCTAAAAGGATATCGTCTATTGAACAATTTTTCTCATTTGATTGAATATATTTAGGTCCCATAAAAACATAGAAGTAATCCTCTAGATATAATATATTTAATTTAAACCAATTGAATACAAGGGCTTCTGATCATAAATAATATGGGAATGTATAAAAGAATAATTGAATTAATAGAAAATTTACATCATGTGAAATGATTGAAAATAATGACTTTGGGAAATTCTTAAAGGGATTTGGAGTTTGTTATTGGATTAAATATATAGATAACTGGGATCCTTAGTGAAAGTGGATGAAAAAAACTATTATGTCTGGTGATACAAATTTTACGATATAGATATAAATTCAAAATAATGCCCTGAGAATCAAGGGAATCCACCATATAAGAGGAAAAAGTGAGATGTCCATGCCCAACTGATCACTATAGATGAGTTGGATGTACCCAAAAATGTTGGGGAAGGTAATTGGATCCTATATTAAAATTTAAATATATATATATATTTATATATATTTTATTATATATCCTGATACTCCTTTAACAAAGCTTACATGAAATGGGTATTTTTTGTTCTAAAAAAGGATTGTGAAAAATGTTTTGAATCACTAATTAGGTCGATGGTAAATCGATCGATTGTTTTCACTACCATCTATGAGGGATGAATTTATAATATATTTTAATTCTTAAAATATGAGACTTGGATTTGTACTAAAGTAAAATTAAAAATTCATTCCACATATGAATTGAGGTAGTTAAGGAATAATGAATATATTTATCCATCCCATTATCCTGAGATTGATGCAACAATATTTTCCTTGAAGATATAAATACATTATCTGCATAGTGAAATTTATGAGATATACACTATTTAAATTGTCTAAAATAAATATTCTCATTGAAATAGATCTACATGAGACAAAAGAGATGGATTAAGATACACGAGGATTTTTTTTGAATACATAACCATCGAGAGAAATAAAATATGGTAGTGGATTAATTGAATTGAAATGATCAAGCAGTTATGACACAAAAGGTAATTGAGAGGTAGAAAATGATCATTGATCTTGTAAATATTATTATGGGAATCATTAATGAAGGGAATAAATCAATCATTTTTAAAATGACGATGAAACAATCCTTATTAGAAATGATAAAAATTTCTTAATATGATGAGGTGAACATTTAGTGGAAAAATAATACTGTGAATGATTACAAATTAGTAAACATTCTTTTTTTTTTATGATGGTATTCTAACATTTGGAAAATGATTATGTCTACTATATATCCCTAAGATAATAAGGGAATTTTTTGATTAAGCACATAGAAAAGTTATCTTTATACACCACAGTATCACAAATATACATATGGATTTTAATGATTCTTTTTATGCATAATATGTAGTGAGAAATTTATTATTGTTTATCAATATTATTTGTTTGTAATCAAGTTAATGTATTGATAATGAATTATATAAGATTCATGTAGCCTCTTAATACTCTTGTGGGAAATGGGATGGAATGTTTCCCAAAGGCTAATAAATACACATTGAAATAATGATTCAATATAGGTTATCATTAATCAGCGAGAAAAATTTTCATATTTCGTTACAAGGAGAGAATTTTTACCTCTTAATTTTATTCTAAGGAACAATATTAATAATGACAGAAGACTTAATGGTGTACCTATTTAAATAGTTTTTTATTGAGATATGCATTTTACAAAAAAAATTACAGTATAGTCTTTAGAAGTCATATGATAATTATCTTCAATTGAAAAATACCCACCAACTTCAAACTAATGTGTAATTTATAAAGACAATTAAAATAATGGAAGACATGTTGATACCATGATCACTCAACATTTAAGGTATGTGTGATCAATATTTACTATTGTCATAATTTTTCTATTACAATACTTTCTAATCAGGCATTCAAATGGTTCCAAAATATGAATTATATTGAATGAGATTTTATAACACCCCAATATATTGAATTATGTATCAATTTTTTCTATATGATATCTTACATCACAATAATCATCAAGCTTTCACGAACACCAAAATATTATAATTTTAGCATTACTATTATAACCAATTAATTGGAATATAGACAATGAATGAAATTAATTAAATTATGTCAATATAGTTTAAATATTATTATAAAAATAATTATTTTGATATAAATTAACTAGAATTGAAAATAAATACTAATTTATAATAAAAGATGTGTTTTTTTATAAAATACTATTTTTATCCAAATAAATGAAAGTTTTTTTAATAGATAAAAATTAATCACTATTATTGTTAAATCATAAAAAAATAATATGTTATATATTTGGTAAAATGATTTTAAATTCATTAAAAATGTTTTACAATCATAAGATTTGAAAAAATCCAATTTTGTTTACACAAAGAAGTATTTCTCTAAAATGTGATTCTTCTGTATTTTAATGATAGAACTATTTAAAAATATATTTACTGACATTTATATTTTTTATTTGAGAAATAGAAACTTCATTTTGGAAATCATCATATCAAAATTAACATAGGGTTAATTTTATTTATTTTTCTAATAAGTATCATTTTTTATTAGTAATAAAAAATATTGATTTCAAATTAAAAACTTCTTTTTCAATTAATATAGTTATATAGTTAAATTATTATTTTAATTTTTTTCAAGTATAATTAGTTAATTAATATAGCAATAAATAGTATTTATGTAATTGATATAAATTTAAAATTAAAATTATATATAAAAACATTTCTAATGTTTGCCCAATTTCATATTAAAAACGTGCATTCATGTTTTGTCTACATGACTAATATAAAATAAAATTTAAATAATTATATCAATTTTACTTTTTAAAATTGACTCAAATTTTTTATTTTTATTTTAAAAATTCGATAGTACGTTCATTTTCATTCTTATGAAAAATGTTTCTAAGGTAAAAAACTATTTACCACAATATATGTTAAACAAATGAAACAAGTTGATGTTACAATTTAATGGCTTAAAATAACAAAAACTAAAACATTTAGTCGATATATGAGGTATTTAAAGATACTTAAAATCCTAAAAAACAATAACGTACATTCTAATTATTTATAATTAATTTAATCTCAATGTGGAACCAGTTAACTATAAAATAATAGTTTTTTTAATCATTAAAACCCACCTCACAACATGTTTATATATCACACCTTAACCAACCCATTTCCATTCATATTACATGGAGATACAAAATTATCATCCCAAAACACTCTTAATCATTTTAGACACATATGTTTTCTACTTATCTCACCAAATGACCAAATCTGTGGTTCTCAAGTGTCTCTCAATGAGGTGACATTCAAGAGGTAATTCTTCAAAAGTACCTATTTTAATTTATTGGTTTTTCTATTTTATACGAACCTCATTCATAAATAATTTCATAATATTTATATAATATTGTAAATACTCAAATTTTATGTTTCTACTCTAAAATATTATATGAAACCATTTTATGACCTTCCCATTCCAATTAAATAAATCTGTTGTCCAAATTATGTCGATTAATCACATCTGAGAATAATGATTTTGTTCGTTTTACATTACCACAATCATAGTTGGTCATAAAACAATAATTATGGATAAATATGATTTTTTCAGTATATTATAACTTAATTCATGTTATAGAACCAATATAGAGACATAATTATAAATAAAACAATACTAGTATTTCTGGTCGAAAAAATTGCCAAACAAATGAAGACAATTACCATTAACATTTTAAAAGATGAATCATCTTCTAGTAGGGAATAAAAATGATATATGAGACCATATATAAATATTGACATCCTCGAATAACAATTCATTTCCCTTATTGACATTTTCTTCCCCTCAATGTGAAAATCTATAATATTTCACAAATGGACCTATCATTAAACGAAGGAAATAAACACACATGAAGCAATGAAAATCATGAATTATTATTAATTATTAGGTCCAAAGATGTTATAAAAGTATCATATTGGGAATTATAAACAGAAATTTATAATTTAATTTAATTAAAATAGTCATTGAAAATGTTATAAATGATTATTAAGTATGAAAATATAAAGAGAGGTGTGAGGTGTGGGTTTCTAGTCTCACTATTTCTTCGGTGAGATATATTCCTTATTCACCACATATGTCTTGAATGTGGTGAATATAAAAAATTTAACATATAATAACATGAATTAAATTGTATTAATATTATTAAATGTTTCATTTGATAACTACTACCTCTATGGTAGAAATGATTCGACTGATAGCAATTTGGTAGGCGAATTATTAATGCATTTTTTATTCATTTAATTAACCTTCTACATCATTAACAATGTCATTTGTTTATTTGTATTTTACTATCATATTTTGAATTTTTATTTTCATTTTAAAATATTATTTTATTTGATGTACATGATTGTTGAAAGAATATACAAATTTTTTTTCTGTATCTACCTTTTACTTTATAATTTCTTTTTAATAATGTATGTATTTCTTCTAAAAAAATATTTGAAATTATATTTTTTCATTTTCTAAAAGACGCCCTCTTTAACTATTTCCAGAAAAATTGAAAGAAATGTATTCCTTCTTCCATGACATGATATGATTTTCCCAAATTTGTGATTCCTTAATCACATGAAGATTACAATTCTAAATTTAAAGGTTATTTTCAATGATTGTTTTTTTTATTTTTCAGGATTTTAAAAATTATATTTATCAACACAAATGATATTTTCAACAATAATTATTTATTGCGTTATCTCAGAATGATATTCCATTGATGTTAAAATTATTTTTGTAACATTTTATTATATGGTGATATTATTAAATTGAATTATCCTTATTCATTTAATTTTTTTGTTAGTTTTATTGTGTATTTATATTTATTGAACCCATTTCATTTCCAAGGGGTATGTTATGAAAAAATAATTTTGAGACCAATTTATTTTCATGGGTTTTTATATTATAAATAATTTATGTTATTTTGGAACATGTATGTATGGTTAAAATTATGTGATTAGTGCGACTTATATCTCTCTTCAATTTATTGGGTAAAGATATTATATCCTATGAGATAGATAGAACTTGAATGCGAAGTAAAACTTGTTCAGTAAAGGACTTTTTCTACCATGATATTATTGGGTGTGAAACATGAATACTCCGATGGTTTGGTGAGTGTACCCATTACATAATGATAGTCTAGTAAAATATCATAGACGACTAATTAGTTGATTTTCTATGCCTATGTGTCTTCCACAATTCCAAGTTTTTTACCAAAATTATTCTTTAATGATTCATGTCTTTAGAACTGCTATTATTTGTTCTGTGACTAATGATTTTGATCCTCAATATATATTCTATAATTTAAAAAATTCATGTTCATATTCATATTGAATTATATTTATGTTGTGACTAGTATATTACTTTATTACCCTTAATGATATTTTTTTCAGAAATATATATTATGTTTATTTTCATAGGATATGAAGGATGATATTATATATTGCATGTCAAAAATTGTAATAGTTATGATGGAATAAGAAGAAGGTTATGTAAATTTTTTATTAACCTATTTTGTTCATATATTCAAAGGGATTAAACCCATATGATTGGATCATTATTTTGAAATGTTTTTAATGAATATTCATCTATTTAGATGTAATATCTTTGTTAGAAAAGTGTGGGTTGTTTTGATTTGAATTAGAGTAAAAAGTTTAATTAACATTTGGATACTATGATGATACAAACATTGTAATAAAACTATGGATATGTATGTGTTACATTCCTCTTGTTTTTGTAATGATCATAAAAATACTAGTTTAATCCTTAGGTGACCTTTATTGAAACTATATAAATATCTTCGATAGATTATTATGTTTTCCCACACATATTATTGTTTCAAATATTATTTTTTTCAATTTTAGTCAATGGATTGAACCGTAAGGAATCATGTTAAAATTGAATCTAAAAGAATATTTAGTGACTATGAGAAATGTAAATGGATTATGACTTGATAAGAATTTATTGGGATTATTCATAATCATATATCACAATAAATTATTTAAAACATGAACATTGCTGATATTTAAAACACATTGACATTGAGGAACGTTGAATTTTATTAATTTTTATGGGGTTATGAACATATAGGAAACAAATTTAGTCTTACTATATGATAATAATTAAAAAAAGCAGAACCCATAGGAATATCAAAAATTCAGGGGAAGATGTTATGTTTGTGGAAATGAAGGGTATAAAGTGAAAAATTAATGAAGAGTTCAATGTATTATATGTGGGAAAGATTGGAATTATCCATCTCTATGCCAAGGTCCAATAATTTACTTCTATTTAAGGATAATAACTATTTCATTCCAATCGTTGAAGGGGAAGTACTAATATTGTTATTTGTATTGAAGCATAATCTTTTAGAAATTTAATTATGCTGTTATAGGAAAAATAAATGACTAAGTATTTCCCAATATAATTTGTCTTTAGGTATATGTTGAATAGTATTGTTAACCATGAAAATTGTTTGAGGTGGTATTTTTATAGAACACTTTATTAAGGGAAAGAAAACGATTAATATTAAACCAATGTTTTGTTAATAAATATATAAATATATTTATTATTGTGATAAAATAAATTGGATAGTTTTGATGACCATTAAACTTATTTATAATATTACGGAAATGTGGTTTATAGATTTAATTTATATAAATTTTTTACATATTTTGTGAGGAAAAAATTAGAATTAGAAATAATGCATATATTCAGTATGTTTTTATGGTAATTTATGTTACTAACATGTTTCAAGAGGATACATTACAAGGATATTCAAATGTTTTATGTGTGAAAATTATAATCTACATCAATTTTTTTGTGGGATAAATGATTTTTGATATTCAAACTTCAATGATCTTCATTTCAATGTTTTGGATATTATACTTTTGGGTGTTTCGTAAGGGTGACAATTTATGAAATTTTTTATGAGGAAAATTGTATGATGTTTTACAGATTAATTTATTAAATATCTATATAAATACTAATGTGTATTAGATGATCTGTACAAACAAAAAAAATTTGTGATAACTATAAACATAAGGAATGATATGTAACCCCATTATGGATCTTATGACCCACTGTTTCAATAGGAATTACAAATTTAGCTTCATTATTTGGGGTATGAAATGAATTGTGAACTGTTAAAGGAACAATTAAATTTGGATATTGAACTAATGATATGAAATCAAGTAATTATATCTTATCAAATAATTCAAGAATAAAATTTTTTCATATTACCATCATTTATGATGATATCAATGACCATTTTCATACATATTTGGTCTATGTTTTAGTGGTTGTTGTCCTTATAATTTCTATGTTCTCTATCAATGTCCATCATAACATCATAGATATGATTCCCTCCTTTTTCGATGATTTCACATTACAAAAACATTCTAAAAATAATAATAATTGTGATGGGGTGATCTTCTCATTCTACATTCATCATTTTTAAGAGGAGGTTTTAAGGACACTTTTTATGATGTGATATTCTCACAAAGATATTTTCAACAATAGTCCTTCTATTTTTTTAAATACCATTCTTGTTTCTTAAGATGTATGTTATGTTTAAATTCTTTATCTTTTCAGGATGGTAGCTTATTAATTGATACCTACACGGTATCATTCTTAATTTCATGATGTGTTCTATGTATATCTACTGAATAAGTAAATTCCTTGTCATTATTATGTACAAAAATCATTAGTCATACCAATAGAGAATGTTATTTATCGAAAATAACAACTAATGGATATTCTATAAAAATTATTATAAAATAATACCACCCACCTATTTGTAGTTATAATGAAAACCATCATTATTAGGAAGCTACGTGGGAACCTAAGGATGTGATGAGGTAGTTATATTCTCATCTATATATATTTTAGTAGTGAATTTTTAAGGATAAATTCATTTTATGGGTGGTAGAATTTAACACCCAAATATTTTATGTTATGTCTCATTTTTTCAGTATTTTATATCATACTTTTCACTGGACATAAATCTAAAATAATCATAAAAATATTTTTATTTTTGAAAACCTATTACCACAATGATTTTTGAATAATTAGAATTAATGAGATTAACTAAATATATATAAAAATGTTAACATATATTTAAAAAATTTATTCATTGGTTACTAATTAATTATATACAACGAAAAAAACCAGTTGATCAAACTTGGATTAGTTGTTAAAAAACTATTTTTCTGCAAATAATTTTAATTCATAATGATTAAAATAATTATTAAAATTTATTTATATAATTTAATGAAATTTTTATTTTATTTAATATTTATAAAAATAAATAAATAATTTATTAGGTTTCATAAGCTTCAGATAATAATAATTCGTATTTTACGAATAAAAATATTTATTTCTATAAAAGGTAATTTTTATGCCTTTTAATGGTGCATATGTCATAAAATTAAGTATTGAAAATATTATAATATTTACTTGATTTAAATCCCACTTTTTTAATTTGGGATCACAAAACAATCATAGGTTTAATATTTTTTTGATATTTTTCATTTTTTTAATACTGAAAAATACATAATTTTAATTCAAAACATATTTTCTATAGAATTTATTTATTTAGATAAAATATATTTTAAATTTATTAATTATAATTAGTCTAATTATAAATAAAATAAATCAAATTTTTATTTTTAGATACAATCTTAAATTGATATCATATATAAAATAATTTCAAACCTTTCAACTTTTTCACACTAAACCCCTCTTTCTGGTTGCATATGTTAAAATAATTTTAAAAAATATTTTTACAAAAATTTGAATTAATTTGGTATAATTTATTCCATATTTGGAATCATAATTTAAAAATTAGTTAGTTCAATCACTTTTAATTTTTTTCATAATAAAATATTTCAGGCAAAAACATTTTCTATAGTATAGGTAAGAAAAATGAAAAAATGATTAGGTCAAAAGTGAATGACCATTAATACATAAAGAATAAAAACTTTGATTTTTTGTTTGGTTATTTATCAACCAAAAAATCCCAAAAAAACTAATTTATGAAATTATTTTTTGAAATTAATTCCACATCAGTATGACTAGATTTAAATATAAACATAAATTTTTTAATCATTTATAGACACCTATTTTATAATATAAATATCACCCATCACCACACCATTTCTAAAAATGTCCTTGAATATCCTAAGACATTTAATACTTCTCTCTTTTTTCACTTGCACCACGTCTACATGCAACTATTGTTACCATAAGACCAATTCCATGGTTATTAAGGGTCTCTCAAGGGGGTGATACAATACTTTTAATTTTATCAATGTACATATCTTAATTACTTTTGTTCCTCAATTTTACCCAAAACCACATCATCCATCAAGAAAAAATAATTATAGAATTGGGAAATTTCATAAAATTTATTTTTCATATTTAATATCTCATATTCATCCCATTAATTATCTTCTCTTATTTAGTGAAATTAAACTATTGTCCAAATTATACCGGTTAATTGCCTCTTTCAAAAAAAAATTTGTTCATTCTCCATTACCTCTTTCTTGGATGTTCATAAAAGTAAAATTATGGTTTAATAAGATTTTAATAATTATATAATAACTTATTTCATGTTATATAAAAAATATATTGAAAATTAATAAATAAAATAAAACTAGTTTCTTATAGTCAGAAAAATCACTAAATTAAACTAATCATTTATTATTAACATTGTATCAGACGAATAGTACTCATGTAAAAAAGAAATATGATATATGATATCTTTTAAAAATCTAAATGGTCATCAATACAATTAAATTTTACATATAGTGTTGTATTTCAATTCAACACAATAATATTAAATTATATACAAATGATCCAATCATTAAAATTATGAAATGATCTCTCCAAAAGCAGTAAATAAAATAAAATATTATTAACTGATGGGTGGTAATATGTTATAAAAAATTAAAATAACTTATTATATACATTAATATGGTTTTTTAATGAACTTATAAAATTATGTAAATAATTATTTCGGTGTTTTAGTTATGCAAAACTAAATATTCGGGTCATGTAAGGGTTTCTTATCATGCATTTTCTTCTATGAGATATATTCCTTATTAAACAATAATTTTTTATATGTGTTTTATATATATACATTTTATATATAATATCATTATTATAATTATATAAATATTATTTTCAATGTTTTATTTGATAATTGTTAATTTTATAGGAAATTGACTTGACTGATTACAAAGTGGTAAAGTAATTATTATCCCAATTCCCATTTTATGGGTCCCCTTCTACTTCACTAACAATGTTGTGCTGTTATTTTGTGTGGGATTAATTTTTTTTTTCGTATAATTAAAAAAATTATGTGTATTTATAGAAAGAAACATAATTCATTTAATTTATTATTTCTAACATAACTATTGTGATATTGATAAGCTATTATCTTTTAAAATTTTCTATTTAAACTATCTTTTCATCCAATAATATGTTTTAATTTTTTTCCTAAAATTTTTTCAATATTCTAATATGATTTTTTAATATTTTTACTCATGTTATATGATTTATTTATTTATTCAAATGATTCTTTTTTCATTTCCTATACATTGTTCTTTATGACTTTTGCGATAAAAATATAAAAGGGATGTTTATTACTTATAAGAAATGATTAGATTTTCCATAGATCATGATTCCAAAATTACATTAATATTACATTACATTCATGAAAGGTTATTTTCAACATAAATATTTTCTTTTTATATTATCTTATAGTTTTAAATAAATGATTTCAATATAGAAAATATATTTTTCTAAAAAAATATTTTTACTTATATCTCAAAATAGTTTTAAATCAAAGATAACAATAATTGTTGTTGAATCTTATTTACAAGTTATATAATTTAATGATATTTTAATTTTTCATTTTATGGGTGGTTTAGGTATAATATAGATTAAATTGTATGAAACCCATATCTTTTCAATGGATTATGCTATGATTAAATTATTGGGAAACCTATTTATTTTCATGGGTTATCACTTGTGGAATAATTTATAATATTTTAAGACTAATATGTATGGGTATCAGGATGTGATAGGTGGAATTTGTATCTACCAACAATGAAATGGGTAATGATGATATATCTCATGAGATAAACATGAACGGAATGGGATGTTAAACTAGTTTAGTAAAGGACTTCATCATCCATGATTGTATTTGGAGTGAGCCGAGGATACTAACAAGGTTTTGGGAGTTAACCTATTATAATATGATAATCTTGGGAATGATCTATGACTACTAATGAAATTCTTTTATATGTCTATAGGTTTTCCATAGTTCCATGTGTTAAGAGAAATTTCTTATTTAAAATTCATGTTTTATTGATTTTAATGATTTTTTATGAATCAAGATAAAGGTTTTGGATATGTGTGGTATAATTTTCAAATGTTATATTCATATTCGTATACTCTTATGTTTATATTATAACTCATATCTCTATTGTTTACCGTTATTGATAATCTAAGAAAACAATATTTTCAGTATTATTTTCCCTATTATAAAAAGAATGTTATTATGTATAACATGTCAAAAAGGGTTCTTGATATGAAGGAGTTGTTCAATGATGTTGTAGAAATTTTATGAGCCTTTTGTTTTTGTTCCAATGATTTTAAATAAACTAAACCTATTCTATTATATAATGTTTTTGGAATGTTATTTAATGAATATTCATCAATTTAAATGTAATATCAATGTACAAAAATTGTTGGTGAAAATAAATATTATAGTGCATCTTTTGGGATAATGTGGATGAAAGGAAACACATGGGTACATAACTTATAAAATATACAAAAATTGGTAAAGGAAACTAATTCTAACACTAAAACAACTAAAATTAATAAAAAAATTAATGTTGATAATTGGAGAAATTATTTTGAATTCCATGTGGGATATCAGGTTTTTTTATGGTATCTCAATGGATGGATTTTATATGTTTTGGTGAGAAGGGTAAACTAATCCACAATTACATTGTACCCATTGAAATCCATGAATGTATTGAGGATATAGCTTATCATTTGAAATAAAACCAAATTATTCAAAATTACATTATGTGTACCAAATATCATTACTTAACAATACATTCTAATCCTAAAAAAGTTCCCATATATGAGGAAATAGATTTGAAACATGGTCTTTTATACAATTGATAAACCATATAGAGCATTGATACTTGAAATTAATTATTGAGGTGTGGGATGACTATTCGGGAAAATGTAATTTGGAGAACTCAGGAAATTGAAGAAGCAATTTGGGAACCTAAGGATATTATAAATATGAAAAAATAACAACAATTTAGAATTTATATACCAATAAATATAAATGCAATTTTTTTGGGAAAAATGTTACTCCCCAAATCATTACATAATATTTCATTTAGAATATATTTAATTTCATTGTTTACTTGCAATGAATGCAACACCAGGTTCTAAAAAAATAAGTTTACTGGAGGTTTTAACGATTTATTTAAAATTTATTTTTAAAACTCTTAGAAATTTTATGTTAGAAAATAAAAATAATTTTTTGAATTCATAACTTCAAAATATTTATAGGGGTATTTTTTGGATATTTTCAAAAAAGTCAATTTTTTTATTAATTGAAAAAGTACATATATTTAATATAATATAGTTTTTTCATAAAAATAATATTAGAGGGAAAAATATTTTATGAATTATTTTTAAAAAAACATAGATCAGTTTTATATCAAATAATCCAATATACAGAATTGTAATAATTTTTATATTAAATTAATATATAAAACATTGTAATTGTTTGGACATTTTCACTTAAAAAAAATTCTTTCCAATTAAATCTACAAGATGATTATTAAATATGTTATTTTCAAATATGTTAACTGAATTTGATAAAATAGGTTCCTTATTTTGAAAAAAAATTATTTACAATTTTTTGTGCTGTAAAATTAATTTTTTACTAGAATAAATATTAAAAACACATAAAATTATTTACTTTATTATAGGAAAATATAGATTTATCGGGGTTAAACTGAAAAGATAAGGGTTATATTTTCCAATAAAATTTTAAAAAAAATATATATTGGAATATATATGAAATTACACATCTATGGTTCTATAATATTCTATTTTGGACACTTTTAATTTGATAAAACATTTGAGCACTGAACATAATTTCAAAATATCCATTGTGTCCTCTCTCCAACATATTTATGTCTACCCACTCTTCATTCTTCTTAAAAATATAAAACAAAAATGGTTCATCCTTGAAATTTTAATTAACTCACAAAATTCCCTATCTTCATCTTAATATCCTTATTTTGGTCAAATATCTATCCTTTTAAGGATTTATAAAAATCGATGGAGGATTATCGAAGATAAGGTAATGTTTTCATAAACTATATTTTATTTTAGTTCCAGATTCAACTCCATCAATTCCTATTATACAATTCTCATATAATAAAAAAATTATCTTACATATAATGAGACGTTGTTATGGTAAGAGTACTATTGAAACACAGACATAATTTCATCAAATGGGTTTTGAAATCATCGTTCAAGTGTACAATTGACTACCACCTCGCCTAATGATGCCATTAACTCTTCTATTAACACCTCTCAAGGTTGATAATAATGATGTAAATACTATTTAAATGTTATATAAATTATATTAATGACAATATTATTCATCTAAAATTATTATATCAAATATTTAAAATGATTTCCTTTTTCGCGAATATGATAATGTCACTAATGTGTATGTTGTCCTACCACCTCGAGAAGTGATGTTATTTATTCACACATTACATGCAAGGGAAAAAATATGGGTTTAATAAAAATATGTGATATATATGACATAAAATTCCTACTATAATAATAATATACAAATAAAAATTTACTTTTAATTATTTCCAGACATCAAGAAAATGGAAACAACGTTCATGCATACATATAGAATATTATCTCCATGAATAGTGTGTTGTATTTCATTTCACTAAATATTATTTCATACTTTAAAAAATTATATAACAAATATAAATTATAAGAACCTGGATTTTCCAGGAGGGGTGATATTTTCTTTCTTTATAAATGATTTTTAAAATTAGCTTTTTGTCTTAGACCCAATGTCGGATAATGGGTCGGCTCGGTTTTTTTTGAAAAATTATGTAGGATGGATATGTACTAGATGCATGCCAATTATATGACATTTAATTAGGATACATGATATGTAATCTACATTCCCAATGCGTAATGGTATTGCAAGAACCATTCACAACGTGCATCTTTTCTTTTCTAGAAATGTAAAACATGGCATTACATGTTGTGTAATTACCTGACTATGTTTTTTAGAATGTTTTAGTGACTCTGGTTTTTTTAAATAGAACCTTTACCCTCTTTAATGCACTAGAGAATCCATGAATGATTGAGGGTTGGATTTTCTAAAATGTTTAGATCCATACACTATTTTTCCATTGTCTATCATGTTGGAAAAAGATCACTAAAACCATGATTCCTTTTTATTAATTCATGATTAATCCCCACAACATATTAATTATTTGGGTTTAGTCACAGAGCCCTAATTTTTAATTCAATTCCAATTATTTTCATATCTCATAAATAGAGGTGAATGATTACTTTTCATTGGATGAGAACATTAATACATATCTATGGTATGTTGTTTATTCTATTCGTTTGGTTTTTAATGCCTTCTAAATCTATCATACTTATTATCGTCTGCAGTACTTTTCGGTGTGGGTTTGGTTTTGAAATTTTCATCTGATATATATGTATTAGGACTTATTAGGGATGCCTTTTTGTAACTTGATATGCATTGGTGGTTGTTTCCCTAACCAGAGTCCACCAATGGGGTGATCCAGGTCTTTTGTTTTGATTATACCTTCAATAAACCACCAAAGGGGTGTTTACTGGAGATTACTTAGTTTATGAAATCTTATATGTACTTTAATGAGGTTGGTTTACATGATTAAGTGATATTTTCTCTCATTGACTTTAATTACAATGATATAAAATGCTTATCATTATTAGATTGCTTGAGTGTTATTTTCTAAATTAGTGGGTATAATCATTGGTTTCTTTATATTACCTAAATGAAATTTGTAGTAAATTGGTATCTATAACCATGATACACGATTAAATGGATGTGGAGTACATGAGTCGGTACACTCATGAGATGTAATGGTTTAAATGAGTGGGTATACTCAATGAATGTTTTTAAATGAAATGGATTTTATGACTCGATAGACACATATAGATTTTAATTTTTCTCCTAAATGTAATGAATACATGGTAGTATAAATAAGTCGTGTGAACACATCTCCATAGATCAGACACAAGTTAGTGGATTCCATGGATTGTGTATGCTTATTTTGTCTTGATTTTGTGAGATTCCTTGGGCCTTACTTCTCCTTAGATCCATCTTCTTTGGACTCTCGTTGGACATGTCAGTACACATTTTCGTTGGACTCCAACTAGTACATATACCATGTTTTCTTTGATATTATCCTAGGACTCTATGTGGATGAGATGTTCTTTTAGACCTTGTTTTATAACCTTTATGGTGTACTCTTCATTATACAACAATGTTGCTGAAATTTTAATAAACTTAATTAAATGTAAAGGCAGTGGAAATTTTGATACACTTCTTTAGACGAAAGGACCATGGTATATTTTACTTTGGTTGTACGAAATATTCATGGGTTTTAAATGTTTCTTATTTATACAAAAAGGCTATGTGGGTAGGATATGGATGTATGTATAGAGAGGATATGTTTCTTGTTTATATTTCTTTATCTACTTTATTAGGAGCTAACACTTTCTATACGGAGCCTTGGAAGGATGTTTGATATTACTAAAGGAACCCAGAACACCATAATAGGGGAAGGGTGAATTAGGGTGACAAATTTTTTCTTTAAATTGATGGATATTTTTCGAACCATGGTAAAAACATATTAAACCTATTTGATGAGAATGTGCAGAAGTAAATCACTTTAAAAATGGAGACACGACAATTTTATATGGTTCAGCACTAAAGGCTGTTTTCAATTATCATACAAAAACATGTTATTAGTCATAAAAAATTACACTAATATTTAATAATTTGGGTGTAAAAATGTTTAGCATAATTACTCTATTATAGGTTTGCATCCTTTATAAGGTTTTAGGGATAACACAGAACTTCCCTAAGATCACTTACCTTGACTCGTCGTTGCTCACTGTGTTGGGTTGAATCTGAACACATTTTATCAGCATAAATTTTTTTATCAGTGGGTTTCCAATAAATCATTCATCATTTAATGTAGATAGATGTTTTATTGAATTTATTTTTATCCTAGTGATGTAACCTAAATCTCCAACTACTATTCTTTTGAGAAGTTTTCCTCTATGAACTGGCTTGCTTCCTCCACATGCTGGAGTGCTCCATGTACTACCCAAGCATACCAACACCGTGGACCAACTATTCTAACAACAACCATGTACTGCCTACTAAAACAACTTTCATGAACTATCATCACTTATTCTCTCGTATACCACTCCTTCACCGCAGACCAACATCTCCTCTATGAGTAGGCATTCACATTCTTTCTTCCTTTGTGTATTTCATTTCTCCAAATTCCACCTCACATTCTTTGTATACTACAAGATCACCATATACCAAATTATTCTTCCACATATTGAATCTCATATGAGAACCTCTTCCTTAAGAGGATTGTTTCTTAAGCAAACTAGTATTCTTCTTCCACGTACAATAATTCATTTACTATTATAGACTTTACTGAATTCGTTTAATCTATTTATTTAATGTCAATGGGGGGTTGACAGTCCACATGTTACTTCTAGATTTCACAAAAATCCTATCATATTTTAAATCTCAGAGCCACTTCTTAATGAAGTGACAAGTTTTCCTTATTTAGGTAAATAGATCTGCAAAATCTACTGAACTGAGATTTACCAAATCCTTGATAGGGAACCACCTTACCTCATACCATGCATCTCCCTCAATCCATAATTCCAACGTGGTAATCCTAATCTCAATCTCCCTATACAACTGAAAAAATAGAAGCTTCATTTCAACTATCTCTAACCTTCATAGATTTTCAAAATATCACCTAATTTTTAAAAACGACAGGCCAACCCACAAACTATTCACCGCCTATGAACTAAAAGTTCTGATGGTAACCAAAAACCATCACCACAAACCATTTTCCATTCAGTTATCTAGTTCTGTTTTGTCCATGTAGTACCCTTCATCATTTACAAAATGTTCCCATTAAATGGTATGTTTTTCATATCTCGTGCTATGAAGTTCGCTTCCATTACCATTTTCATCTATGTAAGAACCAGTTTTTATTTTTGAGCTACAGTCTTCTTATTTTTTCTTTTCCTTATGTTTTTTTGAGAAAATATGGAAAATGGGGGAAAATCCTGAATTATGGAACTACACAATGTGTACTTTTCCAACACACTGTGTACTTCTGGCCGTTTGGGGATGAGTACAAGGGGCGTGTAGCCATGCTGGCGACGAAGGGTTTAGGAACAGACTACACATTGTGTAGTGTTACCTTACACGCCGTGTAGTCAGTCAGAAGGCCAAAACATTAAGGCGGTGGAGCAACCGAAAACTGGGCGACAGTACACGCAGTGAACTTTAGAGTACATGCGGTGTACTCATGTCGACGGTTGAACAGTGTGGCCATGCCGCCAAATGAACAGTTAGATTAAAGAAGTACACACCATGTACTCAGAAGTACACATCGTGTACTCTGTTTTTTCAGCTTAAAATAGGCAGTAGCCTCCTGATTTGGCAGAGGAGCCATTTGAGCCGTTTTGGAGACAAGGAGGATGGCCGACCATATGAAGATCTACCGGGTGTTCGTTTGGAATTCGATTCGGCTTTGGACGATCTCGTTGGAACCGCACGGGTAAGCCCTCTCCTATCCTGGTATCGTTCTTACCAATTCTTTACCGAGGGGAAGTTATTTTCATTTGAATGGGGTTTGTTCTTTGTCATATCTATGCCGTTATGGGGCATTTCTAGAGTCGGCGTTCGGGTATAACATTCATTGGCGCATAAGGTAGGTGGCTTTGTGTTTATTTTCCAACTCTCGTGCATTTTTTGTGCGTTTTTGTTCCACAAAACCATGTTGGGGTGTCGTGTGGCTGAGTCTGTTGCTATATTTAATTCCTAGAATTGCATAGGTGATTAAATTTTGATAATAAAATTCTTGTTTGGGATGTTGCTTGGATCTGGAACCACCTCAGGGGTGTGTTTCACTGTTTAGCCGTTTGCCCAGGATACCCGAGGGTATGCCTTTAAAGTAGTAATCTTTGAATTTCCTTGAGAGTAATTGCTTGTTTACTGCTTTTGACATGTTGGGAATTGTCCGGTTACCTATTTATCCTGAGGGAATTGTTGTGATTAGCCTGAGGGCGTGACTGTTTTATCCTAAGGGCGACATTCTATTTCACCTAAGGGAAACCTTTGGTGCCTGAGGGCTTGACTTCTGTGCCTGAGGGCGACACTTCCTACGCCTAAGGGAAATTGTTTTTCATGCCTGAGGGAAATACATGCGGGTTGGATTCTGTATGGCCTGAGGGCAAGCCTGAGGGCTTGTTATACTATTTTAGCATGAGGTAACAGTTTTGCTTGGCCGAAGGGCATGGTACTGTAGAGCAAAAGAATGATACTAAATTAAATAAATTAAATGAATAATAAAATGGCAGTTTAATTGTTAAGTTAGTTACTTTTTAGTACTGCTTACTTTATTGCCTCTAAATATTGCACACTATTATTGCATGCATACACGCAGTTGGGCATATGCCTTTGTTGGGTGCCTACTGAGATATATTTCTCACACCATTTTGGGCCACGCTTTTCAGCCCAAACAGTCTACTTTTCTGAAGGTGTAGATAGGGAAAGAGTCCTTATACAGGTACTTGACTATTGCTGAGGAGTAAGAGGGCATGGGACCGAACCTAGGCTCACAATGCTGCTGCCAGCTGTTTTGCTTGTTTTTCTGTACTTTGTAATTTATTATACTGTATTGATGTATAACATGTTCTGGCATATTTCTTATAACTTGAAACATGTAGCATCATCATTTATATATTGTTTGTTATATCCACTATTGTTGTTTATTTCAGTTGTGTATGGTTTACTGCTTCCAATGTCATTGAATGTTTTATTTAAATTCCACTACGCTACTCTTTGACAAATAAGAGAATAGTATCCCCACTATCCGACCTGGGCCATCGCTGCTAGTCAGTAGCATCTGGCGTTTGGGGAAATGAGCTGGAGGTCATGTGGAGAACCGAGCTCGGGGCACCCGTTGCATGGCACCTGGGTCCGGGACGTTACAAAGTGGTATTAGAGGGAGTTTCTTTTCATTGTCATACTATTTGGAGCCGTATTCAAGGATAGGATGGAATGGTATTTGGTAATAAGCTATGCCCGGGCATAGCTAACCCGTTTATAGGGAAAATCCAGTCTACCTCGTGTTTTTCATTCTTTTGATTTTTCAAATTTTACGGTTGATATGTTTTCACCGTTGGGTGACGCACTTTGAGATCGTGCAGTTTATATTTTATCAATGGGTTCTATTTAGTTGCAACCCAATGAGATGAGGGTATGCCGCCTCATGCATCATATATGCACATGCTAGAAATCACATTTCATGCATAGTTTCCATGCCATGTAGGTGTATTAGAATTTTCATGATGTAGTGATAGTTGTTGTGCTAATAAAGCATGTTGTTGTGATAGATTCTAAATAAATACATGCCTTGTGATATGTTATTTTTTTGAGCATGTTTATAGATTGGACACCAAACTTTGGTTTTTTAGGATTATGGGTCCCTATTGACTGGAAATTGGTGGATCATTGACTGTTTGTTGGTTATAACACATACAAGATGTCAAACATTGATTTGTAGGGTGTTTGGGCGCCCACAGGTCTGAATTTGACACTTAGGTGTTGTTTTTCAGTATTTTCTGGGTTCCGCGGAAGTTTCTGAGGCATAATTTCCGAAAACCCAGTATACAAACTGTGTATTATTTTTATACACGCCGTGTATGCTCTTCTATTCGGGAAGAAAAATGATCTTTTTGAGTACATACCATGTTCCCAGAGTACACACCATGTAGTCTCTTCCCGTGTCACAAGCCGTGTGGGCGGTGACACAGGGTAGGGCAAGGCTTGGGTAAAACACGATGTGTACTGAATGGACACACCGTGTAGTGTGACCCGGAGTCCCGTAGTGTAACTAACAACACAGGTTAGTGAACTCCTTGACAGAACACACAACGTCAATTATAGACACGCCGTGTAGTGTGACCTGGGGACTCGGCCGTGTAACTAACAACACAGGCCGGTGTCACCTCTCCCTGAACACGCCACGTACCTATTGGACACGCCGTGTAGTCTTCTATGAGGATAGACTGTGTGGAGTTAGCCATCTGTCTGGGAAACGGGGTGGAGTACACGCCGTGTGCGGGTGTAACACGCCGTGTAGTTTCAAGCCGAGTAGTCGGCCATGTCACAGACGACATGGGAAGTTGGAAAATAACATCATACACGCCATGTAGATATTATACATGCCGTGTAGTTTTGTTCGATGGAAGCCGTGTGGCTTATCTGTGTGTAAGGTCCCATGCAGGGCGAGAGAGTTCAAGTACATGTTGTGTAGTCAGTGTACACGCCGTGTAGTCTTGTTTTGCAAATTTTCAAATGCCTTCTTCCTCTTGTTCCTTTGTGGTTAATTCGTTTCAGTATTAATAATCTTGAATCTGAGGTGTGCTTTTGACCATGTATTTTCATGCCGCATAGACGACCGTGAGTTGTTCGCCAGGAGAGCAGCGACGATTATACTCCAGAGATGGTGAACCATGGGCTACCAATTGATCCAACAGCAGGTCCAGATGCGGCGCCAGATGCTATACCAAACACAGGCGTGGAGGTGCAGTTCCATGAAGGCTTTATGCGGTTCATGTAGACCTTTCATGGAGCACTGCATGCTAGAAAATCTATGGATGAGATGACACATATCTCCCAGCAGCAACATTCGCCCAAGTTTTCCGGGGATAGTGGACCACAGGTTGTAGAGTCTTGTCTAGGATCGATGCAAACTATTTTCGATCACTTCGAGACACCTCCAGGGAGGAGGGTCAAGCTCACGACTTACATGCTGCGTGATTCCTCCAAGAGGTGGTGGGATGTTACCACCTAGTCAGAGCATCACCGAGACTTGGAGTCAGAAGATTTTTAGGCTGTCTTCTATGACTTATTCTTTCCCGAGACGCTGAGGGCAGATAGAGCTTGAGAGTTAATGAATCTGCAGCAGGGCTCTATGTTGGTGATGGACTATTCGGCTCGTTTTATAGTGCTTTAGAGTTTTTCACCCGTGCTGGTTGGTGATGAGACGTTGAGAGCCAAACGTTTTTAGGATGGTCTTCATTATGACATCCGAGCGCTGGTAAAGGTTTTCAAGTTTCCTTCATTACACGCTATTGTAAACCAGGAACTGATTTTTGAGAGGAACCTGCGGGATTCTAGTGGTGTGGTCTAGGGTGGTTCAGCACCAGTTACTGGTACGCTTTCTACTAGGAAGAGGAAGAGACATATTGGCTTCTCTCACGGTGGTAGTAATATCCATGAAGCATCTTCAGGTCGCCTGATTAGGTGCTACCAATGTGGCAGAGAGGGGTACAAGAGGCCGCAGTGTCCACGAGACCCAGTGGAGTGTCGAGCTTACGGAAATATGGGTCATATGTAGTGCTTTTGTAGGGCGTTTCTATCAGTGGCTAGTGAGAGGGGTTCTGTGTAGACTCTGCGTGCGGGAGTAGGACCAGTGGCATCTTACCAGTCGGGGAACTGGAATACGTTAGGGAGTGCAGGCTGCGATGGTGGTCGTGGTCATGGTTGCCAGACACCAGGATCGCAGAGGCAGTAGGGCAGGATAGCTCATGGTATCCAGGATGTGTCGTAGGGCAGCGACATTGGGTAGGCATACGCAGTGCAACAGACCCAGCATGAGCAGGATCCCGGACCTTCTACAGTCAGAGGTACTATTCTAGTAGCTTATGTCTTTTCTTCAGTACTTTTTTATACAGGTTCTACACATAGTTTTATATATGTTCCCATTGTGGAGAGCATTGGGCTCTGTGTTTCTTATTCTTCTGATATCATGACACTGGACACTCCGTTGAGGACTAGGACGGATGGTGTGCATCAGTGTAAGGAGTTCCCCCTTGAGGTTGGAGGGTGTCACATCCCTTGGGACCTCTATGTCTTGTAGATGATGAGGTATAATGTCATTCTTCGGATGGACTGGTTAGTTCTCTTTCGAGCCATTGTAGACTGCTATCCCCGCAGGGTGAGTTTCACATCACCAAAGGGTAGAGAGTTTCTATACAAGGGAGAATGGGATGTTTAGGCGAGTGGAGCTGGACCAGAGCATCATGGGTGAGGTGGAATCACAGCCCAGATAATGATCATATATCTGGATGATCAGGGAACTTGTCAGAAGGATTTCCATCCAGTTGTTGATCGTTTCAAGGATGTCTTCCCAGAACACTTTTCAGGTCTACCACTCATGCGTGAGGTGGATTTCTCAATTGAGCTCATGCAGGCGCAGCACTGGTGTCCATTCCTCCTTATAGGATGGCCACGCCTGTGTTTCCGGAGCTCAAGAGGCAGTTTGAGGAGTTACAGACAAAGGGCTTTATCCGACCCAGTACTTCTCCTTGGGGTTCTTTGGTCCTTTTTTCGAAAAAGGCATACGGTACCCTCAAACATTGCGTGGATTATCGGAAGCTAAACCAGTTGACGGTTAAGAACAGATATCCCTTGCTGAGGATAGATGATCTTTTTGATCATCTTCGTGGAGCATGAGTGCTCTGAAAGATTGACTTGAGATCCGGATATCATCAACTGCGCGTGAGACCATCAGATATACCGCTTATAGATTTTCAGAGAAGATATGGCCTGTATGAGTACTTGGTTATGCCGTTCGGACTCACGAACACGCCAGTGGGTTTCATGGCTCTGATGAATCGTGTGGTCCATCTGTATCTTGATTCTTTTGTGGTGGTATTCGTGGACAACATATTGGTGTACTCTCACACTCGACACGACCATGCCACCCATCTTGAGATCGTATTGAGTACACTGAGAGAGCATCGGCAATATGCTAAGCTCTCGAAGTGCCACTTTTGGATGGACGAGATTCACATCATTGGTCATATCATCTCAGAGGCAGGAGTTGGAGTAGGCCCAGAGAAGGTGAGAGCAGTAGTTTCCTTGGAGCATCCTAAGAACGTGTTTGAGATACCAAGTTTCTTAGGTCTGGATGGCTGCTACATATGCTTTATACATGACTTCTCTATCTTAGCAGCACCGTTGACAGGTCTGACTAAGAAGGGTGTGAAGTTCGTTTGTTTATAAGCTTGCGATAATGCATTTCTAGACCAGAAGGAAAGGATGACCTCATCAGCAATTCTGATACTCCCATAGTAGGGGAAGAGTGATAAATATTACTGTGATGCATTAGGGATTGGGTTGGGAGCCATTTTGATGTGGGGCGATCGAGTTGTTGCATATGGGTCTCGGCAGTTGAGGCCACATGAGAGGAATTACCCAACACATGATCTCGAGTTGGCTGCAGTTGTCAATGTGTTGCGCTGTTGGAGACATTATCTGTTGGGAGAGCATTTTGTGGTTTTCACCAACCACAAAATCCTCTGGAATATCTTTACACAACATGACCAGAATCTGAGGCAGCGAAGGTGGGTCGAGTAACTATAGTCCTTCCATTTTGAGCTTGCCTATACACCTGGTAAAGGTAATGCAGTAGCTGATGCATTGAGTAGGAAGACTCAGATACATGCAGTGCAGGAGGCCAGTGGTGAGTGGCAGCTCATGTCTTTGTTCTCTGAGATGCACCTGGAAGTGCATGACAGTCAGGGGAAGACATATCTTTCCTCTTTAGCTATGACATATACCCTCCTAGACAGAGTGAGGACGAGACAACAATCAGATTCAGAGGGACTAGTTCTACGGGAGTCGGTGGAAAGTGAGGACCCTCCTCCCTGTTGGACGATATGCGATGATGAGGTTTTGTGTTTCCATGGACGAGTATGGGTTACAAGGGATATACGCAAGTAGATGATGTGGAAGCTTCATGCTTCAGTTTGGGAAGTTCATCCTAGGGTTACCAAGATGTACCGTGACTTGAGGCGTCAGTACTGGTGGCCGGGTATGAAGAGAGAGATAGCTAGTTATTTTTATGAGGTGTTCCACCTGTCAGCAGGTGAAGGTAGAGCACCAGAGGCCTGCTGGGCTGTTACTGTAGTTACCCCTTCTAGAGTTGAAATGGGATGATGTCGCGATGGATTTCGTAACGTGATTTCCAAGGTCACCTCGAGGCAATGATGACATGTGGGTTATTATTTATAGACTCATGAAGGTAGCTAACTTTTTTCGGATCAAGGAGACCTTTGGTGTTGATGAGCTCAGAAGGCTGTATATCCGAGAGATCATACGTCTTCATGGGGACCCTCATTAGATCATTTCAGATAGGGATGCCCGCTTTACATCTCATTTATGGCAGATTTTTCAGAGGGCGCTGGGTACAAAAGTGCTTCTGAGCACAACATACCACCCTCAGACAGATGGCCAGTCAGAGCGGACGATACAGGTGCTAGAAGAAATGTTGCGCGCATGCGTCCTAGACTTTGGGGGCTCTTGGGAGAAGCATATACCCTTATTCAAGTTTTCCAATAAAAATTTTTTCAGGTGACTATTGAGATGGAACCATATGAGTCTTTATATGGTAGACCATGATGATCACCTTTGTGCTGGTTAGAGGTAGGTGAGGTAGCTTTACTGGGGCCAAAACTTGTGCAGGAGACATCTGAGAAGGTCCAGTTGATTCGGAAGCGGATGGATACCGCGAAGTCTCGTCAGAAGTCTTATGCTGATCACCACAGATGACCTTTGGGTTTCGTGGTCGGGGATTAGTTTTTCTTGCGTGTTTGGCCAAGGTTGGGAAACAAGCGGATCCAGTGACATGGTAAGCTTTCACCAAGGTATGTGGGACCATTTGTGATTTTGGAGAGAGTCAGGCTGGTTGCCTGTCGGTTGCAGTTACCGCAGCGGTACCGAGCCATGCACGACGTCTTCCACCAGTCTCAGTTGTGTCACTACCATTCAGACCCGTCTCACACCATTCAACCAGAGGAGGTTGAGCTTCAACATGTTGAGACATTTGAGGAGCATCTGATCCATATCATATATAGGAGCATTAAGGTTCTCTGAGACCAGTCATTTCCTCTCATATGGATGCTATGGCAGCATGGCTGAGTGCAGGACATGACCTAGGAGCGGGAGGCTGACGTACGTGCTCAGTGGCCAGAGCTGTTCTGAGCTTTATCTTCGCCACCCTAGGAAGGGAAATTCGGGGACGAATTGATATAAGGGGGGAAGATTGTAAGAACCATGTTCTTATTTTTGAGTTACGGTCTTCTTCTTTTTCCTTTTCCTTATGTTTTTTTGAGAAAATATTGAAAATGGGGGAAAATCCTGAATTTTGGAACTACACGCTGTGTACATTTTCCACATGCCATGTATTTCTGGCCATGTGGGGATGACTACACGGGGCGTGTAGCCATGATGGCGAATAAGGGTGTAGGAAATGACTACACATTGTGTAGTGTTACCTTACATGCCATGTAGTCATTCGGCAGGCCTATACAGTAAGGCGGTGGAGCAGCCGACAACTTGGCGACAGTAAACACTGTGTACTTTAGAGTACATGACATGTACTCATGTCAACGGTTGAACAGTGTGTCAGTGATGCCAAATGAATAGTTAAATGAAAGAAGTACATGTAGTGTACTCATAAGTACACGATGTGTACTTTGTTTTTCAGCTTAAAACAGGCAGTAGCCTTCTCATTTGGTAGAGGATGCATTTGAGCCGTTTTGGAGCCAAGGAGGATGGTTGACCCTTTAAAGGTCCGTCAGGTGTTCGTTTGGAATCCGATTCATCTTCAGACGATCTCGTTGGAACCGCATAGGTAAGCCCTGTCCTCTCCTTGTACCGTTCTTACCAATTATTTATTGAGGGGAAGTTATATACGTTTGAATGGGTTTTGTTCTTCGTCAGATTTACGCCATTCATGGGGATTTCTGGAGTCGGCGTTCGGGTATAACATTCGTTGGCGCATAAGGTAGGTGGATTTGTGTTTATTTTACAACTGTTGTGAATTTTTGTGTGTATTTGTTCCACGAACCCATGTTTGGGTGTCGTGTGGCTGAGGTCGTTTCTATATTTAATGCCTATAATTGAATAGGTGGTTAAATTGAGATATTAAAATGATGGTTGGGATCGTTACTTGGATCCAGAACCACCTCAGGGGTCTGTTAAACAATTTATTTGTTTGGCCTGGATACCTGAGGGTATGCCTTTAAAGTAGGAATCATAGAATTTCCTTGTGAGGAATTGCTTTTTTACTACTTTTGACATGTTGGGCATGGCCTGGTTACCTATTTAGCCTGAGGGCGTTGTTGTGATTAGCCTGAGGGCGTGACTGTTTTAGCCTGAGGGCGATGTTCTATTTCACCTGAGGGAATCCTTTCGTGCCTGAGGGCTTGACTTCTGTGCCATAGGGAGACACTTCATATTCCTAAGGGCAATTTCTGTTACACCTAAGGGAATTACCTGCGGGTTGGATTCTGTATGGCCTGGGGCCAACACTGAGGGCGGGGTTTACTATTTTATCCTAAGTGCATGGTTCTAGTTGGCCTGAGGGGTTGGTTATGTTGAGCACAAGAATGTTTCTAAATTAAATAAATTAAATGAATAATAATATGGAAATTTAATTGTTAAGTTAGTTACTTTTTAGTACTTCTTACTTTATTTCATTTTACTATTCCACACTGTTGTTGCATGCTTGCACGCAGTTGGGCACATGCCTTTGGTGGGTGCCTACTGGGATATATTTATCACACCCTATTTGGGCCATGCTTATCGAGCCAAACAGATTACGTTTCTGCAGGTGTAGATAGGGGAAAGTGTTCCTTTACAAGTACATGACTGTTGCTGAGGTGTAGGAGAGCATGGGACCGAGCCTAGGCTCGGTATGCTGCTGCCAGCTATTTTGCTTATTTTTATGTACTTTGTATTTTGTTGTACTGTATTGATGTATAACATGTTCTGGATGACTTATTAGAACATGAAACATATAGAATCATCATTTATATACTGTTGGTTATATCCACTGTTGTAGTTTATTTCAGTTGTGTATGGTCTACCACTTCCGCTGTTGTTGTATGTTTTATTTAAATTCTTTTGCACTACACTATTACAAATGAGGGAATAGTTTCACCACTATCAGACATGGGCCCTCACTGCTAGTCGGATGCCTCTGGAGTTTGGGTAAATGCTCTTGAGATCACATGGCGAATTGGGCTCGGGGCACCCATTGCGTGGCACCCGGGTCCGGGACGTTACCATCTGACATTCAGCCCCAATCGTAAGACCACATTCTGTGAAAAATCATGGATCAACCCTACATGGATTGAAAAAAAAACACAAATCATATTCTATATCCCGAAAAGAACATCCTTATTTCCAAAAATTACTTATTTAAGAAGACATATTTTATGGGATTTTCTGGACACATTATTTCATACTCACACTTGTATAGATTACAATGTGTGTAATTCTTGGTATAAAAAAAGATGGTAAGTGAATTGGATTATTATTTCTTAGAAAGCTTTAATTATATCCTTGTATACTTTTACTTTTTTCCATAATACTAAATAGTTTTTTATATTATTATATTCTACCTATACAACTCACTGAATTTCTCATATAACCTGAAAAAAATTTATTTCTCCTTCTTTCGCCATTTTCCTCATCGCTTCTCATATTTCCTTCTATTTTCCAATGAAATCATCATTTATCCCCCTTTGGAAATAAACCCAAAGAAACACATTTTGATATGTAGATATCAAATACAACTCTCCCTATATAGTATCCAAATATAATCCTAAAGCACGTTCACAAAAAGATTAAAAATGTAAAACAAATGTGAGAGGTGAACCTTCAAAACCATATCATGCTCTAGGAGGTGGTCATACACCAAGGTTCAAAAAATCCTTCTCAAACACATGGGACGAAAGTGGGATGGTCAGTATGTTATTTATATGATCATCTGTTCCAACATGATATAGTTTAACAATTCTATGTGAAATTTTTCCTTAATGAAGTGATATGTGATTTAAATTTGTTTTTGTACTAGAATTTGTAACAAGATTATTCATAATTTTAATTTCACTCTTGTTATAAATATTAATCAACATCGGTTGTTTCACATAATCACCAATATCAGTCAGTTGTTGCTTCATCCACAGCAGCTGCGTTATTTCTTTTTTGGAAGATATATACTCAGCTTTAGTAGTACTAAGAGAAGTACTTGCCTATTAATTACTCAACCAATCTCACACATTTCGTGACAAGAAAGAATTCAACACCACTTGGGGACTTTCTATCAACAACATCTCTAGCCAAATCAACATGATAAGATGATGATACCTCACTATGTCTTCGGCAAGCAAAGCATAATCAATAATTGTGAGTTCCTTGAATGTTCATGATGATTGATTTCATTGCTTCCATAGGTTCTTCTTTTGGATTACCTTAAAAGTGTTCCACTAATAATGTTGAAATGAAAATATATGGACATGTCATAGTCATGTATAATAAGCTTCAAATGATTATCATGTACAGTGTGAGATCTATAGAAGTCTCATCCTCTAGCATTCCATGTTTAGTTCCTACCACAAATAGAGTCAACATTGGGATAGATTCATACATATTGAATTTGTTATACAACTCACTTGCATTCATTTCTTATGAAATTAAAGTGTAATATTTCATCTAAATTCCATGGAAACCCACGAAGTATGTGAGTTCACCAATCATATTAATTTTAAATTCTGATTTCACGTGGTTGGAAAATTCATCCAATGATCACTAAATGCTTCCTCCAAATATACTATCACCTACGTTCACAATAAATATTATCTTATTTTTATGATAATTATTCACATTATTATTTTCATCCACTGCTAATATTTTAAATTTGAGATTCTTCAGATACAAATATACCTGAAAGTACCATGTCAATGGTTTTTTTTCAGACCACGTAAAACCTAATTTAATTTTCAAACCTTCATTTCATTATTAATAATAAGAGATCCCACTAGTTGTTCAATATTGGATTATTATTCAAGAAAAAAATTTAAGAAAGCTATCTTTACATCAAATTAATACACTTTTTATCATATTTAAATTTCCAAGGAATGAAATCGGATGATTGACTCTAGTCTAGCCAGCTACGAAATTGTTTCATCAACATTAACACCTACGATATTTGAATTGTCATTAGACACCATTCATGCCTTATTGTTTTCTCACATTTACTTTTTAATTGAATTTATTTTTTAAAATACACTTATTACTAGTACCATTTTGGGTTTCTGGTCTCTTAACTAGATCCTATTATTGGTTCATATTGATCTGATCCAAATACGCATTCATGTACTTAACCCATGATTCATCATTTATTTCATCATTAATTGGTTACGATTTCACAACTGAAATGAATGAAAATTGAGCACTATTCCTCATTCTCTTGGTTTTTTTGAGAGCATCCAGATCCCCAATGATACTAGATTGATTAATTTCATCTCATTGATTTCTCCTTTTATGTTAAAAATATTATTTTTCTCCTATTGTTTCATAATCTATTTCATCTTCTGTGTAAACATCATGATGTGAATACTAGCTGTTTTTCATTCCATCCCCTATTTCTGAATTCAGATATGTTCTTTTCCACATTATTCCTAACCTTTTATTATATTAACAGTCAAATTATTTATGCTATTTTTTATTTTTTTCATCAATAATAATCACATCACAATATTTCCTAATTATTCAAATAATATTATTAAAATACTTTTTGGTCATTATATTCATTGATTATCGGAGGAATATTTCATCATCTGCTAAATCACTATACGTTCATTTATTTCATTCTTTGTTTTGGATAAAACATTACATCCTAAATCACAAAATACATAAATGAGGGATTCCTCCCTCAGTATAACTCACAGGGTGTCTTGGTCTCTACCATATAATTCACTAGTCAGTTTTGAATATAAAATGAAACTCGAATAACCTATTTACAATAATGGAGATAGATATGACTCTCAATAAACATTCTTCATTCCATAAAATTCATGTGTCGATTCTTGAGCTCAATAACTCCATTTTTCAACAGAGTTCTTATAGAATCCACCTCAATGTTATATACAATGTTTCTCTAGATAGTTTTAAAAATCAATGGATATATATTCTCCACCATTATCATGCCACATAACATAAATTTTTGGTCATGTATCATTCTCATATGTTGAATGATATGTTTTCATTCAATCATGAACATGTAATTTCATACGTATAATCATCATAGAAGCCATTATACTATAATCATCAATCAAAATAATGTAGTACCATTATCCTTGATTTCCAGCTGCATTTATTATACCAGATGGTTCTTGTATGAATGTGACCATGATGATTTGATTCCACATTCTTCTTTGGATGATATGAGCTACAAACCATCTTCCCATAAATTAATGCATCAGAAGTCTTTTTATGTTCATGCTTCGGATTGGGGGTATCCATGACTATCTTTAGCATAGATATATTTTCCATGTTTTTTGATTGATGTGACCAATC
Source organism: Viscum album (assembly GCA_963277665.1). Taxonomy (NCBI): domain Eukaryota; kingdom Viridiplantae; phylum Streptophyta; class Magnoliopsida; order Santalales; family Viscaceae; genus Viscum; species Viscum album. The sequence continues at coordinate 1,155,963,469 of OY728133.1, read as the reverse complement.
CTTTGGTTCCAAAATTTGTTTTCTTATTAAAAATTATTGTATTAAATGTTCTCTTTACTATTAACTTCGTAATGATATCCATATTTTATGGAAACCTTTTTGGGAGAAACCCTTGTTCTTCCATTTATAGCACATCCATTTTTATAGAATTTCACTTTAAGTCATGATTAAAATATTTGATGGAAATTTAATTGATTATGATACAACCCATAAACTAAATTAATTTTAGTCTTCTTCAGCTCACCATTCGCTATTTTAGTGCTTCCACTGCCATTGATCTACAAATCACCGTCATCACTGAATCTCATAGTTTCATCGAACTTTTTCTTAAAATTCATTAATAGGTTTACATTTCCCATCATATTGGATTAGCATCCACTATCAAGAAATCAATGTGCTATTATTTTATGTTGAATTGAGAGGTACATTTTCAATGTTATATTTTCTAATTTTCATCTTTTTATTCTATGAAATATTAGTTTCAGTAAAGGCTAAAAGAATGATTTTCTAATCACTATTCCATGTGCATAAGTTTATCATACAAAAACTATTCATCTAGAGGAGAGAATATATTTTTATGAACAAAACGGACATGTTGGTTATTTTTGAATTTTCCCTAAGTTCTCGATGAATTTTTCATGCCATTCATCTACCTAAAATCAACAAGGAAAAAGTTAAAACAAGGAAAACAATATCCATTGAAACCATTTATTCTATAAAAATTAGGATATGAATTTTTTTAACCATTGTTGCATTCCATGTTCTTCCCCCATTAAAATTGATCATTGCCTCTTAGAAGTATGACATGTCAGGGCATAGATTGACATAAAATTGAGACTTCATAGGTGGAAATATATTTCCCCATATTTACATCTTCATGTGAACATTAAGACAAGTAATTTTTGACATTATATCATCTTGAGAAAATCATGTAAGAATTTTGGACCTTATTATATTTATATTTGACATATTATTTTTTTGGAATTCAGGTTTCATTGTGAAATGTTCAACATTCAGCCAACATATTTTTTACCCATTTTACTTCCTTCATTCGATGTCTCATTATTTCAAACAATTTCTATGTTTACCATTCATTGGGGTCTAGGATAATTTATAACCTTTTCAACTCTATCATAAGGATGCTTAACTCTCTCTAGCAGCTCAACATCTGAGAATATTTCAAACTGAATTATTTTATTTTTATCTTATGGTCATTATTCAAATTCATGTTTATTTTAAAGATTATTGAATTCTTCATTAAGTCTCTCAATAGATTTGGAATTCTCCTCTAGTATTGATTCATGTTAATTAATGACCTCTACATATTCATAAATTCATAGTTTTAGTTCAAATAAATCTTTAAAACATTTAATGTCATTGAATGATCCATTATTACTTCCTCAAGTCAATAAATTTTAGCTTCTAGTATATCAATAAATCCTGATAACCCAGCCACCAATTTTGTTACACTTTTTTCATATCTTTAATTGAATCTCATGATCACAAAAATTATCCTTATGTTTCAATGTGAGATGGACATCAATGGTAAATTTATTATCTCTATCTTTATCTCACGATGTTTTTGAATTTTCAACTGTATAAATCATTGAAGTATGGGTTCCATATTTAAATTCTAGGTCTTATTCCAAAAATAATTCACTATTATCTGAATCTTCTTCCTAATTATTATTCTGTACATTTTTTAGTCACCCTTTTGGAAAAACTTTTTCTGAGGCTATTACATGTCTCTAGCTTCGCATTATACATCGTCAATCATTCTTGTGAACCAAGAAAAAATGTTCCAAACTCTACAACAATGAAAAAAATCCAATGGTGGCTTGGATTCAAATTTCCCTTTTTACTTCTTTAATTTCATAATATTGAGGGAAATAATATCCTTTTCCTAATTTTCATGAAAAATATTATCTCCCAAATTTTATATTTTTTTCATTTCCTTTGAATTCCATTTAATTTCTTACCCAACGTTTCACATCATGAAGTTTTACTATAGTCTCATATACCTCTAGACTTCTTATTAGATCATTTGGGCAATGTTTGGAAAGATCACTTTCACCAATTCCTGACACCTTTTACATTGAAAAATGTAGATATCTTCTCAATAATGTATTCACATTATCAATGTCTTTGATTTCTTCACAAATTACTCATAGTTCTACAATAGCTTCATTAATTTGGTGGAAAAATGCATCTCTATTTTCTTCAGGATACATATTTAGATCATTATACTTATTGTTAAAAAACATACAGTTTTGTCTCCCTCACATTGTTGGAACCTTCATAAATATTATTCATTTCATCCACACAAATATTACTGAAGTAAAACTCATCACCATTCGATATATTTAATTAAAAAGAATATCAGTGAGGGAATTATATTATTTGGTATCTCCAATAATTATTTTTTGACCTATATCAGTCATAGAAATTCCATTTTATCACTGAACTATATTCCTTGCGCAGTGGAAAACATGACTTCCATTCAAAGAGATATTATACGAGATCACATCCTATTCTTCTATATTTGAATGATTCTTTCATCAAAGTGGCGTACTCCCTTGAAATTTACAATATTCTACATTTTATAACTGAAGCAATGATTTATCAACCGCATCCTTTACGCTCTGATACCACTCGAAGGACCCCAGAACACCTTGAGAGGGAAGTGGTGAATCAGGGTGTCCACTTTTTTATAATCCAATGAATCATGTTCCAACATTGTTTGGAACTAGTTAAACATGTATAATTAGAATGTGATGACAAAATATGATCACATGCAATGAGATGACACGTCAATTTTTATGGGTTCACCTCTAAGGGTTACATCCAATGAGATTACATCAATTGGTTGTTGTTCGAACCTAATTCGACCAATATACACTAGTTGAAGAGAAGAAATTTTTAATAGTGTCACTATTTATTAGGTGAACATCCTATAGAACATTTGTGGGATAACACACCACATCCCTCTTATAACTTTTGTTGAATCCCACTAGTTCACCTTGATGGTATGAATCAGAAATTATTTTATGTTCTTGATGTTAGCTTCAATGTGTTGGAATTTAATAATTCATCTTTTAATATAGATATATTCTATGTGGATTCCCTATTTTCCCCTATATATGTAATTTAATTGTCCTCATACTATTTATTTTTGAACATGTCATCCATGAAATTTCCTTCTTCCTCCACGTACTAGAGTGCTCTGCATAACACCTCTGCGTACCACCTCCATTTACCTCATCTTCTAACCGTTACCACGTATAGCATTCAACAACCTTTTTCGTGATCTTCCTTTTCTTATTCTCTCACATACAACTACATCACGACAGAATAACTTTTCCTAAGTGAATATTCTTCTGTATACTACCTTGCATTGTGTAATTCATTGATTCGCGTACCACCTCACTTTTTCCTCATACCACAAGATCACCTCAGATTGAGTTATTCATTACCATATAGACTCTTTTATTGGTAAAAAGTCATTAATCGGATTGTTTCTATGGTGAAATAGCTTTCTACTTCCATGTACTATCTTTACTGAACAGTTCTAGATATTACCAAGTTATTTTTATATTTTTAATTAATGTAAACTTGGGGTTGTCTTTCCTTGAACTACTTGTAGATTTCTCAAAATTCCACTCGAATTATTAATGCCATATAAACTTCTTAATTAAGGGATTAATTCTACATATATATAAAATAGATCCCCATAATCCAATTAACCATGATTTACAAAATATTTGACACTGATTTTTTCATACACGTACAATGAATCTCATGCGAACCATATTCCATACTTAGTCCAAGTTCTTCTATTCTCCTAACATGGAAGTACAAATATTCATCTCGCTTCCACAAACTACACCCTTCATGTCTTCTAAAAAACTACCTCGTTTTCCTAAATGACATTCTATCTAATCAGATGCTTTACCACCATAATCTACAACACTGGATGCAAACCACACACCATCACCACAAACCATTTTTTGTTCCATGAACCTTTTTCTATCAGTCTGCCTAGAACCCTTCATCACATGAAAACCGTTCTCAGTACATGGTACACGGTTCACGAACCATTTTATGTGGTTCTATTCCTTTATTGATCTCATTCTCCATTACTCATCAAATTCACTTTTCTGAATAAATCAACCAATTCTCAAAAAACTTCTGATTATGTGTCCCAAAAAAATTTCAAACACTGGGAAACAAATCCACCTTCAATATTGTTTTCATCCTCAGTCATAAGACCATATTTCATGAAAAATAATTCATTATCCCATCATGGATTGATGACACACACAAATAAAACACCATATCCAGAAAATAACATCCTTGGTTCCTGTAATTACTTGTTGCTGTAGAAATATCACATGAAATTTTACACTTACATTAATTCTAACTCACACATGTTTAATATAATGATTGTGATAATTATAACTAAATAGAATTTTTGGTGCTTACCTACTAAGAAGTTTATCTCACACTGTGTTTGGGACTCCTTGGAAACCCAAAAAGATAATATGGTTGAAGTTGATGGTATGATAAATTATCTTAGTAATAGATTGTGATCATTTATTCGGAGAAATGGAGCATCTGACAAATTTTGAGGCTTGGGTTGATACAATAACATTTTGAAAATTATTAATTTTGGATAGGTGTATTGTACTATATTGACATCTTCCCATTTTAACTATAGTTTAGATACATGTATCATCCACATAATTATATATGAGCCATCATTTGAGATTGATATCTAATTCTACTATGTATTTGTTGTCCACTTATTTTTAATGATTCTACTATCTATATGTTCTTGACATCCTCTGTGATGTATTCTTGTAATGATTGAATAGTATCCCCAATGACTCACCTAGGTCAACAAACTCTTTAATTTTTGATGATTCACTTGAATCCATATAGCCACCCATGCTCGGTGCATTGTTCAGTTGTATCCTTTTTCGGGATGTATTAATGTGGTATCATAGTATTTTTTTGGTTTAATTTACAATATGCGGTCTATTGAAAGTCATATGATATAAATGGTATTTTCTAACGAGATTTGATCATGTGTAGCTAACCCATGAACAAAAAAAACTAAAAATGTCCTAAATGAAATTTATATTTTCTTGTTTTTAACTGTTACAGTTGATTGGATTTCACCGTTGGGTGATTAACATGATTTAGGATGTTACTATTGATATGATTGGACTCAAATCCCATGGAAACATTATGAGATGATGGTTCTCTGTCTCATGAAACATATATGAACTTGTTTGAAGACACATTTCTGGAATAATTCTATTCCATTTATTGAGGAATTATCTAAATCATGTTTATTGTGATTGGTTATGATGTATTTGTTCCAACTATTGTGTTAGATCTTGTGTAGTGTATGGAAATGTTACCCATCAATAAATTCATAAGGTGTATGGGACCTTATGGATAGATAATTGATGCAAATTTTAAAAATGAAAATTTTAAGCTATTTGGATAAGTATGGATTATTTGGGAAGCAATTTTTTTTCATGAGGTGTTATGGACCCTCATGGATCAGAACATGGTGGAAGATGGTTTTAATAATTTGACCAAGTGAATGTTAAATTAAAATGAAATGGAAAGTAGATACTTGATGTAATGTTATATTTTGAGTAGGTAAGATAAAGTGTTTATAGTGGTTTGGTTTCTGTTATTTATACTGTCATGGCTATAGGAGGAGGCAGTGGGTTAAGAATTTGTTTTAGGAGGGTTTTGAACAGTCTTATTCTTTGTGTGGCGAGACCTAGATATTTCTATATTTTACGCATTTGTTTGGAATGGAAGATACATGACACCATGACAACATCCATTGTTATACTACAAGGTAGGTGGCAAATAAACTCCATATATGATAGGTTGTGGGCTAATGGTTATTCCTTTTTTAGTTCTAGTTGTGGCACCATGGGATGTTCTAGACACCTTTGTGGAGGAATTGTTTTGTGAGGTCTTCTTTAACTATATGAAAACTTTCTGGGGAGCACTGCATCTTTCCATGACTATGTTAGAGCTGACTAGGGTGTTCCAGCAACAATACCTTCCCAAATTCTAATGGGGTGGAGGAATAAAAGATAGTGATATGTGCCTTGAGACCATGTTACCAATGTTCTATCATCTAGTGATTCCTCCTAATAGGAGGGTAAATCTCTCCCCATATATGCTACAATGATTTTAAAATCCCTTGAGGTATGTTCTAAACCGTTTTGACAGGCTGTTAGTTATGGGTTTGACTGATTTCTAGACCCTCTTATATGACTAATTTTACCCCAAGACTCTGTGGGATGATTGGGATAGTGAGTTCATCTATCGGGAGCACATAGTTATGAATGATATGGAGTACTCATCATTATTTATAGAGTTGCAGCATTTTGCATCAATGAAAAATGCTCAAGAGATGTCCTGAGTGAGACGATTTGAATAAGGTCTCTAACATATGATCAAATCTTATGTAGATGTGTTATGTTTGAACAGTATCACTAAAAATGTGAATCATGAGCTAATTATATAATATAAATTGAGGTTTCACAGTGGTCTAGAGTAGGGAAGTGTTATTTCTCAACTCAATGGGTCAACATATTCAGCTTGGATGATTCATTTTGAGGCTTCCTATTAATTGAGAGATAGTAAGGCTGTGAGTACTAGAATAATGGTGTTTTGTTTAAAATTTGGTAGGTGAGGCCATAGGATGAATCTATGAGACCACGAATATGTCAACTAATTGTCATGGGGAATGATGGGGAAAATGCAGCGGCTTTGAAGGACCTTCCCACTAGCTTCAAGTGGTAGTGAAATGTCCCTGCAATTTTTTATATATTTTTAAGTATATGGAATTAGTTTGAGACCGATAAATCTGACGATGCATGATTCTGAGGCTCATAGTGCACTGAATGATCTGTTGATGTTTTTTAAGCTTTAATTAGCGTGCATAAGCTATTTTCCTAAAAATTGATATAAATCTAAAACTGTTTCCATTATCATAATTCCAAGGGCACCGTTTTTTTAGGAGGGTGAATTTATCCTAGGTGTGACATATGTTTAGTCAAAGTAGGCTTCCAGTGAGAAATCCAAAAAATGTTATAACCATAAATAAAATAAATAAATAAAGTTACATTATTTTTCAAATTCTTATAACTCATGAACGGTGACTTGGATTTAAAATCTGAGACTATTACTAAGGTCATGAGGATATGCTTTCTTTAGGTAGATACTAAACTTATCCAATGTGGGCCACTAGTGAAAGTTAGTTTTTTTCCATAAATAAAATAATTAAGTGACAATAATTTTAATTTAAAATTCATAACATCTAAATTGCAACATAGATTTAAAATCTGAAAGTACAGTTTAGTTCGTTGGGTTGTGTTCTCCATAGGTGAAGCCTAACCCAGTCTAGCGCATGTTGAGGATGAACATTAATAATTTAATGAACTTTTTTATGATACATTCATTAAATGTGTGGCCAGTGTTTTCTAACTTTTGAACCAATGCTCGAATTAAAAATTTGATGGCACCGTTGAATCTACAACACTGGGATTCCCTTGAGGGAGAATTTATATTGATCACAAAAGGTATGGATAAAAAGATATGTTCATTGAAATTTTAAATGAAATGATATAAATAATATTAATATTTTATTTTATTTCTTCTCCACCTAAAGAAATGTGGAGTGTGGGACCCACAATGTGTCCACCCGATAAATGACTTGACCTGTCAATCTTAAGTAACATCATTGACTGGGAACATGAATGGTTCCTAATTAATGAGACCAAATTAATGCCCACATTGTTACATACCCACCCAGCTCTTATTTATATGGAGATTGGGGTGATGTGTCGGCACAACTTCGTGAAACAATGAAGTGTTGAAGGAGTGCCGAGACGCCACACCCTTATAGGAAGGAGATGATCCCAATAGGAGGTGACAAGTGACACCGAACCATGAAACAAAGGACAAAGTATGAGCGGAATCATTTGGAATTGATTTTGTGTATGAAGAACATGTTCCACTTTCAAATGTGAGCGCTCTCAAATGAGTTTACAAGGTATGGAGTTAATTCGTTTATGCATTTTAAATGTTTTCCTCTTCCCCGTTCTTGAATAATACGAAGAATTTTGAACAACCAACTAACGAATTGATCCAAAATTGAATCGTTTTTGCATGAGGTTGTTGTGGGGTTTCATTGTAGGGTTTTGATTTTTGTTTAATTCAATTGATTTTGAATCCCTTAATCTCACTCATGTTTACGAGCTAACAAGGAGGGTGTGGCCCTAATGAAATCGGACCGAAACTTTCTCTATCTTGCTATATTTTTTCCTCCATGAAAGACCACCAATGTGGTGAAACCAACCAACAATTTTGGGTATAGCACCTCGACACACTTCATAAGAAGAGGTCGCAACACAAAGATGCGGTGGTCATCAGAGCGGTAGGTACCAGCCAGTCGACGAGGAGGCGCAATGCGCCATCGCGTGGTGAAGATGAGCAATGGGGGTTGTGGCTCATCAGTATTGATGACTAGAAGAAGGTGTCCGACACACCGGTCGGCTGCGAGTAGTAGAGAGGTGCACCGTCACATGCTGCTTGATAAGTCGGCCCGCCAAGAAGGAATTTGAAGGACCCACTCCAGTGGGTCCTGTGGGCCACCTGATTGTTCCACATGGCGCCACCACTGCGAAAAAGACCGAAAAACCATCAATCATTCGAGAAAACTATGGGTCGCTTCCCCAAGGGAGGATAGGGTAGACCACCCTTGTGGGTGGCACCGTACATGGCCGGTCCACCTTCCCAGAAGTCCACTGCCGAGTGGGCCGCTCTCTACGCAGGATGGGCTACCCCATTGCGGGCTACTCCCTATGCGGGCCGGGCCGCCCCCTTGCGAGCCGCCCTTCGAGTGATACCATTTGCGGGCCTCCCTTTGCAGGCTGCTCCACTTGTAGGTTGGGCCAAGCACACTGTGGCCTAGCCCAAAACGGGTCAGGCAGGGTCGGTCCGACGGTGTCAACCGGAACCAGGCCCACCGGGTGCAGAAACACATAAAATGAAATATCTAAACAACAAGAAGTTCATTTGATTAACCATATATTGCGTTTATATCCTTGTAAAGATATGGTACTATTGGTATACTCCTCTTTAGTTTTGGTGATATTTGCAGTATGGCTATGTTGGATTGAAATCGAATCCAATAAGGCCCTTGAATCTGAAACGCATACAACTCATATACCGAGCATCTGATTGATGCAACGTCTATCATGTTGGAACACTTACGACATGGTGGCCCTTTGGGTTACTCAATTGTGGAGGTTTTTGGTTGTTGAAGTATGACCAATATCTCGAGGGCAGATTCTACGTAACTCAAGCGCACCGGGTGTGAGGAATCTAGTGGCTGGAAGGGAGGTGGTGGTTAGAGACAGATCATAAGGAGGTTAGTGCTCAGCGATTCTATGTGGTTCAGTGTATACCGATCCTATGTGGCCCATATCCTTAGTGGGTCAGCTCTCAAAGATCCATTGTTGTTCAGCTCATACTGATCATGTGTGGGTCAGATCCTATGAGGGCCATTGTGTGGGTTAGTTAGATATTGACTTTGGGCAGGGCAGATCCTGTGTGGATCATTTCGAAGGTTAGTACCAATATATCATGTGTGGTTCAGACTCCGTATAGTCAGAAGCAGTGCCTCTAGATAGATTAAGATGATCTAGCTTCACGACTAATCATCTATACTTTTAAACTTTATAAAAGTCCTGGTTTGAGTAGATACTCGGTTAGAACTATGTATTTTATCTTTTTGGAACTTTTATCTTCATGGGGATACCGATGTGGTACATTTACCATTGTGTTGATATCATTGTAGTGATACCTCTATGCTGTTGCTACCTTCGTGGGGATAACATTGTGGTGTTACCAGTGTGGTACTTTTACCTACGTGATGTTTTCTTCACGGTGTTACCTTTGTGGTACATTTACCTTTGTGGTGTTACCTTCGTAGTGTTACCTTTATGATATTATTCCCTCATGTATGAGATGAGTATTTCATTATAACATAGGTATTTTTATGTTCATATACCTAAGTAGAGTGGTTGACTTCTTTATTCTATGTTAATGACCATTTGTGGTTTTTCCTCCCGGGAACTTTTGGAGACCTATGCGGTCTCGAGGTCCATAGAGATTGACGCTTAACTCACACTTTCATGGGCTTCGCCCACACATGGTTATGTCTTTTGTAGATTACTTACAACATTGATCGAGGTTGATGTAGCAAGGACTGCACGGTGCTTAGAGGTGGACCATTTGGCATGATGTGGTGCATGGAATAAATAATCGTGAGCTGTACCTAACCGTCATGTATGATCTATGGGGGATGATCCAAAAGATTCTTTTCACTTTTCAGTTGTTTATACTTTTCAGTTGTAGTTGAATTTTTTTCTTTTTGGGCTTGTATTCTTACCCCCTTCACTTTCAACACACTTTGCTACAGCTGTTTACTTCGTGGTTTCTTCTTGTTGTGTTCTTGTATTTTTTGATACTATAGGGTTAAAAGAAATTCCTTCATGTAATAAGGATATGCCATTCTGGGGCTAGTCTCCAGCTCCTGTCCTATAGAAGGCGGGATTTGGGTAGTCACGACAAGGGCCATAGGGGATGGGTCGTGATGAAGTGGCATCAGAGGAGTTCGGTTCTATTGAAGAACATCGACTCTAATCTTTTCTATTTGGAAATAGTGTTAAGTGTTATGAGTGGGGTTTTTAGTTTTAGGAATACAGTTTTGGCATGACAACCGATGTATACATACTCCCAGACCCTGACTTCTGATTTTCAACTTAGTGCTTGAAAACACTTATTGCGTGTGTTTTGGAAATGTTTTTCTTTAGTTTCTTTGGAGTCAGCTCCCCAGGTATATATTTATGATCATTACACACATATTACTTATAAGGATGTCAGCTCATAGACATCCAGCTAGGATTATTGAGAGAGTAAATGATGACGGCCCACTATGAGATGAGGCTTCGGTGTGGGGCCCTCATATGGTATTAGATTCTACAGTTGGTTCACCAGTAGCACCACCACCCATTGGGCAGTAGATGTCAAACCCCCCCCCCCAGCAGAGTGTGAATGCCAACTAAGTGTGTTGCATGAGTTTTAGTGATAGAGAGATCTAGGGATCCAAGGTGAGAAAGATCCCTAGGCAGTTGAGGACTAGCTGGAGGTTGTGGCAAGATGTTTCTGCCATGTTGGGACACTAGCATATCAGATGGTGATCCTAGCTACTAGTCATTATCAGTGCGTGGTCATGAGGATGGTCCACATGGTGATGAGGCATCGATACATGGACTGTTGCCTGAGATGGTACCTTTGTGTAGTGTGACAGCTATATCACTTCCCATTGGTCATAGTTACAACTGGCAGTACCGGTAGAGTACAAATGTAGGATTGGTGATTACATGTGTTTCGTCATTAGATACCCCTCAAGTTCTGAGGTGATCTCTACTCATAAGCAGAAAAGGACTAGATTGAATAGGTGGCTGTGTTTTTATCTAGCTTGGGAACCATTCGATCAGATGGTAGTCCTAGTAGAGAGCCTTTTGCGTGGCTCAGCATGACGATGACAGTGATTATATTTCCCTGATCTTTTGAAGAGGTGACTTTTCTACGGAAAATATTGATAACATTCCTCAGTGTAGTGGGTCTCTTTCCATATAAAAATCTAAGCGGTGAGTGTTCTAAAGAGCTATTATAGCTTTATTAGGAAAACAAGTTTGTAGCTGAGTATTCATTGAGGTGTACAGACCATCCCAGGTACTCGATGAATACATTACAGTTATTGCTTCAGGGCTCAAACCTCTGAGCGGGTTGTGTTTATGGACATACGATCCATCAAATTTAGCCTATGAATTCTTACTTATGTTAGGGTGATAGAGAAAACCATTTTGGATGATTTTTATCTTTGGATGAATGGATTCATCTAGTGACTGTTAGTAGTGGGAAATTAATAAACTGAGGTCGATCTTAGAGACTTGGTCTTGTAAAAAAAAATTGATGAGGAAGTGTTAGGGACAACTGAATATACAGAGCAACAGAAGTGGAAGTGGAGCTAGGAGAGGAGCATGAGGTGGTATAATGTTTGACATGTTACAACCACCAGCCCATTGTGGTCTCCATCGAGCACATGAAGTTGGAGGACATGTGATGGGAGTAGCTGCATGTGGTCAAAGAGTGTGACCCAAGGGCTCCCGGGATGATTCGAGGTATGAAATCTGTCTATTACTAGCTACCTTATTAATAGACATTGGTACCAATCATTACATCCTTTCAAGAATCATGTTCATGACCAAGAGTTTTTGGTTAAACTGCTGACCAGACCCTTACATCAGGAGATAACATTAGAAGGAGACTCGATAATCACACAGACGACCATAGTGTGATCTAAACCTTAACTTGAGAGTTTCTATTGGATCCTATTGGTGACATCGTCGAGGCATTACAAGGTTAGATTAGTTATGGACTGGTCATCCATTGTTTAAACTCAGATTGAATGTATTAGGAAAAAATATTGCAATATATCTACATGGATAGAAATGGGTTTTCCTTTGTCTTTGAAAAAAATGGAAACCTAGGAATCACCGGATAAAATCATGCATAGGGCGATGCAGTTGATCACTCTTGAGTTATCCAGCCTAACCCTCATGGAAGCAGGAGTTTTGAATTGTCATTTCCCAATAGTTGAGGAAGAGTGTGGCGACATATTTTTCAAAATATGTTTCGAGGATTACCACCCCAAAGGGAGATGGACTTCGGCTTTGGTTGGGTACTACTGAAGATTTATACTAGACTTCACCAGGTTAGCAACACCCTTTTAAGCTTAGACAATGTAGGGGAGTGTGGTAGAAGGCATACTCACCCATAGGTCTGGACTATAGCAGCTATGTGAAGCATTAGAGTAGCTAGTCACGTTGAGGATATTCGTCGTGGATAAAGATGGAGCAGCTTACCTATAGTCTCTGACTGTCATGCCCCCACTTATTCATTGAGTTTGGGAGGCAATGCTTAGGGACATTGACTACGAGGTCCAACGTGCTATGATATACTCAGGATGGTCTCCTGATATATTTTTTAAGGTGGGGACGATGTCATTATCTTCAAAGGTCGCACCATCGTACCAGTGACACTTTGGGTGGAGATGTTGAGGGAGTTCCATACATCCCCTTTAGCGGTACATAATTGAGTGACAAAGATGTACCTGGACCTTCGGTTCCATTACTGGTGGACAAGGATGAATAAGGTAGTGGCATAGTATTTGTCATGATGCCTCAATTGTTAGGAAGTGAATACAGCATATAGCTAGCAGAAGACTTATGCTAACAGGAGGTGAGAGACTACGTCTTCGTACGACTCTCACCTAGACAAGGTTTACAGAGGTTTATTCAGGGCGACAAGCTATCTCCAAGGTTCATCATACTTTTATAGTTTCTTAGTAGAGTATATGAGGTGGACTAATATCTATCACTTCTCCCAGAAATGCACGAGGTGCATAATGTTTTCCATGTTTGACAACTATGGAAATTCATGCATGATCTATCACAAGATATCAAATAGGGTGAGTTGATCATTGGTGATTGTGTGACATTTTGAGATTTCTCGATGCAGATAGAGGATTGACAAGAGCGAGTCCTCAGTGGATGGTCAATCCCTCTAGTGCGAGTTTGGTGGCAGTAGTGGGACCTCAAGGAGAGCACATGGGAGTGGGAGGCTCTGATTCGTGCTCAATAACATATTATTTTTTATATACATTTGTTTTAGATTTCAGGATTGTAAAGACCAATTGTGGGGAGAATTTAATATCTCGGAATTTCTATATAATATTTTTGTTATATGAAATTATTTTGAGTCAACGAAATTAGACAGCGTGTGATTCCAAGTCATGGAGTGCCTAGAATTATCCGTCAATGTTCTGTTATGAATTAATCAGTGTGTATAAAATTTTTTCCCGATAAGAAGAATAACTCTTAAAATATTGCCTACATCATAATTTTGAGGGCACCGTAGTATTCAAGATGGCAGGTTTACCCTTGGCGAAACGTAAGTTATTTCCGCACAGGCTTCCCGTGTGAAAACCTGACAATGGAATAACCATTAATAAAATAATTAAATAAAGATATTTTAATTTTCAAATTCTTATAACTCATGAATAGTGACTCAGATTAAAAATCGTAGACCCCCAATGTACATTTCAAGGTGTTCTTTCTTTAGGTAGATACTAACCTTGGTCGTCGCAGGCCACTAGTGAAAGTTAGTTTTTCTCTGTAAATAAAATAATTTAGTGAAAATATTTTTTTTGTAAAATCATTGACATCTACATGGTATCTCATATTTAATTTCAGAGAGTACCATTGAGTTTATTTGGGTGTGTTCTGCTTAGGTGGAGCCAAACCCCGGCCGGTGTGGGACAAGGGAGAAAATTATAAATTTATTGTTCTTTTTTTAAGAAACGTTTCGTAAATGCATGGTCGGCATTTTCTAACTTTTGAACTGATAATCGGATTCAAAATACTAAGGCATAGTTAGATCTACAGGTTTGTGATTTTCTAAAGGGTGACTATACATTGATCATAGTAGGTTTGGAGAAAAAGTTATGTTCTGTGTGTTTTTAAAATAAATGAAATAAAATAATTTTATTATTTTCTTTTCATTCTTCTCCACAAAATGGACAAGAGGAGTGTGGGACCAGTGTTATGTCTACAAAATAAATGACCCGAACTTTGAATCTTAACTGTGTGGGCCATTTTCCCAGTAGACCGCAACCCCATAGGCCTCCCACTTTCTGGACGCACCCTACACGGACCGAGCCGCCCCTGGCGTGCCACCTTTCGTGAGCCACTTCACTATAGGTCGGGCCACCCCATTGTGGTCTGGGCCACCCTTGCTGGCTGGGTCGGACCGCAACCCATCAGGCCGAGCCCGATGCGGCAAATCGCAGACCGGATCAGACCAGCACCGGGCACAAAAACACTTAAAGGGCCATATCTTGAGAACCAGACATTCGTTTCATAGACCGTATATGGCATTGAGATCGTTGAATAGATATGGTCTTTTTGATATACTCATATTGAATTTTCTAGATTTTTCGAGTATGTCTGGGTTGTATCGAACCCAAATCCAACTAGGCCCCTAGAACTAAAATGCTTATAACTCACAGACCGAGAGTCTGATTGACGGACCATCTTTCACATTCTAACCCTTACTACATGAAGGTAATTTGGGTTACTCCTTTGTGGGGATTCGATGATGTCAATGTCTGACTATTATCTAGAGGGAGGATTATATGGAACTCGTCCACACTGGGTGTGAGGAATCCAGTGGATGGAAGTGAGGGAGAGGTCATAGATAGATCAGAAGGAGGTCAGTGCTCTACGATCCTGTGTTAGAAAGAACATACCAATCCTGTGTGGGTAAGCGCTTACCGATCCTATGTGGGTCAGCGCATACTGATTTTCAGGGGTAAGATCCTGTGTGGTTCAGCGCTCTGCGATCTTGTGTGGGTCAGAACAAATCGATCATGTGTGGGTAAAATAATATGTGGGTCATTGCGGGGGTAAGTAATCAATCAAATTTGGGTAGGTCATATCCTGTGTGGATCATTGTGGGGGTTAGTACCTATCAATCATGTATGGTTCAGAATATGTATGATCAGAAGTAGATCCTCTTAATATAATAAGATTATATAGCTTCATGAATAATCATATGTACTTCTATACATCACTAAAAACCCGGTTCGTGTTGAGACTCTATTTTATCTAAGTCCTTTACCTCTGTCGAACATTTATCTTCATGGAAATATCTTTATTGTGATACCTATGTGATACATTTACTTTCACGGTGATATCATTATCGTGATACCTATGTGTTGCTGTTACCTTCATGGTGATATCTTCGTGTTGTTACATATGTTCTAATTTAACCTTCCTGGTGTTATCTTCACGGTGTTACATGTGTGGTTCTTTTACCATGATGGTGTTACCATTGTTATATTCTTCCCTCATGTATGCGATGAGTGTATCTTGATACCATAGGTATATGTATTGGAAAATACCTAAGTAGAGTTGTTGATTGCTTCATGATTTTTGATTGAGCATTGATTTGAGGTTTTCCTTTGTGGAACTTTAGGAGACCTACAGGGTATCAGAGTCCCTACTAAGTATCGATATACTCACCCCTACATGGGCTTCACCCTCACCTAGTTGTGTCTTTTGTAGACAATGTGCAACATTGATCGAGGCTAAGGGAGCCAGGACTAGATGGTTCTCGGAGGTGGACCATTTGGCGTGACGTTACATATGGACTACTGATATTTCGATATACATACCTTCCAGGTTTGATCCCTGATGGATGTTCCAGGAGAAAACTTTCACTTTTAAGCTATTTTTACTTTTCACATGTACATTTATTTTTTTTCCAATCAGGCTTTTATTCTAGTCACCTTAACATTCATCACCCTTTACTACATATGTTTAATTCGTGGTTACTTCTTTTCGTGTTCATGTATTTTGTGTTTTTACAAGTTTATAAAAAATTCCTTCCTGTTATAGGGATACTCATTCCTGGATCTAGTCTCCAGCTCCAAGCCGATGGATGGCATGCTTGGGGTGGTCGCGACACGGGCCCCCATGGATGGGTCGTGACTGGTATGGGGTTATCTATGACAACATGTTTTGAAGCAGCATCCTCAGCTCTACATTAAGAAGGAAGTTAGATCAGCGAGGGCCAATATTTCTGAGAAATCAATGGTCGTGGAGGTGGTATTGAAACACTAGTTACTCCAAGACATCTGATTGATCCTACTATGGGCAATGAGGTAGTATCATGGGGCCGTGGTGGAAACCAGTTCTATTCTATGTAGTCTACCCCCAATGAGGAGGGTTTTAGGCCGTCTATGGTTAGTGGTAAGATCTTATTGGCCTCTACTATTTCATCCTCTCTTTTTGATATAGGTGACTCTCATAGTTTCATTTATACAACTATAGTGATAATCCTTTGGCATTTTGTGAGGTCTTATGAGGGTGTTATAATGCTGAAACACCATTGGGAATCATAAAAGATGTTGTGCGCTTGTTCATGGAGATACCTCTTGATGTTTTTGGGTGTCACATCATCTAGGATCATTATTTTTTCAATATGATAAGGTATTATGTAACTCTAAGGATGAATTTTTTGGTAGATTATTGATCGTATATTGTACTCTATCAGAAGAAGGTGACCTTCACATCACCATAGGGTGTATTGATCACTCAAAAAGTCAAAGGGGATGTATTTTCATGTAGAGATGGGAGAGAGTATTGAGTTTTCAGAAGGATGACAACCCCAACAGGTAGTTTTTATTATTATTAGGGAGTGAGTTAAGTGGATTTTCCTCTGGTGGTTTAGAAAATTCGGTAAGTATTTCCTAGTGACTTTTTTGGGTTAACTCTTGAAAGAGTTGTGGATTTCTCCATCGACCTAGTGCAAGAGGCTAAAATGGTATCTATTCCTCTTCACAGGATGTCTATTATAGAAATATATGAGATCAAGATGTATGTAAAGAATTTGGAGGAAAATAGGTTTATTCTACCCACTACTTCTGTGTGGGGTTCAAGAGTCCTTTTTGTAAAAACGTTTGACGGAATTCTTAACCTAGGTTGGGATTATCCAAAACTAAACTAGTCAATAGTTAAAAACTGATATCCCTTGAATTGATAGATGATCTACTTGATCAACTTATTAGATCATGAGTGTTCTCAAAAATTGATTTCTGGTCCAGATATCATCAAGTCCATGTTCGACCGACATACACACCTCTTACAACATTTCATATCAGGTTTGGTGTATATGATTATATGGTCTTTCCATTTGGTCTCATGAATTTCCATTAGATTTCACATCATTGATTAACTGAGTGTTCTTTCCATACATAGATTTTTTTGGTGGTATCCGTGGATGATATATTGGTTTATTTTTATATTGGACACGACCTTGTCAACCATATTGAGATCTTATTGAATACACTAAGAGAGAATCAATTATATGATATGCTCCTAAAGTGAAACTTTGGATAGATCAGACTCACTACATAGGTCACATCATCTAAGAGATAGAAGTATTTCTTGACACCAAGATGGTTAGAGATGCAGTTTAATAGGGACAACCCATGAAATGTTTTGACATACGGAGTTTGTTGGGACTATCTCATTAAAACATGCAAGTCATATAAGACTTCTCATGGTTATGAACACTATTGAAGAGATTGAATAAGAAGGGTGTGAGTTTTTTTCTGATTCTTGTAAGATAGCCTATCAAGAGATAAAATGTAGTTGTACCTCAGAACCAATCTTGATAGAACCAGAATAGTTTTTGATATAAACATTTCATTATAAAACCTCATGTATTATGCAAGGGGTAGTGATGATTCTTTGGAGTGATTCTAGGAGCATGGGGTCTTGGAAGTAGAGGTCACATTAGAAGAATTGATCACTATATGATCACTAGAATGTTATAGTTATTCAACACATGTGCTATTAATGAAATTCTTTATTGGGGGACATTTTTTTGGAGTACACAGACTACAGAAGCCTCCATTATATTTTTACATAGCATGATCTGAATCTGAGGTAGTTTATGTGGGCGGAGTATATATAATACTTTTACTTAGAGCATCCCAATATACATGGTTATAAAAATATAGTTTCCAATGAACTGATCAGGAGTGGCATCCTATTGAATTGTTTTCTGATATGCATATCGAGGTGAACAAAATTCCATAATAGATGTCTGTATCATCCTTAGTAATGACCTACACCCTACATGATAGAATTTGGATGAGACATCTATCATATTTAGAGAGCCAAGTTCTATGAGAGAGTGTGGAAGGTGGGGATCCACCTCCATGTTGTACTGTGGACAAGGATAGTATCTTATTTTTCTGTGGAAGTTCATTCGTCTTAGTGGATATACACAAGTAGCTGATACATGAGTTTCAGGGTTCATCTAGTGTAGTGCATCCCAAAGTCACCAAGATGTACCATGATATGTGAGGTGAGTATCAGTGGGTGAGTATGAATTGAGAGGTACCTGGGTTTTTATGATGATTTTCACCCATCATCTGGTTAATGCGGAACATTAGTGACCAACCTGGATTTTATATCACATACCTTTTCCAGAGTGGAAATGGGTCGATGTCGCAATAGATTTCCAGACTAGTTTTCCATGGTCACCTCAAGATAAGGGGGATTGTGTGTTTCTATTGATAGGATCAAGGATTTTTATCATTTCTTAATGAGAAATGATATATTAAGAGTTGTTGAGCTTGGATGTATGTATATCTGTGTGATAGTATGAATGTATGGGGTCAATCATAGATGTTTTTCAGATTGGGATTCATGTTGTACGTCATGTTTCTGGAAATTTTTTCAAAGGGCGATGGGTACATACGTGATTTTGATCACATTATACCACCCTTATACTGATGGCTAGTAAGAGAATAAGATGAAAGTGGTAGAGTACATGCTATGAGAATGTGTCTTAGATATTTGGGGATCTTGGGAAAGGCACATTCCCCTAGTGGTGTTCAACTTCAACTGTAGTCATTGAAAGACAATAGCGATGATATATTATGGAGTTTTATATGGTACTTCATACTGATCAACCATGTTATAGATATATGTAAGTGATCTAGATTTACATGGAACATGTTTCACACATTAGACCCTTAAGGAGTTTGAATTTATTTAGGAGAGGATTCCTACAAAATAGTATCATTATAAATCTAACACCGATCATCGTAGATGAACTATACTATTCGAGGTTGGTGATCATGTTTCCTATGTTGTTTCACCAATGCTAGGACACAGACGGATCAAGATAGGTGGTAATATTTCATTGTGATATGTTGGGGCATTTGAGATTCAAGAGAGATTCAGATCAGTATACTATTGGTTAGAGATTACTCAGAGGAATCGAACCATGCAAGATGTATATGCCTTATCTTAGTTGTGCCACTATCTTTCAGAGTCATCCCACACTTATCATCCTGAGGAGGTTAAGTTTCAGGATAATGAATCCTTTTAGTAACAACATATTAGTATAGTTTATAAGATAAAAGTGGTTCTATTAGGATCTTTAGTTCATCTAGTACGGGTTATGTGTAATCATGATCTTTTAAAACAAGATACATTGGAGTGGGAAGCCTACAAATGTGCTCAGTTTATAGAGTTGTTTTCAGAAAAATCAAGACCACCCTTGAGAGGTAAATTTAGGGATGAATTGATTTATGAGGGAAAAGTTTATGAAACTATTTTTCCCTTTTGGTATAGAACATTTCTTTTTGAATAAAAAATATTTAATTTTAGCTTTTTGTATATACACTAACCTAGGTCATGACCATGTTCAGTTGTATTAGGAATGAAGAGGTTGGATGGCTATGTAGTGGATGGAGGGAAATAACATGACACGGAACTGGGTTACACATTGTGAAATCCAATTTGACGGTGTTTAATGGTATGGACATCACCTTTCTCAACTTATAGTTTTTATTCATTGAAAGGGTAAACTTTGGCATTATATGTCTTTTAATGAAATTACAAATCAGGTAAATGTTTGAGTACATTTTCTAAAAATGCTACAATGGTCTATTCATTTAAAAAAACAGAACCCTCAAACCTCTAACATGTATAAGAGATTCCCAGAAGGCATAAGGGTAGGATTTTCTACTGATTATAAAAACTAACCCCATTTCTTCCTTCATTAGTCACATTCGAACATCCCCGATATGACCTTGATTAATTTTCAGGCATTCTTGATTCTTTAAATCAATGGTTATGTTATTTTGGGTTAGGATCATATGCCCTAATTATTTTTTTATCATATATTATCCATATTTCCCCTACATTTAGTTGAATCCATATATAATGCTAGATGACCACTCTACTAAAGAGCTGTGGTAGGTGGCTTATAATTTTCTTTTAACTTTGGTGCTCTCCCGATATATGGGAATTTTTTCTTATCAGACATTTCGGTGTGGACTTGCTTTATATTTGTTCTTATAAAATAGTTCTAATAAGAGTTATTTGGGATAACCATAGGTTCCTTGAGATTTTTTGGAGGTTGTTTCCCCATTTTGAGGCCACCCATGGGGTGTGACATGTTTTATCATGGGGTTTGACCGTTGATAAACCACCCATGGGGTGGGTTCTCATGTTTTCCATGTTTAAGTATGCTCATTTGAATTTTAATGTGGTTGGATTATTTGATTAAGAGAAGTTCTATCTCCTTTCCTAGTGTTACCATGCTATTCCATTCTTATCATGATTGATTGCTTGAGTGGAGTTAGTTATGTGAATATGTATACTCGTTGGTTGTTTTTAGATTGCATAAATTGATTTTTGGTGGTAAATGGTTGGGTATACCCATCTGAGTTGATTAAATTAAAATGGAGTACATGAGTGCGTATAATTAAGAGATGTAATGGCTTAAATGAGTGGGAGTAATCATTACATGAATTTAAATGAAATGTTTTATATCACTGAGTAAAATCCAAAGGATTTTAATTGTTTTGATAAATAAAATGAATACATAATTGTTTAAATAGATTTCATAGATGGATCTCCATGGATTTGAAACATGTTAGTGGAGTACATGTATAGAGTATGCTCCTAGGATCTTCATTCAATTATATGTGATGGGAATTGCTACCCCTTCGATCTGTTTTTATTTGGAATCACGTAGGACACATCGGTACACATGTTACTTGGACTCTATACAGTTCTTATACAATGTTTCCATCAAGATGATCCTAGGACTACATGGGGATGAATTGGTCATCAACACCTTGGATCCGACCCTTTGTTGTATACACTCTATTATATGGAATGTTTATTGAAATGGTGACACACTTCATTAAACTAATATGCAATGGAAATGGTTATACAGTTCTTTATATGGCATGACTTTGGGATAAATTTCCTTGGATGTATGACAGGACCATTAGTTTTTATATGAATTCTTTATACCATAGGCATGAGTGTGCTTGATAAGGATTGTTGTACAACAAGGTCATGTTGATAGGATATGGAAGGATATAAGGAAAGGTCGAATTGTTTGTTAATATCTCTTTTAGCTTCCTTATTATAAGAATAATCTTTATTCATGGGGAATTGGAAGGCTATTTGGTATTACCGGTTAAAGTAGACATATACCATTGTAATTTACATTTACTTTAATTCGTATTCAAACTTCTTTAGTATACTTATTGTGTTTTTTGGAACAATATCGACTGATGTGTGGTTACATATTGGTATGTTTATATCACACCATGTTTTTTCCTCTTTAGGGTCCCAAATAGATTATATGGTTGTAAATGATGGAAAGGGAAAGCTCTCTATTAATAGTTGTTGGTTATTGCTTTAGATCATGAGAGCATAGGACCGACTGAGGCTTGTGATGCTACAGTCACTTTTTAGTATTTATGTAATTGTGGACACATGTATTTTATTTTACTTCAATTTATATAATTTGGCTATCTTAAACATACATGTATCATCCAAGTTCTTGTATATGATATATCTATTATGATCACTATATATTTATGTTGTGTATTTTTTATTTCTGGTTTTTACTACACCCTCTATCTGTATGTTTTTTACTTCAACTATGATATTCCTTTGTAATGTTGTCGTAGTCTTCTTAATGACTCACCTAGGCCCTCACTACTAGTTGGAAACCTCTAACATCTGAAGAGATGTGCTTGAGGCCATCTTGCCAACTGGGCATGAGGAACTATTGAGTGGCATCTGATCATGGGATGTTATGATAAACAATATTTATATCATGATTATTAATATGTATAATATAGAAATAAATAGAATTTACAAGAACTGAAGCACTCTTAACAATGATCTAATGATAATATAATCAAATTTCCACAAAAAAGATGAAATTGTTGATTTTTGTATCAAAAGGGTGAAAAGATTTCATAAAAGGGTCATATATGATATTACAATTACTAATACAGTATTTTAATAAGATAATAACATGTTTAAAACCATAATAATAGAGTAAATATCATTTTTTACTAATGGAATCATAAAGTAATAGATTTCATTTCATTTAACATTCCATTGAGTCTTATTTTATATAGTGAAAAAATTCCATTCTATATGGTGTATATTCTTCTCAATGACATGTATTATCAAGAATACATCATTTTTAATTGTATTTTATATTTTTTTATAATTTTTTTCTTCCATGGGTGTTCGACATGAAAATCACCAATTGGTAAATGCTATAGAACAATCTCACATTATTTTGAGATTGTTAACTTTCTTTTGAAACAATCAATTTCCTGTAATCATATTTATTTGGAAAATAAAAAAATCGTAAATATACACATATTTTCTGGATGGGTGTGATTACATTATAAAACATATAAAATTTATACATATGGTGTTTAATTCAAATTTTAATTTTTTTAATTGGGAAAATATGGATAAATCTATGACTATTACTCAGTATGGATATTTGATGATATGGAATATTGTTTATGAATTTAATAAATTATTCAATATATGGGGAATTATTTTGAATGGAAGTGGTGAGAGAGCCCATGAAATTATATAGGAAAATTATTCATTGAAATGTCCCAAGAGAAAAATCAGTTAACAAAATTAAATATGTCTATACCTATAGTTTCAAACCATCTTTCTATAGGTCTTGACTATATAGGTTTACAAGTGCCTAAAATATGATTTCTAATAATTAATATTTTCATTCATTGAGAATTATGTTATAATTATTATTATCCATCATATTTTCATAGTAAATAATCTATGGATTCATTTCAATTTCATTGACTGATGAATTGTCTTGTGTGTTTAATTTTTTAACATTCCATATTGATTATGCCCTATAACATTATTTTGTTAATGATTTGGATTAAATTTGTTTTTTTAAATAATATTCATTGCAATATTGATTATTACATACCATATCATGATAATCATGTAATTTCAATGTAAAGTACTTTTTCGCTACCATACAATTTTAATAATTATTATTTTCATCCACAATACATCACCCTTACAATGAATTTAATCTCACACTAATTTTTTACTTTGAAATGGATATTAAAAATAATATATTTATATGTTTATCATTGGTGATGATATTTTAATTTTTTTATTCATTATGTTTTATTTCCTATTCCCAATATATACTAGGGTTTATGTATATATCTGATTCTCCAAAACAACTAAACTATTCAATTAATCGGGATTTTATTCCTTGAATTGATTCCAATGTTATAAACTGAGGCACGAGGTCTAGGCTACTAGGATCAGGTTCATTAAAACATACTTCTTGTTTTTATTATCATTACTAATATAAGGGTTGATAATAATAAAAATATACTACAATCTTGATTTTAGTATTACCCTAGGAATCATACTAGTTCATGGAATAAAATAATTCTTTTTCCAACCAATACATCTTCCTTCACCTCAATTCAATATGAGCACTAAATAATTCATTTAGAATCTCCAAAAATGATATCTCTTCTTCTAAGTCATGTTAAATATTATAATTAATGTTCTTATTCTACATCATTTTAGTATTTATTTCAATAAAATAGATTTTCAATAATACCATTACAATTTTTAGCATACTATTCTCATATAATACATGAACCATTTTATGTGACTGCTCGTCAAAAATTACTATCATATTTTGAAATTATTATTCATTGGAATCATTTAATCTTTTATTTTATAAACCATTTTAGAAAACATCTATAACTCATTTTATTGATAATCATCCATACATATAAATATAGTTTCAATATAAGTAAGACTTTTTTAAGCCTCTAATATTTTGTAACTCATACAACAACACATTAATATTAATTTCTTAAAAAAATATTTCACTCTTTATTTATCAAATTTTATTTGTTAATATTCTGGTACACTTTTCTGATAAATGTTAGTACTGACCGTTTCCCCTCATCAGGATTACATTATCATTACTGGTCCCAATATATCTTTCTTTTTCAAGCTCCTCACTTATTCCGGAAGCGTCATTGAAAAATTGAACTGATCAGAATTTGGACCTTTCATACATCTCTTCCGTATTTTGTTACACTCATACTATTTAATATCAGTTTTCTTGAAAACAATTCCATTGAAATGGATCCAAATTGATTTTTTTCTTCTTCAATGTTATTACATTTTCCATGTCACACAAAAATATAGTGTTAAAATTAAATGTTAAAATAAAAAAAACATATAAAATAGATCATAGAATATTAATCAAATAATTTATCATCTCCGATTGATAACAATTTTTTGTAATAAAAAAGGATCATAGTGCTACCTCCCCAAAAGTGGTGTATGGATCACAGTGTGCACTACCAGTTTCTATGAAAAAAATTTATATAAAAATTATCACTTGTCCATAAAAAATCTAGCCCTATAATCCTAGAGGGTAACTTTTTTATGCCCTTTACCGGCATATTATTTTGTTATCTTGATATGAATTGGACTGTAGTCATAAAGTAACATTTGAAAAAAAAACATTTACATGGTGCGTTGTCATTGGGATACATCCAATGACATGCCTTAGTGTTGTTCTGAGAAAAAAATCACTATGAATATCACTACATGGAATGGTTTGTATATGATTTTTCTGGTTCCCAAAATCATAACCTTAAATGTTTGAGGATCATATCAAAACATTCCAAGGGTCACTCCCATAAGACAATCACTAATTAGATCACTATTGGTGTAGAGTATCACATTATTCATTCTAACTTTTCTCAATGATTTAGGATATATCTGAAAATATTTGTTGACATATTGGTCCCATCATTAGCAATTCGGAACTCATTTTCTATTGTAGGAATATGTTCTACTAAGTTCCCATTTTCTTCTCCATCACAACCAATTAAAATATAATTTATGTTACAATACACCATTCCATAATTGTTATGTAACATAATAATTTTTTTTATAAAAATAGATACCCACTTTATTGTCATTTATATGGATATCTAATGGATTCTAACTCTTTGTTTAGTGATTTCTATTCCCTAAAGATAATTACATGATCTTATTATTAATTATAGAATTAAATATGTCAATATAGTCCTTTATCTCCCTCTATATCCAATTATTTGTTAGATGTTTATGATGGAGTAAAGTTTCTATATCTATAATTTAAAACTTCCCCAAAGTTATCATTCCCCACAACATATACTTATATATATAAAAATATAAAAACCATTGAATTCAAAAATTTTATGAGTAATTATTTCCTCTTAAATTCAATTTACATCACTCGTTGGATATTATTATATGTAAAAAATTAATACGAATGAAGATTGCCGTTGATAATTTCGACATCATCTCATTTATACATATATAAAATATGGATAATGAAATCATTACTTCACTATGATCAAAATCATCATATTTTAAATTTATTATATAATAGTTTCATAAACCCACCATTGAATGTGATTGAACCATTATTTATAAGTAAATGTGCATGTTCATCCATAATATAAATTATATGGATCTTACTATACCCTCTTCATATCATTCATTTCATATATAAAAAAATTAACTTATCCATTTTTAAATGTAATTGAATCCACATAGTCATTTCGGTCACATTACAGATTCTCTCAAGTAACTATTTTGGCCGTGTAGTTGATTTCACTTACATAGACATTTGGTTTATCTTGTCGATTCCTATACCTATGCAATAATTGAACACATATTTCTTAGGTATCCATTATTTTCATGTAACTATCAATCCCACATACTTATTTTTTCAGGTATTTGGTATTCACATTTACTTGAATCTGTTATCCTCAGGTAGATGATTAATTATTTAATATATAATTCTATAAAATTCACTTAAATAATGTTTATAAAATGAATCAGGACTCATCCAAATGTCTGGCATCTATGAAAATTCAAACATTAACCTTCATTTATTTGTAATGTGGAATTTATCATGTCATAAATAAATATCCAAGAATCATCATCATGGTCACTACATTGGGAACTACTAGAATACAATGTAACACATCTATTAATTTGATATTTGTAATAGGTGATGTCAATAATTATACTATTAAAAAATCAATCATGGTTTTTTAAGATTCCAGCAAATATCTTGTCCATCAGCATAGACCACCATTCTTGAACAAACTTTTCCTTCATAAAATAATATATTATTTGTAAATCAAAAAATGATTTCCATTTCAAAGAGGTTTTAACTTATTTCCATATAATATAAAATATTCTTTATAAAATATCCTATTAACTATTTCAAAATATAAACAAAAGGGTTAAAAAATTATTTAACATTTTAAAAAACTCAATAAATGCATCACATCAAATATTTCCACAAATAGATAGACTATTTCTTCAAACGAATGATCAACTGTTGAATAATTAACCCATGAGGGAATATAAATATCTTAAAATTTCTTCATAAGAATCATCCTAAAATATACAGTTACATAAACCTATAATTTTAGACTTTATATAAATCTTTGTTACTTAATTTACACATAAATATATGATTTATAACTCGGGTAACACTTTCTTCTAATATAAAGGTCATTTTGTTTTTTAGTTTTCTAGAATTCATTATAACTCTTATATATAAATATTTCAAAAATAAATGTGGAAATATATAATCAATTCACATTTTATCCACTATGAAACGATTCTAAATTATATTTTCATGCTTCATTAATGACACATTTACTTGATTAAGAGAAAAATATTTTATTAAATGATATAATTCGTAATATGTCATAATCATTCTTAGTACAATTGAAAAAAGGTTAAAAACATGGGATGATAAAAAAAATAGCAGTAAGCATTATAAAATAAATATAAAATATGTTAATCGATTAAAAATTATCAATAACTCATAATGTATTCTTTCTTTTAACATATTATACATTTGAGATGAAAATAATCATTCATGTACTCGTGAAATAATCAACAAAGTCTAGATTTATCATTAAATATTATCCAATAAAGAACAAAATAAATATAAATTCATTATATCTATTAAATTAAAACAAACTGTTAACCCTTACGATATTATAAACACAAAATTTGATCATGAACTTAGTTAATTTTCTTATGAAATTAAACTATTTCAATGAGGATATATTTTCAAGTATATAGAAAACTTATTATATTCATTCAACTTCGTAATGTCTTTATTTACTCAACTAACAAGATAATTAAATTATTATCATAGGATTAATGCTTATTAGTTAACACCATAACATAATAGGAGTTACAAAATTAATGTTCACCCATTCCCCATTCTTTTAAAAGAGACCTAAATTTGTTAAATCTGTCTCTTTATATTTGTATCCAAAAGTAATAGGAGATAGAATGTAGAGTATTGGTCATATCCTCCCATAACAGTCTATGGATATGAATCATGATGATCCTATAAATGAACAAAATATGTACCAATATATTATTGATTCTTTCATGAGGAAAAATTTCACAGATTTAAGTGGTTTATTCGACCAACTAGTGGATTCATGATGGATCAACACCATAGATTGGATATTTTATATTTTAAAGATAAAAAAATATGAAATGTATTTTGATTCAATTTTTCATTTAGAATGATAATCAGATTAATGAAGGAACCTAATTAATAATTTGATGCTAGATGATGAAATTGGTTTTTTGTAATCATAATAGATTGAGATGTTTTTTTGGGTATGTATTTATCTTATATTAAGCATAAAAACGTAGGCACAAAATCTATTGAGGTTTAGTAAAAGGATTTTTAATCCATTATTATATTTGGGTTAATTTTTACAAGACACAAAATTCATTCCTCGACATTAAAAATTACTCCAGAAATAGAAGTTGGTCGATTCTTTAGTGGAATAATATATATAATCAAATAGTGATATTTATATGATACCATATTAAATTCTAATAAATAATTATATGTGCACTCAATGTATAAACAAAAACATTAAATTCCATCCATTTTAATTTTTTTGATAAGAAATTGTTGGTTGAATATCATGAAACGATTAATATATTTTATGATAAATGAAATTATATCTATATACATACAAAAACATGTGGGAAAAATATCATGGAAAATACTTGAATGAAACAAGGTGGTAATTTAAATGTGTAATGATAGGAAAAAATATAATTAATGTCTATAGGTCATAAATTTTATATATACATTAATAGTGTAAAAGAAGACACAATACAATGAAGAAAACATGATCTAACGCTTCAAATAAAATGAGAATGGTAATTATACAAACACGTTCTTGAATCTAAATGTTTATGATGATGCTCATTGTTAGTAAGAACTTATGAAAAAATAACAAGGGAAATTAAATGTGATCATGACATTTAAATTGGGATACAACAATGGACTAGTGGAAGGTATAGTTATCATTAAGTCTAGAACAACTATGGTATTATTTGATATTAGATCTACCCACAATTTTATTTCAATTTTATTTTATAATGGGATCAAATTACAATTACAATTATAAGATATTGAGTTAGCAGTAAAATCAATTTATGGTTTGATGGTTAAATAATAAGATTAATGTCCCGCTACGATTATATTTCACAGGATACAACATCATATAATTTTTTTGATAATCTCTTACATGAATTTTATGTTATTTTATGAATATATTGGAATTTTATATGGGTCCCATATCATTTTACAATTATGTGATGTCAAATTTCATAATATAAATGAATTTATGATCATTTTACTTTGTGAGGATTATGCAAAACAACCTCTATAAATTACTTCATTCATGTGGGTTTTAATTATTTTTCCTGAACGATGTTTATGTCAGAGGGTTTGGGAGAGTGTCATCATCAAATATATGCCTATTGTTCCAAACATTGTTTATTCTCTCTGGAGGATCATTTTCATCTTCCTATTAGTTATGAATTTGGGTTTTTTATCGAACTCATCTGTGTTTATATACATATTTAAAATACACTTAATTGAATGAAACTAATTGTGTTATAAGAATTGAATATGTAACCCTAGGGATGTACTGAATGGAGATTTAGATGACCATATGTTTCACCTTGGCATGTACTTGTTCCTTTTGTTAAGAAAAATGACTGATTTATGAGACTTTTAATTTACTATCTATAGGATAACAAGATCCATATCATAAATATAATTACATACCCCTCATATATGTCTTGTTGGATCAATTATAAGAAACTAAATACTTGTTAAATATTGATCTTCGATCAATTAACAATTAATTGAGGGTAAAAAGGGGAGAAAAAATAGAGTACACATTTTCTTATCAGGTATGTAATCTATGAATATATAGGGATTCTATTTGGTCTTAAAAATTCCCATACTATATTACTATATGTAATGAATAGAGTATTTAGAGAATAGTAATATTAGTTAGTAGTTATCCTTATCAATTATATTAGTATATATTTAATGTTAAATGAGGGGCATAAAGAGAAATTGATAAAAGTACTAAAGACCCTCTGGAAGGATAAGTTGAATTTAAAAATTACAAATTGAGAATTTTGGCTTCATGAAAAATCATTCAGGGATCATATAATCTCATTTGAGGGTATTTTGGTAGATCCTTAAAAAATGTTATTGATAAACGGGCCAGACCGGCCAAAATTAATAAAATCCATAGTTTTATAATTTTGGAGAGATATCATTTATGATTTTTGTATAATTGACCCTAGTTATATAATGCACTCAGAAATTTAACCTCCAAATGGAGATAGGTTCCTTAAATAAATTAATGTGATTAAATGTATGAGAAAATGATGTGATCATATGTCAAAAAACTAGTGCATACATTACCCTAAAATATAAAAGGTTTATAATATATTATGATGCATAAAATATGGGAATTTAATTCCTTATTATAAAAAAATTATATGGTTATAGTGTATGTATTATGAAAATTGAAGGATCATGAGTAACATTTTTCAACTCATGACTTGGAGTTTTCTATGATATTATCTAAATTAATGAAATAATTATATTATCATTATAGATATATATGATATATATTTATCATAAAATCATAATATATATTCACCCAAAATATCTTAATTTGAATTAGGTATGTTTATATGGGATAATTAATGATTTTAATTTCTCAATACAGTATAAACATTAGAAGGAGAAGAATGTGTAAGATGCTCTGAGTAAAGAAGATTATTCCTGAAAATCTATAGTGAGGATAAAAAATAACTAGTATTTAAGATCTTTTAATGAATGAGTAACAGCCCATTGGTTTAAAAAAACTTGGTTTCATTGATGAATTAAATATTAAAATTCATTACGAATTTATAATGATTAAATTGGTATTTATAGAAATTATGGAATTTATAGAAATTAAATATTAAAATCACATATAAGATTATAAATAAAATTTATGTATCTTACATGTGTAATCGTTACATATTTATATTACTAAATAATTAAATAAATGATTCTGAAATGATAAATTTAGTGTTGCTATTTTTGTAAGTCATAAATTTTTAATTAAAATTTTATATTAAAAATATTGATTTATAAAAATAATATATGTTCATAAAATATATTAACAAATTAATATTTTTTCCCTGATGATTATATGGTGATTTTATGATTCCTTAATTACTTTTTCAAATTGTCAAAAAACCAATAAAAATTTTTAAATCGGTATTTTTAAAATAAATAATGATCTAGGAAAATAAATTCCCCTTATATAGAAAATATTTCTTCTAATTAGTAATTCATTTTTAATTCTACTCATAATAAAATGTTTTGGGTGACTATTTTGGATTTTTATAAACTATTTCCTTTTTTATATTAAATAAAAA
Organism: Viscum album; assembly: GCA_963277665.1. NCBI lineage: Eukaryota > Viridiplantae > Streptophyta > Magnoliopsida > Santalales > Viscaceae > Viscum > Viscum album. The sequence continues at coordinate 1,155,931,502 of OY728133.1, read as the reverse complement.
AATATACAGTATATATACACTATAAGTTAAACACACTTTTCCTAGACACAATTTTTAGGAAACCCCCATATTATCAAACAACCATTAATTATATTAATATTTATAGTTATAATTCTAAAACTATTCATTATATTGATCCAAAATAAAAAATAAAAAATAAATAATGAGAAAACCCCCTCCCATCCCCAACAAATTCCACCCCTCACTACCTCATTTCCTCACACCTACATGGCCATGAAGCATGTTTAATTTCATTTGAATTACCTTCCCCGGAACCTAACCCATGTCCATGCCCTTCTGGTCTCACCAAAATTTCAAAACAAAGGGCCCAATGATGGTTATCAAATAGTTTAATTCAAGAGGTAAAATCCACATTCCATTTCATTTCATTTCATTTTGTTTTATTTTCCTATTATCTCCTCACCTACCCTCATACCTATGACTTGATAAATCCTGTATTTTTCAGATAAAATAATGTAATTGTTTTAATTGAATATCTATAATCAATCTTCTCAAATTTTCATCTTATTCTAGAAAAAAATGCATCCGGTGTGACGTGCCGATTCACCGCCTTCATGTATGACGAATTTTCAATTTTCTTTACCACCACCATGGATGGAAATGAAACCATTATTGTTGTTAAATAATAATTTATTATTCATATTAAAATTTATATAATTTTCTTGAAATAATATAAGAACATTATAGTAAATAAAATTATTTTATTTCATGATGCTCATAAAAAGGCAATAATATATTAAATCATTTCTATTAATGTTTTATCAAATGAATCATCCTATTATAAAAAAAATATTATATATGGAATCATTTAATTGTTTATATATATTAGTACCCATTCATTCAACTTCTAGTTTTTTTCATCAATTCATGAATATAATCCATAATGAACAAACCATGGATGCATTAAATAAACACACTCTAAACAATGAAAATAACATAATATTATCATTTAATGGATCGAAAGTTGTTATAAAAAGAACATATAAGGTAATATTGATATAAATTTAGTAATTTAATATTGCAAAAATTTTATTTAAAACATTATATAGGATATTTGAACATATATTAAGTGAGATGAACCTAATATAAAAACATTTTTCATTGAAAATCATCAATTAAATTTCTATTTTAAAAACATTCAAAAGTAATGTTTTAATGTTTAGAATATTATTACATTTTTATTATTTTTTGGTAATTTAGAATTTTAAATAAGGATGTATTGGACATATATCTCCCTCCAATGAATCGGTAATGATTATGTTGGTGTTCGACTGTGTGGTTACTCCAAGTGTAACTGTGATGGTTACGCTATAAGGTAACTATGAGGGTTACATAATAAGGTTGTAATGAGGGTTACCAATCATATGGTATCTTTGAGTGTTAAAATAAAAAGTATGTAATCCCTATATTACATTTATTGTTCTATTTTTTTCTACATTTTATTGAAATATCATGATTTCACAAAGTATATGATGCTTTGTGGGTGAGAAATGTGTCATTGTGAAAATAATTTCATATGATTGTAAGTATTCATGGAGTAATGATTATTTTATTTTTAATCACCTTAATTAGGGTCTTCTACTCATATAATGATTAAATTTTTATAGGTATTAATAATGGGTAAGAGAGAGAAGATTTCATGATTAATATTGTGAAAAGTTATCTAGAAAAGATTTCATGTATTACATAAAAATATTATATTATGGAATAACTAAATATTTTTAAAATAGTACCAAATTTATATTTTTATTTGATGTTATGTGTGAATTATATACTATTTATATAAAACAATCAACAAAAAATTTCTTGAGGAATATAGTAATGTGAATTTTAATCGAATTAACTAGATTGTGTAATGTTTATATTCGAGTCCTTGGAGTTGGTATCAGAGAATTGTTTTGATACAATTATGTGTTAAGAGGATGTTAATAGAATACCATTGTCTATTTTTACCTAATTGGTGTTTGGAAATTATATAGATTTTTATGATTATCGTCTCTCTTCATCTGTGAGATTTATGGTCAAAATTAATTTCTATAGAATAAAAAGGGATACTGAAGATGGAGGGTGTATAGAGGATGATATATTTTTGAATTTGCAATACATAATTGTTGGAATTGAAATAGACCAGTCTGGGATAGTAATGGATCGGTTGAAGTAGGATATAAATGTTAATGGAATCTATGAAATATAATAATAAAATATTTATCTGGGAAACATGATGGTTGTATGACATTTTATGAGGAAACACCATCATGATTTCATTAGATCTTCTAACCTAGTGGTGGTTGAAGGGTGGATTTAATCCCTTGAAAACATAATAGATTAAATGGTGTGTTAAGATAATCAAAATTATAGTCTCCTAATTTATCATTTTGAAGGTGAAGACTACTAGTGATGGTAAATTGTAAATAACCTCATAGATTATGAGGAGCTAGAAACATGAAATGAGATGAATTTATTAATATTTTCAAATAAAAATATTTTCATAAGGTTGTTCAAAATTGGAAGGAAATTATATTCCATGAATTAACATAAAAGGAGTAATATTATGTGGATTATATTGATGCAAAAAAGGTACACATTAAGTAATATTTTGAGATACAGATAGTAAATTAAATAATTATTATTTAATATTAAATCATACATACTGAAGGACAATGACCTCTTGAGAATTCTTATGTTATGGGAAACATGTCAGATTTTTTGAGAGGGTATAAATGGAGATTACTAATAATCACATGTACTTCTATGATAACAAGAATAAATGGCCCCGATGGCATGAAATGGGTAATAATCAATCAGATATATATTAATGTAATAATGTTCTGTTTTTAGTTTGAGTATGGTGTGGATAAAGCACCCTAGATATTTCATTATCTATTTTGGGAGGTTTTTTATATGTTTTCTAAATGAAAAAATTAACCAATATTTCAATATCAATGATATTAAATTTAATTGAGATACGATAAATATAAATCATTTTATATTTTTTGAGGTGGGGAATTATGAGGAAACATCAAAAAAAAAGATCTGAATGATGGAATGCATCCAGATAAAAATTAAAAAAAATATATTAAAATCCTTTAAGATTATATCATCTGACGTTTGAACATCCAATGAAGTTGTATCAGGAACATTGTTTGTTTACTCATATTTTTCTATTGTCTTGTTTGATATGAGACCTATACAATCCTTTGTTATAGATTAATTTTCCTCTAAATAGGAAATTTCACCTCCAGAAATGAAACAATGACATATGTTTAAAACAATAAGGGGAAATATTAAATAAAAAAGGAATCATAAAAACAATTCTATTATTATATATGGAAGAATATTACACACAAATCGTTTTGTTTATACCTTAAAGGGATTTAATGTTATTCTATTCGTGAATAGGTTTTCTGTTTATCATAATATGATTGATTATATAGATAATGATGTTTTCTTCAGAAAGAGTATTCATTTGTAATCAAGAATGAACTCATACCATTTATAAAATATCAAGAAGTTGATAAATTGTTAAAATACAAAAATGAATGTTATCCTAATCATATTGTGGAAAACTAGGGATCTGTTCAGATTATTTTAATTTTGATGATTAATTAATTCGCAGATGTTTTTTCTGATGAGTTTCCCATGTGATTCCAAATCGGTAAGTTGAATTTACTATTTAATTACCTCCTGAGAAAAATTTAATTTCAAAAAACCCTTACGAAATTTCTCAAGGGGTACTCCTATAATGGAAAAATCAGTTGCAGGAGTGGCTAGATAAATTATTCATTCATCCTAGAACATCACCAGGGGTTCTCTTGTTTTTTGTTAGAAACAAATATAGTTCCATGAGGCATTGAATTTATTATAGAAATTTAATTGAAATTATTGTTGAGAATAAGTATTCATATCCTCATATTGGTGACTTGTTTTATCATCCCCTCAGAACTCAATATTTTTCCGAGATTTAATTTAGATCTGGGTAAAATAATCTAAGGTAAAAGATGATGAAATTCGAAAAAACCATGTGTTTAACTAGATATAGTAATTATGTGTTTTTAGATATTTCCATTTTCTTGAAAAATACCATTTCTATATTTATTGATCTAATTAAAATAATCATCCCTAAATTATTGGAAATAATTTTTTGTTTATGTCGATGCTATTGTTTATTATTCCAAAAGATAATAGGATCATGAGTAACTAATATGGAATGTGCAATAATAAATAAATGTTGTTTTACATGAAATTTAGAAAATGAGATTTTATGGTTGAAGAAGATTTCTTTTCCTGGGAACAGTGTAAATTAGGATGGAATAATAGTTTATACCACAAAATTAAAAGTGGTTGATTAATGTACATGACTTATAAATGTTACCCTGATTTGTATTTTTCATGGATTAATAGGTAATTAATAATTTTTTGTAAACAACTACTCATAGTTATCTAGACCTCTATCTATGTTATCTTGAAGTGGGTTAAATTTATTTGGATAGAAGAATGTGATATCTATTTACATGAATTGAAGATAATATTTTTTATAATCTAGTTTTAGCACACCCTTCTAGAAATTGGGAGATTATCATATATAGTTTTTATTCATTGAAGGTACATGGATTTTTTTTGATGTTGAATAATTAGATAATTAGATGTGATCTTAGATAATTAAAGCCTCCTGATTTAAATTACTTGTGACATTATCCAGAATTATAAGATATAATTTTATCATTAAAATTTTTGAGATATCATTTATTTGGAAAAAAATTTAAAATATATAATGAGCAAACACTTTTAAAACCTTCATTTACTCAAAATAAAGTAAGCATGAGTTAGAGAAGATGGTTGGAACTAATAAAGGGTAATGATTACATGATCAATTTCTATATTGGAAATGAAATCAAGGTAGAATATTCAATGATTTGAAAAAATCATGCGTTAATAACCATTTTATGTTTGGAACATGACCCATTGGTTTCGGATTTTACGAATTATTCCAAGGATGTTGTTTTTGCAGTAAATTCATCTACATTGATTCAGGTGTCAGTGTAGTTGTCTCTCAAAAAATAATTCAGTTAGTGCAGAAGGAAGACCATTATTTGCAGAAAAATAAATAATTAGTTAAGGATGGTAGGTTTCTATATATTAATTTTTATAAAGACTGTTCCTTGAGATTTTTAAAGATATTATTTGTGCCTTTTGATTCCATACTGAATAAGGAATTGTTATGTGCAGCACATAACTCTCCATTTTGAGTTATCTGGGAAGCATTAAGATGCATAAATAATGTTGGGAGTATTACTTGTGTGATGGAATAAAAATATATATTTTTTAGTTTAGCATGAAACTATTTACATGTTAATAGTATTAAGATTAGACACAAATACCAAAGGGGATGATTCATAATTTTCTCGTGAAAGAGTGGGAAAAAAATAATATATTCATTGACATCATGTTATGAATACCTAAGACTTCTATGGGTAACAATTCAATTTTTGTTATTATTTAACATCTGAAAAAATATTCACATTTCCTTCCTAGTAGAGAAACATTATCATTATATCAACTTTATCGAAATTACCTCAAATATATTTTTAGGTTACATAGTGTTCCCTTATATAATGTATATTTTTGTGATCCCATGATCACTTTTAGATTTTGAAAAGTCGTTGAGAAGTCACTGGGAATAGAATAGATTTCATCACTATTTATCATCCTTAATCTGATGAAATGACTAAGTGAACAATTCATACATTGGATTACATGTTTTTTGCATTTTCATTAGGTTAATAGGAAATTTTGGATGAGAATTATTATTTTATTTATTTTTACATTCATACAAATTTTCATTTCAATTTACAGAGGCCACATTTTTAGGAATTATATATATTGTAGTGCCAAACTCTAGCATTATTTGATTACATCCTGGAAAGAAAGTTTATGGGACCAGAATTTAAAGATGAAGTTGCTATTAAATTGAATTTGATCCGACAACACATGAGGACAACTCGAATTAAGAAAAAACAAATGAAATTCATAGGATCAAAGACTCTTCGTTCAAGGTATAAGATCATGTTTTCCTAAAACTATATCCATGGAAAAGTGTAATGTGTTTTCGTAGGAAAGAAATATAATGCCCTCGGTTTATTCAACTTTATAAAATCCAAGAGAATGTTAGGCAATTTTGCAGCCATGTAGATTTTCTTACAAGTTAATATCAGGTGCGTAACGTTTTTAATGTTTTGATGGTATGAAAATATTTTCTAGATTCATTACATTTATAATCATATATGTAGTTCATATAAAAGAAAACCACTCTTATAAAAAAATAATATTCACATTATTGATCATATAGTGAAAATATTTCAGAATAAGTTAATTTACCATGTTATGTTTTTTTGGATAAACCACATGGGAATATAAAAATATTATAAGAGAAAGGTACCTAATTTATTTAATAAGTAAATAAAAAATTTAAGGATTAAATTTCAAGACGGTCATGAAAATGTAAAAGCCCAGGTACTTATAAAATAATGAGTTTTCATCCTATAATATATTAGTAAAATTCATTATAAATGTATAATGAAATAATTTGTATTTATAAAGATTATGGAATTTATACTAATTGAATTGTTAACACATATATGATAATATTAATAATATATATATTATACGTGTGATCATGATATATATATATAACACGGAATAATAAAATAATTTTTTTAGAAATGAAAAATTAAGTGTTGTTTCTCTTAAGTCATGAATATTTATTTAAAATTTTATAAACAATATAATAAAATAAATTGAAGTTATTTTCATAAAATATATTCATATATAAATATTTTTCCTTCTATCTATTATATGATAATTTTAATAGGACATAATTATCATTTCAAAGCGTCATAAAATTATTTACAATTTTAAATCAGGAATTTTTGAGTAAATTGTTATATTAATAAAATATTAAATTTATCAAATTTATAAAATTATATTCATAAATTGTATTTCATTTTTGAAATATACGAGTTGAAAAATTGTAATGATGATTTTTTGGATTTTTCTAAAATATGTAAATTGTTAGGGAATTGTAAAATATAGTAATTAATGGTACATATAAATTATAAGTCAAATACATTATATATATCATTAATTATAATGTAATCATAATAATCTATAACTACACATCATTATTTAAAATTATTTGGTTATAATTCTCAATCTATTTATATAATTGAGCCAAAATAATATACAAATAAGTAAAATAATTAAAAAACCCCTTTCCTCCTTTATAGATACCACCACTCACCACCACTTCTCCTAAAACTTAAAAATCCATTTAACAAGTTTAGATTATATAACATTCCCTTGCCAAGACCCTTCCCCATTTCCAAGACCAAATAGTTTCATCCTATGGTTTAAATTAATGGACTTATGGAGGTTCTCAATAATGAGAATTCAAGAGGTAAAATCCACTTTAATTTTATTTTAATTTTCTTTTATGTTTCATTTATTTTATTATTATCTCCATAAAAACCATCACCCAAGTGATATTATAATTTAGTTATTTTACATATACTTGAATTTTCTTTTTTTATGCAATTTCCATCATCAAACCTATCAGCTTCTCCTCTTATTCTTGTAAATGAAAGTATCATCCATGACGTGTCAATTCACTACCTTCATGGATGAAAAATTTACACTTTCCTTTACTACAAAAAATTCTTGTCATAATAACATTAATTAGGTTAACTAATATTTCATAATACATTTTTTAGATAATATAATGTTGCTGAACCAATACATAAACATAATATTGAATAATATTATATAAGTTTGTAATGATTGAAAAAACCACAAAAGTAAATTAATTTATTATCAGTAATGTATTTTATAATTAATCATGGAAATATAAAAAAATGGAATCATTTAATGTTTTTGAAACGTATTAAAACCATTTAATTCTACTACTAGTTTTTTTCATCCATTTTATATGAAAATACATAATGAACCATCCACAGAAACAATAAAATAATCACCCAAAAAACCAAAATAAAAAAATATTTTCTTTAAATGGGTTGAACATTGTTATAAACAGATAATATAAGGTATTATAGAAATTAATTCAGTTCATTTATATATTAATAGAAATATTTAAACTATTATATTTCAGTTCTGACCATGTTTTATGTAAGACAAACCCAGTGTAAGTGGATTTCTATAAAAACAACAATATTAAATTTCTGTGTTAAGAAAATTTTAAAGGAATGTTTTTATGAAGTATGTATTAATGTTTTATGAATATTTTATTATGATTAGTAATTAGTTATGATTATTTGTTTTACCTATATCCTTATCCAATTCATTTCATATGTATAGGTTTAAGTGAACCATATTGTAACTCTAAGTGTAGCTACGATGGTTACACTATAAGGTATTCAAAGTAGTTGAATTGTAAGGTTGGTGTGAGGGTTGAAAATCATATAGTGTATGTGAGTGTTTCAAACATAATTAATTAATGACCTAATTTACATTTGTGGTTATATTTATTTTATCTATGTCTTATGGAATTCTCTGGTTTTTACCAAGTATATATATGATACCTTTTTTAAGATAGGAAGATCATTATAAAAAACATTCATATGATTATAAGTAACATTGGACTAATGGTTATTTTAGTTTTATGTCCATTACAAGGAATTTTGTGGTCATTCTATGTTATAAATAAAATTTTATAGGTATTAAGGATGGGTAATAGAAAATAAGAATCCAATATCAATATTGTGAATTTTTTCGTAATAATATATCATTTTTTTAAAACCTTATGTATTATCGATGTAGTGGATAATATTTTTTTTTATTAAAAAATAGTATTATTGTGGGTTGATATGCCTGAATTAGGTTATAATTCTATAAAAAACATAACGAAAATGATCTTTGGGAATATAAGAAAGTGTTTTCTAGTTAAATTAACTAGATTATGTAATGTTTAAGGACACATCCTTGTAGAATAGATTTAGAAATCCCAAATGAGGGGTTGAAATAATATCTTGATGAAATTAATGTTCAACCATTAATCCAGGTTAGGAATAATGACATATAAAAGGAAGTTTTAGGGATGAAAAATAAGAGAAATATTTGGCCAATTCCAACGTTGATTGTTATTAAATGACAATGTTCAATAAATAATTATGTGTCACGTCTATAAAAAATACAAAGACAGATTTATTGGATGAATCTCAACTTTATACATTCATTATTAATCATGGGAGTACGAAGATTTCATGAGATTTGAAATTGTATTTCTAGTGTGAAAAAATGAAAAGGGTTATTAATGAATATGTATCTTTTGGCAAGATATGTAAGAATGCTATTGATGAAAAAATAAAGTCTAAGGGTATGTAACACTCATTTCACTTAACAGAATTAAATGGTAAAATTTCACCATGGATTTTGTCATTAGACCAACATAACATCAAATATTTTTAATCCTATTTGGGTTATAGTCGATCTCTTTAAAATCCATCCATCTTTAGGTCTATTATATATTATTTATCTATTAATCATATTTCAAAAAATTTCATTAATGAAGTAGTAAAGAACCATTTGGTAACACAACATGTTTCATCTAATAGAGATAAGAGGCCAACCATAAATTATATTGAATCCTTGAGCATGTTATGGATATTGAGTTAACCTTATGAGCTATTTATCATCCCTGGATGGATGATCAGTCTGATGGAACCATTTATACCCTTTATGATGTTTTTAGATAATGTTCATTTGAATTCAATGGTGGTCGGTATCCATACCATTCTCAAGTGGAGATTCTTACAATAATAGAATTCACAAGATCATTTAGATGGATCTTTATGAGGCCATATATGGTAGGAATTACAGAACTATAATTTGATGGAATGTAGTTTGATAAATAATTTTTTTGGTTGATAAAATAGATATCCAAAATAGTAGATAACAATATAGCTATTTAATGGAAAATAGAAGCATCTCACAGTCAACATAAAAGGAATTATGACAGTCATCTATGAAATTTGGAGTTCAAAGTAGGTGAAAAAGGTATTTCTATGATTTTATTAATAGAATAAGCTCTTTAGATTCATGAAAAAAATAAATAAATTTAGTGGGTATATTTTCCTCTTTTTTATTAATGTTATAGTAAGGATTGTATATTATCTCTTGGTACACCCATATAGCTTCTCTCAAGATCAATATTTGTTGTAGCTTTCTCCCTATAGAATGTACATACCTAAACTATAATATACACTAAAATAAAAGGTCAATACACTAGATCATGATCTTTATTATGATGAAATATTCATTAAAATATTTTATTATAGATATATTGTTCTATGGAAAAAAATTAATTACATGGTTAATGTTTTATAGAAGAATAAAAAATTTCTATATATGAAATGAGAACCTAAAAATTTCATAAGATAGATATATCACCATTTATATGATTATCAATAATTCAATTTTAAGGGTAAGTTAATTATAAGGGGCTATAATTTAACACCGATATATTTTTTGAAATATAATTTTTCAAAAAATTGATTGCTTGTGTTTCAAGTAGAAGTGATTTAGAATGAAATATAATAATCTTATAATATATTCTTATGTAATTTTAAATATATATCTCATTGAAATTAGATTGTAGGATACAAATATTAATAACAAAATTAATTAAATTTATACTTTACACATTTTCTCCCTTTATGACTACTTTGAGCACCAACTTCACCCCCCTATCGTATTGAATTAAACGGAAATGGTCACTACACAAGTCCCTCCACATCTGGAGGTAGAAATATCTATCTACTTTCCCATGGGTCTAACCCTATCAATTCTCTCTCTATTTAACCACAAATCCTTTCCCCCTTACCCTATGATTTATGATTTACCATAAGTCCCAATTTTCATTGATGTGTTACCTCACCTCTAGTTATAAAAAATTGAGTTCACATATTCATCATCCCTTAAAAATCTAGCATTGGATTCATTATTCATTCATAGTGGATCATTGGTCGACCTATTATAATTTTTTTTTCAAATACTTGGAAATATCAAATGAGAAATAGTTGTTATGCTAGATATATTAACATTATGATTTTATTTTCTTTAAGAATGGCTTTATCAAGGCCTAGTCTAACGCCAATATACTAAAAATGGATAATTATTCTTCCAATTTAAGTTGTATTATATGATTTAAACATGAAGAATTAATTTCCACTAATGGATATTTTTTGTTTGTTTTCTAGAACATCCTATTAATTTTTTAAATACATTGATTATTTGAATGTTAGGGAATTTTCGATGGGTGATATATATGCTCAGGTAGTAGAACTAGTGTTGTTTTTTACCCCATTTCCCTATGTATTTTTTTTGATGTTGATGTATTATGAATTCTACCAGAGTTCATTTTGGAATAATGTTGGGTAAAACAGCTAGAACAAAAAAATCAGTTTCCATTGAGTGGTGGGTGGATTTTTTCTCCTTATGAAAATTATTAGGTCACTTGATTATAATGTGTCGTTGAAATATCAAGAACTAAAATCAATAGATGAATGAAATTTTCTAGATTTGGGTCTTGGTGATAAGCTATTGGCTTCTAGGTATTAATGTTTTAAGGAAAATACTCAAATTGGTGGCATGAGGGATTGATGTTCATGAAACCCTCAATGTTATTTTTTAGAGGTAATTAAACACTTTGGTTTAAATGAAGAATCCAAATATGCTCTCCCCTAAAAAGAGGCACCCCAATTGAACCTTGATCCGAAGATCCTAGATTTCTATGTTATATTCAATACTGATTTTTTTGTCCAATTTTGAATGATAATGACTTATCATGTTCAAAGTAAAATTATGTAGTTTTTACAAACTGGATGTTTGATCAATGCACTAATACATCTAAAGATTCCCCCTACATATCGGAAGTTAAATAATTAATTGGATTTGATAGTAGTGAGGGGTCACATAAGGTATAGTTATTGTGGTATGGCTATGAACCAATTCATGAATTGAGGTCTCAAGAGTAATGGGATCTATTTCCAACATTCCACAAGTTTCATTATTTTTTGATGCATGTTAATGGGGGTGGGTGTGAATTTAGTGATTAGGTTACGGCTATAAGGGATATTACATCTTTTGGGATAGGAAATTGCATTAATGGTTTGGAGAGTTAGTGTTTAGTTGAGGAAAATGAACCAACATAGGAATAGAACATCAATTAATGTCATGTATTCTCTAGGGTAGAGTAATGTTATGATATCTCTTTTAAATTATTATGAGACAGTGTTGAAAAAAGACACAGAATAGAGATACATGTCTCTTGTAAGACGAAGGGTCAGAATGAAAATTAGGATTCATGGAGTTTCATGTACCATCTTAGATTTTCTATATATTGTTTCTTGATATTATGTGGATTTATTTCAACACTAGGTGATAAGACTATGTGAGATTTCATGTCCTGATGATCTCAACACAGTTTTTTGGAAATATATTAAACATTTAAATAGAATTCACTCATGGATTTTCATAAAATGTAAAATTAATCCAAAAAGGTTTCCCTGATCAGAAATTCTGGTTAACTGTTGAACTCGTAATGTGTTTTCTACCCTAGGAACAATTTATGTTTTATTAGAATGGGTATTCTATGGAAAAACTCAAAAGCCATATAATATTTATTAAATAATTTAAATAAATATTATTTTAAGTGACACAGAAGCTTGTATATTTTAATTAAAAATTAGTTCTAAATATTGTTTTATCAACATGACCCATGAATTCTTCTAAGAAATGGAATAATAATCATCTCAAATGAACAACGAAACCTCAATGAACGAGTTATTGATCATCATGACAATGAAATTAGAGGATCTCATCAATGATGTCAATGAAAAATTTCCTTGTCAACGACGGATCCAAACTATAGGTAGATTTGTTATTTAATTGTATATTTTACCCATTCATAATTTTCATGTTGAACATGGGGAATCCACAAACATAATGATACGATGTTCGGTTGTTGTTGTAGAATGGGTTATTGATATGGAATTATCATGGGATTAGTTTATCCTCTTAGTTTTTCCTTCTAGGGAGATCAAATTGAGGACAACAAGAATAATGGACAAGGATTTTTCATCAGAAATTTTATGTTCTTTTTAATTCAAAAATCATGGTGTTTATCAACTTTGGAACCTCATTACAGTGAGTCAACTTGGCATTAAGATCCAAACATGATCAGACCCTCAGATTGGAAGAACAATGTAATAGAGGTCATATCAGTTTAGATTGTGACCCGATGATCATAATGGTGCATTAGTTTCAGAGTTATAAGAACAGGATGAAAAATGGTGGCTCATGGATGCAATAGGGGAGGAGAGTGGTGTTAGTGGAAGCATGTGATTCGATGGAGCTAGCTGGATTTGAGATCGCGATATGTGTTGCAACACCACATGGAATGTGACCATGGTCTCCACGGGTGACCACATGAGAAGACTAACCTGACAAAGGGATGGCACATGGGAGTGGACTAAGATAGGCCAGTGAGGTGAGTTGGGACCAGATAGAGTGGTTTAGGCCTAGTGGTCTTGGTTCAACTGGCGGGATGGGGTAGAACCGAGCATCCAGATAGTGTCATGGTTGACTATGAGGCATTATCGACTACTACTGCAGGTTGAGTTGTCATGGGGAATTCGACCACCATAGAATGTGGAACTTCCATATAGTGGTGGACCATGGGGGAGGTTGGACTGGGTTGTAATGTGTGGCCGGACCACGTCCAAATGAACCCCCTTCAAATTTTTTTAAATAACCCCATCATTCTAATTTTACTTCCATTTGATGAACCATATAGAAAATTAGGACCCTTATAAAGATATAATCATTTATAGATATCCTAGGAAGTTTTTTTGTAGCTCTAAAACAACATACTATCTTGAGGAGTGAGTTGTCCCAGAAATAGTGTGCTTTGAACAAACATTTCAATGGATGGTTGTTACTAAGAGACAATGTGTCTTATCGAGACATTGTGCCATATAGAGACTATATGTCTTACAGAGAATCTATATCTTATTGATATTTTGAGTATTATGAAGAATATTTGTATTGTTTTGACTCTGTACCCTATTATATTGAGTATATCTGTATGTTCTTTATATATTTCTTTTAAAATATATATTTGTGGAGCTGACTATGAATTTTGTTTTAGTATTCCTCTATGGTATTCTTTTTTGGTATCAATTTTTTTTTATTTTTTATAGTATTCCTTTGTTTTATATCCATATTTTGTATTCCATGGTGGTATTCCATTGAGGTTTTCCTTCGTGGAATTTCCTTTGTAGTATGCCTTCATGAATATCCTTTGTGGTATTCCATTGTGGTAAACATCGTGGTATTTCCATTATGGTATTTTCTTTGTGTTATTCATTTATGGTGTCATGGTGTCCTAATTTGTATTGTTTTATAGAACCCTACACAGGCTTGGCACTCACATGTCGTGTCTTGTGTAGATAATCGACTCTTTGATGGAGTTATAGGAAAACTTGTACCATATGGTTCCTTGTGAGGCTGGATAGGCTGAGGTGTGTTTTAGTAGCTTTTCCGACAATAGTCCTAGTACCAGTTACATTACTGGTTGGACTTGTGGATGCAAAAAAATTTCATTTTGTGTGGTTTATTTAGTCATGTTACATTCTAGTACCTTCACAATTACACTATGGTTGTGGGATATAGTAGTTTTAATTCATTTCTTACCTAATTAATTTACATTTCAATATTTATTTATTTAGATGTGTTTTTTCATATATTAAATTATGAAAATAACTCCCATTATTGGGATATTCCTACTTGGTGCTACTCATTATCCTATATCCTATTGGGTCAGGCTTTGTGTAGTCATGACATGTTCCACTTTAGGATGATTAATTACTGAGTGGTATCAGAGGTGTTCTGATATACCTTAGAAAAAAGATTCAATGAGGTTGGTTTGGGAGTAATGTTTTTAGTTCAGATTTTTGGTCAGAGAATCTAGTGTTGGTGTTGAGGCTAACATATCCATACACCTAGAGTCAATGCACCTAATTTTCATCCCAGTGAATGAAAAAATGGTTTTAGAGAAAATAATAGTACAAGCATCCTATAGGAGTGGGTTTTGTCTTCCAAGTCTTTATCGAGTCATCACTCCCGATATAATCTATTGATCTTAGTGCATCTTGTTTTATTACAAGAGTATTATGAGAAAAAAAATATCTAGGATTCTGTTTCATGATCTTGGGGGTGATCCTCATAGTGAGAAGGGATCAGTACATAGTCCTATAATAGAGATACAACCTCTAGGTTGTTTAGAAACAATACCACCACCCATCAAGTAGTAGTTACTACTATCACCACTAGCAGAGAAAGTACATAGATTGAGTGCATTACACGACTTTTATAGGTAGTTATCTCCTAACTAATTTGGTGATTCAGACCTTTAGGTAGCTGAGGATTAGATATAGGTATTTACCTGTGTGTTCCACCTTTTGAGGATTCCATCTGACCTAGAGGAAGTTCATACTATGAGTCTTTTTCAGGGACCTATGGGGTGATAGTGGAGCTTAGTGGCCTAACACCATGATGAGATGACTCTCTTTTGGGTAGAAATCTGGAATATTTTAATAGTGCAGTTATTTTTAATAATGTTTCTATTTTTGCACATACACTAGCTTCTGCATTCGTAGTACGTTAGTAAGAATATCGAAGGGTATTTTGAGATATTTTCCAACCATTCATGCTACTCCAAATATATGGCATGACACCCATTATTCAGGGATCAGTCTATCGAGTTGGGATAATACTATGTGATCAGTAAATACATGAAAACCCATAGAATTCCTAATTTTTCATGGGTACTTTAGAGATCTTAAATGATGGATAACTTTCTCCAAGAGTTGACATAAGCTATGGGAGTTATCAGTAGATAATAGGTAGGTGATACCTCTATAGAAGGTATATGACATTAGTCGTAGGGTCCCAATCAGGTCATGAACATTGATATATGATCCCAACACACAATATCAATGGTTTGGGGCTCCACAGTTTTATCGATTTGGTAGAGGTGTAGGTAGTTTTATATTGGTTGGAGTTGAAAACATATGATATGAGATTGTCAGAATCAGGGTATGGCCAGTTTAAAAATGGTTGAGGGCCACCAAAAAAGTGTGTTATGTGTTCACAGTGATAGGAACATGTTTTCCATTTTTGGTGAAAATTGAACACAAGGATCTTAGGATGGAGTCCCACATATGATGGTATAGTCGATCACTCATCATTTTCCTAGCATGAACCTCGGTGCAATGGATGATTTGAGTCCATAGTTTCCTATAATGGGGGAAAAGTATGAGGACATATATCATGAGAATGTTCCAGGATTACCTCCTTATAGGGAGGTATAATTCTACATTATTCTATACCCTAGGAAGGCACTGGTATCTACACCTATATATCAGATGGATCAAATCTATCTTCATAAGCTAAAGGTTAAAATGGATGAATAACATAGGAAGGTATTTGTGTGACCCGGTGTTTCACCCATGGAAACCCTAGTTTTTATTCGTAGAAGGATGTTAGGATCATGAGGTTATGTGTGGACTTCTAGTAGCTGGTCAAAGTGAAGGTGGGGAATATGTATCATATACTAAGGATCGATGGACTCATTGACTAGATGAATGGGTCTTGATAGTTTTAAAATATTGACATCATATATGGCTATCACCAGCTACATTTACAGGATGAGGATATAAATATTATGGCTTTCAGATGTTGTTCCAGTGACTAAGAGTACATGGTGGTTCCATTTGGGGTGACTAATTTTCCAGCGGTGTTCATAGGACTCATGAACTGGATATTTTATACATTCATAGACCGGTTCATGGTGGTCTTCATTGGTGACATCTTGGTGTACTATGAATCCTAAGAAGAGAACCTGTGACACTTATGTAGAGACCATGATACAGTCCGAGATCACCATATTTATGGGAATATCTTGAAGTGTTAGTTACGGATTTATGAATTCCATTTTCTGGGACACATCATTTCAAATGTGAGATTTGTAGTGGAGCAAGTGAGAATTGACATTGTAAATTTTTGGTATCCACCAAATAGTGTTACCAAGGTATTGAGTTTACTTGGTTTGGTTGGGTGCTATCAGATGTATGTACCCATATTTTATATTTTCGAAGTATCCTTGAAATATTTGACATGAAAGGGACATCCTTACTTGTGGATAGGGATGTTCTAGGATATTTTTCAGCAGTTGAGGCAAATATTGACAAGCGCTCCCATCTATAGATTCCCAGAGGAAGGTACTGAGTATGTAGTGTTCGGAAATTCATCTGGATTTGGGATTAATTTTTTCCAGATGTATGGGACTGTGGTTATTGGATATGTTTCACACTAGTTGAGACCGCCTAAGTAGAACTATGTGGCCAATGATATTGAGTTAGCAGGGGTAGTCGTCATTTTGATGATGTTTAGACAAAACCCAATGAGAGACCAGTTTATCATCTACTCTGAACAAATGTGCATTAGGTATATCTAATAACAGAATGATTTCAATAATTGAAATAGGTAATCAATATAGTTTCTAGAGTACTATGGATTTGATATTGTCTATAATCTTAGAAATTAGAACATGATTTCAAATTCTATTAGTATGATATCTAGTTGGTATTTTATGGACAAGTAATTGGAGTAACTAGCCTCATTTCAAATATCCTTTGTGGATTGGGATGAAGATCCTTACCTAATGTAGATGGCTGTTACCCGTATAGTCATATAGTGATTCTGGGATGAAATTCTTGGGGATACTGACTATGAGAAGTTATGGTCTCTTATGCCCCTAAGTCATTCCCCTAATTGATATTCGAATAGTGGGGAGAATTCCATTATTTTTAGAGGGAACGCAGTATTTCCAGTGGAGTTGTAGGAGGAGGTTTTGAAGGATTTACATACATCCCCTTTGGCAGTACATATAGGTGTGGTGAAGATGTACCATGACCTCAAACATCAGTTTTGGGGGCCATGGATGAAAAAGGGAATCATAGTGTTTTTTTCTCGATGCCTTGCATGTTAGAAGATGACAGTCGAGCAGTGGGTTTTAATGGGATTGAGTCAACCCTTGAAATGTAGGAATAAAAGTGGGATGGGATATACATTGAATTCATGTTAGGTTTTCCACATAAATCTCATGGTCATGATACCATCTTGGTGATCATGGACTGACTCACCATGTCAGCCCACTTCCATGCAATTTGGGATTATTTCTCAGTAGATAGATTGGGATTCTACTACATGAAGAAGATAGATACACTCCATGGAGTTCCATCAATGATAGTATCATATCATGATTCTCTCTTTATGTATTGATTTTGGAATGGATTGAAAGAGTCATTTGGGACTCAGTTATGCCTGAGGATAGTGATTCACCCTCGGAAAAACATCCAAATAGGGAGAACCATACAGTTTCTGGAGGATTGATATGGGATTTCTTGTTATATTTTTTCCGTAGTTGGAAGGATCACCTAACCCTTGTGGAGGTTTTGTAAAATAATAGTTACCATTCCACCATCAATTTGGAATCATTCGAGGCCATGTACGGGAAACCCTGCAGGTCACCACCAAATTGGATGGACTTTGGGGAGTAAACACACTGGGGCCCGAAGTTGGTGCATTGGACTAATGAGACGGTTCAGATCATACAGGAGTAGACGAAAACAACACCAAGCCATCATAATTCACATGATTATAGACGAAGGAGGAATATGGAGTATGAGTAAGGAGACTAAATCATATTTCGACAATCACCTCGATGAGGATTAAAAATATTTGGTCGGGGTCAAACAATATCTCTAATGTTCATCGAACCTTTCCTAATACTATGTTGAGTTTGTTTAGTGGTGTACTTTTTGGATACACCTCAACAGTTTGTGAGGTTATATGATTTATTCCAATTGATGTATCTTATGATGTAGATTCATGACCCATCGCATATCATTGACTATGGAGAGAAGGAAATAGAAATGGGGAATCCATTATTGAGTATTTAATAATTATCGAGAATCAACTAGAGAGGATCCATTGTGTGTACTCAATTCATCTTTTGTTCTTTCAGTTGTAGAATGAAAATCTACAGAAGATCATATGTGAGTAAAAGTATAAGATTCTATCTCAGTCCCCTCATTTTATTGAGAATACATTTTTGGAAATTTGGGACGTAAATCCCTTTGGTGAGGAGAATGTATCATATCATATTTTCAACATATTACTTTACATATTATATGGATTTATTTCATGATAAGGAGAATATATGGCATGTGATTTTGAGGCTCGGTGTAACAAAAACAATTTATTGAAAAATATTATAAATATTAATAGCAGACATGCATAGTTTTCTAAAAAAAGTATAAAATCAAAAACAAGTTCTCGGATCATAAATTCTAGTGAACCGTTGAACTCAGAACACGAGTCTTACACATGGAACAATATAAGAATTTTATGCATGGGTTTTCAATGGAAAACACAAAAAGTATTTAATAGTAATTAAATGATTTAAATAAAAATTATTTTATGTGATGTAGAGTCTTGTTTCCATTTTATTAATCCTTTTTCTAGAATACAGGGTTATCACCATAAGCATTGAATTCTACTTAGGTGTGGATAAATAATCCTCCAAAAAAATGAAAAAATATTGGAGAATGGATTATGGAACATCGCACTAATTATGTTGGGGGATCTCCTCAATGACAGAAATGAAACTGTTCCACATAATCAACTGATCCATCCCATAGGTAGGGAAGTTGTGTCATTTATTCTTTCCCCATTCATATTTTCCATAATGAAACTGGTTTATTAAAAAATAGGTTGATCAATGGTTTGGTCATTTTTGAGAGATTGATAATTGATGTGGGATTATAATGAGATTAATTTATCCTCTTCATTTATCCTTATACTGAGAAAAAATAGATTGAGATACAAACAATTCCTAATGTTCATTATTCGGGAGTTCATGGTTGTTTTTTTCTTATTGGTTCTTGTATTTTTTTCCAATGGATCCTCATTAACATCGCTCCAATTTTTCCGAGGTTATGAACATGGGAAGTCCTCTGAATTGGGTGAAGTATGAAGTAGAGGCCGAATCATTGTATGTGGGGACCAGAGAGTAATAGAGGTCGTAGTATTTTAGAGATTCGATCACCAGAGGAGGAATGGTGGCTTTTGGAAGAGCGGGGGTGGCGAGCGGCACCGATGGCTATGTGAGGCGACAACATCACTGTATGTAAGCCATCATGGCCAGTGGGATCAGAGGTTGTGTAATGTGTTACTAGTCACCGAAGGGGACTGCCTGAGTGGTTCGATCTGACAATATTTTTGGTCAGGCGAGTGGACTATGCCTTGCTGATGAGGATGGTCATGTCAATCCTGATCATGCCTTTCCTAGTGAGGTGACTTGGACCCCATGGGATGGGGTGGATCCTGGTTGGACCTGGTATGCCAGACTAGGCCATGGTCATCAATTGTGGTCAGACCAGGTAGATGACCATTGTGGTCGACCGCCATGGTCGATTGACTTACTACACCTGAGGCCCACGATCTAGTGAATCCCCTTTTGAAATTTTCTTATCGACATAAATTTCAATATTGAAATCCATTTGATAAACTATCTACGATAGTAAGACCCTTACAATGAGATGGTATTTTGGAGATGACCTCTGTTGGTATTTAATGTAGTTTTAATTCTACCTAATGTAATTATGAGTGATTTCTCTCCTAACATTCATTATTTGAGAAAAATATGTGTGGTTGTATGTGACCTAAAGACTATGTTTCTTATAGAGATTGTATATCTTATGGAGAATGTGGTTCTTATAGAGGATAAGTTTAATGTGGAGACTATATGTCTTATGGATAAATTTTTTTGTGTGGAGACTGTGTGTCTTATTTGATAGAGTATATATTGATGTTAATGATATATTATATATATAAATATATCAATGTACTGCTAACTATGAATTCTTTTGTGGAATTCATTTGTGTTATTCTTTTTTTGTATTCCATTTGGGTATTTCCTTTGTTGTATTCCTTCATAGTGTACACTTTTTAGTATTCCATTTTGGAATTACCAGGTGGTATTATGTCATATTATTTCTTTTATGGAATTCGTTAGGGGTATAGCATTTGTGGAATTCATTTGTGGTATTGCCGAATGGTATTTCCTTTGAGGTATTCCTTTGTGGGTTTGGGGTGTCAGGGTGAGTATTATTTTACTCACCACTACACGGTTTTGGAATGAACATGTCTTCTCTTGTGAATATTATTGACTTGTTGAAGATGTTCCAACAAGACCATGATCAAATGGTTATTTATGATAATGGATAGGCTGAGCGGTGTTTTGAAAGCTTTTCTAACAATAGTCTCAATACCTCTTACATTCTTTGTTGGACAAGCGTCTACATACTGTTTTCTTTTGGTGGGTTTTTTTGGCCTTGTTTGCATTCTTGTACTTTCATTACTATACTATGATTGTAGAATATAGCGATTGGTATTCATTATTTATATAGTGATTTTACATTTAATCATTTGTGGCTTGAAAATGTGTTCATTCCTACAATTACATATGAAAATTAATCAAATTTGTTGGATATTCTTACTCGATGCTTCTCACCCACCCCTCACTTATGTATGAGAATATAAATTTTATAATATTATATTCAAACAAAATATAATTTTCACATACATTTGTTTTTAACAAAATAAATGTCATAATATGTGGTTAATTAATGTTTATATTTGACTATAAATATTATTTATAAATATAAAATTTTTATATTCAACATGGTAGTTTTTTTTAATTTTTAGTAAATAATGAATTACTATTATGAGTTCCACAATGATGATGTGGAAATTGTTTATTTTATGGAAATATTAAAAAATGTTATTAAAAATACTAAAATACATATAATAAGATGTAATTAGTGTCATACGCATATTTTATATGTTTATTTTGAAATATTAGGGATATGTTAAAAAAATTTCAAAGATACCTTGTAGTTATGATTATTTTAAAAGGTCCTTTAACAAATAGAGTAAAAATTGATATTAGTGATATTAAAAAAATACATTTTACTAAATGATATAGAAATAAAAAAAATTTAAAATATGACAAAATAATTGGGATAATGTCAATGGTGACATCCATTAGTAATTTATGGTTTTTTGACATCTTATTATAACTATATTCACACATAAAGAGTAAAAATCCTTGTTGTCACAACAACATTTACAAGGATTAACTGGGGGTTAAACCCAAACGATATGTGTAATAATTTGTCCTAAATGTGTATAAATATTTTTATAAATATTATTAGACCATAATAATATTAATAAATAATTTTATTTATTTAATGGACAGTGTTCCATGAATAAAACTCATATACTCTTTAAAGCACTGATAGTTACAAAATATCACACCCTATGTGATTATGATCTATTATGTGTCCAGAGAATGGAAGATCAAAATTTGTTTGAAACTATATATATATATTAATATTAATGAAATTATTTTAATTGAATAAATTTACCTTTAATTTTTTGAAATTATATAACTACCTTAAATTTTTTTTTAATGAAAATACTACATTGTTTAATTAATAAAAAAACAAAACTAGTAATTTTGTTATATTTGGGAAGTTTTAATATATATAATGAAATTTATAGATCTATAAAATATTTTATGGAATTTTGAAATCAATATATTAGAATTTAATCTTTTTATGGGGTCTTTTATGTTAAATTCTTCAAATAGTGACAACTTTTAAAAGAATGACATTTGATAGAATTAATATATTATTGAATTATATTAAAATATGAAAAATTCCATGTAAATAATACGAGGATAATATATGGTCAATTGTTTCTTACCCTATTAATTTATTATACATTTTGATGTATTTGGATCTAAAATATCCTTATTATATTTTCTATCTTGGGTATTTTATAATGCGTCCCTCACCTCAATTATAAAAGGGAACATCCTCCCTCACTTCCTCAAACCTCTTTGA